>JAKCOX010000167.1:0-600000 GCA_022605575.1 Laterallus jamaicensis coturniculus | reverse complement strand
GCAGCAGGTTCCTGCTCTGCCTCATGCTGAATGGAACATCTCTTGGTACCTGCAGAGTGGTGTGTCATCCTTAACCACTGATCTGCTTTGGGAAACTTCATGGAGGGCAAGGGGAAGGTGTGCTTACCTGGCCAGGAAATAAAAGTGGTCCTTGGGAAAGGCAGTGTGGCTGTCAGAAGGGCTGAATGTTGTGCAGCCACTGAAGATACATTGGAGCCCTGAGGGGTTAGTTCAGTCAGCTAGATCCTGCAGGATATCAGATATATTCTGGGAGAAGAGCTCCTGGAGAGCAGCCCTGCTGAGAAGGACCTGGGTGTCATGGGGGATGAGAAACTCCCCATGAGCCAGCAGTGGCTCTGGCAGCTGGGAAGGGTGATGGGATCCTGGCTCCATCAGCAGAGGGGTGGCAGCAGGGAGAGGGAGGGGATTGTCCCTCTCTGCTCTGCCCTCCTGAGGCCCCAGCTGGATCCTGTGTCCAGATCTGGGGCCCCAGGACAAGAAAGATGGGGAACTGGTGGAGAGGGGCCAGAGGAGCCACCAAGATGAGGAGAGGGCTGGAGCAGCTCCCCTATGGAGAGAGGCTGAGGGAGCTGGGCTGGTTGAGCCTGGAGAAGAGAAGGCTGTGGGGGGACCTCATTGCAGCCTGCCAGTGCCTGAAGGGAGCAGAGACACAGGAGGGGAATCAGCTTGTTCCAAGGGGAGACACTGGCAGGACAAGGGGGATGGAGTGAAGCTGAAGGAAGGAAGGGTTCAATTGGATCTTAGGGGGAAGTTCTTTGCAGAGAGAGTGGTGAGGGGCTGGAAGGGGCTGCCCAGAGAGGGGGTGGGTGCCCGATGTCTGGGGGTGTTGCAGGCCAGGTTGGCTGAAGCCCTGGGCAACCTTGTGTAGCTCCAGGCCTGAGGTTGGTGTCCCTGCCTGTGGCAGGGGTGTTGGAAATCTCTGATCCTTGGGGTCCCTTGCAACCCATGCCATTCTATGATTCTATGATTCTATGATTAGATTTATCCATCTTCAGTTGATCTGAGTGATGGCTTGGGACTGCTGTGCTATGCTGGATGCTGTCAGTGCAAGACCCTGCCAGCTGTAGGAATGCCAGAGTGTCACTGCAGTACAGGTCAACTGAGTTTGCCCCAGCAACCCAGGGAAATTAAATCACTCCCCATGCTATATCTCCTTAGTTTATTGTCATTCCACACACTTGTATTTTAGGCTTTGTGTGGCAATCCTAGCTGCCTGGTGGCAAGAGTATCTTTATGCACATCTTTCCAAGGGTGCAAACCCTGATTCTGTATCGTTTGTTGCATAATTTTTATATAACAAAAGCAGGAGAATATGGCAAACCTCAGCAGTTCAAACACAGGATTTCATGGTGCAAGTTAAACATAGAATCCACAGGAGGGCAACTCAATATCCTCCTACAGAACAGGGCACGGGTGCACTGGCTGCAGAGATAGAGATCTGCAGCATCAGTTCATGCCATTGGTGCTGTGCATCTATACTAGTAGGTTGTAGTAGGTTGGCTGCATCCCTGATCTCATGTGTTCAGCTTGTTTCATGAGATCTTTGCAAGCTACTCCACATTCAAATGCAAATATTTAATAACCAAAGCTTAAGGATCATATGATTCTTTAGCCAGTAAATCTGGTGGTTCAGAGTTGTACATGTATTTGGCAGATTATAGGTTTATCACTGACAGCTAATCTCTTCAAGAGCTGTGACTTAATTCCTTTTGTTAACTAATTAAAAAAAAAAAGAGAAAGAAGTTAAAGCTGTAATTAGACCTATTAAAACATGTATTACTCACTCAATGGTCTATACAACTAGGATAAATGTGTAATTAGGAGGTTTGTCCAAACATGATTAAAGCTAGTCACGTGGCCTAGGCCATCAAACATTTATGTGTGCATGAGACTGAGGGCAAAATCTGTCTGAAAATGAGAATACAGCCCATCTCATCCTCTGCAGAGGAAATACGTGAACTGGCTTTTGGCATATTATGAATCTTTAACTCCAATCATGAAAGCTTTCTTCAGATCATAGAATCCCAGACTCCCAGGGGTTGGCAGGGCCCTGGAGAGCTCCTGGGGTCCAACCCCCTGCCAAAGCAGCTCCCCAGCTCATACTGCACAGGTCGGTGTCCAGACGGGGCTGGAATCTCTCCAGAGATGGAGACTCCACACCCCCTGGGCAGCCTGTCCCAGGGCTCTGGCACCCTCACTGGGGAAAAGTTCATCCTCTGCTCTAACTTGCAGCCATTGCCCCTTGTCCTGTCCCCACAGACACTGAAAAGGGGCTGGCCATTTCCCCCTGCAGCCCATCCTTCAGATAGTGAGAAACATTCATAATGAAGATTCTGAGAGGATTGGGTCACACCAGTGGCCTCTCCTGGGACAAGATCACTGTCAACAGTGACCAGCCCAGGTCCATCTGTCCCCATGATCTATTGCTGCTGTTGCCTACAGCTTACTGACAGCCTAAGAAATGTAGGCATCAGCAGGTTGCATACTCTTTGCACTGGGGAGTGCATTCCCTGCAGCATTCCTAAGCCTTCCAAAGCTTCTGTCTGTTTGGGGGGATTGGGTTTCCTTTTTTTGTTTGGGTTTGTTGCTCTTCAGATTACTAAGCACTCAAGTCTTCAGCGTGAGGCCTAGGGTGTATTTTCCCTTGCATGGAGTTAAGAGATGACTTGAAGAGTGCAGGTCCAGTGACCTACCTCACAGAGGCCTGTATGAGTGTTCTCTCTGTGTGCCCACTTCTGGTGAGGCCACCTCCTGAAGGGGAATTCCTGGGAAGACTGTGGTACATTTGAATCCACCATTCTTTCCATACATTGGTGGCTTATCCTGTACTGGAATCTTCCCTGGGTCTCATCAGCCCCTGCATGCCACATGTCAGGTGGAGAAAGGGACTCAGAGCACTTTTGCATCCTAGATTGCCCCCAGAGCTCATAGCAGTCATATTGTATTGTTCAGATCTTGCTGTGATGACCCTTCTCCAGCTGTCCATGTCCACACTGATGTCCAGGAGCTCTGGCTGCAGCTGCCATAGTCTCTGTAGCACTTGAGGCTGAAGCAGAGGCAGGGAGAGGAGTTTCTGCTGCCAGAGCCATTCAAAAAGAAAACTATTGTCCCTCTCTGCAAAACAGGAAATGTTGGCAGCTCTCATGGAGCTGCAGGTATCTCTGACATGACTTCTGACCAGAACTAAAGACATAAATAAATTGTTTGCTGGAATCAATTTTAGTCACAAGCACTGACCCAGAGAAAAAGACACTGAAGTTTTGAGGCTGCTGGGTGTAACCTATGGAAAAGGATTGGGCTCAGCTGCTGAAAGCTGCCTCCAGTACTGTCAAGTTACCAGAGTGAGATGAAAAACTTGATGGATGAGAAACTCCCCATGAGCCAGCAGTGGCTCTGGCAGCTGGGAAGGGCGATGGGATCCTGGGCTCCATCAGCAGAGGGGTGGCAGCAGGGACAGGGAGGGGATTGTCCCTCTCTGCTCTGCCCTCCTGAGGCCCCAGCTGGATCCTGTGTCCAGAGCTGGGGCCCCAGGACAAGAAAGATGGGGAACTGGGGGAGAGGGGTCAGAGGAGCCACCAAGATGAGGAGAGGGCTGGAGCAGCTCCCCTCTGGAGAGAGGCTGAGGGAGCTGGGCTGGTTGAGCCTGGAGAAGAGAAGGCTGTGGGGGGACCTCATTGCAGCCTGCCAGTCCCTGAAGGGAGCAGAGACACAGGAGGGGAATCAGCTTGTTCCAAGGGGAGACACTGGCAGGACAAGGGGGGTGGAGTGAAGCTGGAGGAAGGAAGGGTTCAATTGGATCTTAGGGGGAAGTTCTTTGCAGAGAGAGTGGTGAGGGGCTGGAAGGGGCTGCCCAGAGAGGGGGTGGGTGCCCCCCTCCATCCCTGGGGGTGTTCCAGGCCAGGTTGGCTGGGGCCCTGGGCAACCTTGTGTAGCTCCAGGCCTGAGGTTGGTGTCCCTGCCTGTGGCAGGGGGTTGGAGCTCTGTGACCCTTGGGGTCCCTTCCAGCCCAGACCAGGCTGGAATTCTATGAGTTGCAGACTTGTCATTCTGCAGGTGTAACTAGCAGCATCTTCATAGTCATTGCAGGTCTGGCAGGTGACTGTTTTGTCTGTCACCCTCTCCAATCCCGACCTGAGCCTCTTAAGAAACCACAGGCAGCCCTCAGTTTCCCAGCTTTCTAATTCTACATGACTAAGTCATTCAGCATGTTACAAATACTGTTACTCATCTCGAGTCCATGGGTTACCTGTGTGCCAATCCCTGCCAGCGTGTTCCTGCAGTGGAATGCTCTTACCATTGGGTAATTGGCATACATGAAAAAGCTTGAGTCACAGCATTGCCCTTTCTGCCTACACCCACGTGTCCTTGTTACGTATGTGCAGTGTATGGGAGAGGCAGGAATGATAGCAGCCCTGTGAACACCCTGCCAGCAAGCAAGGAGCTCACATACCATCAGAAAATGGGTATTGATGCAGAATTTGCCTCAAAATAAGAGGAGGTGAAGAGCATTGCAGAAGTATTTGTTTTGAGTGACTGCAGGAATCCTCAAGAAATTCTCTTCAGCCAGGGCTGACAGTGGGGATGTGTCAGGGGGAGCTGTTTTCTCTGCTGATGGATGTGTTTCTGACCGAGGCGTGTGTCTTGATGGCACTTTGGTATTTAGGATGAGCAGCCTGTGTTTTGGCTTATCTTTGCTGTAGGGCACAAAGTCACTTCTCTGCAGCTCCACTTTTTTCCTGTCTGCAGAAGGGGAATCAGCAATTGCTCATTGTTCTCAAAACACTCTTGTGTTTGAGGACATGTGATAATCCCTGCTGTTCTTCTCACAGGCCATGTACAGAATAATAACATTAAATGGAGGATTTTTGGAGGTTACATTTGTAAAAATAGATTTCCCTGGGCTGACACTTTGCTGTAACTTTAATTTCTGCACCTGCAGTTGCTTCTGGGTGTAGCTCAAGCTGTTTGGACACCTGAGAACTTGATTGTGTTCATCTCTTGGGTACCTAGGCATCAAAGTACCATGCCTTATGCCTTCCCACAGCAGCACCCAGAAAGGTCTAAGTGTAGTGGAAGTGGGTGGCTTGAAGCTCAGGCCCTTGCAGCTCCCAAGTGTTGGCTGAAACGGGGCCATGGGCCATGAAAGAGCATTTGATGAGAAGAACAAACCCTCTCCATCTGTTCCCAGGTGGGGTTGTGCCAATGGTGAAGTCCACCTCCTGGTTCTGGTGGGTTGCCTCTTCCTCAGGAGGCAGCAGAGTGCCTTTTGTAACTGTGACTCAGGGTCTTTCACCCATTGTACATATGACTTTGCAAGCACACCAGGGTTCCTGGGGTTCACCTCTTTGGAGATCATAATGTGAGGGAGGTGGTGGAGTCACCATCCCTTGGAGTGCTCAGGGAAAGGTTGGGTGAGGTATTGAGGGACATGGTTTAGTAAGTAATGCAGGTGGTAGGGGAACGATTGGACTAGATGATCTTGGAGGGCTTTTCCAACCTTCATGATTCTGTGAGGGTTTTCAGAAGTGTTTGGTGTTGCTCTACTGCTGTGAGGGGGCGATTTGGGCTTTTTTCTAAGGCAAGTGGAGTGAAATCCATGCTTAGCACCTTGGAAAAACTTCCCTTATTCAGTAGCTTCTAATCAAGGAGAAAATCAGGAGTTTGGGGGATCACAAGTTCAACTCTTGAAGAGCCTTTAGGATTTTGCCAGTCCATACTTGCCCCTTGGCATGCTGAGATGGTTGGGGTATTGGTTTTCAGGGTCCTAGAGTGGGATTTGCTCCACTCCCCTGCCTCCCCAGACCCTCCTTGGGCAGGGAGGTGTTGACGGCACTTGGGCCTAACCAGAGTGAGCTACCTCCTGAGTACAAACCCAGGGGCTTCTGCCTCCCACAGAAATACCTTCTTGAGTGTCACTGGCTAACATGTATTACTAGCACTCCTTTTCTTTCATGCCTTTCAATCTTCATCAAAAATACAGTCCCTTTCTTCCCCAGCAAGAGGCAGAGGGGAAGAGCCCAGAGTTTTAAAACTCAAGGCACACAGGGGGGTCACTTCCCAGTCACACCAGTTTCTGTTTCCCTTTTGCTGTCACCCACCCTGAATCCAAAGAGACACAGGGAGACCTGCTAAGGTGTTTTATTTCTTTCCTCAGTATTTCTGGCTGCTTGTGCTGTCCCGAGGTTTGGTTGGGATTGGTGAAGCGAGTTACTCCACTATTGCACCGACCATCATAGGAGACCTCTTCACCAAAAACACCAGGACCCTTATGCTGTCTGTTTTCTACTTTGCAATTCCTCTTGGCAGGTAAGTGACACAATGCTGCTTTCATCTTGAAAATGACAGATTTTCAGTTGCTAATGATAATTAGAAACTGGATGGGGCCCTGGACAGCCTTGTGTAGCTCCAGGCCTGGAGGTTGGTGGCCCTGCCTGTGGTAGGGGGGTTGGAGCTCTGTGATCCTTGGGGTCCCTTCCAACCCAGACCAGGCTGGGATTCTATGATAATAGTTCTCTCTTTGATTGGAAGGGCTTAGGCAGGAAAATACTGTGAGCAGTGACTAATTAGTTGCAGGAATTGGATTCTTTTTCTAGCCCTGTTGCTGGTTCCTACGTGACTTTTGGGAATTAGTGGGAAGGATTTTAATTTTCTTTACAGCAATTGGGTGGAAATGGAATCAGAATATTTTAGGTGACCTTTTTTTAAGTGGTTTTAAATGAAACTGTTGTTTTGAATAAGGTTAACTTTGTTTTCTGAACCTTTGATTGATGTAAGGTCTAGGCCCTCTTTAGACAATGGCTTTCAGGTTACTGAGAAATTAGGATCTCTTAGGACATGGCTCAGTTTGCAGAAGTGACTGGGTAGTGGTTCTGTGTGACAGTCCTAATACCAGAGGCTTGAGGAGGAGTGTGTTGTGAAACCTACACCATCTGAAATTTTAACTTTGAAAAATCTCTTTAGTTCCCATAATTTCCATCCTGATACCCAGAGTGGTACAGCACCCTGTGCAAAAGTGGCATCGTGGATTTGTTTCCAGCAGGGAAAATGCAGGCAGCAGTTTAATCCCTCCTAACCCAGGGAAAAACTTCTGCTTTAGGGTGGTGCATTTCACAAGTCAGAGCACTCCTTCCTCAGATGAGAGTCCCAAACATCCATTTGCTCTTGAGGTATAAAGAGATAGCCAAGTCCCCAGCTGGTGAAAAGAATACTTTCCCAAGAGGGCCAAGGCTGCACAGTATCTCCATAGAGAATTCCACAAGCTGTGGCTAGTAAGAAATGACAAACATTCATCCTGTGAAGCTTGATTCTGGGACTTGCTTCCCTCTATCCACCAGAGGCTTGGATCCATGGTTGATCTGGGGTCCCGTCTGTGTTTCAAGCCAGTTTCGGGGTGGTCAGAGATGACAACCTCCTACGTTTAGCAGAGCATTCAGTAAAGGCACGTGATGGCAGCACTCCTGGCAAGCTTTAGCCAAGGCAATCTCAGCAACAAATGCAGCAGTTTGGAAGAAACATCATTCCCATCCCTTCAGGTCACCTGGAGAGAAGCGTGGCTCCATGCACCTTGAGCCCATCCCTTGGGAGACACTGCCTGTTCCCTCAGTGTCATTAGCATGTAGCTGAAGGCCCTGCTGCTCCTTTATCTTCAGAGGGGATTTCCAAGCTTCAGGCCTGGTGTTCTCCCAGCAGACTGTCTTCCATATTCTTCTTGAGTTTTTAATTAATAGAAAATGTTGTCTTCATGAGTAATTACAGCCAAGTACTATTAAAGGACCAACTGAATGATAGGATATGGTGTGTCCTTTAAGGGCACTTCATAACTGAGAGCTGCAACATAAATACATGAATTTTTTAAAGAGTCATGTTACAGCACAGAAAGGCCTGATGTAGGAATTGAATTGGGAACTAAATTATTTTTGAGGCTTTGTTTCCATCCACTGTAGATTGAAAGGTCAGCTGTGAGCTTGGGGTCTAATTCCCACTGGATTGGAACATTTTTAGATCAGCAGCACTAGGAAGAGTTACAGATTAATCACCACTGGTTTTCATCCTCACAGAATCACAAGGTTGGAAAAGACCTTGAAGCTCATCAGGTCCAACCATTCCCATCCTGAGCTAAACCAGATCCCTGAGTACCTCATCTACCCTTTTTAAACACACCAGGGAAGGTGACTCAGCCCCTCCCTGGGCAGCCTGTGCCAGGCCCCAGCAACTCTGCCAGGGAAGAACTTTCCCCTCCCATCTGCTCTGCCCCTGCCCTGGCACAGCTTGAGCCCATTGCCCCTTGTCCCATCTCCTGTCCCCTGGCTGAAGAGACCAGCACCCACCTCTCTGCACCCTCCCTTCAGGGAGCTGGAGGTGGGGAGAAGGTCTCCCCTCAGCCTCCTCTTCTCCAGGCTGAACACCCCCAGCTCCCTCAGCTGCTCCTCAGAGGATTTGCCCTCCAGCCCCTTCCCCAGCCTGGTTGCCCTTCTCTGGACTCGCTCCAGGACCTCCATGTCCTTCTGATGCTGAGGAGCCCAGAACTGGACCCAGCACTCCAGCTGCAGCCTCCCCAGTGCCCAGTCCAGGGACACAATCCCCTCCCCACACCTGCTGGCCACACTGGGTCTGACACAAGCCAGGATGCCCTTGGCTTTCCTGGCCCCCTGGGCACACTGCTGGCTCATGTTCAGCCTGCAGCCACCCAGCACCCCCAGGTCCTTCTCTGCCTGTGGGAGAATAGAGCCTGGGACACCCAATTGAGTTTGACTTTTTTTGCCTTTGTTTAAGAGCAGCTGTGGCTGTGGTACTCTGACTCTGGCTTTGTATTGCTTGCAGTGGCTTGGGATACATCACGGGGTCAAGTGTGAAGCAGGTTGCTGGAGACTGGCACTGGGCCCTGCGGGTAAGCAGCTCTATAACGGCTTGTTAACGGTTGCATCGGTGGATCAGTGTTAGGAGGAGTTCTATCACATCATTCCTCAACCTGTTATTATATCTAACAACCTGTTATTATATACAGAAGGTAAAGGGTTGGAAGCTGCATCTGAGCTATGCAGTGCACAGCAGATGCATTCTGTAAGCAGATAGGAAGGGCTTATGGGTTTGGCTCCTTGTACTTGGTTTTTCCCTGCCTGCGAGCAAGAATTTCCCAATCACTTTATTATCAGTTGACCATGATTCCTTGATGGGGATGGGAAGATGAGGCACTGGCCTTAAATCAACTCCACAGTCTTTCAGTCCCCTGCTGTCAAGAAACTCTGAGGGTGGCTTCCTGCTTTGAGGAAAAAACACTTTGTTCCCGTTTCCGCTTGTTTTGCTGCCCTGAGACAGTCGGTTTCCTTCTCTTCCAACCTCTTGGGACCTTAATAAATGTGCTGACCAGATAATACACTCTGATCACACACCACAAACAGGTCCTGCAGACAAAGATGTCTTGAAAGAGCTGAGGGGAAGTGGCCCAGCAGAGCTGTTTGCTGACCTTTGGCAGCCTGGGTGGCACCAGCCCTGTGAGGTGCCTTCTGTGGCCCTGGCACTTCATGGAGACAGCAGATCTCATGGAGCTCAGGCCAACACCAAGTCTATCAGCAGGTGATGAAATACGTGGGTTCCCATCTCAAGCAAATGTGCCCTTCTGTGACACACCTCATGCCCTCTCCGTCCAAGGCTAAGCAAGGCCAGGAAAATCTCTGTGAACAGTTCATCTGCAGCTAGGGGAGGGGACAGCAGTTTCCAGCTGTGAACCTGAAATGAAAAGCTTAATAGCCTGCAGCTTCATACCAAGAGAGTGGCTGTCTCATTCAGTAGCAGGAATGCTTTAAGGGTAAAATTAACTTCTGAGCAGAGGCCAGCACAAAGAATCAGAAACTCCACAGGCCTTCCTCCTGGTCAGTGGGCTTTAAAGAGGTTGGTGCAGTGGAGCACTCTTGTGTTTCATTCCCTAAAGCCCAAAGGGTTAATTTGTACAAAGAAATCCTTACTGGTGTTTCTCTTTTCAAATCCAGGCTCTCTGCAAGCCCGTACCCCTTCCAGGGTCATGATTTCCACTATAAATAACACATTGATGCATGATTCCCTGACTCTGCAGAATCCTGGGGAATATGACAAGCTGCTCACTTCTGTGGTGGTTGCTCTGGACAGCACTGGATATTAAACACTGGGTAGTAAAACAGCACATGTTGAAAGCTCCCAGGCATCAGGGTAAAGCAGCCTCCCTCCCTGTGGCATTTATTGTCCTCTTGCAGGATGTACAAGATCCCCCTAGGTGATGCTTCCCCTTGTGATCTCCTGTGGTCTCCAAATCCAGGGGAGGTCAGGAATAATCTGTACTTCAATGGGCCAGAGAAGACAGAAGAATGCTTTGGCAAGTGGCAGCTTTGTCTCTGATCTAGCAGTAATGTCAGGGCTTCCTTGGAGCACTGCTGGGTTTTCATGGGTATTGTTCTGTTGGGAGGTTAAGCCTTTAGACAAAAATTCTATGACCCTAGAAAATCCCAGCATTTCCATTTCTTTTTGGTAGTGCTCTGTCTTGTTTCAGCTGTGATAAGGATGCTATGTCAGGCTTCATTTATCCCTGGATGAGGGATGTTCCTGACTTTCCAGTTCTGAACTATTTCTGTCTTCCCTTGCTTAGAAGAATTCTGGGGGGTTCATCTTTGCTCTATCTATAAAGGCCATTCTCAGGTTATTATTGGAAGCATTGGGGTTGTGTTTAACAGCAGTTTATTTTTAAAATGGCATCTATAGAAGGGATGATAGTTGGGGGAGAATCCATGCTCCTGATTTCCTAACAGAGCTGTTTTCCATTGGTGAAATCTCAGTGTCAAAACAAGGATCGTGTTTTGTAGCTTCCAAAACCCTGTGGGATCTCTGTGGTTTTGTCTAGTGAGTGGAAGGATGAAATGGAAACTGGGAAACCTAAACCTTGAATCTGTCATTTCCCTGTTTTCCAGCCTGAATTTTCAGTGTTTCTTGGTCTGCTGTATCCTGAGGTGATCTGAGGAAACTGCCTGGACATGGAGTCTGCTGACTCTTCAGCTAATTCCCTGTTTCTTTCCTGCAGGTATCTCCACTCCTGGGAATGATAACAGGGACTCTCATCCTAATATTTGTACCTGCTGCTAAGAGGGGAAATGTGGAACAGCTTGGGGGACAGCTGAAGGCTCGAACCTCGTGGCTAAGAGACATGAAAGCACTGATTAGAAAGTAAGAGCATTGGAGGAAAAAGCAGGCCTCTAACACTTAGTTGAATGGTCCAGCAGCCTGTTCCTCTGAGCCCTGAGAGGCTGGAAGGTGGCAACACAGAGGGAGCTGCAGGAAGGTCTGTGAACCTGGGGGAGAAAATCACAGTTAGGTTCTCATGAGATACTGTCTGCAGTGAGAGCAATGGATTCCAGCTTGAGCTCTGACCTTTCCAAGATTCAGACCTAAGAGAACCTGCTTTCTTTGGCTTACACTTCAGACCAATCTAGGCTTTTCAAGTGTAGAAATTGCTGGGTTCCTGTATTAATTGTTGTGCTGCTCTTGTTCAGACACTTAGATCATTTTTTCCTTGAAAGAGCTACTCTGCTGAGGGGAAAAAGAGAATTAAATGTCAGAGCAACTTAAGAGGAGAAAATACACAAAAGCTTGCACTACATGGCAAGTTCAGATATGTGTGTTTATACAATATCTATTATACAATATACATACAATATGTATTTAGCCCTGGGTGTCATGGGGGATGAGAAACTCCCCATGAGCCAGCAGTGGCTCTGGCAGCTGGGAAGGGCGATGGGATCCTGGGCTCCATCAGCAGAGGGGTGGCAGCAGGGACAGGGAGGGGATTGTCCCTCTCTGCTCTGCCCTCCTGAGGCCCCAGCTGGATCCAGTGTCCAGAGCTGGGGCCCCAGGACAAGAAAGATGGGGAACTGGTGGAGAGGGGTCAGAGGAGCCACCAAGATGAGGAGAGGGCTGGAGCAGCTCCCCTATGGAGAGAGGCTGAGGGAGCTGGGCTGGTTCAGCCTGGAGAAGAGAAGGCTGTGGGGGGACCTCATTGCAGCCTGCCAGTCCCTGAAGGGAGCAGAGGAACAGGAGGGGAATCAGCTTGTTCCAAGGGGAGACACTGGCAGGACAAGGGGGATGGAGTGAAGCTGAAGGAAGGAAGGGTTCAATTAGATCTTAGGGGGAAGTTCTTTGCAGAGAGAGTGGTGAGGGGCTGGAAGGGGCTGCCCAGAGAGGGGGTGGGTGCCCCGTCCCTGGGGGTGTTCCAGGCCAGGTTGGCTGGGGCCCTGGGCAACCTTGTGTAGCTCCAGGCCTGAGGTTGGTGTCCCTGCCTGTGGCAGGGGGGCTGGAGCTCTGTGACCCTTGGGGTCCCTTCCAGCCCAGCCCAGGCTGGGATTCTATGACTCTATGCTGTCAGTGCCCTGGGGCTCCCACTCTTCACTGACCCTTCTCTTCTTGCCTCTCGTGCCCTGGCAGCCGCAGTTACGTGTTCTCATCGCTGGCCACCTCAGCTGTCTCCTTTGCCACGGGGGCACTTGGCATGTGGATCCCTCTCTACCTTCACAGAGCACAGGTTGTGCAGAAGACAGCAGAGACCTGCAACTCACAGCCCTGCAGCACCAAAGATAGGTGAGATACATCTCTGCTGCTTTAAAAAGTGGGAAAAAGGGGGCTCCTTTACCAGAGGAAACAGGCAAGTCCCACGGAGTCAAGTTACTAGAATGTCTGTAATTTCCTCTAGGTTTTTGCAACAATGATAGGAAATGCTGGGACTGTAAACCAGGGTTTATTTCTCTTCTTCATCACATGAAGTCAAACCAAGGCAAAAGCAGTGACCTCAGCTCTGTCTTAGTTCCCAGGTTTTAGTGCAAAAGTAGAAGAGACTCTGGTCTTTGCCTTGGAGGGTGGATGGAGTGCTGAACTGGGCTCCTTCTGACCCACACTTTCCTGCAAAGAATGAGCTGGCAGGTTGGGTAGCCAGTGGTGGCTGTAATTCATGGTTTGGACTGGTTCCTCTCCAAGCTTCAGGGACTAACCATAAAGACTTGGATTTCTGTGGGAGGGAGTGTGTTTCATTGGCCTGTTACACTAAACTGTGTCTGCTGACTTCTGCTGAGAAATGGTGCAGAGGTGTGGGATGCTTTGGTCTGGGTTGCTTGATGTTAGAGGGTGGTTTGGTTTCTTCAGTCCCAGTTGTATAATACCACTAACAGCACCTCAGGTAGGAAAAGCAATCCCTCATTTTGGGCTTTACCATGCTGGCACAAAACAGAAAGTGCTAAAAAGCACTTCTCCAGGTGAAGAAAAGATTGGGAAATCTGCCTTTTGTCAGCTCTTTTGGTTTTTGGCTTGTGAGGGGAAAAGAGCATTAGGAAACCTTCCTGCTCTAGCTGACACAAGCCCACCTCAAGTAAACTACTTAGTGGTTTGGAGTCCCATCAACCAGACCACCTGGTGGGCAGCCTCAGACTGCTCTGCAGAAAGCAGTGAGCAGAAAAGACAGCTCCAGTCAGGCTGCCCATCCTCTTCTTAGAAAGAGAAGCTTTCCACTCCTTGATGACACCTAGATTTTGAGCTGCCCTGGAGCTACTGTGATGTAGTTGCCAAAGACTCTGTAACCCAAGTCACATACAATGGGAAGAATCCTTGACAGCTCCAGCCTCTTTAAATTGAAATTAACTTGATCCAAATGTGTAACAGAGCAGCAAAATAATCTAATCAGGCTTCTCTGAAGTGGCCTGAAAGGAGTTAGAAAGTGAAAGTATGTTGAGAGTCACTGGTGTTTAAAAGTCTTGTTGGGTTTCCTTTCCCTTATGCTCCCTAGAGCCTGTTGTGTCCATGATTTCCCACTACATGACCAAGGTGCTGGCCATGGCTTGGGGCTGTGCATAGGTAGGTAATGAGGTGTGTAGTGGGCTTGGCAGGGAGCTCAGTTCCACACCAAGCAGCAGTGTGAGCCCTTTGCACCTCTCTGCATGGCCACCAGTGCCTGTGTACAAGGCTGCATTTCATAGGCTGTGTTTTTCTTTGTTGGAAGGGGAAGAGTACTGAAGTGACCAGCACTCTGAAGGGGGGGAGCTCCCATGTTTTATTGAACATTTCCAAAGCCACCATACAGATTTCCATGAGGCAGGTTACCCTTTGGGCACACACCATGCCCATTTGCAGGAAAAACTTTCTAAAACCCCCCAAAAACCCCCAAAAAACCCCAACCAAACCCCAAACCAGCCTGGTTTTTAATGGTTTGTGGTTTTGTTTTTCTTTCTTTCTCTTGACCAGCTTGATCTTCGGAGCAATCACGTGCTTCACTGGGTTCCTGGGTGTGATCACAGGGGCTGGGGCAACCAAATGGTGCCGCTTAAAAACCCAGCGAGCTGATCCTCTGGTCTGTGCTGTTGGCATGCTGGGATCAGCCATCTTCATCTGCCTGATCTTCGTTGCTGCCAAGAGCAGCATTGTGGGAGCCTATGTAAGTATAATCTTTGCATATGCCAGTCTTGCTGTCCAGACCAAACTCCTTAGAAGACTGTGTGCATCATTCTGTGCATCATTCATAGCCTGGAGGGGAGAAGGCTGTGGGGGGACCTCATTGCAGCCTGCCAGTCCCTGAAGGGAGCAGAGGAACAGGAGGGGAATCAGCTTGTTCCAAGGGGAGACACTGGCAGAGGGGTGGACATTAAAACCACAGGAGTTTGAGGAAATCCCTGCCTGGTGCGTGCACTGGGATTGGGAGTGGCTGGTGAGCACCAACCTGTGTCATGTTTGTGTTGGAAACTTCCCATGAGCCAGCAGTGGCTCTGGCAGCTGGGAAGGGCAATGGGATCCTGGGCTCCATCAGCAGAGGGGTGGCAGCAGGGACAGGGAGGGGATTGTCCCTCTCTGCTCTGCCCTCCTGAGGCCCCAGCTGGATCCTGTGTCCAGATCTGGGGCCCCAGGACAAGAAAGATGGGGAACTGGTGGAGAGGGGTCAGAGGAGCCACCAAGATGAGGAGAGGGCTGGAGCAGCTCCCCTATGGAGAGAGGCTGAGGGAGCTGGGCTGGTTCAGCCTGGAGAAGAGAAGGCTGTGGGGGGACCTCATTGCAGCCTGCCAGTCCCTGAAGGGAGCAGAGGAACAGGAGGGGAATCAGCTTGTTCCAAGGGGAGACACTGGCAGGACAAGGGGGATGGAGTGAAGCTGAAGGAAGGAAGGGTTCAATTGGATCTTAGGGGGAAGTTCTTTGCAGAGAGAGTGGTGAGGGGCTGGAAGGGGCTGCCCAGAGAGGGGGTGGGTGCTCCGTGTCTGGGGGTGTTCCAGGCCAGGTTGGATGGGGCCCTGGGCAACCTTGTGTAGCTCCAGGCCTGGAGGTTGGTGTCCCTGCCTGTGGCAGGGGGTTGGAGCTCTGTGACCCTTGGGGTCCCTTCCACCCCAGACCAGGCTGGGATTCTATGATTCTCTGCAGGAAGCATGAGATACAGGTCTGTCTTTTCCTCTTCTGAATGTCCATTGTTTTGCCACACAGTGTTTTGGCACTATCTAGATATGCCTGGAGGGAAAACACAATCTCAACTACTTATCTCCTGGATAACTGTCCTTATAATTGAGAGCTGGGGATTTAGCACATGGAGACCCACAGTTCCATGCCTTTGGGTTGTTCTGCCTATACCTCCATCCATACCTTGCCTGATCTTTTGGTACTAGAGGTATTGTAGCTGCAGTGGTACCAAATTGTAATTACAAGATAATTTATCTGTGGGTGTGCTTTTGGCTACCTATAAATACCATTAATTTCCATAGCTAGGGAGCTTGCTGCAAGCCAGTGTTAATTACCATGTAATTTCAATTTGATATCTGTGTTATCACAGGACCTGAATGTCCCAGTCATGGTCCAGCAACCCACAAAACATGACACTGCACAAATGTAGATAAGATATGGCCTCTCCCAGAGTGTTTATAATTAAAGTATAAAAGCAACATCAGGGAGATGCAGATAAATGGACTGAAGGGAAAGCAAGTGCCTGATGATCCAGAGCTGGGAGGGGTGGCTGACAGGCAGGACACTGCGCTGCCATCCAGAGACCTGGCCAGGCTGGAGAGCTGGGCAGGGAGAGACCAGATGAGGGTCAACAAAAGCAAGTGGAGAGTCTGGCACCTGGGGAGGAATAACTGCTGGAATCAGGACAGGCTGGGGGTGACCTGCTGGAGAGGAGCTCTGTGGAGAAGGACCTGGGGGTGCTGGTGGGTGACAGGGTGGCCATGAGCCAGCAGTGTGCCCTGGGGCAATGGGATCCTGGGGGCATCAGGAGGAGTGTGGGCAGCAGGTGACAGGAGGGGATCCTCCCCCTCTGCTCTGCCCTGGTCAGGCCCCACCTGGAGTGTTGTGTCCAGTGCTGGGCTCCCTGGGATCAAACAGCCAGGGATGTGCTGGAGAGAGTCCAGAGGAGGCTGAGGAGATGCTGAAGGGCCTGGAGCATCTCCCCTGGGAGGAAAGGCTGAGTGAGCTGGGGCTGTTCAGCCTGGAGAGAAGAAGACTCAGGGGGGACCTGATGAATGTTTCTCACTAGCTGAAGGATGGGCTGCAGGGGGAAATGGCCAGCCCCTTTTCAGTGTCTGTGGGGACAGGACAAGGGGCAATGGCTGCAAGTTAGAGCAGAGGAAGAACTTTTCCCCAGTGAGGGTGCCAGAGCCCTGGGACAGGCTGCCCAGGGGGTGTGGAGTCTGCATCTCTGGAGAGATTCCAGCCCCGTCTGGACACCGACCTGTGCAGTATGAGCTGGGGAGCTGCTTTGGCAGGGGGTTGGACCCCAGGAGCTCTCCAGGGCCCTGCCAACCCCTGGGAGTCTGGGATTCTGTGATCATGGGGAAACAGGAGAAGGAAGAGTGGAAGTTGTAAAACATGAATACAGAACCAAGCGTGTCTGCTCTGGCTGCTTAGAAAGTGCCAGAAGGAGCCTTGCTCCTCTGCTTTGTGGCATGGTCTGGAATTAATCTTTGGTACAGCAGAAGAACCATCCCCTCAGACAACCTGTAACAAAGGGTGTTACTGGCAGGCCAAGCATTAACCCTCTTATCATCATCAGCTGTCTCTGAGTGAGGACATCTTTCACACCCCTCCACCTGCCCCTCCCCTCCACCTCTTTGCAGAGCTAGACCTGTGATTTTCTCGTTTCCCAGACCTGATGATGGGCATGTTCATTTGTGGAGTTTAGTCTCTTCATGCAGAAATTCCTCTATTTCTAGGCTAGAAATACAGTTTTCAGGCAGAGAAGGACCTGGGGGTGCTAGGTGGCTGCAGGCTGAACATGAGCCAGCAGTGTGCCCAGGGGGCCAGGAAAGCCAATGGCATCCTGGCTTGTGTCAGCCCCAGTGTGGCCAGTAGGTGTGGGGAAGGGATGAGAGATGAGGAGAGGGCTGGAGCAGCTCCCCTATGGAGAGAGGCTGAGGGAGATGGGCTGGTTGAGCCTGGAGAAGAGAAGGCTGTGGGGGGACCTCATTGCAGCCTGCCAGTCCCTGAAGGGAGCAGAGGAACAGGAGGGGAATCAGCTTGTTCCAAGGGGAGACACTGGCAGGACAAGGGGGATGGAGTGAAGCTGAAGGAAGGAAGGGTTCAATTGGATCTTAGGGGGAAGTTCTTTGCAGAGAGAGTGGTGAGGGGCTGGAAGGGGCTGCCCAGAGAGGGGGTGGGTGCCCCGTGTCTGGGGGTGTTCCAGGCCAGGTTGGCTGGGGCCCTGGGCAACCTTGTGTAGCTCCAGGCCTGAGGTTGGTGTCACTGCCTGTGGCAGGGGGTTGGAAGTCTCTGATCCTTGGGGTCCCTTCCAACCCAACCCAGACCAGGCTGGGATTCTATGGTCAGTGCTTGTAAATCACCTGGCCTGTGGAGCCATCCACTCTGAATTAAGATAAATAGAAACCAATCACACAACACTTGCTGGTGTGTAGCTTCAGAGGTGCCAACCCCACTGAAAGAACAGGTCTGGGTTGGAGCTCCCAGGGTCTCATGACATGAGGTATTACCTGTGCTGCTGCTGTGTATCAGCTGAATTGACTTTTCAAGGGAAGTTTCTGACACAAGCCCTTGTGTTTCCATGGCAGTCGATGCCATTGCAGTCTTGGCAGGCTTTCAGAGGCTTTAATCCCCTTTTATTGCACTAGGAGACCTGTTTTGCAAGGCTGCATAGTGTAGCAGATTCTCCTTACTCTCTTTTTAAGTCTCATTGGTCCAAAATGAAGGAAAGAGTCTTCTCTGGAGTTGGAAAACATGTATTTAGTGGACAGCATGATGGACTAGGTTACCTTATCTCAAAGTCCATGATAGCTTCTTCTGGAAGGATTACAGTAAAACCTATGGGTGGATTTTCTCATCCCTGATAGCATCCTGGACAGCTGTGTCCTGGCTCTCAGCCTGACACAGCACCCTTGAGTCCTGTGTGACTGAAAGGCAAAGGCTGTTCCCTGACATGGTGGTGTTTCCAGTCCTTCTGTACCATGACTGTCCTTAGGCTACTGCCACTCCTCACACCATGCTAACTTTGAAGGGTTACTGGTGTTGGACCCTTCGTCAGCTCAGAGCTTTACCATTATCACTTCCAAGCATCTTGCTGGGTCCCCATGAGATGGTGTTCTGTCACACTGGGCTGGGGGGGCCAGCGGATGACCATCCCCTTCTGATTTACAGTGGAGAGTTTAATTTCAACTGCCACCAGCTTTAATGAAGTGTTCAGCTCTCCAGCAAGGCTCAGCAGAGCCCTTGCTTATTAATTTCTTGGCTTTTGGGTTCTTTTTGAAAAAGACCTGTGTGTCCATTAGCATGCTCACCTTGTCCCTGCCAGGCTGGCAGCTGTTTGCACTCTTCCTCCCCTGCTCAGTCCTGTCTTGTCCCTTGGGACAGCTGCTATTCCAGTTGTGTAGCAGCCACTCCTACCTGCAGCAGGGACACAGACTGTTTTCCATGCAGTCTTTTCATACTAATCCAGTAAATTATTGGCAGTGGCTGGAAAGGTGGAATAAAACAGCATTCTATATCTCTTAGACACTTGTATTTCTGTTATCTCTTACTCCTTGGCTTGGCTGTCTGGCCCAGGAAATTCTTGTTCCATTTTCCTTGCAGCACATGTATATGTGTTGCAGTCCAGCTCATTAAAACAACAATTTACCTAGCTTTAGTTGCCTCTCTTACTGAAATATGTTCTCTTTGAAATGCTGAGTTTCAAACCTGTCTCTTGGAACCTATTAGCTGTATGGCTCAGGCATTTCAGCAGCAGATTTTGGACTGGTTTAAATTTCCAGATGACTGGAGAGGCATGCTTTGCTTGGTCTTCCTTTTTGGCACTGTTCCAAGTTCCTGTTGTACCTCAATTTCAACATCTACTGCAATTCCTCAAAGACATTTGATGATCTTGCAGAAGCTCCCAGGGTGAAGCTGCAGTGGAATCATAGTATCCTAGAATGGCATGGGTTGGAAGGGACCCCAAGGGTCACAGAGCTCCAACCCCCTGCCACAGGCAGGGACACCAACCTCAGGCCTGGAGCTACACAAGGTTGCCCAGGGCCCCAGCCAACCTGGCCTGGAACACCCCCAGACACGGAGCACCCACCCCCTCTCTGGGCAGCCCCTTCCAGCCCCTCACCACTCTCTCTGCAAAGAACTTCCCCCTAAGATCCACTTGAACCCTTCCTTCCTTCAGCTTCACTCCATCCCCCTTGTCCTGCCAGTGTCTCCCCTTGGAACAAGCTGATTCCCCTCCTGTTCCTCTGCTCCCTTCAGGGACTGGCAGGCTGCAATGAGGTCCCCCCACAGCCTTCTCTTCTCCAGGCTCAACCAGCCCAGCTCCCTCAGCCTCTCTCCATAGGGGAGCTGCTCCAGCCCTCTCCCCATCTTGGTGGCTCCTCTGACCCCTCTCCACCAGTTCCCCATCTTTCTTGTCCTGCGGCCCCAGCTCTGGACACAGGATCCAGCTGGGGCCTCAGGAGGGCAGAGCAGAGAGGGACAATCCCCTCCCTGTCCCTGGAACTTTGACAGCATCTCCAACCCAACTCCAGGGACTGTGTGTTGACAGTGTCAGTGACTTACCCACCTCTGGGACATCAGTATTGCCCAACACTGAGATGGAGTTAGACTTGCTTCGAATTCAAAGGTACATGTGGGAGTGTTACCCACCACATCAAGCAGAAATAGGGATAATGATGATGCAGACAGATACTTTTTGTAGATGGTGGTAGAAGGAGTTTATAATGTGCTTAGATCTTGCTGCAGAGCTGCTGGAGCCACCACTCTGAAACTGCTTCTTGGTTTGGGGAATCGGAACTTGCTAGTTGATCATGTAAACAGAAGGCTTGAGGGGGCTGTAACTTCTGCCAGCTCATCAGAGATGAGCAGCCAGACACTGAGTGGAGATGGTGAGATGTTACACAACACAGCAGGGGATGTAGTTAGTGCTGGAGCTGAAATGAGGCTTCACAAAGTGTGTGGAGTCCAAAGCGTGCCCGCTGTGGGAGCTCTTCATCTGCTGGGGAGGCTGCCCTACTTGCAGGAAGCATCCCCAGAGCCTCTCTCCAGCAGAAATGCCACATATCCTCCTGTGCCCTTTGCAGTGGATGAACTAACTCATTTTTATAAATCCCATTAGCAGCTGAAGGACAGACCTTTTTTAATGGCAGGAACTTTTGTCCTACTTTCTGATCTTGCTCTTGTTCCTCTTTCCCTTTTACCAGTATTCCCACATTCAGATTAAGTCTGTGTTTTGTGGGTGTTGGGTGAAATACACACTCAGCAGTTCAGAACTGGGGTGGTCTGAAGTTTGTGGCACTTCAGTGATTTATTTCTAGGACTGGGGCTGAGTTCCTGCAGAAGAGGGCAAGTGTTCCCCCTGCATGCACCAATGCATGTGTGACTTCCCTGGGTGCAATTCATGTAACCTTAAGGCAGGCAGTTGCCTGTTCCCAGTGCTGGGTGTGTTGGGGCTGCAGGCAGAGGTGTGACTGCATCTTTCTCAAGCTCAGTTTCATCTGTCTGGCTGCAGAACCCCAGCACCTGCAGAGCTGCTGTAGGACAGATGTCAGAGCAGGTCCTGTACAGCCTTGCTGCACGACACGTGGCTTCAAGTCCTGTCAGCGCCTTGATTCATTGGATCTGTGTTTGGGAGCTTGGCAGGTGTCATTCCCAGTGAGAGCCCAGTTCAAGGCAGACAAGAGGGAAAAAGGAGATTTTCTAGCTGAGTGACTGGCTCAGACACTGTCACAGAGGAAGCAGATTCACAAAAAGAGGGGATAGGGAGGGAGAATGTGAGGGAAACAAAGCCAGTTTTAGAAACAAATAGAGGAAGCTTTCTTTAGGTCAATGCATAAGACTTGCTAAATAAAGCAAAGTATTCCTGGCAGCAACCTACCTGCTGGTCTTGAGGGGTGGAGGCAATCTCCACCAGTGTGTGGGAAAGATGGTTGTGGTGGTCACATCAGAGCCATGGATGCCCATCTTGGAGGTCTTCCTCCCACCCCAGGCTGTGTCTGTGCAAGCCACAGGGATTGGGACGGTGACTGACCATCAGCCCATCAAAGCTCACAAGAACACCACAGAACCACACTGCTGTTTCCTTCCTCAGAGCAGTGTGCACTGTGTATTTCTTGCCAGCTTTGCTTGAGAAGGGCAACAGAGCTGGGGAAGGGGCTGGAGCACAAGTGCTGTGAGGAGCTGCTGAGGGAGCTGGGCTTTCAGTCTGGAGAAGAAGAGGCTGAGGGGAGACTCATCGCTCGCCCAGCTCCCTGCAAGGTGGCTGCAGAGATGCTAGGGTCGGTCTCTTCTCTCAGGTGACAAGCGACAGGATGAGCAGGAATGGCTTGAAACTGCCCCAGGGGAGATCTAGGACAGGTACCAGGAGAAATTTCTGTGCTGAAAGGGTTGTCAGGCATTGGCACAGGCTGCCCAGGGAGGTGGTGGAGTCCCCATCCCTGGAGGTACTCAAAAGGTGTTTAGGTGTTGTGCTGGGGACATGGTCTAGAGGTGGGCTGGGCAGGGTTAGGCTGTGGTTGGACTTGATGATCTTAAAGGTCTCTTCCAACCCAGGTGATTCTGTGATTCTATTCTTGTAGCCTGAATAGGCATAAGGCAAGTAAAGGAGGAACCTTCAACTACCAGAGTCACAGTCTCCATGGCTGTTATCCCAAACTCCCAGCACAGATTCCAAAAATCATGTTTTCTCTCTAGATGCCACAAAACCAAATGGGTTAGCTGGGCAAAGAGCAACCTTTCAGGGAGCACTGAATAGAGAAGTTTTGCTTGCCACCTTGCTGGTGGGGAACAGGGGAGCTGATTTTTCCAGTGGTGGCTATACACATGGCCTTTCTCTGCTCTTTGTGATGCACAGAGGAAACGTGCACGTGGAAGATCTGCCACCTTTGCTTTTTATCCCATTGAACCTACATTTCTTTGCCAAATTGTTAGTATAGGGCTTAAAAGCAAAAGGATGATGATTGCAACATGAGCTTTGTGAGGGAGGCAGGGCTTCTCCTGAGACATGTCACCTTTGCTTCACTGGGCTTGGATTGATGAACATTCAGCGATAAGGCCAGGTGAAGTTATTTTCTCTTATCTTTTCCAGTTCTTCAACTGGTAAAACTGTTTGTAGAACCATTTAAAGAACTGATTTGGGTTAAAAATAAGCAAAACAAGCCCCTCTTCTCCTACCTCCCCCCAACAAAAGATGCTTTGCCCCTTCTGTTTCCCAGTCTGAAGCCCTGCTTGCCCATAGTACCAGCACAGCAGAGAAGGCAGTGTGACCTGGGATGAAGTGAGGAGGAGTGCCAGAGGTGGAGAGGAGATAGGGTGGCTGTTCATACCACACCACTGCAACAAGCAGCTCTCATCCCACTACATGCACAGGGCTTTTAATGTGTCTCACTGATTGTCTCCACAGAGTCAAGGGTTGCATTTCACCATGAGACACTGATGCTGTAAAACCCATAATTAAGTCTTGTCTTGATAAGACATAGATACCACCAGTGTGCTTCTTGGGTTGTTACAGTGCCTAGCCCTGTGTGCCCCACAGAAGGGACAGCAGTGTGCTATCAGGGGAGGAAAGGGATCTTGCATGTAGTGGATAGAGAACCCCACCTGGTTTGCTACAGAGCTTAGCACAGAACTTGTCTCCCAGTGATGAAAATGACCCTGTTGGGAGTTGGGGCCCCCTTGCCTTCTCAGACTGACAGAATGATTTCATTATGGAAGCCCAGGGCTGCCTCTTCTTGCTGACTTCTCATGTTCTTCTCTTACCAAACACATCAGCCTTTCCTTTGCCTGCTCTGTAGATGATGAACAGTTTATAGTGATGAAGCTGCAGACCAGCCCTCTAGAGCTGTGATAAAGATGAACCACAACAGAACCCAGGAGTGTCCTGTGTACAGAAGGATCCTTTGTATAGGTTTGAGACAACTAAGCACCAAAGGAAAGTTTGTGACAGGTTATTTTTGCCCTTGAATGTCAAATGAATAAATCTTCTCCTTTCTCTGTGTTTTGTTACAACAGATTTGCATTTTTATTGGAGAAACTCTTCTGTTTTCAAACTGGGCTATCACAGCAGACATACTGATGGTGAGTGTACTTTGAATCAGCATCTTTCTTTTCTTGTGGTCAGAGCAGTTTGTCAGCTTGCAAGAACAACCTGAAGTTCATCATTTCTTCAGATGCCTAAGCATTCAGCCTCTTCTTTTTTTCTTTTCTTTTTTTCCCTTTTTTCCCCCTCCCCTTGCTGAAAAAAGAAAATGAAATAGAAAATTTTTTAAAAAGATTCTTCTTGTGCTTTGTTCTAAGCACCAGGGAGAGGAGATGTCCAGCAAGGATACCATTACTGAATTCTAACAGTTCCCCCAAACTTGAAGTCTTTGTGCAAAAGCCCACATGCAAGGAATCCTGCCAGCATTTCCTAATAGTCAGCACATTAGTGGATTTTGTTATCAATAACTCAGCTTTGTTCTGCACTAGGAAATCCTTCCCTCCCTCCATCCCTCCCCTGCCCACAAAGGCAGCCATCTAACTCTTTCATTGGCTTAACTCCAGCAAACCTACCATTCAACACATAGACAATAGAAAACCACCTCTGGGAGAGGAGAGAGGAAAAGAAAGTATAAAGAATTTTTGGCCTGTGTCCACCTTGTCCAGGAGGAAGCTCTCAGGGACTTTTCACTTCATGTCCTTTTTCTGTTCTTTCTCCACCATAGATCTTTTCAAGTCCTTCAGATCAGCACGCTGACCTCAGCAGCTCAGTGTTCATAGGAAGTGTCTGAAGGTTGGTTAGAGACCCACGTAGAAGCTTCCATCAGAGCTGTGAGGAGCCTATCAAGCACACTGGGTGTTGAAATCCCATTGTTAGGGGGCTTACTTGTTGCTTGTTGTATGACAAAGAAAGAAACCAGGGCACAGAACCATTACAGGACTTGCCTGAGGTCTTTGGGCTGGTTGTTGACAGAACCAGAAATACAATCAGCCTGACATCAATGGAAAACTCCCTTCACTTGTGTCTGTTGCTTCTGCAAACATCAACAAGCAAACAACCTGGCTCAGTGTTCCTAGATGTGAAGATAAGGGTGTTGTAGAACTTCAGGCTTCTGCTTAAGTTCTGTTTATGGTTGAAGTTCAAGGCTGTGTTGGCATTTGGATGTTGCCCTAACCACCCTGCCTGATGAGCTTTCAATCCTTAACTCATGTGTGCAGAGAACACTTGGAGAAGTGGGGTGGGTAATCCCCCTTCTCTAGGATGTGGATAGAGCACTGGGAAATGAAGGTTCTTGGTGTCCTTCAGGAGCTGGATTTAAATTACCCAGGTGCATTCCTCCTCCCAGTGTGGTGGAGCTCTCCATGGGCTGGAGGGTGTTTCCTCTGTACTTCCATGGGGTTTGCAGCTTGTGCTGAGGTCAGGGCTGCTGGGGCCATTCAGGAAGTGGCCCTTCCAACACACAGGCAGATGTGCAGTCTGCAGACAGCTGTGCTGAGGAAGAAATTGGGGTGCAGTATTTGGAGTTGCTCATTCGTGCCTCCTGCCAGAGCTTCCTGTGCTATCCCAGGAGCACTCCCACCCTCCTCTGGGCAGGATTAGCTGTTGGGCTTAAACAGCAGATCTTTTATATCCTCAGTAGCATTGGCTGAAACAGGTGAGGGATTGGCCATGGAGCAGCTGGAGGGAGGAGGGGACCTGTCCCATGTGCCAGAGAGAAAGATGACACTTGTGTTATCTCAAGCTAACCCCAAAAGACATTTTTCAAGCAACTACTGTGTTATATCAAGTGTCCTAAGGATGCCATCATTGTTTCATTGTAGTTACTCAGGCTTTTTGTGTTGATTTCAATGTGACTTCAGGGCCTATCTGTGCAGTATGAGCTGGGGAGCTGCTTTGGCAGGGGGTTGGACCCGATGATCTCTCAAGGTTCCTTCCAACCCCTACAACTCTGCGATTCTGTGATCCTGAAGCTTTTTAATAACTCTATAGGGTTTGCCATCTGTCTTACCAGCATCCTGTCAGTGGTTGTGTTTTGTAGGGCTGCATTTCAGTTATTTCTGTTGCTTCAGTGCAAAAGAGCTCTATAAGAAATGATTGGAAACAATTAGAAATCATTTCTTAGTTACAATTTCCAAAAGGTGGGAAAGGAACTAAAACCATGTTAAAAAATGGTGGTTTGGTAATTGATGCCAACTGGAGCTGGCTGTTCTCTGGTCTGTTTAGAGAAATGAGCTGAGTGGCATATACAATGCCCTGCTTAATGTGTTTTCAGCATGAGCAGACCTGTAAAAGTGCTATACAAATAAATGTAAACATCCCCTTAGATCAGTGCAAGCGTGTAAACAGATGGTCTGGAGTGTGTTTGTATGCCACAAGGGGGTTGAGAGGATGTTCAGTCAGACAATAGGTGAGAGCCAAGGCTACAACCATCTTTGACAGACAGCTTTATAAGAATTCCTAGCCAGAGAAAGGTGTGGATATGCTTTAGCAGGATGCACTTGAAATGTTTGGCAAATTAATTTCTGCTGATTACTATTTATTTAGTGTAATCAGAAGAGTGTCTGTTCTTGCCTGAGGCTGGTAAGGAGTTTAAAAGCATTATTAGTGTAAGCTTAACAACACTTGCATCACATACATAAATATTACCCTGTTTTCATGGATAAAAAGCTCTCAATACTGGCTCAATGCTGCTCCCACTGATTTCATTATGCCAGAAGTGAGGCTTTTTGGAAACTGCCTCCCAAATGATTTATCACAGCTCTCCCAAGATTTACAGTCTCCTGACTGCTTAAGAGCCCTGTCAGGCAAGTAAGCATCTTCAGACATTTTGCAAGCTTAATTTCATTGGCAAAACAAGAATGTTTGCATATTATCTTCAAATTTAATTGTTGGCTCTTCACAGCTTCATGCTTCCATTGCATCTACTGTTGTTGGCAGTGTAACAGTGGGTGCACAGCTCCTCAAGCTGCCTGCCCTAAGAGGTGCTGAGTGCTGGGCTTGATAAACTGTCAGCCCTGCAGAACACATTGCACTGCCTGAGATTTCCAAAGGCTGATGATATTTGTTCCAAATGCAGATTTCTACAACACAGGCCTTATTCTCCTGAGCACAACTCTGGAAATCTCCTCCCAGGCACATGCTCAGATGGTGCTGAGGGAAGGGGGAGGCACGTTTCTTATGGAGCATGCTAATTATGAGACAGATTTTATCAGCCATCATTTCAAATTGGCCTCAGAATGATAGGAAGCCCCAAAGCAGCATTAAAACTGCCTTGTAAGGGCGTTAACGAATGAGCAGGCAAGCGTGGGAGGCTCGGAGACGTGCCGAGCGCGCGGGACTCAGCGGAATCTGGTCCCAGTGGTGGGGTTCTTCCTCCATAGCACATCTCAGAAATAAAGCTGGTGGACAGAGGCTTGGTGGCATTGCTGTGTAAAAGCCAGTAGACAGTTTAAAGGGGCTCAGCTATTACAAATCTCTTTGGGGGTGTGCTGAGAAGAGCCATCCTCTGGTTTACACACAGCCCTGACACTTGCACAACTATGACATCTTCTGCATATTTCTTTGTTCCTTTCAAACATGAGTTCTTTTTAAATGGCCAGGAGCTGCCATGCAGGAGCTGCTTTAATGTTTTGCTGTTGCACCTCTTCCTTTAGAAGCAGGCATAGGCTGGTGCTCAGCTGTGCTATGGGCATGGAGGAACGTTGGTTTTATTCTGATGACTTCACCTATAAATAAACCCCAGTTATTTACCTAGTATGAAATGCTGCCCTATTTTTACAAACAAAGAGAAACAGCATTTCCAGAAGGTCTCATTGTTGCTTCTCTCAGCACCTCAGTGATCTGAGTGCTGTGCTTTGGGCCAGGCAGGGCAAGGGGGGCCTGTGAAAGGAGGGACACAGCCCATTTCCAATGCTTGAGCCTGGGAAGGATGTGCCAGGGGGCATCTCTGCTCGTCTGCTGTGGGCCAAGGATTGCAGATGGATGCATACTGCTCCATGTTGTGCTGTGATGTGGGGACCAGGTCAGACTCCTTTGACTTCACGGAATCACAAGGTTGGAAAAGACATTTAAGATCATCAAGTCCAACCATTCCCATCCTGAGCTAAACCAGATCCCTACTTCATCTCACAGTATTGTTGTAGATGGTGCCTGCCTAGCTTGAGTGATGAAGGGTCTCCCTCTTTGCCTTTCCTTGGCAGCAATTCCAGCAGCGACACCCAGACCGTTTCCAGGTGCTGTCTGTAGCTAGAGCACAGTTAGTGTCTGTTTGCCTTGTCTTGAGTGCTGAGAGAGGCCAGGATGCCTTGTCCTGAAGATGACTAGCTGAACCAAAAGGGTAGCAAAGTGTTTGAGAGAGGAGAGTTTTCTACCAAAGATCAGACATAAACATCAGAACTTACTCTTTGGTCCTTGGCCTTTCACTGGGAGAAGGGTTTCCTGCTTAACTTACTTCAGACCTACTCATTTTGCTGGTTTCTCTACAGGAAGAGGATGTCAGCAGTAAACCATGGCCTTTCTGAACTCTATTTAGAGCAGAGGTTTGCCAAAGCTGCTGGGTCAGCCTCCCTGCCCATCCTTGTGCTGAACCTGGAGTCAGAGACGAGCCAGGACGATCCCACAGCCTTCCGTCCCGGCTGCTGTGGCTCTCCCACCTCCAGTTTCTGGGGGATGTTCAAACCAGGCCAGGGATGGTTTGAATTTAGGGCTATTTTAGCATCAAAATATCCATTTAGAGCTGTAATTTATGTCTTCCTAGAACAGTAGATAATGTATGCTACCAACTGCTTCCTCTCCATCAGAATAAAATGCTTTTTAGGCAGGAATAGGGAGGAGAATTTTTTGGTGTTTTGGAGATGATGGTTTAAGCCTTTTTTCCTTTCCATTATATTTTTAGAGGAGGTAGAGAAATCTCATGTTTGTTTGCTGGCCACATGCTTGGGTTTTATTTTTGTGGGAGTTTAGACAGACACTTGAACTCCAGACTAGATTTAACATGTTTTTTGGCACTTCATAGTGCCAAAACCATATCAATGGTCTCAGTCATAACTTCTTTAGCTAAGCAAACTGAAAGCTTGCTGGGAATTGTACTGCTAGCTGTAGATCTGTGTGTGTGCATGAAATATATATATATATATATATATATATATATGCAAAACTATGACTATAGAGCCAGGCAGGCTTTCTTCTCCAGATTTGTTAACATGAAAGTTATAAAAAGAAAACTATTTTAACATAAGTTTAGAATTCCCTGTTTCCCAGATCTATACTCTTGATTTGAGGCCAGGTTGGCTGGGGCCCTGGGCAACCTTGTGTAGCTCCAGGCCTGGAGATTGGTGGCCCTGCCTGTGGCAAGGGGGTTGGAGCTCTGTGACCCTTGGGATCCCTCCCAACCCAAACCAGGCTGGGATTCTATGATTCTATAATAGGTAGAGCTTCATTTTATCTTCTCAGAAGCACTCTTCCCAAACAGCTCTCGCAGAGTGCTTCTCCACTGTACCTGTGTGAGCTGGGGCCAGGTGGGAAAAAGATCAATAACTCTTCTTTTCTCTTTGCTTCTGTCTAATCTATCCATGTTGCACCCATTACCCTGCCTCTTTGGGGAATGGTAATGAATTTGGCTCTGTGCTGTTTCACAGTGTGACTTTTCTGTGTACGTTTCTGTCTAATAAAATCTAGACCTTCTTTTCCTCTTGGGATTTCTGTGGGTCTTCAAGTCTCTTAAGCACAAGTCTCTTAAGCACCTGGATGCCAGAGGACAACAATATAAGATCCGTGGGTGGGTGGCTGCTGCAGATCTAGGCATCTTTTGCTCTTCTGCTGCACAAGAGGAGCTTAAGGGGGACCCATGCAATGTGTGGGGGTCAGAGACCATCAGCAGTGCGTGGCTGTGCAGCTTGGTCAAACTAGTACTGAAAGAACTGACAGGTTATTCTGAAAGCACCTGGTAAAACCCTAAGGAATATCATTTCACCTATTGTTCCTATTTGTCTCTGCTTGGAATGAGTTCATCATCCTGCAGAGTCATGTCAGTTCTCCTCTGGCGTAGATTTTCTCAGCGCGGTTTCTTTCCTCTCCTGTGTTAACTGCTGGCACTCCCCACTGCAGGCAGGGCAGCTCACCTCACCTAAGTGTTAGAGCACTGAAACAGTGCCTCAGCTCCTGTGCCCTGAGACATCCCAGAATCACAGACTCCCAGGGGTTGGCAGGGCCCTGGAGAGCTCCTGGGGTCCAACCCCCTGCCAAAGCAGCTCCCCAGCTCATACTGCACAGGTCGGTGTCCAGACGGGGCTGGAATCTCTCCAGAGATGGAGACTCCACACCCCCTGGGCAGCCTGTCCCAGGGCTCTGGCACCCTCACTGGGGAAAAGTTCTTCCTCTGCTCTAACTTGCAGCCATTGCCCCTTGTCCTGTCCCCACAGACACTGAAAAGGGGCTGGCCATTTCCCCCTGCAGCCCATCCTTCAGCTACTGAGAAACATTCATCAGGTCCCCCCTGAGTCTTCTTCTCTCCAGGCTGAACAGCCCCAGCTCACTCAGCCTTTCCTCCCAGGGGAGATGCTCCAGGCCCTTCAGCATCTCCTCAGCCTCCTCTGGACTCTCTCCAGCACATCCCTGGCTGTTTGATCCCAGGGAGCCCAGCACTGGACACAACACTCCAGGTGGGGCCTGAGCAGAGCAGAGTAGAGACATGTTGCTGTTGAGCAATGAACTCACCCTGCCTCAGTCAGCTGAGGCAAATGCATCTCTGTATCTTTAGCTGGGGATGTGCCAGTCATGAAATGTCACAGTTAATTAATAAATGACTTCAGGGAAGGATTGCTAGAAGGAGTTGAAGTCTGGGAAGATACCCGTTTGAAAGGAAGACTAAAGGCAACCCGTCAGAAAGGGGACAAGCAAAAGGGATCATGGAGTAGGAGCAGCTAAACAGGAGTCACGTCTGGCAGGGTAGGTAGGTAGCTCTTCAGGGAGACACAGAAAGGCAGAACAAGGTTCAGCACTTAGCACTGGAAAAAAAAGCTCACCCAAGCAAAGACCATTGAATTCTTCATTACTGACAGCCTTTATCTCAAGGCAGGATCAGTTTCTTAACCAGGACAACGTGGACTTGATGCAGATATTCTGAGCTACCTTCTTCCCCTGGTTTTATGCAGGAGCTACTTTTTTCTCCTCCTAAATTTGTGTTACACAATTAATGTCGATCCACAGGGTGAGGGGTTGTTGTGATGTGGGGTTTTTTCTCTTTGAATTTCTGTGGTCAGGCCTATTTTCTGTGAGCTCTGGTCCCTTAATGGGGAAGTAAATTGTGTTTTCCACTGATCCTGTGTAGTAGGATGCATGACCAGACTGAGGTCCTGTTAGAGGACTGGAGACCAGACTACAACAGCTTGGCTATTGAATTTTTTTAGTGCATTTTTGTCCCTTTTCACATGTGGAATTGCAGATTATTTGAAAAAAAATATGAAATGGCCTTTCATACAGATGGGGATTGCTCATGATTTAGGAAATAAAAAGACCCCACAATATCCCAGGTTACCTCCCAGACCGTCTGGTGGCGTGCTGCCGGCAGCTGCGAGCTCTGCTCTCTCCAAGAACAACACAGGCTGAGGAGCAATCTCGAGGTGTCTCATGGGCTAAGTTGTGCACTCAGTGCTGCTGCAATGCCTGTAGCCTGGAGAGAGCTTCCTGCCATCGGCACCTGCCATCAGGAGCACTAGAAAGCCACGAAGGGCTTGAGCCACCCATGGACCAGACAGTGGCTGTGTCTGCCACTGCTGTCTGTGGCACCTGCTTTACCTTGTCCTGAGCTGGGCATAAACTGAGCAACACCAGACAGCTGGACAGGTTCTTACTTGTTTCCTTAACGGTTGTTTTTACTTTCCCCTTCTTCTTTGCAGTATGTGGTCATTCCAACACGCCGTGCAACCGCAGTGGCCTTGCAGAGTTTCACTTCACACCTCCTGGGAGATGCTGGCAGTCCTTATCTGATTGGATTTGTAAGTGCTCACAGCAGGTTCTGGCAGGGGCTTGTGCCTGTGTTTGTTTTTGTTTACTGACTGCTTGTCTGAAATGCCAAGTTCACCCATGCAGGGAAGGAAGGCCCCTATCTATCAGCAGGATGGGAAGCGGCCCAGCGCAAGGCAACTTTTTTACACACTTGTGTGGTGGTTTGGCCCCGGCCAGAGGCCAAATACCCATCAAAGCTGCTCACTCACTCCCCCCTTCAGCCAAAAAGGAGAGAAAATACATATTGGGAGGCTTAGGACCTGAGATAAGGCCAGAGGGATCACTCTGCAATTAGTGCCATGGGCAAAACACTCAGCACAGAATAAAGGAAAGTGATTTATGACACTACAACTGCACACCCAGTGAACCAGAGTTGGGTAATGAGAAGCAGCCAGGTCTTACAGCACCTTCCCCCCACCCCTCCCTTCTGAGCAGACTTAACCCTCATCAGGATTTTACTCCCCTCCCCCCCAACATGGCACTGGGAGGGGCAGGGAATGGGCAGTGGGGTTCCAGTCAGTTCCTCACAAGCTGCTTTCCTCTTCCAGGTCTCCACACTTCTACTCCCCCCACCCCTCCCTTCTTCACACACTTGACTTGAATCATAAATTCGCTCCCTTCTGCCCCCCATGGCAGCCCAGGGAGGGGCTGGGAATGGGGGTTTCAGTCTTTTCCTCCCCAGCTGGCTTCCCTCTCAGCTGGGGGGGCCATTCCACACACACCCCCCTTTCCCTGTGGCACTGGGGTCCCACCCACCCAGAGTCCTGTCCACAACTTCTGCAGCCTGAGTCCTCTCTACCAGGGGTCATCTCCTCACCACAGGCCTCTCAGCAGGACTCCCCTCCATGGGGTGCTGACCTTTGGGCCCAGACTGCTCCAGCCTGGTCCCCCCAGAGTCACAAGTCCCCCCCCAAACCTGCTGAGGCGTGGAGCAATCTCTGCACAGGGTGTGGGTGTCTCTGCTCCCCGTCCTCATCCATGGGCTGTGAGGGGACCCCCGCTCCACCACGGTCTCCACGGGCTGCAGGGGAATATCTCTCTGGCACCCAAAGGGCCCCCTTCTTCTCCCTGCCCTCTCCTTCAGGCCTGCCCTTGGTGTCTGCTTCCCTGGGGGCAGAATGCCTCTGCCTGCAGGTTTTTCTCCTCACTGTGATTCCCAGAGGCGCTGTGACCATCGCTGATGGGCTCAGCCCTGGGCAGCAGCAACTCTGGCCTTGAATCAGCCAAGGTTTGCTCCTCAGGGCCTGCAGAGAGCTGCTGGCTGCTGCTTGCAGGAGACATCTCAGCAGCACAGCTACGCAAAACTGCAACATATGGGCTGCAGTTCAAACCTGGAAGGACTACTTGGGTGGAGACATGAGCTGCTGAGTCTTCTTAGCCTTGGGTGTTTGGAGACAGCTCTATAAAGGGAGAGTGGTTGCTTCTGTGGTGTGGACACAGGTCGGTTAGAAGTGAGGTAGGAATAATCCTCTGTGTGTGTATTAAACTGTTCATCTGGTCTGTAAGCCAAATATCTACTTCCTTAACCTCTTTTGTACAGTAAGAAAGGATGGTCCAGAATCCATGGAGGTGTTTGGGGTTTTTTTAGTAGTATTCTTTTCTGATGTGTATGGTTTGGGTTTTTATCAGTAGTTTTCCTTTCTGTTAGTGCTGCAGTTGTTGGCCTTGGTGTGACTGGAGATCTCCCTTCCTATTATCCTACTGCAGAGCAAAACAAGACCCTGTGCCAAAAGCTGCCAAGCAAGAGCACATTCACAGCTGAAAATATAAGACTTGAGAAATTTAATGAGGAAAAGAAATCTAGATATACTGGGGTAATTTCTTTTCCTCCAACCCTTCTGTGGAGTTTGATGAATTTCAGAGTACACAGATCACCATTTCTAAAGAAGAGCAGTGTCCATGTAAAGCCCCAAGTGGCACTGCTCACGTTGTGTTGATGTTGCTATAGTTTTCCAGTGGTGTAACTGGGATCTTCACTAGTCCCATCACCCCACACAGGACTCTGATGTGCTTTCCAGCTCAGCACTGCTGGGTGACACAGCTGTGGGGGGCTGTGGACCTTTCATTTGTTTTAAAACTGTCATTTCTCATCTGTTTATCCCATAGACACTGGTGTGCATATATATGTTTATATATATTCAATTGTGTGTGTGTGTATATATATATATTTAAATCTAGATAAATATTTGCTCCTGAATGACATAGTTGCTGTGTAGCCCTCTGAAGCACGTGTGAAGAGGCAGAGATAAGGCTGAACAGACCAACAACATGAGCAATGTCTCAAGAAAATAAACATGTACAAATTGGCTTTATTTCTTATTTACTTCAATGTTCTGGGCACCCAGGGAGAAATGATCTTATCTGAGCCATTACTTGCAAGTTGACTGGAAAGGGAGTGTTTCATGCAGGGCAGGGGATGTGGGGAAGGCAGGCAGGCCAGCCTGTGTGGAAGGGCAGGGTCTGGGAGGCAGGAGAGGCTGTCTCAGGTGGCTCTGCTGCATGCTCATGCTTTGTCTTGTGTAAGAGGGATGTCTGGGAGGAATGGAGAGGACCCTGAATGATTGCAATTAATCTTGAAAGTTGCCTAGGGCTCTTTAGTGTCACAGATTAAAAAAAGGCCTTTGGCTGTAGAAAATAATGTGCCTAGCTCTTCCACTATGGAGAGATGAAGCAAGTTGTGAGTTATTTAAGGATGCCAGCCTGAAATAGCTGCCTTAGGCTTTCTCATGCCTGGGAAGATATTAATTATGGTGTTGAATTACTCTTTTCTAATGCTGTAGTTGCTGGGCAGTGCTCATCTGGGAGGAGACTATCCAAGTACAAGGCTGTGTGTCAGGAGAGCAGGAGTGAAGCACTCATCTCATGGAAGGCACCAGCATCCTTTTCTGTAGCCTCTGGGCTGGCTTGGTTGACTCATGCTCCCTGCACTACAGTGACTGAAAGGTCAACTGCAGCTTTCATGTAGCACAGAAAAACAAATGCTATTTAAAGTAAAAGGACAAAAAGCCAACGTTTCCACCAGAGCCTAGACAAGCAGTCACCTTTATTGTTAAATTTGCAAGTCTTTGTCATTGGAATTGTCCAGCTGAGTTGTAGCATGGAGACCTTCCTGCAGGATAGAAATGGTGATAGTAGTGCAGGCCTCCTGATGCCTCTGAGTTCATAGAATCATAGAATCCCAGACTGGTCTGGGTTGGGAGGGACCCCAAGGGTCACAGAGCTCCAACCCCCTGCCACTGGCAGGGACACCAACCTCAGGCCTGGAGCTACACAAGGTTGCCCAGGGCCCCAGCCAACCTGGCCTGGAACACCCCCAGACACGGGGCACCCACCCCCTCTCTGGGCAGCCCCTTCCAGCCCCTCACCACTCTCTCTGCAAAGAACTTCCCCCTAAGATCCAATTGAACCCTTCCTTCCTTCAGCTTCACTCCATCCCCCTTGTCCTGCCAGTGTCCTTTTAAAAAGTTGAATCCCCTCCTGTTTCTCTGCTCCATTCAGGTACTGGCAGTCAGACCCCCTAGTTCCAAACCTAGTTCCTCCCAGTCACCCAGAGCACTAAGTACACATTAGTGTTTAAAAGCTGAGTGGCAGGAAGGATGTATGTATGGTTATTTTTCATGACTCTAAATATTGATAATTTCTCTTGTGGTGAAAAGGCTGAAGATTGACTTCCAGAGTTATGCAAATGCAGTTTTAGGGTGGCAGCTGTGATTTGTTTAAGAAATATCACCTGTTCAGTGCATTACACCCAAATATTTCTAGTACTTTGCTGTCTTGGGAAGGTCCCACTGTGCAGTCACAGCAGCTGAAGCACAGAGAAACACCCCAAATCCCACCATTTGCATTGAGCATCGAGTCAGTGTCTTCTAGCAGTGCCTCCTCTGCCCTAACACCCAGACAGCTTTTCAGACTCTGTCTGAGTAAGGCTGGGCCTTGCTACATTTCCTTTCCTCCCTCCAAGCCTCTCCTTTGTGTCCTGTCCATGCTCAGCACCGCTTCCCTCTCCCATCCCTGCCTCTAGCCCTGGCCATGAGGAGAAGTGGCACATCCTGCTGGCTTTGCTCTATGTCCAGGGAACTTGGTGCTGTGGGCACAAGCTGTCCTTGCTGCTCTGGTGCTGTTGGCTCTCCTGTTAGCTTCCTGCTTTGTTAAATTCTTTCTTATCTCCCCAGTGCAACCATCCATCAAGTGTAGGGATTGAAACCTGCCTGTACCTGCTGTCACCTGGCCACATCACCAGGTGTGGATGGTGTTTAAAGTGTCAGAGATCAGTTTTCTTCCACCAGCACCTTTTGATGGGCTAGAAGCTCCTCCCAGTACTCCACTGGGGCTGGTATCCACCTGTCCTGACCTCCTGGGCTGCTGCACCTTCAATTTACCAGAGGGACACAACCTTCAGCCAAGCAGTGTCAGGACAACATGTGGTTAGTAAACCAGGCTCAGGGAGGTGGTGGGGAGGGGGTGGACAGACCCTGATGGTACATCTCTGGGTCTGCACACGTGGTAACTCATTGTAAGCAGCTCTGAGATGCTCTGTTGGGTTTTGACAAGGTTTTGTGCAACTCCTAATCCTACCTGGAGAAACTTTAAGACTAGGCCTCTCACTTGTCACCCTTCACTTTCCTTCCCTCCCTGATTTTCTTATGTGAGTAGGTTGTTAAACTAGGTCTAATGAGCTACTTAAATAGCAAGAATGCTAATGACCTTCCTTTAGCAAGTAGTTAGCAGAATAGTGTTAATTATCACTGGTGCAGAGCATCAGGGAAGGCAGAACAGCATTTGATTAGGGGCAACTCAAGGAAAATTGTAGTAAATGCAGCAATTAAGATACTTTTTTAATGAAAGTTATAATTGGAGGTGTAGATTTCACAGCCTTCTTGTCCCAGTTTGAGACAGCCTTTTTGTTGACAGGCTTTCAAAGGTGTTTACCCATGAAGTAAATATATATCTGTATAGAAAGCAGTTCTGTGTGCAAAGATTTGCCTGGCAGAGGAAGCTGAATTCCTATATTATGGTTTAAAATGATAGTTGTGTTATAGTATTTATGTTTTAGAGTTTAAAACTTGTGTTTGATAGTTGAAAATGCTCTGGCTGCTGGTGTCCTGTAGCCCTGATGCTCCCTGATGTGACCTGCAGCTGCTTCACAGCACATGGAAAGGCCCAATCTGTGACATGGCTGCCAGCTGCAAAGAAAGGGAGAAGGAAGCACCTAGAGACCAGTCCACATAGGATGTACCTCCTTGGTGCAATGAGCTACCAAGCTTCTCACTTCTGAGGATCCAGCAACAGATAAGATTTAAATGTGCCCTGAAAGCCCAGCTGACTTCCCACACACCAAATGCCGAGTGTCCCCAGCCTGGTGGGTTGGGATTTCCTCACAGGACTGCTGTGCACCTGCTGTTTCCCCAAACTTTAGTGAGAAGTGCATGTTCTCATTGTGTTTGATAAAGTACATGAAAGGATCGTGTTAAAGGAAGCCCAGAAATCCAGAGCTGATCCTTCTTTCACTCAAGTATTTCCAGCTCTGTCCCTTCTGTGCACTCAGAGCTCTTGAGGTGGCCTCTTCCCCTGAGCTGACTCTGGGCACTCTCATATGGCCACAGTGTTCTCAGGGTGCTGAGCACCCTTCAGAATGAGATGTCCCACTTGTGCAGTGTGGGGAACAATGTCCCCACATGATGAGAGGGCTGGAGCAGCTCCCCTGGGGAGAGAGGCTGAGGGAGCTGGGCTGGTTGAGCCTGGAGAAGAGAAGGCTGTGGGGGGACCTCATTGCAGCCTGCCAGTCCCTGAAGGGAGCAGAGGAACAGGAGGGGAATGAGCTTGTTCCAAGGGGAGAGACTGGCAGGACAAGGGGGATGGAGTGAAGCTGAAGGAAGGAAGGGTTCAACTGGATCTTAGGGGGAAGTTCTTTGCAGAGAGAGTGGTGAGGGGCTGGAAGGGGCTGCCCAGAGAGGGGGTGGGTGCCCCGTGTCTGGGGGTGTTCCAGGCCAGGTTGGCTGGGGCCCTGGGCAACCTTGTGTAGCTCCAGGCCTGAGGTTGGTGTCCCTGCCTGTGGCAGGGGGGTTGGAGCTCTGTGACCCTTGGGGTCCCTTCCAACCCAGACCAGGCTGGGATGGATACATCCCTCTCCTGGGATGTATCACCTGGGAAGGGGCCCGTGCTGCAAGGAGAGCTGGGGGACAGGGATGCTGCTGCAGGCTGCTCTCCCAGCCTGCAGTCCTGTGCCACAGGCCTTATTTCTACTTGTAAGTGGGTCCCCCCCACCCCTACACATGGAAGTACCTGTGCCCTGTCACACAAGCCATCCTCCTCAATTCCCTGCTCGCCGTGGCCAAGGCATCTCCTGCTGGGACAGAAGAAGGTCCAGAGAAGAAGGTCCATAAAACCCCTGGGCACACCAGACCTGCAGAGAAAGGCAGTTAAATGCCTCCCAACCCTCTCCATCCAAACTCCATTTGCTGATGTCCTGTGCAGAACCTTTGCTTGAGACTTTTAACTCCCTGCAGCCTTTTGAAGGAAGCACCATTTATTTCTGCAGCCTGGCCATCCTCGGGGGGGTCCGTGGGCAGAAGGCGATGAGTCTGCAGCAGGGAAGCAGCACAGGAGTCCTTGCTGTGGGTCTTGCTGGGGCAAACTGGGGTGCCACACGTTCCTGCTGGCTATTGATCCTCTCACCAGCCAAGTATTACATTTGTTTGCCATCTCAAAGGGACACAATTAGGATTAACAGGATGTTTCACTTGGGTTTTTTTCCCCTGCTATCCAGACATGCCAAGATTCAAATGGAAACAACTTTCAGCCTGTAATTGCTTTTACCTTTCTGCAGTTTTCTGAAGGAATATAATCAAATAGTCAGGTTTACTTTCCCTCTTCAGAATGTGTCTCTCATACCATTTAGCACAGTAGAAATGCCTGTGCTCTCCCACAGGCCCAGAAAATTGTTTGGGTTTGTTTTATAAACCCCTTGGTTTTGGTTTCCAGTCTTCATTTGCATTCATATTAGATTTAACCCCCCCCAGCCAAACCAACAAACAAACAAACCCTTTCACAATGCGTTTCTGAATTCAGAGGGGATTAAACCGTGGTGGGGACACTGGGGATTCATAGGGAATGCTGTGCTAGGGAACTGGGGTGAAGAGAGGAGCCAGGGTGAGCCTGGCTGGTATCAAACTGCTGATCAGGTATTTGTGCCAGATGCTGCAGTGGAAAAAGCCTTTTATGTAGCAAGATTTGTGCCCAAGAGCCAACAATGCCAGAAATTTAGAAGAAACAGGCAACTGCAGAGGAATTGAGATGTTTGACTCAGCAACGAGCCAGAGTAGATGAAATGATGATTTCAAAGATGTTGTTGCCATTACATTCTCTAATTAGCAGATCAGTTTAACTTAACCACTTGTGCTGTCCAGGAGAGGCAGTAACAGAGAAAAAAGCTGTCTGTCCAGGGCTTCATCCCTCCTGAGCTTTTATTCTATCAACAGCCTGTCCAGGGAGCCAAAAGGCACAGCACTGCTTTAGCATCTTTATCAGTGACACCAATGATGGATTGAGTGCAGCCTCAGCAGGGCTGGGGATGGCACCGAGCTGAGGGGTGTGGGTGACACAGGAGCAGGAAAGGAGCCATCCAGAGGGATCTGGACAGGCTGGAAAGCTGGGCCTGGGTGAACCTAGTGAAGGTCAACACTGCCAAGTGTGAGGTGTTGCACTTGGGCTGGAGGAATCCCAGCCACAGTTCCAGGCTGGGAGAAGAGCTCCTGGAGAGCAGCCCTGTGAGAAGGGCCTGGGTGTCATGGGGGATGAGAAACTCCCCATGAGCCAGCAGTGGCTCTGGCAGCTGGGAAGGGTGATGGGATCCTGGGCTCCATCAGCAGAGGGGTGGCAGCAGGGAGAGGGAGGGGATTGTCCCTCTCTGCTCTGGCCTCCTGAGGCCCCAGCTGGATCCTGTGTCCAGAGCTGGGGCCCCAGGACAAGAAAGATGGGGAACTGGTGGAGAGGGGTCAGAGGAGCCACCAAGATGCTCAGAGGGTTGGAGCAGCTCCCCTATGGAGAGAGGCTGAGGGAGCTGGGCTGGTTGAGCCTGGAGGGGGTGGGTGCCCCGTGTCTGGGGGTGTTCTAGGCCAGGTTGGCTGGGGCCCTGGGCAACCTTGTGTAGCTCCAGGCCTGGAGGTTGGTGTCCCTGCCTGTGGCAGGGGGTTGGAGCTCTGTGATCCTTGGGGTCCCTCCCAACCCATGCCATTCCATGATTCTATGATTTTGTGATTCCCAAGCAAGGTAATGAAGCTTCCCTTTTCCCCTCCATGCTCTTCTGCAGTCAGATTGATGCACAAGCAGAGTTGGGTGTTTGGATGGTGCCTGCTGCAGCTGTACAGTTTGTTCTCCAGAAAGTGGGCATTTCTCTAGCTGGAAGCCATCCTGTTGGCTGCCACCAGCTGAACACAGGCTGTTTGTGTTGTGCTGTAGCAATGCCACAAGCCCAAGTTTGTTTAGCACAGTCATTCTTCTCCTGAGGTCTTTGTTACACACTGAGGGAAAAGATGTGAGTGTTCCTAGTTGGGATGTTATCAAAGGCTTTTGATAAGATGGCAAAGCAGCAGCAGGATTTCCTTATTGATCTTCCACCCCCACGTTTTGTGTAGATGTTTAGAAGGGGGGTTTTGCCACCTGCCAATTGGCAGAACAAAGAAAGGGATTCCCACACACACAGCTCCATGCTGAGGAAGTGGCACCCCCACGGCCTGCTACTCGTCATAGAGGGAAGGCGCAGACTGTGGTGCTAGATTGGGGCTTGCCACATCACAGTTAGAAGGCTGAGGATGCTATCATAGAATCCCAGCCTGGTCTGGGTTGGAAGGGACCCCAAGGATTAGAGAGTTCCAACCCCCCTGCCACAGGCAGGGCCACCAACCTCCAGGCCTGGATGCTATCACTTGGAGGAGTCTGGAAAGCCACGCACTGGCAGTCTGGAACAGGCCATTTGGCAAACAGTGTGTCCTTCTTGGAGCCTAAGTCTGTAATTATGTCCTGGCTCCTCTTGAGAGGAGATGCCAAGATTGCAGTCTTAGCAGGTGGCTTGTAACTGAGAGGAACCAAACAACAGGGAACAGTGACTGTTAGGTCACCTGATAGAGGTCTGGAGTTGAGAGATGCAGATGGGTCAAGGCCAGGTTGGATGGGGCCCTGGGCAACCTTGTGTAGCTCCAGGCCTGGAGGTTGGTGTCCCTGCCTGTGGCAGGGGGGTTGGAACTCTCTGATCCTTGGGGTCCCTTCCAACCCAGACCAGTCTGGGATTCTGTGATTCTATGGGTGAGTGGATTATATGAAAACTAGAGGAGAAAGCCCAGCTGGCTTGATGGGAATCATTATACCTTGCATGGGAGGGCCCGCTGCTTCTCCCACAATATGTCTGGAATAGGTTGGGATAAACATGAAAAAGGTGGCATCTTCAGTGTTAACATAATTTTTTGGTGTAAAAGCTTGACACGATGCCTTGGAAAGGAAGGTGCAGGACAAGCTGCATTGGGAGTCTTATTTGCCGGAGACTTCACGTTGTCAAAACTGGCTTTCACCTAGAATGTCATGTCATCCATGAGAGAGGGCAGTGGGGAGTGCTTGCCTGGCTTTTCATCTTCTACTGCTGATTTGTCATGTCAGTTTGTCCAGTGATTTATTGCCTAGTCCTTTCAGGGGATAATTGTTTCTATTCCCAAAAAATGAGAAATGGTTTAGAATTTCTAAATTTCTCTTTTAGAGTAGCCTGGAATCTGGCTCTTGAACAAAGAGGGGCTGATTCAGTGCCAAATTTTGGTTCATAATGAAGAGTGAGGGAAATGCTGGGAATTAAGGTGTCTGGATACAAGAGGGAATAAATTACCAGGTGATGTCCCTGTCTTGTGGGTGCATGTTCTGCTAATTTCCTGTGGGTGATTTCACATTCAAGTCTCATTGCTGGTTTTTAATGGGTCTCTCAGACTAATAGCCACTGTTATTTGCCTCCAGTCTAAGGCCTTTTTTTTCCCCTGCATGACACTTGTTCATAACACTCTGTCTTGTCTTGTGTGTATGTTACACACTGAATAAAATCCTCTTGGAGAGGACAGGAATGCTTCCCAAGCACTGAAAATTTTTCAGGGAATGAAACAGAATTCTGACTGAGACATTTCAGTTCTTTCTATAGAGAAGCTCTTCCAGTGTTTATTCCTTCCTCTCTACTTGGGAATGCTCCATCCTGGGAAGAGAATCCTCTGTGTGTGGTGCTTTCACCCCCAACATCGGGCTGGACGCCTCTCCTCTCCTTCCCTCTAGCAAGGATTGAGCTCTACAACAGGCGTTAAGGCACTCATGAGACAGGGCTGTGAAGATGCTGAAGGGCCTGGAGCATCTCCCCTGGGAGGAAAGGCTGAGTGAGCTGGGGCTGTTCAGCCTGGAGAGAAGAAGACTCAGGGGGGACCTGATGAATGTTTCTCACTAGCTGAAGGATGGGCTGCAGGGGGAAATGGCCAGCCCCTTTTCAGTGTCTGTGGGGACAGGACAAGGGGCAATGGCTGCAAGTTAGAGCAGAGGAAGAACTTTTCCCCAGTGAGGGTGCCAGAGCCCTGGGACAGGCTGCCCAGGGGGTGTGGAGTCTCCATCTCTGGAGAGATTCCAGCCCCGTCTGGACGCCGACCTGTGCAATATGAGCTGGGGAGCTGCTTTGGCAGGGGGTTGGACCCCAGGAGCTCTCCAGGGCCCTGCCAACCCCTGGGAGTCTGGGATTCTGAGAGACAGGCAGTGCTCCCCAGTCTCTCTTCTAAAACACAGGCTGCAACCTGTTCCTTGGAGTCCCCACAGGCGACACCCATCTGTTCCCTGTTGCTGCGCTTGGCCTCTGCTCAGTGCCAGGTGAATCCCTGGTTCCTCCTGCCCATGGCATTCCCTCCCTCGATTCTCCAGATTTACACCTTGAATGTCACATTTTGCTTGTCGCATGTGCCTGACACCACCTTGTTCATTAGCAGCAGTGTAGCAGTTTGGAAGATGCTACACAAGCTTGGACTGTGTCAGGAGCTGGTTTGCCTGTGCTCAGAGCAGTGGGATTTTATGGTATGCAAATTCCCTGCAGTCTTTGGATATAAACCAGTATTTATGCCTCAACAAAAGGTCACAGCTAAAAACAGAGCTGGACATTTAAATACCCCATGCCTTGAGACTTGTCCCTGCTGTTGCTACTGCTCTGTCAGATTTATGAAGAGTAAAGTTGTTGGCTGGGCAGTAAATATGAAAATGTGGTTGTTTTAGCTACAGACAGTCATTAAATATTGCTGAGTTTTAGCAAAAGCTTTTAATAGTGAACTAAACACTGCCATTGCACATCACTGCTCCCTTGTGTAAGCACAAACTTGTGTTGATGAGGCCTTCTGGCTGTCAGAAGGGGCAGGTTGCTGGAGCCCATGAACTTGGTGGCGTGTAAACCCTCAGTGCCAGTGCAGCCCCAATGCAGCAGAGCTTGTGTGGGCCCCATGACACAGGGTGACACCTTATGTGTGATTACACCTCAGAGGGCAGCAAGCTGAGGAGCTTAGAAGCAGGAATGGATGCCTCAGATGTGGGGATAAAAACCCTCCGTTTGAGTTGGTGCTGAAAGTCAGCTGGGGTCTCTGCTGGTTTTGTGCTGTGAAAAATGTTTCCCCATTCCCACTCAATACACAGAAATGGAATTTCATACCTCCTTTTGCTGAGAGGTGGGTGAGGTGTAGGGGTTAGCAGGACTTGATGGAAATTACAGAAGACTGATCACTCCCTTGCCTGCTGAGTAATGCTGGCTTGGTCCTGTCGGCATCCTGGGAGGCTTGGTCAGTACAGCAAGGTTAGATACCCATGGATGCAGTCACTGAAGAAGCCAGGGAGAATACGAAGACCAGGTCAGAAGGGCAGCATGGAGAAGAGAACCCCTGCCAAGCTTTTCATGGCGTGAGCTGCACAGGCTCCAGAGTGGCTGGTTGAAGGCTGAAGCGTGCAAGGGACATCCTGCTTTGACTTAACAGACTGTTCCACTTTAAACCTCATGCATATGTTAGGTGGGAGGTTGTTTAGGGAGTTGTGCTCTCTTCACCATTATCATGTTTCTCTTTCATCTAAGTAACTCATGGTTTTGCCTGTCTCTCCTAGATCTCTGACCTGATACGACAAAGCACAAAGGAGTCCCCAGTCTGGGAGTTCCTCAGCTTGGGGTATGCACTCATGCTCTGCCCGTTTGTCGTTGTCCTGGGAGGGATGTTCTTCCTGGCCACAGCCCTCTTCTTCCTAAGTGACCGAGCCAAAGCTGAACAACAGTGAGTAACCTGGCAATTGCAGATGGGGAGGTACTGCACCGTTTTCTCTCTTGAACATGATGCTTGTCCTCTTTCCCTGGCCGTGGTCTGTACAAGTAAAGGATGCTGTGTGGTGTGTTTAGAACCTTGGCTCAGCAGAGTGCATGAGGCTGCACGAAGCACAGGGGCTTGGGTCATGCTGGCTGGGCATCCTTTACACGCTTCTGCTCTGGCAGATCTCAGTTGTTGGCCGGATGGCAGGGAGGGGAGCACAGTATCTGAGGTCACAGGCCCCCTTCACCCTTGCGTGAGCATGCCACAGCCCAACCTGTTGCTGGTGAGGGCTGCTAGGTGAGGAGCAGGAGGTACTTTACAGAGCTTGGTGGTCAGCGTTGAGCCTGCAGCCCCGTGCCAGCCTCCTGTGCCCTGCTCACTATCTCCAATACACAGGAAGCGAGCTGTGTGTGGGGACAGACGTGCTCAGGGGTTGCTGTAGTAAAGACAGTCTTTTCCCAGTCCCTTCTTGCAGCTTCTAAAAAAAAAGCTACTGTTTTTCAGTAAAGAAACCGATTCGGACCACCTCACAGTTGGCAACTACAGTAATTCAGAAGACGCTTCCACATGACATACAAACTCCTGGGTTAGTCTCTTTCTCATCATTGTCAAAAAATTTAGAGTGTTTATGTGTAATGTCATGCTGAATATGTGGGTAGGGGACTGGTCTGATGTTGACTATAGGTTGCCTTTGCCTTTCTCCTGGCAGAATGGGAGACAGGCAGACACGCACCGCAGGCATTAACAGCCATGGCACTCCTGCAGCCAGAGGGAGCAGAGTACACCTCCTTGTACCTTCAGGAGAAGGGCCCTGGCGTATCACTGTCACTAGATGTAGTACAACCAGAGGGAAAATATGATGCTTGGGCGTTGATATAAGTGTGTGAACAGTTTGGGTGATACTTTCTGGCTCCAACTATCATATCAGATGGACTCAAGAGCTTTGGAAGCAGTGCTACAGATGGTGCTCTGCTCTCTAGGAGCAGTTCCACCTTCCTTTTACTGAGACACACACATACCAGAGTAAAGAAGGGTTTTCTGTCTCCTGATGCTTTTAGATCTATACATTCCCCCTGTACTGAGATGTATAAAAAAAGTATGCTGAGATGTATGGAAAACCAAGGGCTCATGGTGTAGGTTGTGAAGGAGGTTAAGTCCTGCACAGCTGAACTTCAGTGTGGCTTTGGAGATGTGACATGGCTTGTTACCTGCATGTAAAGGCTTTCACTTGCAAGAATTGGAGATTAGATGTTAGGAGGAACTTCTTAAAAGAAAAAAAGGAGGTAAATGCTACAGCAGATTATTTGGAGAAGCTGCTGTCTGTTTCTGAAGGCCTCCCTGGCTCAGTCTTGAGGCAGGAGGATGGAAGTTCTGTGGTGGCCTTCCAGCCCGACTTCTGTCACTGTGTACTGTGTAAGCTAATGCAAGGCTAAGTAGCCATTGATTCCCTGGGGAATCAGCAAGAGGAATGTAAGCTCAGGGTGGCTTTTTTCTTGCAAGGAACCAGGAGTTGTATGTGGTGACAGGGTGTAGTCACACAATGCAGCAGATGAAATGCCCCTCATGTAGCATAAGTCAGGGCTGGCTGACTCTGCTGAGGTGCCAGTGTTGGTGTGCGTTACAGGCTTCTCTTTTGGTGCACCCAGCTCTGCAGTGGTGTTACTGTGGGAGGGAGATCACATCCCATGGCTCTGCTTTCTCCTGCATAGAAGTGTTGATATCTGCCTGCTGCTCTCTGGTCCAAGCAGACTTGGTTGTACTCTGTTCACAGAATCGTAGAATCACCTGGGTTGCAAGAGACCCATTTGACCATCAAGTCCAACCCAGCCTAACCCTGCCTAGCCCACCTCTAGATCATGTGCTTAAAGGCTTCATCTCAGCACTCTGAAATGCTGAATATGTGGGTAGGGGACTGGTCTGGTGTTGGCTGTAGGTTGCCTTTGTCTTTCTGCTGGGAGAATGGGAGACAGGCAGACACACACCACAGGAGTGCCCATGGCACTCCTGCAGCCAGAGCCAGCCTTTTAAACACCTCCAGGGAAGGGGACTCCACCACCTCCCTGGGCAGCCTGTTTCATCCCCAAGACATGCCAGCTTCCCAAACAGTCACAAGTCCACTGTTCTTCCAAGGAGACCAGTGAACCCATCGGCAATGGGGAGGGCTTGCTTGTTGTTAGCTGTGTGTTACCTGTGAGAGAGAAAAGACCCCAGAGCATGTTTACAAACAGGAGGGGAATCAACTTTTTAAAAGGGCAGATAATGGCAGGACAAGGGGGATGGATTAAAGCTGAAGGAGGGAAGGGTTAGATTGAATATTAGGGGGAAGTTTTTTATGGAAAGAGTGGTGAGGGGCTGGAACAGGCTGCCCAGAGAGGGGGTGGATGCCCCATCCCTGGAAGTGTTCAAGGCCAGGTTGGATGGGGCCCTGGGCAACCTTGTGTAGCTCCAGGCCTGAGGTTGGTGTCTCTGCCTGTGGCAGGGGGTTGGAGCTTTATGATCCTCGGGGTCCCTTCCAACCCAGACCAGGCTGGGATTCTATGATTCTATGTTGCTATTTGCAGCTTCAAAGTGCAGGCCAGCTCCAGCTCTGACAGCCAGCTCCCCCTGTGTGACAGACCATCTGCCCTTTGGCAAGGGCGTCGCTCTGCCTCCGGGCCTCCCTCATATCCCACCTGCCACTTGCTGGGTCCAGGGCAGCCTGGCTTCCTCAAGATGCCTTGTTTTCCCTCTGCAGTCAGTCCTGCTGCTCGGACAACAGGACTTGGAAATGTGCTTTGCCAGAAGAAATCAATTAACCTGCAGGGATCCCAATGGCTGGTGTCACACGCCAGAGATTAAACCCATTCATCACCCCTGGGGTCAGGGCACGAGGGGCAGATGCCACACACCCCTCTAATGAACCACTGTGGAAGCAAAGAGTTGTAACACTGCATTGCACAGCCCTGCCTGTGGAAATGAAGCTTTCCCTGGTTGAAATGAAGCTTGCCCTGCTTGAAATGAAGCTTGCCCTGCTTTAATTTCCACGCTCCTGCCAAAAGTGGCTCAGGGTTTTATTGCTGGGATTTTGTTCCTTTGTTTGTTCCTTTGTGTACTGGTGTCTGGGTGTTTGCTTAGAGATAATTTCTCCTTCCAGGCAGGACAGGGGATCTAGATAGCAACCTCTCTTTCCTGTAAAGCTTCCCCCAGTTTCCACCACACTTCCTTTCATGCACAGAGTTTCCAGGCTTTCAGTGCCTCGTGACTCTTTCACACATTACTTTTGATCACTGCCACAATTCCTGGCATATTTTGTAGATGACTTCTTTAAAGTGGAATTCCAGGCAGTAAGGCATGCTCCCCTCACAAAAACACTCAGGAGAAACATTACTACTGCAGTTCTTCTTTTTTTAAAAAAGAAAAAGTCACAATGCTTTTTATAACCATTGTCATGTTCAGAAGTCTGACAGCTTCAACAGGCTTTTAGTAGGTTTAGTACTAGCAGAGGACACGATACTCTGCATACCCTGTAATAGAATCCAATCATATCTGGTCTAATTTTTAAAACACAAATTTAATCCCACCCTTCCCAAGTGGTAAGAGAGAGAAGAGGGCTAAGAATGGTTTCTGTAAGAGCTCTCAGGCATCAGTAACAATAAATACTTCCATTCTTTCTTTAAAGCACTAAACTACAGTTCCTGCTGTGATTTCACTCCACTATTGTTCATCTGCCCTTCTGGAGAACTGCAGTGGAGGGTTAAACAAATACAACCACTGCACTCTGTGCTGTGTCTCTTACCTGCTGATGAAGATCTGTGGCACCCCACCTATTCCCTGAGAGCCTCTGGAAGACAGCACACACACCTACAGTCTTGCCATGGCAGAGCCCTACAGAAACTGATCAGGACCCAATGAATCCCAGACTCACAGACTCCCAGGGGTTGGCAGGGCCCTGGAGAGCTCCTGGGGTCCAACCCCCTGCCAAAGCAGCTCCCCAGCTCATACTGCACAGGTCGGCGTCCAGATGGGGCTGGAATCTCTCCAGAGATGGAGACTCCACACCCCCTGGGCAGCCTGTCCCAGGGCTCTGGCACCCTCACTGGGGAAAAGTTCTTCCTCTGCTCTAACTTGCAGCCATTGCCCCTTGTCCTGTCCCCACAGACACTGAAAAGGGGCTGGCCATTTCCCCCTGCAGCCCATCCTTCAGCTAGTGAGAAACATTCATCAGGTCCCCCCTGAGTCTTCTTCTCTCCAGGCTGAACAGCCCCAGCTCACTCAGCCTTTCCTCCCAGGGGAGATGCTCCAGGCCCTTCAGCATCTCCTCAGCCTCCTCTGGACTCTCTCCAGCACATCCCTGGCTGTTTGATCCCAGGGAGTCCAGCACTGGACACAACACTCCAGGTGGGGCCTGACCAGGGCAGAGCAGAGGGGGAGGATCCCCTCCTGTCACCTGCTGCCCACACTCCTCCTGATGCCCCCAGGATCCCATTGTCTCTCTCAGCCCCAGGGCACACTGCTGGCTCATGGCCACCCTGTCATCTACCAGGACCCCCAGGTCCTTCTCCACAGAGGTCACCCCCAGCCTGTACTGCCCTTATCTCTATTCCCTAGCTCCATCAGTGATACCTGTGCAGCCTTGGCAGCTATCAGGTGGAAGGCAGCTCTCACAGGTCAGGAGTACTGCAGGTACTTGGCTCATTACAAGTAAAAGCTCAGCACTGCTGAGAATTGTGTCTGGAGTCTGTCTCTGGCCTCTTCCTCCTTCATAACGCAGATAAGGGGGGAAAAAACAAAGCTTTACCCTAGAAAGCTGCAGAGGAAATGTCCTACACTGGTACTTGTACTGAACTACTGGTACTACTACTGAAGCAGGGGCTTCATCAGCAAGTGGGTAGAGTGTGTTGGGTTTATTAGGAAACAGAAAAAAAAGACTTTCCCCAAGCTGTGAGAGCTCTTGGGTGCCAGGACATTATAAAGCTTTGCAGTGTAATCAGTGTGTAGGCAGCAGGACTGCTGGGCACCTGGGGCTGTGCTGGGCACCTGGGGCTGTGCTGAGCTCTGATCCTCTGTCTCTGCACAGGGAAGGACCAGGGATGCTCTGCAGCAGGCTGACTCTGCACTCCTGTCTCCAACAGTGGCCACTCCCAGCTGTGACTGAGGAAAAAACCCAAACTCACCTTGACTGTTGCTGAGAATCCCCACCCTGTGCAGGACAGGCTTCCTCAGTTGATTTCTTTTTGGTTTTATTAATTAAGCCTTGGTTTTATACCTGGAAGCATGAGATTTTTCTGGCTTTTCCCCATAGCCTTCCAGGAAGTACAGAAGGATGCTCTGGATGCACAGCCTTGTTCAGTCCCTCTCTGCCTGATACGTGCTGGGTATTTTCACCAGAGCTACAGCAATGCAGATCAGGCAGCAGGATGCAACTGCAGTGTGTATCCCTGGTGCAGACAGGGACAGGAATAAATCTCTGCACTGATGCAGCTGGTCAGAAGAAAAGAATGGAAGTATTGCACTAGTTACCACTCAGCACTTCAGAGACCTGCAAGCCTAAGTGGTTCACCCATTTGTTTACATGACAAGAAGCAGGTTCTTTAAACACATCTAGTAGGTTTTTCTTCCTCCTAAAATTAAAAGGAAACATTTAAGAATCATAAAAGAAACCCCAAAACTTACTCTCACCACACATTGGATCAGGTGTGGAAACTTCTGCTGAGCAGCACTGCTCATGAACATTTCATTTTGAAAGGGGTGGGTACAAACACTGGAAAGAAAAGCCTCATGCAGGCTAGATAGTGCAAGCCACTGAAAGAACAAACCCAAGTCCACACATCTTTTCCCTGTCTTAAACACAGCACATCTGCAAATTGCATTACAGGAAAATGAGAATAATCCATTTTCAGGCTTTGCCTCCTGCCAGGCTTATTTTTAGCCTTTTCTAGAACAAGATATAAAATGATCTTCCAGTTCTCCTATTGCAGCAATTTGAAAGTGTGTCTGACCTTATTTTTTGCTTTGCAGATTCTATTATGTGGGGCAGGGGAAGGACTCAGAGAGTTGCCAACCCTCTTCTCTCTGATTTTTCTATGGCAGCAGTTAGAGACAGAAAGGACCCCTCAGACAGCCTTGTGATGTTACCAGCAAAGGATGCAGTCCCCTCCAGTAACGGTGTCCTGGGTCTGCAGCTGGCATGTTAGACCAGTTCTGCCCTGTGTTATTAGAGGAAAAGGTCCTTCCCATTGATTCTTCTGTCAGTTTTTGAGCATTGCTAAAGCTTTATTATTAATTCCAAGGTGGGTTTGTGAGTGGATTTTGGGCCAGAAACTGGATTTTAACAATTCCCATAAAGGGACAGCTGAGGAACAGTTTGCTCACTGTTCATATTCAGCTATTTAGGGGAAATAATGTGATATATCTGTTTGGTTTTTAGTTTACAAAAGAAGAACAGTAATTTAACATTTCCTACAGTGATATAAACTCACAGTGCTTTTTTAGCTCAGATAAGATGTCCTTGGCCTTTAAAGGCATGTGAACTTACAGCAAAAAGCCCAGATTAGGATGCAGAGGATCTGAGATGATGGTAGAAGAGCAGCAAGGAGAGTGTTCTGGATATCTGAGAGTGGCATGATAAAGATGCGTGGACTGCAGATGGAATAAAATAGACTATTAGATGGTTTATATGGAACTGAAGGGTCAGGAATATGAAGGGAAGAGGTAGGGAAAATGTAAGTGGCTTTATTATTGCTGGAAAAAGCTTGCTGGGTTTTTTCCTCCCCTGTTTACTAGCCAAGTTTGCAACTCCATAAATGGAGCTAACAAAGGATGTTAAAAAAAGCTTGGGACCTGCTGCATTTTAAATGCTGGTTTGCTTCTTCAGCTGCTGGTTTCATGCAGATGGAAAACATGGTCTCATACAGTACTGAGCTGCTCTGTCGTCCTAGTCACCCTCTGCATTAGGTAGGAAGATACCAAAGGTCAGCTTGGCTGCTCACTGACACTGAGAGCTCACTTGTGGCGTCACACAGAATGCTTACAGCACTTGAAATACACTGTGTGAGTTGGCAGCAGGAGCCTTGCTTAAGCACAGGCAGAAGGCCTGAGCCAGCTGGTGTTGGCACAGCCCTCACTAACTGTGAGCTGCAGAGGAGGCTGCAGACAATGTCACGGTTCCCCAAGCCCATCAACCCCTCATGCATGCTGTCCTTCTGGGGTTAATCTGCTGTGCCATGGGGAAGGGAAAACAATCATAGAATCCCAGCCTGGCCTGGGTTGGAAGGGACCCCAAGGGTCACAGAGCTCCAACACCCCTGCCACAGGCAGGGACACCAACCTCCAGGCCTGGAGCTACACAAGGTTGCCCAGGGCCCCAGCCAACCTGGCCTGGAACACCCCCAGACACGGGGCACCCACCCCCTCTCTGGGCAGCCCCTTCCAGCCCCTCACCACTCTCTCTGCAAAGAACTTCCCCCTAAGATCCAATGGAACCCTTCCTTCCTTCAGCTTCACTCCATCCCCCTTGTCCTGCCAGTGTCTCCCCTTGGAACAAGCTGATTCCCCTCCTGTTCCTCTGCTCCCTTCAGGGACTGGCAGGCTGCAATGAGGTCCCCCCACAGCCTTCTCTTCTCCAGGTTGAACAATAGTACTAGACTCTTTCTAGCTTTTGTTCTACAGCAAGACTGGAGTTTTTCCCTGTGCCTCAAGTTACAGGCAAGGAAAGCTTACTTGTCCCATAAGAGCAACCAGATCAAGAACTACCTTCAGTCCTACTTCTCCCTTGGCTACTGACTCTGCCCTGACCTTCAGGGAGTCAGATGCTGCCCCTAAAGTGCTCATCAGTGGTAAAACAGGATTAAACACACTTGACTTGCAAGGTACAAGGGTCCCTTAAGCCATATGCCCACATGGATTCAGTGTGTCAGTTTGCAGTGCTGTGGCACAGGACAGCTCTTGGCATGCAGGGACCTATGTGCAGGAAGATATTTTAAACTCACATTTCTTTGCTGAGGCTGCCCTGGCACTAGAGCAACCTTCATCAGATCCCACCCCAGTGACTGGAGCACTGAGCAGAAGGCAGCCTTCCAAGCTAGAAACCCTTTCTGACACAGGGAAATGGAACAAGTCATGAAAAATCCAGCCCTGTTGATCTGTTTCCCTATGCCTGTCCCAGTCACAGACCGTCTTGTGAAGGTGGTGTTACTCTTCAGAAGGTGAGGTGACCTCTTCCCACAGAGAACAGGGGAATGTACTTGTGGCTGAGTCTGGGGCCTCAGTGGCCTTTTTTAGTGAAGTGGGGACAAAACATCCAGTGCTTTGCTAAGGGTGTTTTAGTGCCCTGGTTTGGTCCATCATAAAGTTGCTGCCAGACTTGGCTTGCAGCGACATGAAATAGGCTGGTTCCCTGTACCTCATAGCTCAGAGGGGGGTGAAAAGAGCTGTGCTATGAGGCAGTTAGTGCAGAGGGTAAGAAGTTTGTTTGGCATCAGGAGGTTCTGCAGGTTTTCCTGTTTAAAGGCTTGATTAGATCATACCTGTTCTTTATGTGGTGTTTTACCCCTGTTCCTGTTCAGTCACTCCAAGAAGAAAGCAAGGCCTTCCCCTTCCTCTTTCATCCACTGTTGCAGTGGACACAAGGGTATGATGTCACCCACATCTTCCATGGCACTAAAAATCCCACCCCATTACTGCTGAAACCATCATTCTGTGATAGGATGATATGTACAGGGACAGACTCAGGCACAAAGCTCTGAGGGCTTCAGAGACCCACATCTTTCCTGACTCTGTGAGTCCATGGTAGCATCCCACTGCAGAACAGTAAGGCAGACTGCTCTGGGGCTTGTTTCCCCAGTAAAGGCTGGGGGTGACCTGCTGGAGAGGAGCTCTGTGGAAAAGGACCTGGGGGTCCTGGTAGATGACAGGGTGGCCATGAGCCAGCAGTGTGCCCTGGGGCTGAGAGAGACAATGGGATCCTGGGGGCATCAGGAGGAGTGTGGGCAGCAGGTGACAGGAGGGGATCCTCCCCCTCTGCTCTGCCCTGGTCAGGCCCCACCTGGAGTGTTGTGTCCAGTGCTGGGCTCCCTGGGATCAAACAGCCAGGGATGTGCTGGAGAGAGTCCAGAGGAGGCTGAGGAGATGCTGAAGGGCCTGGAGCATCTCCCCTGGGAGGAAAGGCTGAGTGAGCTGGGGCTGTTCAGCCTGGAGAGAAGAAGACTCAGGGGGACCTGATGAATGTTTCTCAGTATCTGAAGGATGGGCTGCAGGGGGAAATGGCCAGCCCCTTTTCAGTGTCTGTGGGGACAGGACAAGGGGCAATGGCTGCAAGTTAGAGCAGAGGAAGAACTTTTCCCCAGTGAGGGTGCCAGAGCCCTGGGACAGGCTGCCCAGGGGGTGTGGAGTCTCCATCTCTGGAGAGATTCCAGCCCCGTCTGGACACCGACCTGTGCAGTATGAGCTGGGGAGCTGCTTTGGCAGGGGGTTGGACCCCAGGAGCTCTCCAGGGCCCTGCCAACCCCTGGGAGTCTGGGATTCTATGAACCAAGTCCTCAATACCCTGAGCACTGTTAGCTGCTCATCTTCGCATCTGTTCTGTTGCAGCTGCCTGAAAAAACAGAGGGAATGGTTATTGATTTTTAATTTACACCATTTTTCTCCCATAAAGATGTGAAAGAGGAAAAACAGAAGCTGAGCTCTGTTTCCTCCTGTGCACCTAGATTAGATGGACAGATGGAAAACACCAACAGAGTCTCTGCAGCTTTAAGGGGCTGTTCCAAATAGAGAGAGAAAAAAGTCTGTGCTGTACACAGTGATCATATTCTGTGTGCTAAACCCAGTGGTGTGCAGGAAGAAAAGGGGATATAAGCCAACTTGTCTCTCAGCACAGCAGGCAGAGCACCTGTTACCACCAGGACGATGCTCCTGTTGGGCCATCCCATGAGATTGCTGCCACTCAGCATGGCCTGATCCAGCCTCTGTCTCCAGAGGGAAGGGCAGCCCCATGCCAGCAGCACAGTCAGCTCACCTCTGAGCCTGAGGTGCTCCAGGTGTATGCGAACCCCAGGCTTCCTCACTGCCCAGGAATGAGGGAGCATGAGCCAGCAGCAGAGCTAAATGCAGCAGTGGTTTCCTTCTCCAGTGCAAGCTTCTCCTGTGTCTGCCTCTGGGTCCAGTTTTATTAGCACTCTGCTTAGCATCCTTCTCCTTTAGCAAACCAACCTCAGCTTCATCCAGCAGACCCTGTTCCTGGGAGGCTGCATGAACCTGTCACCACGCATCAGGAAGCTGCTGTGCGTGGCCTATTTTTAGCAGTGCCAGTCCTGCCCCTGTACCACTCCCCAGGATCTCTCTAGGCTGATGCAGTACTATTGCTCACCTTTCACACATCTCCACTTACAGACATCATTTTCCCTGCAGAACCTTTTCAATCAAAGCACTGGCCTTCTGCAGTAATGAGTGTGGTGTTAATTGTGGATGTCTCATCCCAAAGTTACTGTAATATCAGGACAGTTTTTGTTCAGGTAAAACAGGACGTGGGCTCTGGGAGAAATCCTTGAGCTGGCTGTTCCTGCACCCTGTGTGCAGGAGGCAACAGGCTGTACCATGGTTTGATGTTCTGCAGCTATTTTTTAGGGAGGAGACGGAGACACAACCACACCTTGCAGCTTGTTCAACACCCTGTGAGAACTGCTGTAGAGCAGGGAATCAAAGCCAGCTCCTTCCAACCATGGGTGAAAAAGGCAACTATACTGAGTTACCAGAGGGCCACAATGGCTAATGGATTTATATTCTGCACTGTGCCATTAAAAACTCTGTCTAATGAAGAGCATAAAGGGTACAGGCTGGGCCCAGAGGCTCCTGCCTGCTGGGTTTGTTCTTCAGAAAGTGTCTGGTAAAAAGGTGGTGCATTCTTGGGACCAGGACTTTACGCTCACGCGTGGTGCAGAGCGCCAAGCTGACAGAGCAGTGTCTGTCTGCAGCAGATCCAGCAGTTGGGCTTGGTTTCTGCACTGAGCAAAATCATACAATGTGGAATAGCCACAGATAGTTTGCTTTCTTTTGGGGGCTGAGATCTTTGCCTGAACTCAGTGCCCACATGCATGAGCACTGGGCTTTCACAGAATCACAGAATCTTAGGGGTTGGAAGGGACCTCAAGAGATCATCGGGTCCAACCCCCTGCCAGAGCAGCTCCCCAGCTCATATTACAGAGATAGGCATCCAGACGAGTCTTGAATATCTCCAGAGAAGGAGACTCCACACCCCCTGGGCAGCCTGTCCCAGGGCTCTGGCACCCTCACTGGGGAAAAGTTCTTCCTCATGTTTGTGCAGAACTTCCTCTGCTCTAACTTGCAGCCATTGCCCCTTGTCCTGTCCCCACAGACACTGAAAAGGGGCTGGCCAATTCCCCCTGCAACCCATGCCTAAGATATTGATAAACACTAATTAGGTCCCCCCTAAGTCTTCTCTCCAGGCTGAACAGACCCAGCTCACTCAGCCTTTCCTCATAGGGGAGATGTTCCAGACCCCTAATCAACTTTGTCACCCTTCTCTGGACTCTCTCCAGAAGGTCCCTGTCTTTTTTATACCAGGGAGCCCAGAACTGGACACAGTTTGTTAGGTGAAACCCGGTGCAGCCCATGGAGTCTGACTGAAAGCCCTCAAGGGAAATGGGACAAAACCCCAGTGAAACACAGCTACAAATTCCCCTGTGGTGGAGTTTCAGTGAGACAAAGCACTGGGGGTGCCTGTGTGTACAAATGAAGTGTGAGGGGTGCTTGGTTGTGTGTTTTAAGGAGGTGTTTCCTGGTCCTATTACCTGTTTGTATTGCTGGCAAGCCAACTGCAATGCATAATATCTATACCTCTATATATGTGTGTGTGTGTGTGTGTGTACCTTTTTTATTTTTATATATCTCTCTGTGTGTGTATATATGTCCTCTTGAAGTTGATTCTGTTTATAAGGGTGATGACAGCGAGCAGACGGTGGTGGAAAATCGGAGTGGGGGCTCTGTAAACTTATGTCTGCATCCCTCCTTTGCTTACAAACATTCCTGTGTTGGCTTCAGGAAGGATTTCCTTCAGGTGATGGATCCATCCCTGCAGTAACAAGGTGGTGGATGAAGTGAGCCAAATACGTGACCCACACGCTCCCCTGGCATTTCAGAGGCACATCAGGAGGTGGTTATTGTGCAGAGAGGACTCGGCCTGGGCTTTTCGGCCCTAGCGATCTCCTTCCTCCTTCGAGCTGGGAGATGGTCAGGGAGATGGTGGTGACAGCTTCACTTCTCTCCTAGGTTTTAACTTCCCTGACAGGCTTGAGCTTGTGTGCATTTGAAGGCCAAGGAACCCAGTGTGGAAGACTGCCCCAGCCCCCCAACTCCATCGTTTTGTGGGTCCCCCTCAGGAATACAATAGGACGAGCCAAGCTCGGGTGCAAGTGCCTGCCCAGGCCCATTGATCAGTCGCTAGAATTCAGTGTTGCAGACATCACACAGCTGTGGAGGGACAAATGATGGTCCTGCAGCTGCAGCAGCTGCAGCAGCTTTGAAGGGTTATGCAGAGCTTCAGCAGCAGGGTTTGCAGACTCTCTCTGCAAAAGAGAGTGTGCAGGTGGAGAGTGTCACTGGCTCTGAGGCTTTGATCCCCAGCCCCCTCCTCCCCCTTAGCTAGCTGTAGCTGAGAGATTGGGTTTTCACAGAATCCAGGCCATAGTGACCCTTCAAGGGTATCTGTCTGTTGAAACATCACCTAGAACATCTGGTGTCAGCGTGTTCACAAGGCCTCTTGCAACCACAGCTTGCCTTGGGGTACTTGTGAAAGACACAGCTGGCTTCTGGCGGAGCTGGGGCCTGGTGCTCCCCATCAGAACCTGCTCAGCATTAGTCAGCAGGTCTTTCTCCAAGTCCGCTGTCATCAGGCCTGTCAGCACTTCCCAAGCAGGGTTTGAAAACTTCCTTGAACAGAAGTTTACCCCCCAGCAGCGTCTGCAAGAGTTCAGATGGGAGGAAGGTGCTGAAGGTATCCCTGCCTGAAGTGCTGCTCCCAACAGGCCTGTCCCGGCACACTGCAGGGCACCTCAGAAACCCAGCCCTCCGCAGTGAAGTGCAGGAAGAAGGATCCTTCATCACAGGCAGGAGCTGCTGCTCAGCACAGTCCTCCAGCTGCCCCTGTATCTCTGACATCTGCTGAACAAGCTCCTGCCTGTCACAGAATGAGTTATTTGCACCCCACTGGCGCACTTTAGTGTTGGTTGTAAAAGTTAAGTGATGTTCAGTACAGCAGGCCATAAAAATTAGGACATTATTTCCTAGTTATGCTTCTCTGTTACAAAAAACAGAGCTGGACTTGTTTAGATCACCAGGAAACAGGACTGTTGGGAAGCAGGATGCTAAAGTGTGTGTGCTGAGTTACATATGAAACTGAATTGGTCTCCTCCTTGGCAACCTGTTACTTGCTGAGTCTGAGCTGATGTTCAGGGAGGATTCATGGAGCTCAAACATTGGGTAGCCTGTATTTTACAGAGAGTCAGTGGGACATATCCCCCCCCGTCCCCACCACTCACAACTTCGCTCTGAAGTGCTGGGAGAGATGGAACTACAGGTGAGAATGGAGATCTGGGGGTTGTTCTTGCTGGCATGGGGATGGAGTGGAGCATTCTCCAAGCATGTGGGCAGCAAAAGCTCTTTCAGGTGCCCTGTAAGGCAGAGGTGGTGCTGGGGGCTGTACAGCAGCATGGCTGGACCACAAACCCTAATGCCCAATATCTGTCAGCTCAGTGAGCAGTTGGACTGGAAGGGAGAGTCAGCTCAGCACAATCCTGCAACGAAGTAGAGGATAGCTGACCTGTAAAGGGTCCTGGCCACTCTTCTGTTACCTTAAATTCGTCCTCTTTTCCTTAGACAGTTCTCTGACTGGCTGAGGTGCTGTGAAATGAGATCCCTTTTACATAGTATAAATATTTAACAGCTCTAGAGCATGTAGTTCAATATTGAACAGGCAGTCTTATAAATACTTCAGAATTATAGATGCTGTCACACTGCATGGAAATGGCTTGATAGAATCTAGAGGAAATACTTAGGTTTGACAGGGGAGGAAGCGCTGGGGTTAGGAGGAGCCAGCTGAGTTTTTAACTGCTGGAGAAGCCCTTAAAAACAGCCCCAAAAGTTGTACAGCTTCTGTTCTTGAAAGGCAATTTGAGTAAATTTCCTCCCCCTCAGGAAATAACCCAGTGGTTCCCACCCTGCTCCCTTCAAGGAATGAAAACATTCACAATCTTAAGAAAACACTGCAGAGAAAATAGAACAATTCAGGGCCCACTGTTCAGTCAGCAGATATCCCCAAGTCGGAAGGGACAATCTATTCAGGGGGGGATTAGTGTTATTAGAAAGACAAGTGGGACTTAAAGAGGGATTTAGATGCTCTTGAACCTTGTTAGCTGAAGTCCATGTGCTACATTTTACCACCTAAGAGAATCTAAAATTCATTATTAGTGGTTTTACTTTAAAAAAAGTAAAAACCTGTGAGCTGACCTGCAGCCACTGGGGAGCTGAGCCTGGCTGGAAGCAGGCTGGGCAGAGCCAGGGACCCACAGCACAGGGCTTCAGTGAGAGTGAGTGACATCTGCGCTCTCTGGGCTCTGGAAGACCCTTTCAGCTCTGTCCTCTGCCCACAAGCTACTATGTGAGCCCTGGAAATCATTTCTCTTCCCAGCAAGTTCACAAGTCCACCTGGAGTCTAATTTCCCATGAAATCTTCCAAATGCTCTGCATGTTGTCCCCTCTCAGCCTCTGTTCCCACCCATAACAAGGAGATAGCGCAGAAGCTGGGAGCAATGTGTTAGGGTGCAAAGAAGGAGTAGCACTGGTGACTTGGCACTCCCTGAGTACTTACCTGGGAGGAACTTTTTAGCCTGTTGGAAGCTGAACTCTAAGTAATATAGGAAGGAAAGTCTTCTGACAGTGTTGCCAGTGGGTTCTCTCTGCTGAAGTAATGGCCAAAGGAACTTTTCCTGTGAAGAGCCTGCATCTTGTAAAGATGTGGAATGAATTACATGGGCAAGGGACCTGACTGTCAACATTATGGCATGTTCACCCATCTGGAGGTTTAGTATTGTATGAAAGCTTGGAAGGTGTCCCTGTGAATCCATCATCAGCCTTTTCCAGTAACACATAGTGTCCTGAGTCAGGGATGACGTCTGCTGGAGAGACACAGTGAGTTTTAATGACCCAGCATTCTCCAAAGGCAGCTGATGTTTCACTGGGAAGGTCTTAACCTGGTGGGACCTCCAGCCATGAGAGTCTCTGTGATCATCCCTGTGAACCTGCCCATGTCTCTCAGACATGCTTTTGCATGGGATGGCAAAAACCCTCCTGCCAGCCTTCAGGGGTACAACACTGCTGTCAGTGCAGGTATCTTACCTTAGGGCCACAGCTGGGAGGAGAAGACTCTGTGACTGATTCAGCTGCTGTTGGCCAAGTGCAGCAAGAGTGCATGGAGGGTTTCCAGTCATCACAGAGAATCCCAGGTCCCCCTGACATCAGTGAGACAGCACACAGGTCCCCCTGACATCAGAGAGACAGCACACAGGTCCCCCTGACATCAGAGAGACAGCACACAGGTCCCCCTGACATCAGTGAGCCAGCACACAGGTCCCCCTGACATCAGTGAGACAGCACACAGGTCCCCCGACATCAGAGAGACAGCACACAGGTCCCCCTGACATCAGTGAGCCAGCACACAGGTCCCCAAGCTGTTCGGTCCAAGGGTCCTGGGCCCCTGCTGCACTGCACCATCCCTACGTACCCAGCCTGGGTGGGGTGGGCAAGGAGATCTGCACCAGGGGAGCTGTGGACAGGCAGGGCTGAACTGCAGCAGGAAGGGGCAGGTCTGGGGGATGAGCTTGGTAAAACTCTTGCTGCCTTTTCCTGGGTCACGCAGAGCCAAGCAGAGTCCTTCCCCTCGCTGCCCTCAGTAGCGGGAGGTGCAGGACAGCACAGTGCTTGAGAGCAACGCTGCTGTCCTCACCGGGCTCTGTCCATCACTGGGGAGCAGTGTCTGCCGCAGCAGCAGGTCCCCAGGACCTGTCATTGCTGGGGAGCAGTGTCTGCAGCAGCAGCAGGTCCCCAGGACCAGAAACCTGAGAGACAGCTCCCTTCTTTTTTTTTTTCCCCTCTCTTTAATTCAGTTTTTATCAGTGGTGACTGTTCCCATCCATGCTGTTGGCTGAAGGACACCATTCCACAGCCACGCTAGAAACACTCTTGTTACTGGCTTAGGGCAATAATTGCTGTCTGAATGCTTTTGGGACCTTCCCAAATCCTTGTCAATTAGTGTCAGTGATGGTACCACTCTCTGATGCCCCTGCAAAAGGGTTTCAGCTTTATGCCACTGTGCAGGACAGTTACTAACAGCCTGTCTCCTTAGAAACTGTTAAGCAAGAGGAACCTGTGTTGAAGGGGCTGGTATGGCTTTAGGAGGCTGCTTCTTGGCCAAGTCCAGCTCTCACATGTCATGTTTATTTTCCCTTCACCAGGGTGAATCAACTTGTGATGCCACCAGCCTCTGTGAAAGTCTGAGATGGTGAGTGATGCAGACAGAGCCTCAATTGCTCTCAAGCTGCCCATCTGCCTACCAGGGCTCAACTCAAGTGTCTTTCTTCTGTTGCACTGAGTTGCTTCCAGAAACCTAGTGCTCCCTTCTTTGAGCAGGTAGGACCATGCAGCCCCTACACACTGGACCAGCACCAGAACTTAGCACACATCTGGCATTCCAAAACCCTCCTGCTGCATTGCTCTTGACCCAACAGCTGCACTATCAAATGGCCTTTCCTAGCATATCCCAAATTTTCCTGGAGAAAAATGCTTTCTGACAGCTCACCAACTTGCATGTTGTTGCTGGGCCTGTCCCCACTGCAACCCTGGGTCCATGGTGACAGAGCTGAGGCCTCAGTGGCCAGCCAGAGGAAGGGTCCCACTCCTGCTGCCCTTTCCTCTCCCTTGTGTTTGTGCTCTTCCTGTCACTCCTCAACAGTCACAGCGTTGCACTCAGAGCTGCAGCAATTGATAAACACATTCCAGCATCTTCCTGTAGCCAAAATTAGTTAAAGCAAGCTTTTGAAGAGGAGATTGCTTCCCCATCAATGAAATGCATTGAAGGAGAATCTACTCTGGGACAGGCTCAGGATGTAACAGGCCTGGCTGCACCATGCAGGCTGGGGACTGGCTGTCATTTCTCAATAGCTTTGACACACAGCTGGGTTGGTTTCTTTTTTAAAAAACTTCAAAACAGTCTAGAAGCAAATACAAGGTGGTGATGCTGAGACTGGCCTTATCTAACACTGACTGCTTTGGTTCTAGACCCACCAAGGTTTTCCATGGTACTTTCTTCTCCTTTGGTCCAGTTTTATAGAGGTTGAGAGAAACCAGGTCATGGTTAGAAGGGCTGTTCCTGTGCCCCAGCAGTCACTGATTTCTAAGGTCGGGGTGATTTCCTGTGTGACATCGATCACAAACCTTCTCACAGGAAATCCTGCAGCAAGGGACCTGGTTATCCTTTCCACTTAATCTAGGAATGCTGCTGGTCACTTAGATAGGCCACAGCATGCACACATGGTATCTCTGCAGTCAGTAGAAGTGCTAACAGTGCTCTTTAAAGCAGGCATAGACCAGCAACATGCCTGGCAAAAGCCAGTGTCTGCTCTACCTTGTTAGCAGCATCCCTGAGCACTGGGGATGTGCATGCTGGAGTGACTCCCCAAACTGGGCTCTCCCCAGGACAGGAGTTTTGGAAAGTGAGGGTTTAGGGCAAGAGCCAGTCTCTGATTTCTTCAGTGAACTGATGTGAACAGAATGGTTGAGCAAAAATTAACCTTGTTATCTGCTGAGCTGTTCCAATGCCCCTGGCAAACAGCTGTATCCACCCAGCTGATGTAAGCCACAACTGATGCTCTTCAGGAGCAGGAGTCTGAACCTGCTCCTGGGTCACTGCCTGGCTTGCAGTGTGTTGGTGCTTCCAGGTTCAAAAGCCTATGGGCCATCCTAGTGCTGCCTCCACCATGCATAGAGGCAAGGGTCTCAGCTGGCCTCCCCCATGAAGCTGGGGTGCACGTGGTCACCATTAGCAATCAATCCCTTAACCACCTTTTCCCTCTTCCTTTTTTTTTTTTTGGCAGTTGCCAGTGAAGGAAACATGTGGACTCCTGCTCCCCACACCACCTCACCCATCTCAAGAGTGAAGCCCTTCCATACTGGAAACCAGTGGATCCTTCAGCTCCACAGCACCCTGGAAGGGTCGTCCCGCACCAGACCAGTCCCAGCTCTCCAGCCTGCAGGGTCAGGCACTGGGAGGTGAGCAGGGCAGCCTGGAGCACACCTAATTCTTGAGCATAAGGACAGGCACAGGTTCCTCTGAGCATCGAAAACAACTGCCCACCCCTGTGAGTGAGTAGATCCTGTGTATGGTTTTAGTTGTAGCCAATGAAGTCTGCATCCTTTATAGGGCAACTGACATCCTTTATAGGGCAACTGACGTCCTGTTGAATGCTGCTGTTCTCTCAGCACTCCCACACCCAGAGACTGCACTAGTTGGGGACCTGTTCTGTACATCACCCTTTCTTGAACACTGAAGGCGCCATTCAGATTATTTTTATTATTTAAATATGTCATAAGATGCTTTATCTCTGCTGAAGACATTAGAAGACATATATATATATATATAGATAGATATATTTAGATAAACATTTTTATTTAAACATTTAAAATCTGGAGCAGTCTGTGCAACCAAACCAGCCATGAATAACGTCCACAACTCTCCTCTCAGTGCCCTGGTGCCAGGCCAGGCCCTGCAGGAAGGCTTCCAGGGGTGACCACCCATCCCCAAGGCTGCACAGTGAGAGAGCCTCGCTGCACTGAGTGTGCTGGTGGTTGGTACAGAAAGGCCAAGGAAGAGCTTTGGACAGGAAGACCCAGGGGCTCAGGAGTTTGCTCCATATACTAAACTCAGCCTTGCCTAGGGAGCACGTAGGTTTGTGAAGTACCAAAATCCATCTGGCTGAATAGTTTCACCCAGGGCCAGTGACATCACGCCTTGTTTACGTGCATGGCACGTGTACTGTCAATGCTGTTGGCATTTTCAAAGCAGGTGGCCCATCCTCTGCCATACCAGAGCAATGCTTGGGTTTGATGCTTGGCCAGCACCACACACACTCCCAGCCTGAGCTCCCCAGGGTGCCAGCTGGTCGCTTCTATCCTCATGAAGGTCTCTAATCTTCATTTGAGACCTTTACTGTGCAAGGCCCCTGTCTGAACTGTGTCAGTCCCACGTGCAGAAGCGTGTCCATAGAGCAGTTGGGTCAGTGAGCAGCCCACTCCCTTCTTCCCCTTGAGATGTCTCCTGCAGTTGGGGTGCTCCTCTCCAGTTCAGCACACGCCTCAGGCAGCGGCTGGGCTGCAAGCAGGGCAGTCAGCAAGGGAAATGCCAAACTGGGGCGGGCTGGGAGTTCAGGCTGGCAGCTGGCTGCCCCCAGCACTGGGAGCGAACCTGGGGTGTATCTCCCACCCGCTGCCAGGGTGAGGCAGGACCTGCCAGCACCTCACTGCAGCGGAGCTGGACGGTAACTCCAGCTGCTGGGTGACACTGGCATAGCCAGTCCTGCCGGGGCAGGGAGGGCGGAGGGTGACTCCTGGAACTCTGTGAGCCTTTCCTCCCCACAGCACTCTTCTGCAAGGGCTGCTCAGTCACCTAAAATACCTTAACAATAGCCTTAAGGTTTGACTGAACACCTGGAGCCAGGATTCGCCTGGCTGTCCTCCCGAGCACAGCCAGCGGGTGCGGGAAGTCATAAAGCAAAGCGAATCCAAACCAGCATCACTATTTACATTCACAGGGGAAACACTGTCCCTGTAGTCTAGGATCCAAACACTTGATTTAAGGGCACATGAATTTCTGATTCCCATTAAGAAATTCCTTGTTAAGCTGTTTAAAATGGAACCAAACAATCAGTCACTTCATCTCAGAGACCAAAGATCAGCCACATTTCCGACACTGCTTTTCTGACAGGCTCTCGCTGCTGTAGCACTGACTGTCACCAAAACCAAGCCTTCCTGCTAAAGTTCAGAGATCAGGAATTGTCCTTAAACTTAATGCTCAGGAGTCAGCAACAAAAAGGGAAGCTGAGTGTTTCCCAGTGCCAGCAGCTCCCCTTGTTAGAGAAGCACAGTGGTTACTGGCCAGCGTTCTCTTCTGCGCCTATGAAGGAAAATGCTGTGGCTTTTCTTAACGAGGGAAGAGGAAGGGAGTGAGCAAGGGAGTGTGACATGAGTCCTACCTGCACTGTTCCATCCCTGAATTCCAGCTCCCACATGTTCCAGATGAGAGAGGGACCCGGAGCAGCAGCTGTGAGAGCTCAGAGGTGGTGAACAGAAGGGAAAGGGGACCGAGCCCTTCTCCAAGGCTAGACTGAATGTGCATTACTTCTATCCAAGCTGATTTATAAAGCAAGGCTGTTGATAGGAAAAGCTCCTTAGTTTCTAATAAAGAATCTGTATTTTAGTATCTGTCACACCCAATGAAGCAAGATTCCGCCCCATCACTTAAGTAGCTGCTCAGGTCATTAATGTTACCTTTGTGGTTCTGAACTCCAACACAAACTCAAACAGTCCCTGTAAGGACACAATTACCTTCAAAGCCACTGATCACAGGCACAGAAAATCACTTCATGCCACTGTCTGACAGCTGGAGTATAGGAACAGGAGCCCTTTGCACCCATGCACCCATTACAGAAACAGCTCAGCAGCTTGTGCACAGCAAGAGGAACAGAGGGAACAAGAAGTGCAGAGAGAGGCAAGAAAAGGACCTGAAAAGCAGCAAGCTGCCAAGCCAGGTAACTACACTGCCTCTGCTGCCATTGCTCCCTGACTAGGAACAGGGTGAACGCAGGAGCCTCTCCTCTAGGCCAGCGAGGAGAGCCTCAGGGGGACAAAGCCATGAGCAGCTGTCCACACAAGTCAGTGTTCCTCTCTGCACCCTCCGTCCTAATCGTTTCCTCTCCATTTGCTTTGTTGTTTGGTGAACCAGCACTTACAATCACTTTACTACGTGATGTACAGGAGCATATAGTCTATTTTCTTGTTATACAAGGAAGGAGTATAAAATAGTTTCTGATTTCTTTCAGAAGCAAATGACTATTTTATTTTTTAAGAGCAATTGATTGTGAATCTCAGAGTATTAAAAAAAAAGATAAATAAGCCAAATATATACCTTTATGTAAATTAAAAATAAAAGTATTTAAAACATAGCCTCTGGTTTCCCTTTCCAGTGTCACCTCTTGCTCTGGTTGCACATTTCTGCAGTTGCTGGCTGCAAGGCCAGTCGGTCCCTGGGACGAGGCTACCTGAGCTCCAGCAGCCAGCAAGGCTTTGCTGTGGGTGGCAATGACCCAGCCCAGACACCAGCTCCTGGAGCTCATGAAAAAGTGACCCCAGGGGCAGGGAAGGGCAGGAGGAGGAGAGGGTGGTGAGCGAGGGTCTCCTTTTCTCTGCGAGTTGGCTGCCTGGATCCAGCCCAGGGCAGAGGCAGGATCCTGCTCCACTGCCAGTGGCACAGGACGGTCACATCTCGCTTGGGGGCTGGCTGCTCCTGCTGCCTCAGGAGTGCTGAGAGGACCTCTTCTGCCTTGGCCCACAGACCTTTGCATCTCCCCTTATCTGCCATGGAAGAGACCTCTCCTGCTCCCCACCCCCAGTGTTGCTCTCCTGCAGCACAGTGCGAGCCCCCGGGCCAGGACATCCCTGTGCCAAAGGATCTGTTGCTTAAACAATCAACCCTGATGGCCTTTTGACAGTGCAGCTCAGGACTTTCTGCATCATCAAACTGTGTAAATGACCTGATTAAGCCTAATTTTATAAATTCTTATGTTCCAGCAGCTAAGCCCTGAGGCTCAGTAGCTTTAGCTTCTATCAACCAGCAACCATGACTATAGAATCATAGAATCCCAGGCTGGTCTGGGTTGGAAGGGACCCCAAGGATCAGAGAGCTCCAACACCCCTGCACAGGCAGGGACACCAACCTCCAGGCCTGGAGCTACACAAGGTTGCCCAAGGCCCCAGCCAACCTGGCCTGGAACACCCCCAGACACGGGGCACCCACCCCCTCTCTGGGCAGCCCCTTCCAGCCCCTCACCACTCTCTCTGCAAAGAACTTCCCCCTAAGATCCAATTGAACCCTTCCTTCCTTCAGCTTCACTCCATCCCCCTTGTCCTGCCAGTGTCTCCCCGTGGAACAAGCTGATTCCCCTCCTGTTCCTCTGCTCCCTTCAGGGACTGGCAGGCTGCAATGAGGTCCCCCCACAGCCTTCTCTTCTCCAGGCTCAACCAGCCCAGCTCCCTCAGCCTCTCTCCATAGGGGAGCTGCTCCAGCCCTCTCATCATCCTGGTGGCTCCTCTGACCCCTCTCCACCAGTTCCCCATCTTTCTTGTCCTGGGGCCCCAGCTCTGGACACAGGATCCAGCTGGGGCCTCAGGAGGGCAGAGCAGAGAGGGACAATCCCCTCCCTGTCCCTGCTGACCATGACTGTACTGTTCACAAGAGTTTTGATCACTGATGTGCATGGGTGGGTACACACACACACACTCACTCACTCACTCACTTCACTCCCCCAGACCTTTGTAATCCTAGTTGGAGGCCCCTACCAAGGCCACCTCTGATCAGACAGACAACAGCCTCACTGCTTGAGCTTGCACAGGACGCCCATCCTAACCCTCTCTGACACACAGGGCCACCAATGCTGTGTGTCACCTCACAGAGCCAGCACTTGGCCAAGCCACTGCCATGCCAGAGTCCTGCTCTGGCTGTGACGCGTTGCAGGAAGGGGTCCTGACTGCCTGGTCATCCCCTCACTCCACTCCCAATAATGCTGCCACCAGCCCCCACTGCCCCAGCAAAAACCCAGCTGTACAACCTAGATACTTGGCTTCAAAAATAAAACTTGAAAGCTTCTGCATCTTGAATAAGGAGGGGATTGTGCTGCTGGACTGGGCACTGGGGAGGCTGCAGCTGGAGTGCTGGGTCCAGTTCTGGGCTCCTCAGCATCAGAAGGACATGGAGGTCCTGGAGCGAGTCCAGAGAAGGGCAACCAGGCTGGGGAAGGGGCTGGAGGGCAAATCCTCTGAGGAGCAGCTGAGGGAGCTGGGGGTGTTCAGCCTGGAGAAGAGGAGGCTGAGGGGAGACCTTCTCCCCACCTACAGCTCCCTGAAGGGAGGGTGCAGAGAGGTGGGTGCTGGTCTCTTCAGCCAGGGGACAGGAGGTGGGACAAGGGGCAATGGGCTCAAGCTGTGCCAGGGCAGGGGCAGAGCAGATGGGAGGGGAAAGTTCTTCCCTGGCAGAGTTGCTGGGGCCTGGCACAGGCTGCCCAGGGAGGGGCTGAGTCACCTTCCCTGGTGTGTTTAAAAAGGGTAGATGAGGTACTCAGGGATCTGGTTTAGCTCAGGATGGGAATGGTTGGACTTGATGAGCTACAGGTCTTTTCCAGCCCAGTGATGCTGTGATGCTGTGATTGGCCTTCTCCAGGTATACGTGGTAAATGGCACATGCAGTGTGACCATGGGTGCTGGGGGGGGAAAGCAGTCCCCGTGACTGCCCAGCTGGGGACACCCCACACAGCATTGCCAGGCCTTTGGCAGTCACTGCCCCAACCAACCCAGCACCCAGCAACAGGAGCTTCCAGGCACCCAGCACCTGTCCGGAATGGGGAACTGGCTGGCTCTCCTCACCTCACAGCACAAAGCCCAGCACCACAACCCAGGCTTGAGCCAGTTCCTGTCACTCCAGGGCTTCTGATTGTCCAGAATGAATTCCCCAAGAGAAAGGAGAGAAAGTCTGCACTGAGCCCGGTTCCCCCTGAGGAAGAGCAGGGTTGCCTGTGCCTGAGAAAGTCTCCATGCCAGGCTTGCAGGGAAGCTTCCGCAGGCAGCAAGCCAGGCACGTGTCTTCCCTGTTGCTTCAGGGTCTCCCAGGTATGTTTTAAGCCTGTCCTAGGCTGTATTTACTTCAGTCTGGACAAGCTGGAGAGAAGCTTGGGCCTCATGTCTTGGCAGCATGAGCAACTCAGGAAAATCTCTGGCTGTGTTGTCCTGTACTGTTGCTTTCCTCTGGATGAGGTGGGGCTGCTGCATGTCCATCCCAGCTGCTGTTTGCAGCTCAGCATTAATGCTGCCCCGTGTCTCGGCCATCAGCACCCGTGCCCTCACTGCCCCCAGCCCCACAGCCAGCACCAAAGCTCCCCCTGCATCACCCCAGACCCCACTGCAGCAAGGCAGCACCTCTTCCATCTCATTTGTGAGCAGCTGAGGCAACACTAGGCTTGAGCCCTGCAGGGCTCCTGCTGCTGAAGGCAAAGGTGTGATGGCCACGGACTGATCTTGCATGCAAGACCCACCTTGTGACAGGGGGATTTTACCCCCCTTTGCAGGGAAGCCCCTTTTACTGCCCAGCATCACCTGCCTGCTGTGTGACCAAACCCTCCCCAGCCCTTCAGCACTGCCTCTTCTGCCAGCCACTGGCAGTGGGGAGAGCCCCAGTGCACCCAGGACCATCCCTCAGCCACTGGCAGTGGGGAGAGCCCCAGTGCACCCAGGACCATCCCTCAGGATGAGTCAGAAGAGTCCACAGCCTTCGCAGGAGGCAGCACAGGGCAGGGAAAGGCAGGTCACAGCCCTGCTCCCCCCTAGGTCTCCAGCCTGGGACCAAGGCTGGTCTCCAGCCCCACACCCTCAGAGCCACACTCCCTCAAGCCATGCCTGTGGCTGTTGTTGTACCTTCAGAAGGATCCTTGGGCTCTTAAAAGAGCTTCTGGGCCCAGGACAGCCAAAAAGGACAGGCTTCATTACAATCAACACAGGCTCTATCCCCCAAAGCCCTCAAGGTCCAGCAACAGACAGGACATGAAGTCACCTGTCCTCTCCAGCTTGGCACCAGTGTGTTGCTATCCCTGTCCCAAACAGCAGCTGGAAGGGCTTCAGCCCTGCCCTTTGTCCTTCCCTGCTCTCTTCCCAGGACAGAAACCATCCTCACCACTAACCTCACCGACCCCAGCAGAGTCCCCAGCCTGGCTCAGCCAGCCTGGCCACAGCTCACACTCCTGGGCAAGGGCTCACCCAGCAGCAGTGGCCAAGGCGGGGGCTCGGGGTGCCAGGCAGATGCACTCTCTGGAGGTCCCTGGAGATCCCTCAGAGCCCAGCTCACTCCAGAGAGATGTTACACCAAAGCCTGCTGTTTAAACCAGTCACCCACTGGCAGCAGCAAAGCTAGAAAGGGTAAATAGGGAAAGCTGAGCCTGTCCCTGGGGAAAGCACTGCCCTGCCACGTGCCACAAGAGCGCTGCAGGAGGCTCCTTCTGTATCATTTCTCCTGTCAGCAGGACCTTCTGCTCTCCCACAGCTTGGCTGCAACTGCATCTCTGAGCCTGCAAGTGAGACAGAGCTCGACTGGTCCTGAGAATGAGGCAAAAACCACTCTGGCTGAGGGGAGGAGACACTCGTAGGCAAGATGTTGCCCCAAAAGCTTCAGAGGGGCAGAAGCCCCTGTTGTGAGGCCACAGTACCTGCTGCCCATCACCTGCCAGGCCCAGGAACAGGCCCTTGCTCCCAGGAAGGAGTGAAGTGGCATCACCCAAACTCAACAGCCGGGCACAGAACGGCTCTGGCGCTGCTCAGCAACCACAACACAATCACTCTGGCAGTCAGGAGCCTGGGGATCAATAAGCAGATGCAATTCCAAGCAGTCACCTTCCCAGCCTGCTGCAGGTCTGATGGTGGCTGGTGCATTGCCCGGCTGGGCCGGGGCAGGACAGCGATGTGCCCTTGGGCGCTGCTGCTGAGCCAACCACATCGCTCAGTGGTGCCAGCACACCTACCCCAGCTCACCAAGAAAGCCAAACAAGCATCTCACCTCTGCCTTGGGAAATGGTGGAGACAAGAGTCTCTGCTCCCAAGCACAGGCTGTTTGGACCTCCCAGGGAAGAGCCTGGAGGGTATGTGACCTCCTGAAGCTCCTGTGCTGAATCCTCCACACAAGTCAAACCCGCAGCTTTAGAGCTCAGCATCATGGACGGTTTATTTAAAGTCATGGAGGACATAAAAACTATAGCTATAAAATATACTGAACCAGTCCTCTGAGCCCTGATAGCCATGCCAGGCCTGGGTGAGTCCATGGAGTTTACTCCTGTGGCGCTGGGGTTTTTTTCTCTTTTCTTTTCTTCTTAGCTTTGCCCTGCTTCTGCTGGGTCTCATGGCTGACAACCACCTTGGTTTTCTTTGCAGCTGGAACCTGCTCAGCTTCACTGCCTGCATCACCTTTCCTTTTTCTGTTCTTCTTCTTCTTCTTGTCAGGCACAGCATCTCCTCCGTTAACAGCCTCCTCCCTGCTCCCTGCTATTGACACTCTCTTCTCCCTGACCCTTCGGTTTCGTTTCTTGTGTTTGCCACTGCTGGGCACGACACCTTTCTTCTGCTCTGGGGCTTCTGTTCCCAGGGGCTGCTCCTCTGCTGGTTCTCCATCTTCACCAGCTACTGGAGCTACCCCATTCTCCTGGATGCCTTTCTTACGATTCTTGCGTTTCTTGGTCTCTGGCAAGAAGCCTTTCTTCTTCCTCTTCACTGGCGCTGCTTCCTGCACAGGCTGCTCCACTGTCTTCTCTTTCTTGGGCTTCCTGCAGATAGAACACCAAAATTCACCATCAACTTCAGTTCACAGTGAGGGAGCAGCATGATCTGTGCTCCAGCAGCCCACAAACAGGCAGATGCAGAAGAAAGGTGCAGGCAGCACAGGCACACAGCAAGGATGCGCACTGTGCCAGCGCTCAGCAGCACCTTCAGTAACCAATGGGAGCTGGACCAGGGCTCAAGAAGCCACCTGGAGACTTGAGGAAGGATCCTCATTCCACAGACAGCTGAACACTTCCCCAGCAGACCTGCCCATGGCCCCATGAAAGGCTACACACACTGTCTGTCTGCCCCACGGGAGAGCCCCAGCAAAGCTGCCCATGGACTGTGGGACAATGGCAACAGCGATGCCTGTCTGGCATGCACACAGTGCCTAGGGGGGACTGGAACGGTCTCGTGTGGGTTCTTGATAGAAGATCATAGACTCACAGACTCCCAGGGGTTGGCAGGGCCCTGGAGAGCTCCTGGGGTGCAACCCCCTGCCAAAGCAGCTCCCCAGCTCATACTGCACAGGTCGGTGTCCAGACGGGGCTGGAATCTCTCCAGAGATGGAGACTCCACACCCCCTGGGCAGCCTGTCCCAGGGCTCTGGCACCCTCACTGGGGAAAAGTTCTTCCTCTGCTCTAACTTGCAGCCATTGCCCCTTGTCCTGTCCCCACAGACACTGAAAAGGGGCTGGCCATTTCCCCCTGCAGCCCATCCTTCAGATACTGAGAAACATTCATCAGGTCCCCCTGAGTCTTCTTCTCTCCAGGCTGAACAGCCCCAGCTCACCCAGCCTTTCCTCCCAGGGGAGATGCTCCAGGCCCTTCAGCATCTCCTCAGCCTCCTCTGGACTCTCTCCAGCACATCCCTGGCTGTTTGATCCCAGGGAGCCCAGCACTGGACACAACACTCCAGGTGGGGCCTGACCAGGGCAGAGCAGAGGGGGAGGATCCCCTCCTGTCACCTGCTGCCCACACTCCTCCTGATGCCCCCAGGATCCCATTGTCTCTCTCAGCCCCAGGGCACACTGCTGGCTCATGGCCACCCTGTCATCTACCAGCACCCCCAGGTCCTTCTCCACAGAGCTCCTCTCCAGCAGGTCACCCCCAGCCTGTCCTGATTCCAGCAGGTAATGCAAGATGCATTACAACCCTTTCCCACCAAGCATGGAAGCACCTGGGACAACCAGCCTAGCACTGTTCCAAAGAAGTGAATCAGTAAGTGTTTCAGTCTCACCAACCCAGGACCTCCACTTAACTCCAGACTCCAGCCTGAGGTCAGTGCCTTGACTTCCTTTCTCTTCCTAGTTCCCCACATGAGTGACCACAAGCAGGGCAGCAGGCAGTGCCCTGGGCCAGCCCAGCAGCCAGAGCACCCAGCGTACGTACGTGTAGTTCAGCCAGCGCATGACGTTCCAGTAGAGAGAGTCGAGCCGTGCTGAACTCCCCACACCTTCTGGCTGGTTCAGACCTACCAGCACTTTCTCCAGCTCCGTCAGCTTCACAGGCAGCTTCTGCAAGAGACAAGTACCAACAGACAGTCTGCAGAGCGAAGGCAGGAGGGGCACTTAGAGCAGCAGGGCACAGCCCATCCTCAGGGTAAGACTGCAACTGGAATAACCCATCCTGCCCAGCTCCTCAAAGCCTCTGCCCTGAGCCCATCTGCAACACCACTTCATTTCAGAGGGCAAAAACTGGCCAGTCACATGGCTTGCTTGAAAACTGGGTCTCTAGCATGAGAGGCACCAGTCTGACAGCTGGAACTGTACTGGCCTAAGAGGCACCGAAAGGTCCTTTGGTCCTCTTTCCTTTTCAGTCCATGGCTGGGAGCAGGAGGAAGGGGCCCATCCCTACCTACCTATTGAAAAGAAAAGCAGCAGCATTTTCAGTCTGGTTCCTAGAGGATACAATCCTGCTGCCTCTACAGCTCCCAAACCCCACTGGATAACTTCAGTAACACCAGGCAGAAAGGGGTGTCTCAAAGGCTATTCAGTTCCTACAAAAAGCCTTGGAAATAATCTCTCCCCACCCACTTTCCCATTAGGTCTTCACAAAGAAACAGGCTGTGGTGTGAGCTCAGTGCTTATCAGTAGGAAACTGGGCCTCAGCAGTTCTGCTGCTGGTGGTACTCAGCTCCAGTAAATAAGACCATGTTGGGGAGGTATTTTGTCACCTATAGAAAAATCTTCTTGCGTTCAAAAAAACCCTTATTTTTCATCAAGGAAAACAATGCCCCAGAATAAAGCTTCTCTCCCTCTCACAAAGCTTCTAAGTAAGTGCCAGTTTCTGGAAACTAAAATCTCTGGAGTTGAGTGGAGAGGCCAGAGCGACCATCTGGGACAAGATGCAGCTCCCCCCTGCTGTATCCCAGGCTGAATTGCTGCTGACAAGAAGGTGCCACATGTGTTTGCACAAATCCATCAACAGCGCTTTGGGGATCAGCTCACTAGAGCTACAGATCACTCCTTCAGACACAAGGGCTTTTCTGTCCTCAAATCCAGGTAGGAAATGAGGTGGAATGTAGCAATGGAGCAGTCAGGAGGTAAAAATCTAAGGGGGACATTGAACAGAGGCTTGGTGGTATTCAGAATGGCCACCTGGCACCCAGCAGCTCCACACTCACCTGCTCTGTCACAGTTTTGAGGAGGAAGTTCAACAGCTCGAAGCACTTGGCAACTTTCTCCTTCTCAGCCTTCAGGATACACTTGCCAACCATTTTCAAACTCTGCAAATGAACAGGGGGGAGAATGGAGAAGCATTAAATGGAGAAAGAAATCACCCTTCTCAAGAGGAAGCACAAAGTGAGGAATGACTGAGGGGATTAACCTGACACCAGAGTCACTCTGGACCACAAAACCCACCCCAGTCTGGAAACGCTGCGGGTGGTACCCAGTGGAGGCTGCTGATGCCCAGGTTAATTAAAAACCAACAAAAGAAAATAAAAGCAAGCCTATCACAAAGGCACAAGCCTCTTGCTTTCCCTTCTTTCTAAGCTAAAGGCACAACCAGAGACATGTTGCTGCTGCCTGGAAAAATAAAAAGAGGAAAAGCAATATCCACCCTCAGCCTGGAAAGGCCAGGAGGCTGCCAGACACCACTCACCTGAGGGACAACAGCTACTGGGCTGTGGAAGCTGGGATTTACACCTAAAGAACTAATGCAAAAATCCATTAACACTTACACCCAGGAAATCCCAGTTGCCAGCACCAGAACAGGGCTTGTCAGTCAAGCTTAAATTGGCTGAAATGACTGAGAGAAAAATCTCATCTCTTTGTGTTCCCTTCATCTGCTGCAGGGTTTCTGAGACACTGAAAGGGCTGGCTTAGAGGAAAATCACTCCAACAAGAGGTCAAATAAAAGCCAGAGTTATTTACAAGTGGAGAAGGGCAGCAAACAGCTGTAAAAAAGGCAGCTGGATCAAAGAGGCGCCCGTGGGGACTGACCCTCTGCTTGCAGCCCCGCTCACACGGCAGCGTGCTTCCCGCTGCCCTGCCTGTGTGGGTGCACACACCAGAGCCAGCCCCACAGCCTGCATGGAGTGGAATCATACACTGGTCTGGGTTGGAAGGGACCCCAAGGGTCACAGAGCTCCAACCCCCTGCCACAGGCAGGGCCACCAACCTCAGGCCTGGAGCTACACAAGGTTGCCCAGGGCCCCAGCCAACCTGGCCTTCAACACCCCCAGACACGGGGCACCCACCCCCTCTCTGGGCAGCCCCTTCCAGCCCCTCACCACTCTCTCTGCAAAGAACTTCCCCCTAAGATCCAATTGAACCCTTCCTTCCTTCAGCTTCACTCCATCCCCCTTGTCCTGCCAGTGTCTCCCCTTGGAACAAGCTGATTCCCCTCCTGTTCCTCTGCTCCCTTCAGGGACTGGCAGGCTGCAATGAGGTCCCCCCACAGCCTTCTCTTCTCCAGGCTCAACCAGCCCAGCTCCCTCAGCCTCTCTCCATAGGGGAGCTGCTCCAGCCCTCTCCTCATCTTGGTGGCTCCTCTGACCCCTCTCCACCAGTTCCCCATCTTTCTTGTGTTGGGCCCCAGCTCAGGACACAGGATGCAGCTGGGGCCTCAGGAGGGCAGAGCAGAGAGGGACAATCCCCTCCCTGTCCCTGCTGCCACCCCTCTGCTGATGGAGCCCAGGATCCCATCGCCCTTCCCAGCTGCCAGAGCCACTGCTGGCTCATGGGGAGTTTCTCATCCCCCATGACACCCAGGCCCTTCTCACAGGGCTGCTCTCCAGGAGCTCTTCTCCCAGCCTGGAACTATGGCTGGGATTCCTCCAGCCCAAGTGCAACATCTCACACATGGCAGTGTTGAACCTCATTAGGTTCACCCAGGCCCAGCTTTCCAGCCTGTCAAGGTCCCTCTGGGACCCTAGGATGAGATGGGATTCACAGGGACAAGCTCACTGTAGGCAGTGGCATGCCCCATCCCAGCAAGTTTCCCTGGAGGAGGCTGCACACATGGCCAAGCCCACCTTGGCCTGGAGCTCCAACACACCAGCCTGGCACAGGGATAATGCCCACCCCAGGCTCAGCGTGCTCAGCAGCACCCATACCCAGCAGTGGAAAGCTGCAGCTCTCCAGGAGATGCCGTCTCTCCCATCGCTGCTTCTGCTCCATGCAGACTGGAAGTCGTTTGATAGACTCTGGGCCAACACTTCTCCATCTCTATCTGCATAAAGCTGGCAAGTAAAGTAACAGTCCTCACCAGCACTGAGAGAAGTCAGAAATTTATTCCCCAAACCAACCCCCCAGCAAAAGATAGTGATGGCCAGCAAGAGTCCAAGGAGCACCTCTGGCAGAAGAAGTGGGGAGACCAGGTAAGGCACCTGCAGGAAGAGCTTCCTTCGAGCCAAATGACTTCCCCCTACCAGCTCCCCACCCTGGGAATAGCTTGTTTTAAATAATAAAGATACAATTCTTTCCTGCCCAGGAATATCCAACTCAAGCCCTGTACTAGAAAGCCACCATGTTCTGCTGGCTGAAATTCCTGCTGCAGCTTCATCTGACTATCAATAACTTGCTAATTGTTCCCTCCTGCTACAGACAGCCAGGCTGCAACTCCATTCCAGAGCTGTCATTAACCTACAAGGTCATACAAGTCAGCAGCTCTAAGGTCTCTAAGGCAAAACAGGAAACAAAGACAGGGTGTGTGATTAAAAATTAAACTAAAACAAACCAAAATCATCTTCACATGTAGGACATCACACCTCATGGGCCATGCACACATCATTTATTAAGCTCACCACAATTATTATTAATATCAATTCTGAAAACTAAGGAGCCAAATTTGCATAGAGGTTTTCTTTGCAGTTTGAGGAATAAGATCTTGCCAGGCTCAGGCATGATCTGTGATTAAAGCTGCTTTCAGAGAGGCTGGGAATCGGAGAGCCCTGTTTTGCTGAGCTGTGTACAAGTCCACAGAGAGAGGAGAGCCATCCAGATCATCAGCTCCCAGGTCAAGGATTCAGGGCAGCTCCATGAGAAGGAGCCACAGCAAAGTCAACTGTCATTTCATCTTTTTTAACACAAACATTTTGGAACTAAGGTGGTGTTACAAATCAACTGCATTCTCTCTTCACTGCAATGACTGCATTTCAACTGTGCAGGCTTGACTCTGTCCTTGCTCCCATTCCTGCTTCCCCAGAATTCCCCGGATGCCTTGAAGGGTTTGAAACAAATCTCAGTGAAGCCAGAAGAAAAGTCCTCCAGCTCTGAACAACAGCCCAGGGGCTGATTTTCAAAGTGTGCAAAGAGTTTTCAGGTGCTTGGGAAACTGGGACCTGCATCTAATTTGGGATGCCCAACCAACTTCATGCAGGTGGAAAGGGTGGCTTGCCCAGCTGGAGATGGAACAGGTGGCTGGTCTGCCAAAATCAGTGCTGAAAGAACAAGCACCTGTATTAAAGCACTGTTTGGCATGGCTCTACCAACACAAGCACAGTTCCACCAGCATTAACAGCCACAAGCAGTCGGGTGCAATTCAGATGCTCTGCAAAGAAATGGCTCCCTACTGAACCAGACCACTCCTAAACACCTCCCAGAGACAAGGAGGGAACAAGGGATAAAGAATCAGAGACTCCCAGGGGTTGGCAGGGCCCTGGAGAGCTCCTGGGGTGCAACCCCCTGCCAAAGCAGCTCCCCAGCTCATACTGCACAGGTCGGTGTCCAGACGGGGCTGGAATCTCTCCAGAGATGGAGACTCCACACCCCCTGGGCAGCCTGTCCCAGGGCTCTGGCACCCTCACTGGGGAAAAGTTCTTCCTCTGCTCTAACTTGCAGCCATTGCCCCTTGTCCTGTCCCCACAGACACTGAAAAGGGGCTGGCCATTTCCCCCTGCAGCCCATCCTTCAGCTAGTGAGAAACATTCATCAGGTCCCCCCTGAGTCTTCTTCTCTCCAGGCTGAACAGCCCCAGCTCACTCAGCCTTTCCTCCCAGGGGAGATGCTCCAGGCCCTTCAGCATCTCCTCAGCCTCCTCTGGACTCTCTCCAGCACATCCCTGGCTTTTTGATCCCAGGGAGCCCAGCACTGGACACAACACTCCAGGTGGGGCCTGACCAGGGCAGAGCAGAGGGGGAGGATCCCCTCCTGTGACCTGCTGCCCACACTCCTCCTGATGCCCCCAGGATCCCATTGTCTCTCTCAGCCCCAGGGCACACTGCTGGCTCATGGCCACCCTGTCACCCACCAGCACCCCCAGGTCCTTCTCCACAGAGCTCCTCTCCAGCAGGTCACCCCCAGCCTGTCCTGATTCCAGCAGTGTAGGCAGCCAGCATGCCCAGTCCAGAGCTCCCAAGCACCTTCTTGGTGTGACTGTGGACATTCAGCAGGATGGGAATGTCTGTCACTGAGCTATCTGCTGCTTGAAGAGTTTAGCAACCCTGGGCTGTGCCAGGGGGTGTGGGGGTGCAGGGGGTGTGGAGGTACGTGCTGTGCAGAAAGCACTTGGCGCTGTGCTCAGCCACAGATCTGCACATTTATCTGTCAGCATCGAGTCTGTTATGGGGGAGGAGGGGGAAGGATGGAGATAGCACAGCATGTGGAAAGAATGCAGGTTGGCCAGGCTTCTCCAGCTCAGGGAGCAGTGATGGATCTGTCAGGCTGATCCCACGGAGGGGAAGGGCTGTTTGTTTTGAACAAGGAAATAGGCTGAAGGACGTGCCGGGAATGTAGAAATATTAAGTGGTGTTCAAACTTCCAGCTAGGAAATGTGCTTGTCTCCTGGTAGCAGAACAGTCCTCTGCACTCTTGAGATACTGCTGTCTCTTGGATGCCTGTACTAAGTGTGTCCCCTGCTATGGTACCTGTGAAAGGGGAAGGAAGAAGTGCAGACAGGCTGAGATTGCAGGTGGTGGGAATGTGGAGGCTTCCAGAAACATTGCCTGGCTCCCTGTAACAGCATCTTGCTGTCTGGAAAGCTGGGCAGTTGCTGGGATGTGGACTTTGGCTATAGTTACACGTGCACCACTTTGTGCTGTATTATTGGTTTCAGAGGAGCTTGGGCTAAACTCCTGCCTGGGAAACTGAGGCACGGAGCTGTGGGGTTAGCTAGCTGCCAGCCCACTGCCCTACTTGTACAGCTGAATTACTGCAGGTTTTCATGTCCAGTCCTCTGATACAAAAGTGGTTTGTGCTTTGTGAAGATGAAGGAACGCTGTGAAGTGCAAAGAGAGGTGAAATGAAGGTTGGATCCTGCAGTGGTTGGGATACCTCTGTGTGCTACACAGGAATTAGGATTATAAGAAAAAACAATGGTTGCTAAGATGCTGGGGCTGTGCTGATCTCCCTGTAGAAATCCTAGAAGGGGAGAACTGGATCCAGGAGTGCTATTCACCAGAAACAGCCAGAGGCTTGTGGAAGCAGCATGTTTGACATAACAAGACAAACCCACCTTTGCCATCTGAATCCATGCAGGGCGAGGCAGGAACTGTGCTGGCCTGAGATGAGATGGGAGTTCCAGCTGTGAGAACTGCCTCTGGGCTTTTTCCCTTTTGGAAAATGACCTGCCCAGCTCTGCTCACAGCTCAGATGTACAGGAGTGATTAACCAGCACAGGTAGTGCTGAGCTGGGGAGTGGGACTGGCTGTTACTGAAGGAATAGAGTAAGAAAAGCAGAAAACTGGGGAAAAACAACGTCATCAGCAGGTGATGCAAGGGGGGCTGTAGAGTACAATCCTCTCTGCCTCTAGTACTCAGTGACTGGGTTGTGTGGCTCTTAGATGGGTCATTTGTTTAGAGGGCAGGGGAAGGGAGAGTTGGGGACCTTTCCAAACAGCACGTGGCAGGGAGTCACAGAACAGGGCTTACACAGGTTTCCATTTAACCCATCACTGCTGACCTGCTGCATAGCTGGAAGCAGAACACCTGCTTTGTGCCTGTCTCCTGTGCAACAGAGATACTTGCCAACCCTGCACAAGCCTTTTGTGATGTATTTGGTGTTGTGAAGCTCTCCTAAGGATGCTGCAGACAACTCAAGATACTGCTTTTCTTTTTATGGCATGTTTGCCATGTGTTGCAGTTTGCCATCTGGTACCTAATAGCTTCAGTCTGAAGTTGAAGACAGTATTTCTTCCATTCCCCACATGAAATGCAGGAGGTCTGTAAAATGATTGCCCTGTGCAGCTGGGGTGGCAGTGCTAATTTCATCCTTCCAGTAGCTGAGCAGAGCAATGCAGTCTGCAACCTGAGACATGCAGGTGATGATGGTCTGTACTTGATGTAGCAAGAATTTCTGACAGATACTTAGGGAAGCTGCTTCTGGGCTTTGGACCTGGGATCTCATTCCTTGGGAGTGGTTCCCCAAGGCTCTCCAGCAGCCCCAGCCCCAAATCAGCTGCTTTTAGGTAGCCAGAGCACAGAGTCTTTATCTTGATGCTGCATGCATCAGATCCCACCAAAGCCAGTGCCCCTGTGTGCCCTCCCTGCCAGGGGGAGTGGAGCAGTGCCTGGCAGAAGGCAGCATCTGGAGAAGCCCTCTGGGACAGCAGTGGCAAGGTCAGGATAATAAGAGACACTTGGCTGAGCAGCAATTGGATTTAAGCCTTCAAGGTGGCTCAGCTGTCTCAACCATGGCACACACAGAGGTGCTGGGGGCTTTGTGCTCTTTGGAGTGCATTACTTTTACACCCTCTGTAGCACAAGGGAAAGGGAAGAGATGAGAGGCAAAGAAGGGAGGAGGGAAGAGTCTGCCTCTTCCCACCAGTTTGCATCCATCCATCCATCCATCCATCCATCCATCCATCCATCCATCCATCCATCCATCCATCCATCCATCCATCCAGATCTGTTTCTACCTGCCCAAGCACACAAAGAGAGGCACCACCCACCTGCTGCTGAGAGCACTAAGAGGAAAGAAAGCACTGATATCCCTCCTCCCCCTGTTTTCACTCACTGGAGGCTGAAAGGAGACACATTCTACACTTGTTTCCTGGCCTCTCCAGCAGAAACAAGTCATCAAGAAATGCTCAGGAAAGGAAGGGAACCACCAGCTCCTGCTTCTCCCTGACTGAGAGAGGACACTGAGCAGAGCCACATGCAGTGTGTGACTAAAGGGCACATTTTGTCAATGTTTATTTTGGCTATTATTAGAGGGAGTGGCCCAAAAAAATCCAGAAGCCATTCTCACAGCAAATGTCAGTGTTTTCCCAAGTTATAGTTTTTGTGGGGTTTTTTTGGTGATGTGTTGGTATTTTTCATAGACCATAGGAAAATGCAGCAGGGAAAAGCCACACAGGACAGCTGAGGGAACAGAGGAGAAGGAATTCTCCACAGAGACATCTAGTGCTCTGAAAGCAGGTCAGAGATATCAGTGAAATCACTACTGGCCTCATTTTACAACCTAAGAGGCTGAGAAAGGGCAATGAATTAAGAATTTATAAAGATGGGACAGATAAAAGTTCAGGCAGTCTTCAAGAAAAAAGAATTGAAGAACAGCTTTTTTAGAGATTTGATGAAGTCACTGTTAATAATTAATCTCCTTACAAATTAAGACACTGATAATCAAATGTGACACCCTTCAGAAATGAAGGGCATGTCTACACTGGAAGGCTATGCAGTATGTCCTTCTCTCCCCTTCAGGGTCTGAGTGGCTCCAGCTAATTCTTTGAATCCCTAGCTGAACAACACCATTTCAACAAAACCCTCTAATGCCATACCATAGAAGTCTTCAGAAAACAACAGTAACTTGCACAGAACCCCAGAATCTCCTGAGCTGGAAGGGACCCATAAGGCCCATTGAGTCCAAGTCCTGGCTCCACACAGGCCCAGCCCAGTCAGAGGTGGCACTGAGGACACTGTCTAGATGCTTCTTACCCTCAGCCCAGCTCCGGGCTGTGACCCCTCCCCTGGGGAGCCTGTGCCAGCACCTGACCCCCCTCTCAGCACAGAACCTCTTCCTGACACCCAGCCTAAACCCCCTGGTGCAGCTTCACCCCATTCCCTTGGGTTCTGTCCTTGGTCCCCCAAGAGAGGAGAGAGATTGGCACCTGCCCCTTTGCTCCCCCTCACCAGGAAGCCACAGACCCCACGAGGTCTCCCCTCAGCTTCCTCTTCTCCAGGCAGAACAACCCCAGGGCCTTCAGCCTCTCCTCATAAGCCTTCCCCTCCAGACCCTTCCCACCCTCGCTGCCTCCTCAGGCCACTCTCCAGGAGTTTCCTGTCCCTCTTGCCCTGTGACACCCAAACCTGCCCCAGGCCTGGAGCTGAGGCCGCCCCAGCACCGGGCAGAGCAGGACAATCCCTCCCTGGCCCAGCCACACCGTGCTGGCTGCCCCCAGGGTGGGCTTGGCCTCCTGGCTGCCTGGGCAGCTGCTGCCTCACGGGTAACTCGCTGCCCCCCAAGACCCCCCCATCCCTCTCACACGGCCGCCTCCAGCGCCTGATCCCCAGGCTGGGGGTGCAGCCAGGGCTCCCCTTCCCAGGGGCAGGATCCAGCACTTGCCCTTGTTAAACTTCAGGCTGTTGGTGCTTGCCCAGCTCTCTGACCTGCCCAGGTCTCTGTGAGGCTCCTCCACCCCCAACAGAGCCAACAGCTCCTCCCAACTTAGTGTCACCTGCAGGTTCACTGCAGCCACCCTGCAGTCCTGAGCCCAGGTCCTGTCTGAAACACTGACAAGAGCTGGGCCTCAAATGGAGCCCTGGGGAACCCCACCAGTGCCTGGCCACCAGCCAGATGGAACCCCATTCACTAGCTCCCTCTGGGCCCAGCCCTTCCACCAACGGCCCACCCAACCCATTATGGCTTTGTCTGTTTGTAAGCTGGACATTCTGTCCAGCAAGATACTGGGAGACACAGTATCAAAAGCCTTACTGGAACCCCAACAAGTTACACTGACTGGTTTCCCTTGGTCACCCAGCTGGGTGACCTTGTCATCAAAGGACATCAGACTGGACAGACAGGACCTTCCTCTCCTGAACCCATGCTGGCTGTGACCAATGGCTGCCTTGTCCTTTAGGTGTTTCCCAGTAATTCCCATGATGACTTTCTCCATCATTTTACCAGGCCCTGAGGTGAGACTGACAGGCCTGTAATTACCAGGGTCTTCTTTCTTTCCCTTCTTGAAAACTGGGACCATGTTTGCTAGCTTCCAGTCAACTGGGACCTCTCCAGGTTTCCAAGACAGATAGGAAATAAGCTGTGGAAAAGAGGCCCTAGGCTAAATAGGCCAGCCCTTGTAGAGGCCCTTCTGCCTACATTCATGCCTTCCTATAGAAAACCAGCTGCCTGCCCAGTCCAGGTAACTACCTAAGTGGAAGGAGGCATCACGTGCATCTCACTAGGACTGTGTGGAAATTCATCTGAGAGTCTCTCCAGTGACTGGCAGTGCTTTGGCCTTGCACTGGGTAGGTATCAGGTTCTGACAGCTTCTGCTGTTCCAGGATGCTGTGCCTTGTGCAGGATATGACAATGCCAGAACAAGTGAAGGAAAAAATAAGAGTGAAGTCCTTCCTCCAATGTACTTACTACAGGAGATAGACAAAGGAAACCCTCAGGAAACTGTGTACATGCCAAAGCAAGCACTTTTATCAACAGTTTCTCTGAAGGCTGTTTTGTTTTCAAAGTTGCTCAGTCATGAATATATACTTTTTCTGGAATAGTCCTCAAAATCCTCTCCTACTTCTCCTTGACTTTCACATCCTGACTGGGAGTTTCAGCATAAATCAGGAGTTACACAAAGCACTTCAGTTCAGGAGGGCAAACAGTCCCTGGGAAGGGATGACACAAAGAGGTAACAAAACTTAGGTAGGATTCACATCCTGGAGCTTCCTGCCCCAAATCTGTCAGTGAGTTACTAAAAACACTGGCACAGCTTCAAGAATCTCTGAAAAGCCAAGACAGCAATGTTGTAACATATGAGAAAGAAAGCAGGAATGGAAGAAGGGGAACAAACAGGACACTGTGTGCACAAAAGGACAATTGGGAAGGCTGAAGGACCAAATTGATAGGAGCCTGATAGTCAGGGAGACAGGAGGAACCCCACAGAGATCCCTCAGCAAAACTAGGCAACAGTTCCCTGTGTGACACAGGGAGCCTGGACCTTTTGGGTTCCTCCACTACCGGCCTCACGGGACTCGGGCATCCCAAACTGACACCAGCCAGCACACTCCTGTGGTAAAAGGGACAGGGATTGCTGCCCAATGCACTGGGCTGCTGGGAAGCCAAGTTAATCATAGAACCATAGAATCCCAGCCTGGTCTGGGTTGGAAGGGACCCCAAGGGTCACAGAGCTCCAACCCCCCTGCCACAGGCAGGGACACCAACCTCCAGGCCTGGAGCTACACAAGGTTGCCCAGGGCCCCAGCCAACCTGGCCTTCAACACCCCAGACACGGGGCACCCACCCCCTCTCTGGGCAGCCCCTTCCAGCCCCTCACCACTCTCTCTGCAAAGAACTTCCCCCTAAGATCCAATTGAACCCTTCCTTCCTTCAGCTTCACTCCATCCCCCTTGTCCTGCCAGTGTCTCCCCTTGGAACAAGCTGATTCCCCTCCTGTTCCTCTGCTCCCTTCAGGGACTGGCAGGCTGCAATGAGAGACAGTCAATCTGTTCCACACACAAAAGGAGTCTCTGGGATGTTTCAGGAGAGGAGAGTTTGATTCTTGGCTCAGCTCCCAGCCAAGCCTATCATCTGTAAAACAGGGTGAACGACTTTAGTAAACTAAACACATTAGCTGTGGGTTTCTGCAAAGTACTTTATTATATCAACAACTCACTGGTCTGAATTTTCTTTGTAAAGAGCTTTGAGACCTACTGATAAAAGAACAAAGCTCTTGGAGAGGAAGAAGTCTCTCTGGTAGATGCTCCAGCTCCTCAGGCAGCTCTGTCATTTACAACATAAAGCAAGTCTGTCTCTTTATGCTGGAAACACAAGGCAGTCACCTAGGCTCCCAACATTAGCATAAACTTGAACAACTGTAGCAAGGTTCTGCTTTGTGTAAATTAACTATTTAGGACTTAGGGGGCCAAAAGTGTGCCAGAGCTATGCCTCTCTGCTTCCTCACCTTTGCAGTCCCAGGGTTTGTGGAGAAGGCTTTCCTTATGAAAAACAGAAAGAGCCAAGAGCTCCAAAGCAAGCAGGGCTCTCCCAAGAGCCAACTCCCAAGTATTCCCTAGGAAAATCAGGACTTGCCTCACTGACAGTAAGGACATGGCAAACATGAATCCCTCATGACTGTGATGTATGTTTTATAAGCATGCCTAAACATTTTGGGAACAAATGAGGTCAGGTTAGCTTATGTAAGCACGGGAGTCACTGCCTCGCAGCAGCCCCAGCTCTATTTCAGGCAGCTGTCTCTTCACTTCAAGTTCCTGGCCCTCATCTGCCTCACAGTTTTGCAGAACTCAATGATACCCAAGACTGCAGCTGTCTCAGTGCTGCTTTCTCAGCTCCAGCACACATCAGCCTCACACCACACCAGGCTCCATGTGCCTCCCCAAGGGATCTGCAGGGACCAGCGCAGGAGACAGGGCAAGGCAGCAGCCCCCCAGTGACCACATCCTGTCCTGCCTCACAGCCTTTCCAGCACATCCCTGGCTTTTTGATCCCAGGGAGCCCAGCACTGGACACAACACTCCAGGTGGGGCCTGACCAGGGCAGAGCAGAGGGGGAGGATCCCCTCCTGTCACCTGCTGCCCACACTCCTCCTGATGCCCCCAGGATCCCATTGTCTCTCTCAGCCCCAGGGCACACTGCTGGCTCATGGCCACCCTGTCATCTACCAGCACCCCCAGGTCCTTCTCCACAGAGCTCCTCTCCAGCAGGTCACCCCGAGCCTGTCCTGATACATGCAATTATTCCTTCCCAGGGGCCAGACTCTCCACTTGCTTTTGTTGACCCTCATCTGGTGTCTCCCTGCCCAGCTCTCCAGCCTGGCCAGGTCTCTGGATGGCAGCACAGTGTCCTGCCTGTCAGCCACCCCTCCCAGCTCTGGATCATCAGCACTTGCTGAGGGTGGGTGCTGTTCCCTCAGCAAGGTGTCAATGAAGATATTAAACAGGACTGGACCCAACACCCAGCCCTGGGGACACCGCTGGTCACAGGCCTCCAGCCAGACTCTGCTCCACTGATCACACTCTCTGAGCTCAGTCCCACAGCCAGGTCTCGACCCACCTCACTGTCCACTCATCCATCCCATGCTCTCTCAGCTTTGCTATCAGGGTGTCATGGGAGACAGTATCAAAGGCCCTGCTGCAGTCAAGGTAGATGACATCCACTGCTCTCCCTCCATCCACCCAGCCTGTTATGAGACCACAGAAGGCTGTGAGATTGGTCGAGCACGATCTCCCCTTGGTGCATCCATGCTGACTGCTCCTCATCACCTTCTTCTCTTCCAATTGCTTGGAAACAGCATCCAGAACAAGCTGTTCCAGAAGCACACATCAGTACTGCCAGTTCAAGAGTTGGCCCTCCCAGGTTATCTGGTATTTCTCCCTGGGCTAAAGAAAGGTACCAAACTCTGAGTTACCATTTTTTTCCTCTTAAAACAGCTATTTGGGAGGAACAGTGGCAGGAATGGCCAATGACAGCAAATGCAGACCTTTCCACCAGAGGTAGGGCAATAGAACTTTGTCCTCCTCCACAGCATCAAGCCTGTAACCTCCACCCAACCTGCAGCTGTTTTTTCCATCTCCACCTGGACATTCAGAGCCAATACAGTCTTCAGCGAGTTATTTTGATGGTAGATCACTCTCTTTGACTCATACATACTTTCTACAGATTCTAAATTTGCTCAGTTTCCAGCCTCTGACTTCTGCTACAAGGGACTTTCACCAGCTCCAAAAGAGATCAGGGCCTATGTGAGCATTATTCCACCACACCACAAAGCCACTGCATGTTTCTACAGCTGTTTGTCAGATCAGTGAGCATGGCTGTGCCACCAGAAATACACAGAACACCTCCTGCAGCTGTAGAAAGCTTTGCAGCACACCTGCCAGCCATTGGCTATGAAGCAAAACTGTTAAATGGAATAGAAAGTCCTTGATCCCTCCTAATTCCAGCTTTCCTGGCTCCAAGGAGCCATACCAGCACTGTGTTAGTGCAAGGGGGGAGCAGGAGGAGGGGAGATGAACCCCAATACATACACCTCCACCAACAGAGCACTCTAAAAACATTATGTCAGGGCTTTTTCAGGCCCAAAAGTGAACTAGCACCTATATGCCACTGCCAGTTAATAGTACAGAGGCCTCCTGCCTGCAAGGTATACCTTGAACAGCCCAAACAAAGTGCCAATATGTTTAAGCACAGCCACAGAAAGAAGAGGCACTGAGGAAGCTTTTTGTGGCAAAGCTCATGAAAATACTGGATGGGTTGCAAGATGCTAAACTTTCCCTGACAAGAACAACATAAAGGCCTTGTAAATGGTTGTGGTTTCCCAGTGAACCACCGAGTTCTGCAAGTATTCAGCTGCTGGAGAGAAACATGGAGATGCCCAGTTTGGAAGGAGTGCTGTGTTTCCTTTAGCTGGAAAACAAAATCCTACCTAACTCCACCCACTGGATTCCAGATGCACTCCTGACATAAAACCTATTTAATGAAGCCCAGGATTACCAGTTTCCCCAAGAATTACAAACAGAATTATTTTGCCCCTCCTTGGCAAACGAAAGCAGAGCTAATCACTCTGTTCCAACACATAATTAAATTATAGAATGGCCTAAACTGCCATGTAACCAGCATTTAAAGGAGACAAGAAGGAAAGCTACCCTTAGAAGGAGGTCAATACTACAGTTATGCAGGAACACCAAGACTAGAATCTCCCATGTCATCAAGTTTAGTCACCACATCATAGCATTCATTTGGCTGCCTGGCTTCCCCCATGTCAATGCACAAGGGCATAACTAAAAGCATTTGCTTCTGCACAGGAGATCACTTCCTGGATCCTAAAACTGCCTTCAGGTACAATGAGCACTTGCCACTAAAATCAGGAGCTCTGCAATTCCTGTCACTGTTTTTTCCTGTACAAATTATTTTCCAATGTATTTTAAGGCTTTGCAGATAAGCAATATTAACAAAGGAGTGTGGTCCAGAAGGGCTGCACCAGCTCAGCTCCATCTCTATGGCCTTGAAGAACTTCCATAACATTTTCTGAAACTGAGTAAATGTTCCCAGTATCTTTTCAATGCAAAACTCATTGTTTAAAACCACCTGAAGTAGATCTGTGTGAGTGCATCCCCTAAAACTCCAGCTCTGCTTTGGATGCAGACACAGCATCCCTGAGCTGTACAGGAACACTGTGATCCTGAGGGACACTTCTCAGCCCAGGTGCAAGCAGGCACAACCCCACTAAGATCACTCAAGCCACACAGAGCTGAAGGCTCCAGCTGAGCACCACACTGGGAAGAGCAGAACCCATTAGGGGCTATCTATACATTTAACATGTTGAAGCTTGTTACCTCTGTCACTTGGCTGATGCTTCCTCTGATCAATGCCTCCCACTCCTCCTCTGTCACCAAGAGCTTCAGTTCACGAATGAGCAGAACCTTATGAAGAAGCAAACAGGCCTGGCCCTGAAAAAAAAGGGAGAGCAGATGTGAAACTCCACACACTCTAGGGAAGATGTCAGCACATCAACCACCCCACTGAGGCACAGAGCTAAGCTCCCTGGGATCAAACAGCCAGGGATGTGCTGGAGAGAGTCCAGATGAGGCTGAGGAGATGCTGAAGGGCCTGGAGCATCTCCCCTGGGAGGAAAGGCTGAGTGAGCTGGGGCTGTTTCCAGAGTTTCCATCTCTGGAGAGATTCCAGCCCCGTCTGGACACCGACCTGTGCAATATGAGCTGGGGAGCTGCTTTGGCAGGGGGTTGCACCCCAGGAGCTCTCCAGGGCCCTGCCAACCCCTGGGAGTCTGGGATCCCAGGAATGCCAGGTTACAGGTGCTGCACTCCTCACTAACACATATGTCCCTTGGTTAGAAAACATTCCCTAGACCCCAGCAGGTGCCTCTGCAGGAGCCAGTTCTGTGGGGTTCATCCCAACACACACTCTCAGTACAGACTGAAAGGGGTGGGAGGGATCCCCTCTCCTGTGTCTTTAGGCACTCGTACCCAGGATGTGCTTCAGTGGCTGCTCTGAGTGCATCACTTCCAGCCTCCTGAAGTCTTCAGGCAGCCCTTTTGCATGACTGTGCCCTTTCCTGTGCCCTGATGAATGCAGTAGGCACAAATAGAAACAAATAAAAGCTGGGAGGTTCGAAATGCTTCGTTCCAAAGGAACCCTAGCTGGAAACTGCCGTTCAGAGCAGCACCCAGCCTTGCCCTGGAGTCAAACTTGCTCATTAAGTCTCTATATTAACATGGCAATGAATGGAGTAGCCACTCCAAAACCAAGAGGAACCTGCAATCTTCTTACAAGTCCTTTTCTATTCTACAATCCCTGTTTCAAGGCTTTCTTAGGTACAAGAAAAATGCAGCAATAAACAAAAAAGCCAATGAGAGAAATGCACAGGATACAGTAATGAGGATCAGTAGTTCAGAGGATTTAAAGGGAAATACTTCTTGTAGTAGCAGGGACTTAGTGAGCAAGTTAAACCCACATCCAAAGAAAAAAACACACCAACTGAAATTGAATTCAGGTATAAATTGCATAATTTGCTAGGAAATATATCAAGAGTTAATCTCATACAAAGAAAGCCAGAGCTGCTGGTTTTTAATCACACATTGCAGGCCAATGCACCCTACAGAAAACAACCCAGCAGAGTTTGTAAAATTCTTTATCAAAAATACCCTGAAGGTCAAAATCTAAGAGGCCTCCAGGAAAATTTCAGCCTGGTGATACCCAAATTTGGCCTGCAGGTACCTCTTGGGTCCACAGGAAGCAACCTGGAAAGTATATAGCAGGAGACTAAAGTCTGGCCACGCAGTACCCATGCTTCTGCTGGAGGATTTGTAGGGAGCTACTTCCTGAAGAACTCAAAGTGAGGAAGGGAAGAAACTCCTGGGTTTCCTGAGAACAAAAGGACCATCCAAGGCTGTAGGCAGTCAACAGGACACCTTCCAAGCTCATGGAGGTCTGTGTTTCCTACACAACATACTCCAGGCTTCTGGGAGGGACAGGACACTGAACACAGGTCCCCATGGGGTAATTTCAGCACTTGTAGTTCTGTTACACCTGACTAATCACAGAATCCCAGCCTGGTCTGGGTTGGAAGGGACCCCAGGGGTCACAGAGCTCCAACTCCCTGCCACAGACAGGGACACCAACCTCAGGCCTGGAGCTACACAAGGTTGCCCAGGGCCCCAGCCAACCTGGCCTTCAACACCCCCAGACACGGGGCACCCACCCCCTCTCTGGGCAGCCCCTTCCAGCCCCTCACCACTCTCTCTGCAAAGAACTTCCCCCTAAGATCCAATTGAACCCTTCCTTCCTTCAGCTTCACTCCATCCCCCTTGTCCTGCCAGTGTCTCCCCGTGGAACAAGCTGATTCGCCTCCTGTTCCTCTGCTCCCTCCAGGGACTGGCAGGCTGCAATGAGGTCCCCCCACAGCCTTCTCTTCTCCAGGCTCAACCAACCCAGCTCCCTCAGCCTCTCTCCATAGGGGAGCTGCTCCAGCCCTCTCATCATCCTTGTGGCTCCTCTGACCCCTCTCCACCAGTTCCCCATCTTTCTTGTCCTGGGGCCCCAGCTCTGGACACAGGATCCAGCTGGGGCCTCAGGAGGGCAGAGCAGAGAGGGACAATCCCCTCCCTGTCCCTGCTGCCACCCCTCTGCTGATGGAGCCCAGGATCCCATCGCCCTTCCCAGCTGCCAGAGCCACTGCTGGCTCATGGGGAGTTTCTCATCCCCCATGACACCCAGGCCCTTCTCACAGGGCTGCTCTCCAGGAGCTCTCCCTGCAATGTCACACACCTATGCACACTGCCCTGCAGCCTGCACACACTGAGCAATGGAGAACTCTCCCAGCACAGCCAGCTTCCACCCACAAACACACAATCTGTTCTCTACCCCAGGCAGAAAACACAGCAGGGAACCAACCAGACTGTGCTGGAAGATTGATGGTGATGCAATGAAAGAGCACCCCAATGCTACATTTGAGGCAGTGGAGTTTCCATGTTCCTTGCCATTATGGGAATGCTGTGTCTTACTGAGCACATCACAGCATCTCTGCATCCATGGACCTAGTGCAGTGGGAAGTCCCTTCAGTGCAGTTACAAGGAGAACGTGCCCCTTGGAGCAGACAAAGAGCCATGATTCATTTGAAAGGGCCTGGATGGGTGGGTTGGCATAAATCTCCAGGCACCCTCTCTTTTGTGGCAATTACAGAAGCACTCAGACTGGAGGTGGGTGCAAAGCAGAGCGAAGGGTTCTGTGAAGCTATCCTGACAGCACCTCCACTCCACAGCTTCACTCAGGAGGCAGAGGGAAGACCAGAAGCAACAGTGGTAAGAGCCAGCTCAGGAACTGCAGGGTCAGCAGTGGGTGGGAGCTCTGCAAGTCAGGGAGGAAAAGAACTAGAAAGCCACCCAAAGGAACAAAGAGCTCTGGAGACCTGAGACTCAAAGGCTGGACTGACAGAACAGACCCTGAATGGGCCCCAGTCCTCAGCAAGCAGTAACCCACTGACCATTCCCTTCCCTGTGCCAGGACTGAGGAAGCCCAACACCTGAGAATCCTGGCTGGTGCTATCACTCCTTAGGAATTTTGTCACACTCACAGCTTTCACGCCTCCAGCCCATAATATTAGATTCAAGCAAAAAGAAAACATGTTTTGAGTTTCACAGAATTCAAACATCATTGTTGCTGTACTTAACACAACCCTGTGCTTCCTGATGGGTTTGTTAAGCCAGGGATAATTCTGTACTAAACATGAACAACTTCTCTCATTTGAGAGAGAAAAAAGAATCCAATTTGGTTTAAGAACATCTCAGAGAGCAAATGTGACACTAGTAATGACAAGATCCTCAGTGCCCCGTACCAAGCCATGGGGCAGGTTAAAGTTATCACAGTCACCACACAGGCAGGGACTCCTCTATTCCTAGAGCTAGCTGTGAACACGTAGCTCTCCTACAGCCTATTTTTCCAGAGCAAACTGCAGTTAAATAAAGCTGAACCCCTCAGGGGGGCATCAGGAGGAGTGTGGGCAGCAGGTCACAGGAGGGGATCCTCCCCCTCTGCTCTGCCCTGCTCAGGCCCCACCTGGAGTGTTGTGTCCAGTGCTGGGCTCCCTGGGATCAAACAACCAGGGATGTGCTGGAGAGAGTCCAGAGGAGGCTGAGGAGATGCTGAAGGGCCTGGAGCATCTCCCCTGGGAGGAAAGGCTGAGTGAGCTGAACCCCAAGGAGAGGCACTGATGTCAGCCAAGTCAGCCAGAAAGAAAACCAAGGGGCACAACTGCTTTGACAGGGAGTTGGACCCCATGAGCTCTCAAGGTGCCTTCCAACCCCTGTGAGTCTGTGATTCTATGATCTAGCACAGGTACAGCAGGCACTGAGGTGGGAAAAGCAGCTCTCCCCATCCCGGCGACTCCCCATCCCGGCCACTCCCCATCCCGGCAAGCCGCACGGAGGGGACAGATCAGGATGCCTTTCAATCGCTGCAGCTAGGAAAGGTGAAAGCCAAACCCAGACAAGCCTTTGCAATGATGTAGAGATCCTCTGCTTGCAGCTCTGAAGAGATGAAGGCATAACCTAACTTCAGGGGTGTCTTTTCGAAGCACAGCACGCTGTTGGTAAGAAGACACTTGTTTCTGATGTGAGAAGAAATGCTTCTCTCAGTCCCGTATGTTTCAGGAAGGTAGCTGGAGGTGGCTTTGCAAGCACAATTCCACACAGAGGCAATCCCATGAGAAAGGGCCCTTAAGGCAGCAATCACCCACTGCCACCAGAGAAGTGAGAACCTGGAGATACAGCCACACTGCAGCACACCAAACACCAAGCCTGAGTTCCACACAAAACAGCCATTGGGCCAGATGACCTCAAAGCAGCTTGCTAGGTAACCCTTTCCACTTCTCCAGTGGGATTCCCAGCTTAGAGCAGAGAGGCAGCAGGTTTAACTGGCATGCCTGAAGCAATGGCAAGACAGAAATGTCTCATTATGTCTAAGCCAGGACAGTACCTGAGCTTATCAGACCTCCCTGCCTGCTATAATGGAAGCAGTGGGGAGTTGAATCACTTACCTAATACATCAAGTTGCATTTCCCTCACCTTAGGGCATTTTTTGTATTGTGGACATGGTTTTATCAACACAAAGCATGGCAACAGCTTCTTTTCTCCATATATATATATATACACACATACACAATATATAAAGATTAATGCCTATAAGAAAACATCACCTCACCACCTGGAAAATCACAACTTTGTGCAACTCAAGTATATTTTTAGAGTTGAAGAAGCATCAGGAGCTTTAGTGCTATGATCATTTCACTGCTCTTGGAAGTCCAGAAGACAAAAATATACAGGTGCTATCACACCACACAAGCTACTGGTATTTCAGAGGACCCATGTCCCCTCTGGCATACACACTACAGCAGCAAAGCTACAGTACAACCTGACCTGCCAGCCCATCTGCTTCAGTGCCAGCACACATTATAGACTGTGTGATCCTCAGCATTAAGACTATTCTGCAACCATGGGGATATGGCAAAAAAATAATTGCACTTCTAGAAATTCTCGCCTACTGAGCCCTTTCAGCCTGCAATCACATGAATCACACAGCACAGTCGTGACAAACACTACCAGGAAACCTGGGGTAGCAAAACATGTGCCAAGAACATGGGAAATACTAAACAAGCTTTCCCTAAATTCCAAGAAATAAACAAATTTAAGAAATTAATTCCTCAGCTATCTGTGATTTGTTACAGGTTTTAACCAAACAAAGCAAAAAAACCCCACAAGTCCCAAAATACAAGCCCCCCCATCCCCCCAAAAGTGAAGCCCACAGCAAGGTCCAGCTTACGGGTCCATTGGTTACAGGTGAATAATCCATCGTTTATTGCTATGGGGCAAGATATCCAGAGCATCACAGAAGACAGCTGGGCAGGGAGACACCAGATGAGGGTCAACAAAAGCAAGTGGAGAGTCTGGCACCTGGGGAGGAATAACTGCTGGGATCAGGACAGGCTGGGGGTGACCTGCTGGAGAGGAGCTCTGTGGAGAAGGACCTGGGGGTCCTGGTAGATGACAGGGTGGCCATGAGCCAGCAGTGTGCCCTGGGGCTGAGAGAGACAATGGGATCCTGGGGGCATCAGGAGGAGTGTGGGCAGCAGGTGACAGGAGGGGATCCTCCCCCTCTGCTCTGCCCTGGTCAGGCCCCACCTGGAGTGTTGTGTCCAGTGCTGGGCTCCCTGGGATCAAAAAGCCAGGGATGTGCTGGAGAGAGTCCAGAGGAGGCTGAGGAGATGCTGAAGGGCCTGGAGCATCTCCCCTGGGAGGAAAGGCTGAGAGAGCTGGGGCTGTTCAGCCTGGAGAGAAGAAGACTCAGGGGGACCTGATGAATGTTTCTCAGTATCTGAAGGATGGGCTGCAGGGGGAAATGGCCAGCCCCTTTTCAGTGTCTGTGGGGACAGGACAAGGGGCAATGGCTGCAAGTTAGAGCAGAGGAAGAACTTTTCCCCAGTGAGGGTGCCAGAGCCCTGGGACAGGCTGCCCAGGGGGTGTGGAGTCTCCATCTCTGGAGAGATTCCAGCCCCGTCTGGACACCGACCTGTGCAGTATGAGCTGGGGAGCTGCTTTGGCAGGGGGTTGCACCCCAGGAGCTCTCCAGGGCCCTGCCAACCCCTGGGAGTCTGGGATTTGAGCATTTCTGAACCTCTAAGCTCCCAGTAATGCTCTGGCAGGCAGAGCCCAAGTGAGGAACAGCCTAGTAGTTTATTCCAAAGGGTAAATTATGAGAGAGAAATAAGAATAAGGCCCCCAACAATGGTGCTCCCTGTTCTGTACAGCAAACCCACAGCAGGCTGTTCAGATGCACCCACAGATCAATGTATGATTGAGATATATATATATATATATGCAAGTTTCCTAATGTTCCTTGACACACTGTAATCAGAATTATAAAAGCCTGGGCCCTCCAACACTGCAGGCAAGACAGTCATCTTGGCTAGGAACCATCATGACAAAAAAGACTTGAACTTGTGACTAACTCAGAGCCTGGAGTTTCACACAGCCTGTTGACCTCAACAGCACCAAGCTTCAAATTCTCTGGGGGAAGCAAAAAGAGGGGGAAAAAACACCCCAAACCAAGAGCTATTTCCTAAATTAAAGACAAACACAAACTTCTCTTTCAAGATCCTTAGAAGCTGCCAATATCTACCCTTCACCTTGCTGGCTCATGGGGAGTTTCTCATCCCCCATGACACCCAGGCCCTTCTCACAGGGCTGCTCTCCAGGAGCTCTTCTCCCAGGCTGTAAGTATGCCTGGGATTCCTCCAGCCCAAGTGCAACACCTCACACTTACAATCCCCATTATCCATACAGGTCAGGAAATGATGTGCTTGAAAGCTGCCCTGAGGAAATGGACTTTGGAGTACTTGTGGATGAGAAGCTGGACATGAACCACCAATGTGCAACTGCAGCCCTGAAAGCCAACCACATCCTGGGCTGCATAAAAGAAGTGTGGCCAGCAGAATGAGGGAGGGGATTCTGCTGCTCTGCTATAGTGATACCTGACCTGCACTGCTGTGTCCAGCTTTGGACCCCTTAGCACTAGGACATGGACCTGTTGGAGCACGTCCAGAGGAGGCCACAAACGTGATCAAAGGGCTGGAGCAGCTCTCCTGTGAAGACAGGCTTTCTAGTCCCTGAAAGGTGCCTGTAGGAAGCTGGGGAAGAACTGCTCCCCAGGGCATGGAGTGACAGGATGAGGGGTGAGGGTTTTACACTAGAAAAGGGGAGATTTAGGTTGGATATTAGGAAGGAGTTCTTCAGTACGAGGGTGGTAGTTCACTGGCACAGGTTGCCCAGAGAGGTGGTGGAGGCCCCATCCCTAGAGACATTCAAGGTCAGGGTGCATGGGGCTCTGAGTGACCTGCTCCAGTGAAGATGTCCCTTCTCACTGCAGGGTGGGACTAGATGGGCTTTGAAGGTCCCTCCCAACCTACCACATTCTATGATTCTATGATCCTAAGTTGCACATCAACCCTGAGATTTACCCTGTTGTCCCCTGTGCTGAAGGGACGCAGGGAGCGAGTGCCTTTGACCCTGGCTCCTCCAGAAACAGAGCCACACTGAAGCAGAGCTCTGGGCCCTGCTGCACACCAAGCTGCAGCAGCCAGTACATGGAAGCCTCCTGTGCAGAGCTCCTGTCTGCAGGGCCTGGGGCACACAGGGACCCAGCACTGCCACAGCACCCTGCCTGCAGCCAGCTCTCACCAGGAGACCTGTGCTACCCAGCCCTACACACACTCCCTGGGCCTGGGAGCAATTGGAGAGCTCATGCTGGCCCAGAAAGACTGAGAGATTCTCTCCTGCACCATCCTCTGGCTTGGGAGCTGAGTTCAGGATTTCCTGCTACAAGCCAGTGTCTCCAGACCATCCATCAGCTCTTTCAGGACATTTCCTCAGCCAGTCTTGACAAGGTCCAGCATTGTCTGACACAGGCAGAATGTGAGCAGGATGCAATTTGGCCAGCACAGCAGCTGTCCCACCAGGCATCAGTTTCCAAGTCTGCAGCTGTGCCACCCTGTCTCTAAAAAACAGATGAGTTCACAACAACACAGTCTAGGGAAGTAACAGTGCCCCTGGACTGGGCACTGGGGAGGCTGCAGCTGGAGTGCTGGGTCCAGTTCTGGGCTCCTCAGCATCAGAAGGACATGGAGGTCCTGGAGCGAGTCCAGAGAAGGGCAACCAGGCTGGGGAAGGGGCTGGAGGGCAAATCCTCTGAGGAGCAGCTGAGGGAGCTGGGGGTGTTCAGCCTGGAGAAGAGGAGGCTGAGGGGAGACCTTCTCCCCACCTCCAGCTCCCTGAAGGGAGGGTGCAGAGAGGTGGGTGCTGGTCTCTTCAGCCAGGGGACAGGAGATGGGACAAGGGGCAATGGGCTCAAGCTGTGCCAGGGCAGGGGCAGAGCAGATGGGAGGGGAAAGTTCTTCCCTGGCAGAGTTGCTGGGGCCTGGCACAGGCTGCCCAGGGAGGGGCTGAGTCACCTTCCCTGGTGTGTTTAAAAAGGGTAGATGAGGTACTCAGGGATCTGGTTTAGCTCAGGATGGGAATGGTTGGACTTGATGAGCTTCAAGGTCTTTTCCAGCCTGGTGATGCTGTGATGCTGTATAGATGTAAATGCTGAGCAGAAACCCCCCACCCATCAAGCAGCAATCTCTGCTCCCACTCCCCAAGCTCTGGGCCAGAGAGGAGTTTCCTCCCAGCCCTCCCTCCTTCTGGCCTTGTCAAAAAAGCACCAAACAGGTTTACAAGCTGTGGAACACGATTCCCCTTGCCAAAAAGCCATCAAAACAAATTCTATTTTACTGCTTAAATTAAGTTCCTGCGACGAATGGATGAGAAACATTTTGCGAGGGTGGTTAATTACAACATGTAAAGCCCTTATGTGACACCTAAATCACATTTTTACAACCTTGGATGAGAAAGGCAATCTTGGGATACTCCCACCACACATCCTAGGTCATCAAGCTCTTGCAATTTGCAGTGGGTTTAGAAGCCAACCTGCACCACAACCCAGTTTCATGCAGAGTAGATTGTACCTGTTCCTCCTTCCTAGTGAAAAAGCAGATGATTTCCAGAGATGTGGCAGGATGCTTCCCACCCAGAAACCTTTAAACAACTCCCAACAGCTTGCATATTAGCACACTGAGAATAATGGCCACACATCAGATACATTTTTGCTTATTTGACCATCAAGGATGTGGTTTGGCCTTCTTGAGGGCAAAAAACTCACAGTGAATTCTGTTGGGCTGGTGGGGTTTTTTTTAATGTTAATTTTTATTTCTAAACCTCTGAAACAGCCAAAATCCCTCTCCCTGGCTCATTTCTAGCTTCTAAACAAGCTGTACAATAGTTTGTAAACACAAGGGTTTGTTTGTGTGCCCTCTTAAGTAATTCCCAGTGAAGACCAACTTCCCAGTCACTGTCTTGACACTGGAAAAAATGGAAAAGCAAATCAGAAGCTCATCACGTGCTGGGTGAAGGGTCAAGTCCCTTCAAGTAGGAGATGAATTGGGTCTCAGCTCCATGACAGAGAGAGGCTCAATGCCAGTGACTTAGGGGTGGCAGAATTTCTCTTGCTAGGACACCTGTGAGAAGGGGAAATCCAAAGGTAGAGAATCAGAGGCTCAGAGGGGTTGGCAGGGCCCTGGAGAGCTCCTGGGGTGCAACCCCCTGCCAAAGCAGCTCCCCAGCTCATACTGCACAGGTCGGTGTCCAGACGGGGCTGGAATCTCTCCAGAGATGGAGACTCCACACCCCCTGGGCAGCCTGTCCCAGGGCTCTGGCACCCTCACTGGGGAAAAGTTCTTCCTCTGCTCTAACTTGCAGCCATTGCCCCTTGTCCTGTCCCCACAGACACTGAAAAGGGGCTGGCCATTTCCCCCTGCAGCCCATCCTTCAGATACTGAGAAACATTCATCAGGTCCCCCCTGAGTCTTCTTCTCTCCAGGCTGAACAGCCCCAGCTCACTCAGCCTTTCCTCCCAGGGGAGATGCTCCAGGCCCTTCAGCATCTCCTCAGCCTCCTCTGGACTCTCTCCAGCACATCCCTGGCTGTTTGATCCCAGGGAGCCCAGCACTGGACACAACACTCCAGGTGGGGCCTGACCAGGGCAGAGCAGAGGGGGAGGATCCCCTCCTGTCACCTGCTGCCCACACTCCTCCTGATGCCCCCAGGATCCCATTGTCTCTCTCAGCCTCAGGGCACACTGCTGGCTCATGGGCACACTTGGATCTCAGTCTCCACTTTGAAAACTGCTTTTGGATCTGAGGTTTTACTACCTTATGTACTGAAAGAACAAAGCTCCCTAGAAGACAGCAACTCAGACAGAACTGACTATGAAGAAATCTCCATCTTTCTACCCCTCCTGCTGACTCCTCTTTACTCTTTATTTTTATTACCCTTCACAAACTTCTTCACCCCTGGCTCAGGTGTCCTGCTTTAAGCAGCAGCAATGAGAAGTTAAGAAATCTATACAATTCCACTAGTATTCCCCAGGCCCTGAACAGCAGCTGTCACATTGATCAGATGGGCTGTTAACGTCATTCTGCTGCCTCCGAGCACTTGCCTATACTATACAAAGTCTTATCACATTAGCTACGTTGGCACAGCCTCCTCCTCCTTCTCCTCCACAAGAAGCAAACAGCTATTGCAAGACACAAGCACTTAAACCACCACCTCTCAATCTGCCTGAAAACGTGGCATGAGCTACACACACTCCACAGAAAGTACCTTTGTATAACGCAGCTGCACCTCCACAAGTTATGTCAGCCTTGGTCCTTACAGGTAAAAATACTTGTTGCCTTCACTGACATCATCATGATAGAATGGCTTTGTAAATGGACCTGAGCCAGCAGAAAACCCAGGACTACCAGTCAAGACACTGGAGCAGCCTGCCTCCAGACCTGGATGTATGTACAGTACCCATAGGTTCTTCTATACCCTAAGACATCGTTACTTCACTTGTTTAATCAGGGACTCTGCAAATCACGTTCTCCCCAGGGCAGCTGAGGAGTGGATTTTCTCCACGCTTGGTTTCTCTGCAAACACCACTCTGGAGGATGTTCTGGTCAGAGCAAAGGTCTCATCCTGCCCTTGTGTAAGCAGAGGAGCCCACGTGCGAGAGCCCCGCTCGTGGCAAGAGGATCTCTGTGCCCAGTGCAAGTGGGCACAGAGAGCTGCTCCCTTCAGCACTGTTCTCTGGGCAGCTGGGAAAGGAGGAGGGGAAAAAACCCCAACGTTTAAAAAGTAATTAAAAATAAAAATCAAAGCTCCCTCTTAGGGTCACCACAATCTTAAGAAGAACTAGTGACAGAAATAAGATGTTGCTAGGTTTTAAAGGCAGTCCATGAGTCAGTACACATGGGGAGATGTGTACTGACTCATCAGCAGAGGGGTGGCAGATCAGCAGAGGGGTGGCAGCAGGGACAGGGAGGGGATTGTCCCTCTCTACTCTGCCCTCCTGAGGCCCCACCTGGAGTACTGTGTCCAGAGCTGGGGCCCCCAATACAAGAAGGATGTAGAACTGTTGGAGAGGGGTCAGAGGAGCCACAAGGATGATTAGAAGGCTGGAGCACCTGCCCTACAGGGAGAGGTTGAGGGAGCTGTGTTTGTTCAGCCTGGAGAAGAGAAGGCTGTGGGGGGACCTCATTGCAGCCTGCCAGTCCCTGAAGGGAGCATACAAACAGGAGGGGAATCAGCTTGTTCCAAGGGGAGACACTGGCAGGACAAGGGGGATGGAGTGAAGCTGGAGGAAGGAAGGGTTCAATTGGATCTTAGGGGGAAGTTCTTTGCAGAGAGAGTGGTGAGGGGCTGGAAGGGGCTGCCCAGAGAGGGGGTGGGTGCCCTGTGTCTGGGGGTGTTCCAGGCCAGGTTGGCTGGGGCCCTGGGCAACCTTGTGTAGCTCCAGGCCTGAGGTTGGTGTCCCTGCCTGTGGCAGGGGTGTTGGAGCTCTGTGATCCTCGGGGTCCCTTCCAACCCTTGCCATTCTATGATTCTATGATTCTATGATCTCTGCACATTAAATACTGGGCTGCCCTGGCAGGCTTTCTGCCCGAGATGGAGGGTCTGCAAGACATCTGGGCAGTCCAAATAACAAACGTACAGTATAACCCACTGGCTGATGGTGTTAGGTATTAGCTTTGAGCATTTCACTTGCATACAATAAAGTTGGAGGTAATGAGCAGTCAGGGCTGGGGCAAACATTACTTCCCTCATGCTCCTCCTTCACCAGAGGCAGCAGACAGATCCTCAGCACTCAGCAATCCACAGTGAACACAGAGATTCATTTCTCCCAGGGGTAACCACTTACCAGATCAGAAAGACCAATCAGTCTTAATGTTTCCCTCCAAAATAAAAGTCAATATCTTATTATCCTAAATTTTTGATAAATAAAAGGATGCTGTAATTAGGCGAGCCAGGAGAACAGAAGATAAATCAGCAGCAGAACACAGATGAGCACCCAGGAGCACTGATGTTTTCTTGCTTTGTAACGCCCAGCTACAGGACTGAAACACAGGGGTACCATGGGGCCAGACATACTACTCTCCCAAGAGTATAACAAAGTCACTATTTAATCAATAAACCAATCTAAGATGATTCGATTTCATAATATGGCACTCCTTATTTTGGAGCATTTCCAGTTTGCTTTTACACATTCCTCACAGCAAGAATCGTCCTTTTGTTATGAAATAAAAGCCTGTATTCTCCCACAACATCCCAGTAGCTGGGATTTTGTGTTCTCCCACAACATCCCAGAGGCTCAAATAAACATCAAATATGAAGAAACATCTAAGAAATCATCTAGGCCACTATCCTTTCTCTCAAATCCTGCTTTCCTCTTTAAATAATCCCAAACTGTCCCCACAGCTTTCATCTTTGTCAGTTTTTATTTAATCACGTGCACATTGCATTATAAAACCTTAAGAAACTCCACTGACCCCTCAAGTTACTCACTTGGTAAGACCAAAACCAAACCCATCCCCTCCAGCTCCCTCACTGGCTGCTCCTCCCAACACACTCCATGCCAGATGTCTCCTCTGCACAACAAAGCCAATTTTCCTCAATCCAAAAGAGCCTTGCAATAGGATTTTCTTTAGGCTATTCAAAAAGCAGCTACTGCATAATGTAGCCTACTTTACTAGAGTCAGATTTAATAATTTAGGAGATTTAAGAGCAGTACACGTTGCCTAGGCACCGTGTGCCTTTTAGCTGCTGTCCCCAATTCACTAGGCCAGTCTTGATGTAGTGAGGACAAAGGTTTTCATTCTTCTGAGAACACTTCCCAGCAGATAATGAGAAATTAGAATTCCAATTCACTCCAACGTCAACTATTGGAGTTTAGCTTTCCAGCAGCATTGAAATAAATAAATGAGTACTTGCATGCCAGTAAAATTGTCAGCTTGGAACACTGAATAAACAGCATGGCTAAGCAAAGCCATACAGAGCTGGAAATCACATTGGGTTGAACTTCCTAACTTCATCAGTTCTGCAGAACCCATGGAAAGAAGCACCAGGCCAGGCAGGCTGCACAGCGCCGGGGGGAGCAGGCCGCGGCCTGAGGCCCTGCTCTGCTCAGGGGGGGCTGCAGAGTCCTGAGAACTCCTCTCTTGTGCTTTAACTTTTGCCAAGTGATATTTTAATGCATGCCCAGGGATGGCAGAAACAGAAGCAGCCAAACTCCCATTTTCTCTCCCCCTCTGCTCTGCCCTGGTCAGGCCCCAGCTGGAGTGTTGTGTCCAGTGCTGGGCTCCCTGGGATCAAACAGCCAGGGATGTGCTGGAGAGAGTCCAGAGGAGGCTGAGGAGATGCTGAAGGGCCTGGAGCATCTCCCCTGGGAGGAAAGGCTGAGTGAGCTGGGGCTGTTCAGCCTGGAGAGAAGAAGACTCAGGGGGGACCTGATGAATGTTTCTCACTAGCTGAAGGATGGGCTGCAGGGGGAAATGGCCAGCCCCTTTTCAGTGTCTGTGGGGACAGGACAAGGGGCAATGGCTGCAAGTTAGAGCAGAGGAAGAACTTTTCCCCAGTGAGGGTGCCAGAGCCCTGGGACAGGCTGCCCAGGGGGTGTGGAGTCTCCATCTCTGGAGAGATTCCAGCCCCGTCTGGACACCGACCTGTGCAATATGAGCTGGGGAGCTGCTTTGGCAGGGGGTTGCACCCCAGGAGCTCTCCAGGGCCCTGCCAACCCCTTTGATTCTGTCATTCTCTACAACCAAAAACTAACAGGGACCAACTTCTCTCTACAGAACTCCCACGAACAGCCTGGCCAGGGACTGCAGCCAGGGTTGACCTTTCATCTTACACTGGAGAAGCCTACTTCACCTGCCAACAAAACACCCTGCCAACACACTTCCTCGTATTCCCAAACCAAGATCCAACAGCCCACTGTAAATACCACAGAAATCCTTACCCAATGCTCCAACAAAGCAGGATTCTGCCCCGACGCTTTGAGGATGTTTTATAGCATGAATATAGCTCGAGCCCATATGACTGAGGCAGTCACCAATTTATTCACAGCCACAGACACTTCTTCCCCTCCTGTTTTTGTGATGCCTTTATGAACTACATGGAGATGACCTTGCCTCCAAGCAAACTTCTCCCATTTGCTTTACACGAATATGTTCTCATCAAGTCATGCAAAGTGCTCTGTTTGTCAGGCTGAGCAGAACACACTTGGGTGGTTCACTCTCTTCTTAAGAACTATCAACTCCCCACGTGTCAGATGGCAAGTTTAATTTAGTAGGCTAGGAAATTACTCAGTCTTGGAAAAATCACTGCAATATGGTACACATCTAACTCAGCAAGGCCACCCGATACACAGGGCTGGTAACACGACTGTTCAGGCCCAACCTGGGATAGCTCTTGCCAGCAGCTGTGTCTACAGCAACAACTAAAGCCTATGCGACCTTTTAATTTTCTTATTTCTTCCCAGCAACAGACCAGAATGTTTCCTCCTTTGCTGAGGATTTGCTACGTGACCATGGACAGGATGAGCTGAACAGCAGTGAGCAGAAGGAACTGAGTCTCTGTCTCCAGAAGCAGAATAAAGATGCAGGCAGGAGCTTTTCCATGTCCTGTTTGTGCTGCACTGAGTAGGGCAGAATATGAAGCCTGGGACTGCTAACAGGGCAGCTTCACTATGCCAGTTGATGAATGCTGGGTATTGTTATGGGTATGTATATGGGCAATGCAGACATCTATCTGCATCTAGACACAAGAGGCCATTAAAAGGCACCAAGAAATACATCAAGAAAAACCACAATATGATGGGAACAATAAACAGCTAATGACACACACGGTGCTCCACAGAGACCCTGCAGGCTCGGTCACAAGGGTCCCTTGTTCAAATGAAACACACCATGAGCACACAAAGTCCTCAATGCAAAGACAGAACTTGTGCCATGGGATTTCAAGCACTCAGCTTAAACACAGTCAGGAGGACCTCAACAAATGAAACAGATGGCTTTAAGTTTCCAACCGTCTCACACAAGCAAGAGGAAAGGAGAGAGAAACACGGCTTGTAAAGCAGATCATCAAAGCACACTGCATTGTACCCTGGCATCAGACACCCTCCCAAAGAACACCACACTATTTATACTTGCTGTCATGTTCTCCAGCTCACCCAAGGCAGACAGTTTCTTTGAGGTCCCTCAGCGCAAGAGACACTCAGAGATAGGAAAGGCCAGGATGCAATATGCACATCCACACATTTCCTAAAGGTCTAGGAACAAAAAAATCTCAATAGAAACATAAAGAGTAGAATCATAGAATCCCAGCCTGGTCTGGGTTGGAAGGGACCCCAAGGGTCACAGAGCTCCAACCCCCCTGCCACAGGCAGGGACACCAACCTCAGGCCTGGAGCTACACAAGGTTGCCCAGGGCCCCAGCCAACCTGGCCTGGAACACCCCCAGACACAGGGCACCCACCCCCTCTCTGGGCAGCCCCTTCCAGCCCCTCACCACTCTCTCTGCAAAGAACTTCCCCCTAAGATCCAATTGAACCCTTCCTTCCTTCAGCTTCACTACATCCCCCTTGTCCTGCCAGTCTCTCCCCTTGGAACAAGCTGATTCCCCTCCTGTTCCTCTGCTCCCTTCAGGCACTGGCAGGCTGCAATGAGGTCCCCCCACAGCCCTCTCTTCTCCAGGATGAACCAGCCCAGCTCCCTCAGCCTCTCTCCAGAGGGGAGCTGCTCCAGCCCTCTCCTCATCTTGGTGGCTCCTCTGACCCCTCTCCACCAGTTCCCCATCCTTCTTGTCCTGGGGCCCCAGCTCTGGACACAGGATCCAGCTGGGGCCTCAGGAGGGTAGAGCAGAGAGGGACAATCCCCTCCCTGTCCCTGCTGCCACCCCTCTGCTGATGGAGCCCAGGATCCCATCACCCTTCCCAGCTGCCAGAGCCACTGCTGGCTCATGGGGAGTTTCTCATCCCCCATGACACCCAGGCCCTTCTCCGCAGGGCTGCTCTCCAGGAGCTCTTCTCCCAGTCTGAATACTCTGACCCTGACCTAGCAAAGCACTTAAAACATTCATCTGTAACCCCTTTAACTTCCGAGGGGCGGTTTACATACCTAGAGCTAGGACATGGCACAGGGTTTTGCTGGCTCATGATCAGATAGATGAAAAACGTGCAAGAGACCACCCATGATTTGCTCTGCTTTGCCAAAGACTGATTCTCCTTGACCAGCTCCTCACACAAAACAAAAACAGGAACAAGAGCAGGACACTGCAGGCAAAGGATGTCAGTTTGTCAAACATTTTCCAGCTGCAAAGGATCTCTTCATTGAAGAGCAGAAGACAACAAGGAAGGAGTCTGCAAGCAACAGCCACCCTAAACCCCTGTCACACAAGAGGCTCTGGCTGCCTGTGGGTATCTCACCCTCTGAAGATCTGCTCACCTCAGCCAGACCCTGGGACAAACCCTCACACTGATGACACTGCTATGGAGGCACAGCATGTCCCACCTCTGCTGGGGGGATGGAGGATGCTCTGAAGGAACAGTAGTACCTTGCAGTCACAGCTTGTGGCTTAGCCAGCACCAGCAGCCCAGTAGAGCCAAACTGGTGCTGCTTCTTATCCAGGGAGGTTTCTTTTGCTTCATTATTAGTAACAGCTAAAGCAAAATATTCCATCACAAGTCCTTGCTATACCACCTGCTGGAAGCTATCTGTGAGCATGCAGGCAAAGCACAGTGCATTCATGTAGTGATCCATTCATCTGTCCCAGCACTAGGAGGAATACTCCCCCACACACAGAGGGGTGCTGGCTTCTGATGGTTTGCAGTGCTTTTACTGGTCTTGCTGTATTAAAGTTTAATTACTTTTTAACTTAGATATTTACATAGAACATAAACAATTCAGAAGGGAAACTGTCAACCAGCCAAGACCTCTTTGGCAGGACTTTGGGATCATATTTTATTCCTCTGGTGATGGCAGCTCTGGCACAGAGCTTCTTCAGTTCTGTAAAATTCTGTCTATGTATGTTTGATCCCTTTGGGGAGAGTGCCAAAGTACCAAGATTAATTAGCAACTTACCTAAAATACAGTCTGTATTAGATAGATCTTAAATGGTTCCCTGTCACAGACTCCTTTATAAAAACACATTTTGAAATATTAATGAATCTATCTGACTTAAGATGACATTTTGAACTCTGTCTCAGTGCCCATTCTCATCTCCACACAAAGTAAAATGACTTTTATTAGTTTTCTGACAGCTCTGCACTTACATCAGCTTTGCAGAGTTCTAGCCAAATCACAGAAAATAAACTCACTTGGTGGACAAATATAGCATCATTATGCTCCCAGCTACTGCAACATCCTCAATCAATATAGCTTTAAATGTAAATAAGAAGACAGGAATGTATTCAAACTGATGTGTGACCAGTGTACAAAAATAACTGCAAAGGCTCTGAGTAATTGTGTTGAAAGATACACTCCTAGGGCCTTTCCCCAAGGAAAAGAACAAGGGACAGGCATCAACTCACTTGTGTAAACCCAAGGAAAACACTGTCTGATAGTACAAGCAAGATGGGGACACCACCTTGCTGCTGGTAGCAGCAGATGTGTCATTTATTGGTCTTCCTTTCCAAACTGGTTCTAATACCACAGGTCAACAAGCTGGATTTCCCAGGAAAAGGCTGTTCAGCCTGGGTCCAGTTTGGAGCTGGCACGTGGAGTACACCCTTGCTGGGGAAGCCTGCATCAGCAGTAAGCCTGGGCACTGCAATACAACCAGCCACAGGTTTTCCTTCTGTGCTTGATCCTCAGACTAAGTTTTTAAGGTAGCAGCATTAGTTTGCAGGCTCATCCAGTCCTCTGGCAGCCCCAGCCTGCGCCAGAAAGTGGGGGGCAGTGCAGCAAGATCCTCACCAATAACACAGAATCACCAGGCTGGAAAAGACCTTTAAGCTCATCAAGTCCAACCATTCCCATCCTGAGCTAAACCAGATCCCTGAGTACCTCATCTACCCTTTTTAAACACACCAGGGAAGGTGACTCAGCCCCTCCCTGGGCAGCCTGTGCCAGGCCCCAGCAACTCTGCCAGGGAAGAACTTTCCCCTCCCATCTGCTCTGCCCCTGCCCTGGCACAGCTTGAGCCCATTGCCCCTTGTCCCATCTCCTGTCCCCTGGCTGAAGAGACCAGCACCCACCTCTCTGCACCCTCCCTTCAGGGAGCTGTAGGTGGGGAGAAGGTCTCCCCTCAGCCTCCTCTTCTCCAGGCTGAACACCCCCAGCTCCCTCAGCTGCTCCTCAGAGGATTTGCCCTCCAGCCCCTTCCCCAGCCTGGTTGCCCTTCTCTGGACTCGCTCCAGGACCTCCATGTCCTTCTGATGCTGAGGAGCCCAGAACTGGACCCAGCACTCGAGCTGCAGCCTCACCAGTGCCCAGTCCAGAGGCACAATCCCCTCCCCACACCTACTGGCCTCACTGGGTCTGACACAAGCCAGGATGCCTTTGGCCAGCATGCCATTAACACTGTGCCACAGAGGGGGTTGTGCTGTAACAGCATCAGGCAGACAGCCCCAGACCACACACAGGTACAGAACAAGATGTTAGTGTAGCTGTGCTCATCATATCAATGCTGCTAAAAATAAACCAGGAAGACATTCCTCACCTAAGGCTCAGGAGGGTTCTGGTATGTAGCTGAGTCATGCAACAGTCATTAAATGAAACACATCTTGGTCCCTGGTTTACACTCCATCAGCACAAGCCAAGAAAAACAAGGCTTTTGTGAGTACTGAAAAAGCAACACTGCACCCACTAAAACCAGGCACGAGGAAGTAATTTGGAGGTCAAGGTCTCCTGGAAAACAATTGCAGTAGTAAGATCAAATTGCAATAAGAAAGGAGGAAGTGAGAACCAGCTCCCACACATTATTTTTTAAATAAACTGAATTTGAGAAGATGTGTTTAGTGTTTGTGGAGTCACCAGACAGCAACATCTTCTATCAACACAACAGCACAATTCCCCCCCCACCCCTCAGCACCACACACATTCTGCTTGGCTAATTGCAAGGCTCTGTGCTGCCAACAGGCTCATCTGTGCCAGCAGCTTAATGCAATTCATTAGCACTAGGTCAACTCAAAGGTATAACACAAGCTGCATGTCTGATGGCTTGTCGTCTTCCCATACCTGCCTCACCACTGAAGGCTTTATCCCCAGCCAACCCTTGAGCTTACAGCACATGTATGCACACAGGGATGCCTGCAGGCACAGGGTAATAGCTACACTTCACTCAGGTGTAAAGCCTGACTACCCCAAAAACTTCATTCCTTACCACCTTACTTCTCTTTCCCTTGTAGCACTTCTCACACACTAAAGGTCCTCTTGAAAAGCCTCAGAGTCACTGCTCACAAAGCAGTGGTGTCATACAATTTCCATCCACTTCTTTAAGTGCAAGACCACATCACAGGCATGAGGAAGCCATATCACAGCTCTAAGTTCCAAGCTGGTTTAACTTACACAAAAAGCAAGGATCAACAACTCTAGGAAAATAATCATAGAATCAGGGACTCCCAGGGGTTGGCAGGGCCCTGGAGAGCTCCTGGGGTCCAACCTCCTGCCAAAGCAGCTCCCCAGCTCATACTGCACAGGTCGGTGTCCAGACGGGGCTGGAATCTCTCCAGAGACGGAGACTCCACACCCCCTGGGCAGCCTGTCCCAGGGCTCTGGCACCCTCACTGGGGAAAAGTTCTTCCTCTGCTCTAACTTGCAGCCATTGCCCCTTGTCCTGTCCCCACAGACACTGAAAAGGGGCTGGCCATTTCCCCCTGCAGCCCATCCTTCAGCTAGTGAGAAACATTCATCAGGTCCCCCCTGAGTCTTCTTCTCTCCAGGCTGAACAGCCCCAGCTCACTCAGCCTTTCCTCCCAGGGGAGATGCTCCAGGCCCTTCAGCATCTCCTCAGCCTCCTCTGGACTCTCTCCAGCACATCCCTGGCTGTTTGATCCCAGGGAGCCCAGCACTGGACACAACACTCCAGCTGGAGCCTGACCAGGGCAGAGCAGAGGGGGAGAGAAAATGGGAGTTTGGCTGCTTCTGTTTCTGCCATCCCTGGGCATGCATTAAAATATCACTTGGCAAAAGTTAAAGCACAAGAGAGGAGTTCTCAGGACTCTGCAGCCCCCCCTGAGCAGAGCAGGGCCTCAGGCCGCGGCCTGCTCCCCCCGGCGCTGTGCAGCCTGCCTGGCCTGGTGCTTCTTTCCATGGGTTCTGCAGAACTGATGAAGTTAGGAAGTTCAACCCAATGTGATTTCCAGCTCTGTATGGCTTTGCTTAGCCATGCTGTTTATTCAGTGTTCCAAGCTGTCAGTGTATCCCCTCCTGTGACCTGCTGCCCACACTCCTCCTGATGCCCCCAGGATCCCATTGTCTCTCTCAGCCCCAGGGCACACTGCTGGCTCATGGCCACCCTGTCACCCACCAGCACCCCCAGGTCCCTCTCCAGATCCAACTGCCACTGTAATTAAAGAAAAAAACCAACCAAAAAACCCAAACCAACCAACAGCAAACCTCAGTAGATTCCTCAGTTCAATCAATGAAATCCATCCCAATGTTAGTGTGTGTTCATTCTTTAGATGCCTGAAGCATTTTAACTTGCACACAGGCACCTTTGGGGCAGCAGACAGCAGGGGTGTCTGCTGTCAAGAAACATGGAGCTGGGAAAACATGTAACACTGGGCATGCAAAGCACCAGCTCCAGTCACAGTGCATCTGAACTGGCAGGATTCAGTGTCCTGCAGTCAGTGCAGTCTCACAAAAGGTAGAAGTCCAGCTCAGGTGCATGAACTGCCTGAAACAAGGTAATTTTGCAGATCCACTGTCACAGAGATCTTCAACTTGCATCCTTCTGATGTACAAGTTTAAACAGGTACTGAGTGAATTCAGGGCTGGATGATAAACCCCCTTCCCTGGCCAAGCATCCCCTGTCCTTCCCCATTCACAAATGACACCAATGGCTCCAGCTCTTTGCTCTTCCAGGGGAACTGCAGGATTCCTGTCTCCTGCAGGCATCCATGCTCCAGGACTAAAGCAACATCAGAGGAGCAATACTTGGCCACATGTACAAGCTCCAGTTTCAAGTTCAGCCTCAGTAAGACCACTGCAAATTCACCTTTCCAGTTTAAAACTTGTTATACAGGTTGAGCTTACTGCTAGGAAAACCTACCAGCCCAACCACTGAGAGCCAGATTTAAAATGCCTTAAGAGCTCTCACCCCTCACAGTGTTCCTCTTATCTCAGATTACTCCAGTATGGAGGTAAATAACCTCACTGCTGCTTCAGGCACGTAGGAATGGTGTTGGAGGAGAAGGGCTGACTTGAAGTCAGTCACACTATCTAAAGCTCTTCTTCTAAAGCTCCTTTTTTTTCTGCTAAGTTTTGCATCAAGGTGCACCACAACCCCACCTCCCCTCCCCCAGTGCACCTGCCTCTGGACATCTCCAAAAGACCCTTCTCTACAACAACCACAGAGGCCAAAGAAACACACCTCCCAGAAAGGCATGTAACCCCCACCCCATCACTACAAACACCCCTGCCTCTATAGACCACAGCAACGCTGCTGCTGAGGGGTTTGATGTTCTCCAGGTTTTAGAGGTGAGCGACTGAGACATGATACCCAGAAAGGCTGTGGCAATGCAAGTCCTAGTTGCCCAAGTCATTAGCTACAGCCAACAGTCCACACAGACAAACACTGCTTTCCAGTACTCTCATGCTCACCCCAGAGAAGCCATCATTTCGTGTTCATGACCACTGCTGTTGGATGAATCAACCACAGCTTCCACCCTGCCACTCCAGCCCCTGAACTGACTCTCCCTGTGTGTGCCAAGGGGAGGGAAGCTTTCAGCCAGACCCTCCTCACATCCAGGTTGTGACACAGCTGCACGAACACCTGGACCTGGGCAGCAGACAGTGAGTACCACAGGGTCAGGACAAAGGGCTGGAGCAGCCAGGCTGCTCCTCTCCAAGCCCACACCAGCTGAACAGCATCTGAACAGCTTCTGTGGTTCTTGATCCTCTATCAGTTACAACCTCCAGAAGCTGAGTGGGCCAGACCTGCAGCAGCCTACAGCAGAAGGCACAGTTTGGGTCTGCAGCTTCTTGACAAGAGGCCCAGGCCCTGTGGTGCACTGGGTGGTATACTGGGGTGCCATCACCTCAACTGGGGCAGGCACCTGGTAACCAAGGCTGACTTTACAGTCAAGAGCAGAGACCCCCCACAAGTAAGAGCTGGACACATGCCAGTGACCACCAGATCTTACCTTAAAGGCCTTAAAAAGCTCAGGCACCAGTTGGGCTGAGAGGAGAGATGGACCAAACTCCATGCTGGTTCCACAAACACCCCTCTTACATGCTCCTTAGGAACCACTGCTCCTTTTGTTCAGAATTGCCTAAAAAACCCAACCTGATGGTGTATCTGCTCCTCCTACCCCTTGGGAATGGGCTGCCCAGGCCACCTGGGAGAGCAGCCCCAGGGTTCACTGCCATGAGACACCAGGCCAGAGCTGTGAGCCTCCATCCTCCTGTGCAGGGCATGGCTCCCCCCACCAGCACAGCCCAGAGCACTCCCTGCCAAAGGCATCTCCATAGCCCAGATGTCAGAATCACAGTGGGATTAGCTGTTCACACAGACACAGCAAGCAGAGCCAGAACAATCAGCATTAATAACAGGAGTGTTAGAAGGGCAATTAAGCCTCATGTGTCTGGGACTGAGCTAGTTTAATGATCGGAGGCAAATACTCAGGAGCTGGAACTGGGAGACGTTTGCTTCTCCTTCACTGAGGAGGCCAGATGGTCAGAGAATGATCCACGGGCTGGAGCCCTCCTGCTGGGGAGCCAGGCTGGGAGAGCTGGGCTGGCTCAGCCTGGAGAAGAGAAGGCTGCTTCTGGGGAGAGCTACGAGCCCCTTCCCATCCCTCAAGGGGCTCCAGGAGAGCTGGAGAGGGATGGGTTGGGAGAACGGCCTTCAGCTGCAAGAGAGGGGCTGGGAGGCAGAAATCCTTCCTGGGGAGAGGAGAGGCCCTGGCACAGGGTGCCCAGAGAAGCTGGGGCTGCACCAGGATCCCTGGCAGGGCTCAAGGCCGGGTTGGATGGGGCTTTGGGCACCATGGGCTGGTGGGGGTGTCCCTGTCCATGGCAGGGGTGGAACTAGAGGGGGGTTCTGGGGTCCCTTCCAACCAAAACCAGTCTGGGGTTCTGTGATTCTAAATTCAGGGTATCAGGAGCCCCTTTGCTGTCCTCAGGACTCAACCCTTTTGGTAGCTGAGCACTTTCCACTCCACTCCCTCAGAGGCTGCCAGGAGATGCACAGACACTGAGAAGTTATCCCCCTGCTTTGCCAACAACATCACTTTGCCACACACACCCATCTAGCTTGTCCCCTCCTCTATCCCCGAGGACACCCCCAAAGCACATCTGCATTGAGAATCAGTGGGGAAGCTGTTTAATTGAAAGCCTGGCAAATGGGACATCAGATGAAGGAAAGCCAGAATTCCTGAAAAGGAAGCAGTCTGCAAAAAATGTAAATCTGCAACTCCAAACTCCACAGGCTTCCCCTAGCTCAGTCTCCATGCTGCCTTTGTTCAAACACTGGTATATCCACGCTCTCTATCCGGTCTCTCCCACGCAGCCCATTGCACGTCCTCCCCTACTCCTCCCACTCCCAGATAAACAAGCTCTGGAAACAAAGCTTGAGCAGATAGCTGTGGAAGCCTTGAAAGGAGGACAATGCTATTCCCTGTGGGGAATCAAAGATACCCACATAAATGAAGCTGTCTGCTTGGTGATGCTGTTCTGGTCTCTTGAGGATAGGATCAAGTATGTGCCTTACAATTAAATTGTTTGTTATTTGTGTAACACATCCTTATTTCTATCTACTGAAGTTACTAATAGCTTAATTCACTCTCTTCTTTCTGTTTGTTCTTGCTTAATCCCTATTGGGTATGAACCTGAAATGCAACTTAACATTGACAACGTAAAGCAACCTCACCATAAACACACACCTAGCCCTTCATACTCCCTCCAGTGATCAGAAGCAATAAACCAGGTATTTATGAAATGGAAGTGCAATCTAGGATGCACTCCTGCAGGGGACAGATGAATGTCACAGCAAGGGGGGGTGGGAAAGCTTGAGACATGGTGAGATCAGCCCAAAGGGGGTTTGGTTATGAAATGCACTGAAGACACCCCCACTGCAGCGAAAACCCAGGGGGCTCGTTCCTGCTCAGGCAGCAGTGAGCTTGTGCAGTCCTTGAGAGACTCCTTGCAGAGAACCTTGCAAGGTTTTCTTGCTAAGGTTCCACTCATTCTGTGTAAGCTGTGTGCAATCCACCAGCAAAAGCTGGAGCTATAGCACAGGCTGGTTTTAAACTGAACACAGAAGCACATGGCTTAGAAAAGGCAGGACAGCTGGCACAGAGCAGAACAGACTCACAAAGCCACCCTCAAGCTGGCAAGGATTACAACAAGATCACCTTACCAGTAAGAAAGTAATCAAGGTGTGACTGAGGACAACCCCCAACACAAACAGGCCTCAACCTTGAAAGCTGCCAGCAGTTTTTTAAAGGAGATGCTACCAAAGGACCCCCGTGACTGTGAAGACAGAATCTACTTCCACAGCTTCAGTGACACACCTGAGGCAGCATCTGCAAAAGCTCACCCACAGGAAACCCGCTTCTCAAAACTGGGCAGCCCTGAAGGCAGCAATAAGCCTCCCAAGCATCCTCTGAGCTGCCATGATGAACAGACTCCTCCAAATTGACTGTTTAACACAGCTTTGTTTGTTTGCTTTCCTTCTTACCTGCTGATGTTGCCTGGCTCCTGCTGTGACAGACTTGAGGAGAGTATCTACTAGTGGTTTACACATGATCTGTAACAAAAGAAAGACACAGTCTCTTATTAGTGGTTTGCTGACAGGTTTGTTTTTCAAGGAAACCGTCTATATTTAACACAGCTTCTCAAGTAAGAAGAAAATGCCACAAGAAAGAAGAGTGAGCCCAGACAGCAACAGCTTATTTGAAAGTTAACAGCTTTGTTCACACCAGCCCTGAGTGAAATCTTCTTGATCATAACAAAACCAGCAGCAAAGCTCTTCACTTGGAAAAATCAGGCAAAGATTTCACCTCCAGCACCCTGCACAGGTCCTGGTTGAAGCCTGCATCTGCCTGACACTTTAGGTAGGCAGCTTGCTTCATGCAGAGGAACAGCCTCAGAGGCAAAGGAGAACATGCTGAGTTAGCCTGGAAAACCTCAGAGCTTGGGAAAAGATAGGAACCCACATGCTAAAGGAGCCTAAAACAACTGTGTGAGGAGGAAGGCCTCCCTGGAGACAGGTTATCTTTAAGTTGTCCTCTGCAACCAGTCTTCACCATAATAAACTTTCTAGGGGGATAACTGTCAGCAAAACTTGCTGAACCTCTGTTCTGACCTAATTTCTATGTTTATAGGCAAAGCCTTTCCCACTTGAAGGGCACAAGAAATGATAAATATCTGGATTGCAAATCCTTTGCAGGCATAGCTCTAATGCCACCTCTCAGGCACTGGAAGGTATGGCCCAGGCAAAGCATGGGCAGCAGTTTGCAGCACAGTGCTCTGACATCCTGTGCAGGCAGCTATTGCAACCACACCACCTGAAACAGCTTCTTCTGGGGCTACAACAGCTACTAAAAGAACATGTAAAGCCCAGCTTTAAACAGGGCAGTATCTGTGTGCATCATTACCTTTGTGATTACCTAGAAGGGATGAGTTAAAAGCTTTTAAAAGGCACTTCTGCAAGGAACAGTCACATGGAATCCACAGGCTCTAGAAACCTACAGATGGGATCCTAAACTTGCTGTCCATGTGTGCAGCAACACAAGCCATCTCCTCCACCTATTTCACTCACTTGTGTGGGTGGCATCATGGGCTTGTGTCCTAAGAAACCTGATAGGCAGAAGAACTCTCTCCTGGGTGGATTCCCACAGAGTCAGAAAGCATCTTACCCACAGTTAAACCAACCTATACCTCCTCCCACCCTGCTGTCAGATGTCAACTCTGAAAGGTTTAAGCCCTTGAGAAAGGTTTTCTGGCAACTGTTTCTACCTCACTCTGACCTAAAAATCCCTGAAGAACTGTATGACATTCAGACCCAAGGCCTGTTTCATTAAAACTGACTGTGTCACAGCACAGAGCAGCTCCAGGCATGGGTCAGGTTTGCAGGAAATACCTCAAACCTTTCAGCCATTGAGAGTGGTTGAACACCCAGCTCACAGATTACACTGCAATTAGACTCTGCACCTTGTGGCCTTCTTGGAAGAAAACTGAGAAACTGAGCAGTCAGAGCATAGCCAGAGAGGAGCTCTGTTAGCTGTTTAGCTGTCTTTGCACAAGGTTTGCTCATCCACAGTGTCTTGAACACTGGTAAAACACTAGACTTTCTTAGACTAGGCTTTAAAGAGCTGCCCTCTGTTCATCTATACTCTGAATGCAGCATCCCAATATAAGCCACAGAGGAGAACCTGACCTTCTGCAGTGTTGCCCCAGCTGGATCCTGTGTCCAGAGCTGGGGCCCCAGGACAAGAAAGATGGGGAACTGGTGGAGAGGGGTCAGAGGAGCCACCAAGATGAGGAGAGGGCTGGAGCAGCTCCCCTATGGAGAGAGGCTGAGGGAGCTGGGCTGGCTCAGCCTGGAGAAGAGAAGGCTGTGGGGGGACCTCATTGCAGCCTGCCAGTCCCTGAAGGGAGCAGAGGAACAGGAGGGGAATCAGCTTGTTCCAAGGGGAGACACTGGCAGGACAAGGGGGATGGAGTGAAGCTGAAGGAAGGAAGGGTTCAATTGGATCTTAGGGGGAAGTTCTTTGCAGAGAAAGTGGTGAGGGGCTGGAAGGGGCTGCCCAGAGAGGGGGTGGGTGCCCCGTGTCTGGGGGTGTTCAAGGCCAGGTTGGCTGGGGCCCTGGGCAACCTTGTGTAGCTCCAGGCCTGAGGTTGGTGTCCCTGCCTGTGGCAGGGGGTTGGAGCTCTGTGACCCTTGGGGTCCCTTCCAACCCACCCCAGGCTGGGATTCTATGACTCAAACTGTATTAAGAGACTGAGCAGGTGAAGATCCTAGGAAAACCCACAGCAGTTTTGAAAGTGTGTGATAAAGCAGGGCAGTTTTTCTCCCTACTCTCCCCAGAACTCCAGCAGAGCTCACAGCCAGCAGCACCTACCGGGAAGCGCCTGAAGAGATCGTGGAACATGGAGCTGGTAAGGGAACTGTTCCGTTTAGTCAGGAAGTGTGTCAGTGCTTGCTGATACACTGCAGTCACCCTCCCCATATCCAGACAGCCTGTGCTCAAAACCTACAGGGAAAAAGCAGAACAAAACATTTTCCAGTGAAACTCAAGGATGAATCACTAGCAATGGAGTAATTAAGTTTGAGCAGTGCACACAGTCCTCCTTCCAGCAGCCAGATGTGCTCAGGTAGTTTATATACATAGGCACAGGAAGAAACACCAGTGTGGGCCCAAAACATGCACAGCTTTCTGGTAAGACACATGAAGTGGAGGCTGTGCTTGCAGGTTTGTGGTGGGCTTGTCTAACAGGTGTTTACAGAGCTCTCAGAGAGCACTGGGCAGCAGCTGTGCAGTGCACACTGTGTGCTCAGCTGCAGAGCTACCTGAATCCGTAACTGTCAGTGTATGTGGATACTTAGATCTACACCGGCTCGGCAGCTCTGCCCATCAGGTAAGCCCTGGGATCAGGGATCCAGCCATCCCAGAATGTGTAAACGCTCCAATATCCCCCTCTGGTGGGGAACAAGCCCAGACGTGAAGCAACCAGCAGAGACCTGCACAGGCCATTCAGACCTAAACTAAAATCCCAGGGGAGTGAAATGCCAAGCACAGAGCTTCACCACCTCCTGCTGCTCCTGACTGTTCTCACACTGCCATGCAAGCACAGTTCTCTGGGAAGAAAGTAAACTTAATGCCCAGGAGGTCAGAGCTGTGATCTTCACAACAATGGGCCTTTGAGAACCTCTGCCCAAGCAATTTCCCCATAGCCACATATGAAGTTAATGCCATGTTAGTGCTGTGTCCCATCCTCAGGTCAAACCTGCCATGCTGCTGCAGCTCAACACAGGCTTGAGGGGGACAGGGGAGACAGCTCTTGAAATGCACAACCTGCTTCCTAGTGAAGTGTCAATACTTCACATTTGACATACACATGTGCAGGGAGTAAAACAGATTCCTCCTCCCATGCAGATATTGATGTAAACCATTTCTTCTGTAGTAACAGGCTTTTCCATAAACTTGGCCACTCCAGTTCCATCCTGCTGCTTACTGAAAAGCTCCAGGTTATGCTCACTGGAAACACACCACTCCTTTGTCTCTGGTTCCCCACTGAAAAGCCTTCCCAGCTGCCACACCCTCCCAGCAACAGCAGCACCATACTAAGTGAATTGTGGCACTTCCCTCAAACCAGCAACTCACTTCAGCTGCTGGCCATGTCCTTGGCTGGTCAAGACCACAGCTCTGATCCTGCAGGAGTGACAGCCTCCCCTGTGAAGCTGCAAAAGGTGCTGTGAAACATCTAGCCTCAACATCAAGCACCTTGTTTATATTCCCCACAGATCTCCCAGCATCTCTTTCTTTCCAGAAAGGCCCAGCACAAAACAAGAGCTGTTTGGATAAACCCTTTCAGTCTCTCACCAAGCTTTACAAACATTGGCTATGTTTTCAGCTGCTAATAATTTATCAGTCATCCCTTATCATAGAATCCCAGCCTGGTCTGGGTTGGAAGGGACCCCAAGGGTCACAGAGCTCCAACCCCCCTGCCACAGGCAGGGCCACCAACCTCAGGCCTGGAGCTACACAAGGTTGCCCAGGGCCCCAGCCAACCTGGCCTTGAACACCCCCAGGGACAGGGGTCACGAGATAGCCCTGTTTATTCCCCTGCCCCTCAAAATGCCAGCAGGATTGAGGCACTCATTCCTGGATACAATTTGGGAAGTTCAGAGGCAGGTATCAGACCAGGTGGTGAAACACTTCTTGCTAGGTTTCTGGTGGAGGTGATTGGACATGACTGCACAACATACAGGGTCACCAAATCTGGAGACCTGTGACATCAGCAGAGAGCAAGTGAAAGAAAATCAGACAGCAAGGCTCCCTGAGTAACAGACACCCACAGCACAGATGAGTCTCCCTGTGAACAACTACCACTGAAATCAAGGCTGCTCCCTGATTCTCTTCACCCTGCAAAAACTCAGCCCAAACCTCAAAGGTGTTCACCCCCATCCACCACTGCCCTGTGCCTCCCTGCCCCCCAGCACCCTCCCAGTAAAGAGCTGAGAGTGACTGGCAAGGGGTTAATGAAAAAAATAGCCAACTGGTCAGGAGAGCATCAAATACCCATCAGGCTTCTCAGGCAGTTAACCTGGATGCAGTGTACTTCAGCAGCCCCTGATGGCCACCAGCAACAGGCACTGCAGACAGGAGTATGAGAGCCAGAAGGGAATGGGGAATGCCATAGCTTCACAGTAGAGAAGTCATGTAGACAGGTATCAGCAGGTACAGCAAGACTGAATATGCAAGTCCCACTCAGTGAAATGGGGTGATACAACTTCACTCACAACCTGCACTGCCTCAGGAGCAGCCTGCTGTCTCACCTGGCAGTCCTGAGGGACGGTGGGGCTCTGCTTCTCTGGCACAGGGGTAGGACGAGTGGATGACTCTTCTGGAGTGTTTCCTCTCAACACTTTGAGCAGGTATAGTGAAGCACTTGGACAGAAAATGGGAGAGCACAGCAATTACCACAGCATCTACCTGATTTTTAAATACCTCCAGGGATGGCAACTCCCTCACTTCCCTGGGCAGCCCCTTCTGATGCCTAACAATCCTCTCTGGGAAGAAATTGTTCCTAACATCCAATCTAAACCTAACCTGGTGCATCTTGAGGCCATCCCCTCTTGTCCTATTGGATGGCATGTATCTGGATTTCTGCAAGGATTCTGACACGGTCCCCCACAACATCCTTCTCTCTAAGTAGGAGAGAGATGGATTTGATGGGTGGGCTGTTCAGTGAATAAGGAATTAACTGGATGGTAGTGGTCAATGGCTCAATGTCCAGATGGAAGACAGTGACAAGTAGTGAGCTGGACTTGATGATCTGAAAGGTCCCTAACAACCAAGACAACTCTGTGATTCTGTGATCTTGTGCTTCTGCAAAGGCACCTGAGGGCAGAGGCCAAGTGAAGCAGGCAATTTATTCTATACAAGATGGGTTAAAGAGTCCAAGACACTCCCTTCCTTCAGGTCCAACCCACTCTTGCCAGATCTAAAGACTAATAAATCTTAGGAGCCTGCATGATCTCATTACCCATCACTGCAGTCACAGGCACACCGCTCACCAGCCTGGTTTCCTCAAGCTCATGCTGCCTACTACCAGCTTTGACTACCACTGCTTGAGGACTTCTGCATTCACCCAGGGTACTGTCAAGAAACCCCGGAGTGTGAAAGTGTTCCTGAAAGTGCCTGCAGGTCACAAGAGAGCCTGCTGGTAAACAGCACTCCCATTTACATCTTCCCTAAGAAATACAGAAGGGCTTATCCCAATTTACCTGTATTCAGTGGCAAAGGAGTGGATACCAGCACCTAGTCAGGACCCACAACCATCATTGTCTCATTGTGCTGTTGTTGACACAGGAAAGCAGAGTATTTGCAGAATAATCATTTCAGATGGACTATAAGTTACACTCATTCTCACACTGAATCACACACAACTCATTAGTTCCTGAGGAACCCTCAAGGAAGTGCTCCCTATCACTCATCACTACCAGCAAAGCTGTACCAGAAGATTTCTCTAGCACAGACCCCATAGAAGATGATGCCCAAAAAAGAGACATCTGTCTGAAAATGCTTCAGACCCAGGACAACTAGTCCTCATGCAAGGCACAGATGCTGGTACCCAGCTTTCATCCAGTCTCTCCCTTCCTGGAACTGTTTTAACATGCAGCATTATGCCTGCTTACTGACCAGCCATGGTCACAGCATGAGTGGAGATGCTCCTTTTTAACACTCACCTGAAGTAATAAAGAGCCACTGAAGAGTCAGTGTGCTTGCAGGCTTTCTGCACAAGCCTCTCCACAAAAGCATGCAGGTCATCTTGCAGGTCACATGCTGTCTTGCAGTACTGCTTCGTTCGGCACAGTGAGTTCCTGGAAGAGCATTAAAACAACCCCCAAAGCCATTACCTGCTGAAAGAGCTCTGGGACACTGCAGCCTAAGAACCCTTACCCCTGGGCAACACATGAACAAAAGCCATGCTCACTGTGAGCAGCGCAAGAGGCAGGCACTGCTGTGGCATGAAGGGAGAGGAAACTCACGGCTCTGCCTTCAAGCACCTATTCAGCCATCACAGACTCCCAAGAGTTGGCAGGGCCCTGGAGAGCTCCTGGGGTGCAACCCCCTGCCAAAGCAGCTCCCCAGCTCATACTGCACAGGTCGGTGTCCAGACGGGGCTGGAATCTCTCCAGAGATGGAGACTCCACACCCCCTGGGCAGCCTGTCCCAGGGCTCTGGCACCCTCACTGGGGAAAAGTTCTTCCTCTGCTCTAACTTGCAGCCATTGCCCCTTGTCCTGTCCCCACAGACACTGAAAAGGGGCTGGCCATTTCCCCCTGCAGCCCATCCTTCAGATACTGAGAAACATTCATCAGGTCCCCCCTGAGTCTTCTTCTCTCCAGGCTGAACAGCCCCAGCTCACTCAGCCTTTCCTCCCAGGGGAGATGCTCCAGGCCCTTCAGCATCTCCTCAGCCTCCTCTGGACTCTCTCCAGCACATCCCTGGCTGTTTGATCCCAGGGAGCCCAGCACTGGACACAACACTCCAGGTGGGGCCTGACCAGGGCAGAGCAGAGGGGGAGGATCCCCTCCTGTCACCTGCTGCCCACACTCCTCCTGATGCCCCCAGGATCCCATTGTCTCTCTCAGCCCCAGGGCACACTGCTGGCTCATGGCCACCCTGTCACCCACCAGCACCCCCAGGTCCTTCTCCACAGAGCTCCTCTCCAGCAGGTCACCCCCAGCCTGTCCTGATTCCAGCAGTTATTCCTCCCCAGGTGCCAGACTCTCCACTTGCTTTTGTTGACCCTCATCTGGTCTCTCCCTGCCCAGCTCTCCAGCCTGGCCAGGTCTCTCTGGATGGCAGCGCAGTGTCCTGCCTGTCAGCCACCCCTCCCAGTCAACTTTCCTCCAGAGCTCAAACCCCTTTCTGCAGGCTGCTTCTCAACAGAGGGTAGACAGATGTGCTGAAAACGCTCTGGAGCAGTGCTGAGGACATGAGGAGTGGTGTACAGGAGACACTTCCTGCAACACACCATGCACTCTGTTTGTGCCTGGTCTTTATCATGCCTCTCTTCTGGAGCAGAGAGGATTTCCATGTCTCTGGAACAACTTCCTGGCAGTTTCAACCCAGTCACAGCAGTGACTGTGACAGTCAGGGAGCCGGTTGCATGCTCTAGCTGAGATGTTAGAGGCCTGTGGGAACACTCAGTGACATGGCAACATGCCTGCAATACCAGTGTTTGTTCTTAAGGCTGCCACCTGCAAACAGGTTTGGCACTCAAAGTCCCTTAGACTAGAAAACCTAGATCCTGATTTCTTTCCTGCGGGCTATGGCTGAGCACTGTGTGCACGTGTGCTTTGGAGATTCAGCCACCACCACTGGTGTCTATCAAAAGCCCCTGCCTATCATTCTGGTGGGTGAGAAACTCCCCATGAGCCAGCAGTGGCTCTGGCAGCTGGGAAGGGCGATGGGATCCTGGGCTCCATCAGCAGAGAGGTGGCAGCAGGGACAGGGAGGGGATTTTCCCTCTCTGCTCTGCCCTCCTGAGGCCCCAGCTGGATCCTGTGTCCAGAGCTGGGGCCCCAGGACAAGAAAGATGGGGAACTGGAGGAGAGGGGTCAGAGGAGCCACAGAGATGATGAGAGGGCTGGAGCAGCTCCCCTCTGGAGAGAGGCTGAGGGAGCTGGGCTGGTTGAGCCTGGAGAAGAGAAGGCTGTGGGGGGACCTCATTGCAGCCTGACAGTCCCTGAAGAGAGCAGAGGAACAGGAGGGGAATCAGCTTGTTCCAAGGGGAGACACTGGCAGGACAAGGGGGATGGAGTGAAGCTGAAGGAAGGAAGGGTTCAATTGGATCTTAGGGGGAAGTTCTTTGCAGAGAGAGTGGTGAGGGGCTGGAAGGGGCTGCCCAGAGAGGGGGTGGGTGCCCCGTGTCTGGGGGTGTTCAGGGCCAGGTTGGCTGGGGCCCTGGGCAACCTTGTGTAGCTCCAGGCCTGGAGGTTGGTGTCCCTGCCTGTGGCAGGGGGGTTGGAGCTCTCTGATCCTTGGGGTCCCTTCCAACCCAGACCAGCCTGTGATTCTATGGTTCTATCATCTGGAGGGCTACAGACACTTACTTGAAGATATTGGCTGTTTTCTGGAGGAAGTCGACCTCCTGCTTGTCAGAGTCTGAGCTCATGCACTGCTCAATCACCCGGAGCAGGGGCTCGATGATGTCAAACACCAAGGGGTTCTCTGACTGCTTAGTCAGGAACACCTCAACCAGATCCAGCACCTGCAAACACAGACCTCAGGAGAATTAATGCAGACAGGGAAACACAATGGATCTACCCAGAGCAGCTCCTTCAGGCTGCTGTAGGAGTGAGCTACAGAGCAGCTGAACAAAACTGTTTGCAGCTGAGATGTGTACACCTCCTGCTATCATTTCCTGCTAGGGCATGAGAAATGGAAGATTAAACACCTGAAACTGAAGATTAAAGGCTGTGTGCTGACTTCAGCCTACCTCATGCAGCAACACCATCTAGAACCAGCAGCAAAGAGAATCACTGTGACCAGGTCAGGCCTGTAGTCACTGTAACTTGGCACAGACCTGTCAGCAGCACTGACTGAGAGCTCTCACCCTGCAAGCCCCTCCCTGACTGCCAGGCCGTGCACTAGCATACAGTCAGCCTCTTACAGGACCAGAAGGAAAACGAAGACAAGCCAAGGGCCAGCTGCACCCCTCTTCATCTGGCTTAACCTGACACCAGCTCCTGTAGGCAAGTGGCTGGAGCTGTCCCTGGGTGGCCGAATATCCTGCACAGGCTGTGCTGACACCAGGCGGACTGATGTCAGTATTACAGTTAGAAATAACCAGGGGCTGCTAACCATAAACCTCCTGGTTTGATCAGCATAACAAGCCAAAAACCAGCTCACATTTCAAAGTTACCAGAGGGATTTTAGGCACATCACCCTAAAGCACGTCAAGTTTGTCCAGTTTACCAAAAATATCAGGTCTGGGGGAAGATCTCATAAAGGGAATAATTTCAGACCAGCAAATGAAAAAGGCAGTTTGCCTTTTCATAGCATAGTTTAGAGTAGGCATGTAAAGCCCCCAGTCACTGACCATGATCTTGCTGTGCCAGGTGCTGTACAAAGCCAGAACCATCCAGTCCCAATGCCCAGGAACTTCTGACACACAGTAGTGTCCAAGCTGGTTACAGTTATGTAGCTCATGGCATGCAGTAGGCTACACCTAACATGCTAGTCAGCCAGAGGTCTCCACACCACTTATCTCCCACCTTAATCTTGAAATCTCTTCGTAAGATCTTCTCCTTCCTCATCTTGTCTTTCTCATCCTTCTTTGCCTGAATTCGTTTCTGCTGCTCCGCAAAGAGGGCAGAGATGTTCTTGTCAAGAGCCATCATAGCTTCATCATCCAGCTCTTCATCACTCTCATCTCTTCCCTTTTGCTTTCAGAATGCAAAAGAAACCATGTCATTTCAGGTATCTCAGACAGTTTGGACAGAACCAGAGCCAAGATCAGACTCACAGGAGGGATGTCACTAACTCCAGACACAGAATAGCAACATGGGGAGGGAAAACAGACATCCAGACCCATGAAATCTAGCTCCTATTTCCTATCAGGTAATCCTGTGCAGGAGTAACATGTAGAGCTAAAGGGTCAGGAACAGGAAAAGGCTGAGGTTTTACAAACACTCCCTTTGTGCTGTTGCTCCCTCAGTAAAAGTATGTTAATATGTCTGTAGCATTTACAGGGAGCATGAAACCACAGTCCAGCACTGAGACAAGAAGCCTTCAGCATGGTCTCCAGAGACCACACTCCTCCACAGAGGCCAGCCAACATGTACCCATATCTCAGGACTTCTCATTTATTACAGGCAGGAATACAAGCTCCATCAGGCTAGGCCAGACAGCAAAGCTCTCAAGACAAACTAATAATAAATAAAAAGTGACTTATTCTCACAGCTTGAAGACCCTGACCTGCTGCTTCAAACACCACAGAAAGGTGACTGCCAGGGTTACCACTGCCTGGGCTCAGGTATTCACCACCCCAAACCTCCTGGTGTGTGTACCCAGGTAGGCAGTGAAAACATACCAATGCATTCCCTGCCTGGAGAACATTCATCAGCTGACTGCGAAAATCCTCATCAACTTCTTCATCCTTTTCCTCATCTCCACTGTCCTCCTCTTCCTCCTCAGTGTCGCTGTCATCTGAGTCGTCACTTCCTTCCTTGTCCTGAGGAAAGAAAGTTCATCTCCTGACCACAGCGTTCTACTCAATTCCCTGCTGTGTCACTGTCCTAAATAACAACTCAAGCCTCCCCTCACCCCACTGCCTGGCTTCCAGCCTCAGGTTCAAGTAAAGACCCCTCAGATAAGAAGAAACCAGGTCCTCACAAGAGCTAGGAGCAGAACATAATACAGACTGCTCTGTCACCTTGAAAGAGTCTCAAGAAGAGGATTCCAAGGAATATCTGAGGTAACAGCCCCCATCTGAGTCTCCTTCCTGCTAATGCTCACAATGCTTTGTGACTTGGATCTCTGCAGCTCCTAAAACCCAGAGTGTTCAATTCAGAGGACTGTGCATCACAGCCACAATTCAGTCTGTGGCCTTTGCTAATTGCAGGATGCAGTCATTTGTTCTCAGGAAGTCATCTATTCAACAGCCATGCCTACACCAGCATGTTCCTTCATGGTCAAAGTATAAACAAACATCCACTTCCAAGAAGCCCTTTGTGTGTTGCACCATACAGACTGGGAGAAGAGCTCCTGGAGAGCAGCCCTGCTGAGAAGGGCCTGGGTGTCATGGGGGATGTGAAACTCCCCATGAGCCAGCAGTGGCTCTGGCAGCTGGGAAGGGTGATGGGATCCTGGGCTCCATCAGCAGAGGGGTGGCAGCAGGGACAGGGAGGGGATTGTCCCTCTCTGCTCTGCCCTCCTGAGGCCCCAGCTGGATCCTGTGTCCAGAGCTGGGGCCCCAGGACAAGAAAGATGGGGAACTGGTGGAGAGGGGTCAGAGGAGCCACCAAGATGATGAGAGGGCTGGAGCAGCTCCCCTATGGAGAGAGGCTGAGGGAGCTGGGCTGGTTGAGCCTGGAGAAGAGAAGGCTGTGGGGGGACCTCATTGCAGCCTGCCAGTGCCTGAAGGGAGCAGAGGAACAGGAGGGGAATCAGCTTGTTCCAAGGGGAGACACTGGCAGGACAAGGGGGATGGAGTGAAGCTGGAGGAAGGAAGGGTTCAATTGGATCTTAGGGGGAAGTTCTTTGCAGAGAGAGTGGTGAGGGGCTGGAAGGGGCTGCCCAGAGAGGGGGTGGGTGCCCCGTGTCTGGGGGTGTTCAAGGCCAGGTTGGCTGGGGCCCTGGGCAACCTTGTGTAGCTCCAGGCCTGAGGTTGGTGTCCCTGCCTGTGGCAGGGGGGTTGGAGCTCTGTGACCCTTGGGGTCTCTCCCAACCCAGACCAGGCTGGGATTCTGTGATTCTATGACCTTAATGGAGCAACAGCGATTTTACTCAAGGCAGAGAATTGCAATCATATCTATTACTGCAGATCAGAAGAAACATTTCTTTAAAGAGCAAAGGTTTGAAGAACATTTGTCACTGGCAATGGCATATGTATTACCACGTGCTGTGCAGATTTCATCTTTTTGTTTGATTCTTCCAACACAACCACAGCACTTTCTTCATTTTGCTCTTGGTCTGGGTCAAGAACCTGTCAAAAAAAAAAAAAAAAAAAGAAGTTGTGTTTTTTCAGTGTTTCATTTTGATGCATTTCTTGCCTACAACAGACAGGAACTTCAGCATAGTAAGCTAGCTGAATAACAAAAAACTAAGGACATTCAACTTGCTAGCTTAGCAGAAGAGGCTACTTTCTTCCTGTAGGAAACAAAAAAGGTGGAAAAAACTGAAGAGTTTGGTGACATCACACATTTCCTTACAGATGAAGTATGAGGTACATCATGTTAAGCACCTGATAGCTCATCTCTGTAATCCACATATTACTCTCTCACAGCATCACAAGGTTGGAAAAGACCTTGAAGCTCATCAAGTCCAACCATTCCCATCCTGAGCTAAACCAGATCCCTGAGCACCTCATCTACCCTTTTTAAACACACCAGGGAAGGTGACTCAGCCCCTCCCTGGGCAGCCTGTGCCAGGCCCCAGCAACTCTGCCAGGGAAGAACTTTCCCCTCCCATCTGCTCTGCCCCTGCCCTGGCACAGCTTGAGCCCATTGCCCCTTGTCCCATCTCCTGTCCCCTGGCTGAAGAGACCAGCACCCACCTCTCTGCACCCTCCCTTCAGGGAGCTGTAGGTGGGGAGAAGGTCTCCCCTCAGCCTCCTCTTCTCCAGGCTGAACACCCCCAGCTCCCTCAGCTGCTCCTCAGAGGATTTGCCCTCCAGCCCCTTCCCCAGCCTGGTTGCCCTTCTCTGGACTCGCTCCAGGACCTCCATGTCCTTTTGATGCTGAGGAGCCCAGAACTGGACCCAGCACTCCAGCTGCAGCCTCCCCAGTGCCCAGTCCAGGGGCACAATCCCCTCCCCACACCTACTGGCCACACTGGGTCTGACACAAGCCACGATGCCATTGGCTTTCCTGGCCCCCTGGGCACACTGCTGGCTCATGTTCAGCCTGCAGCCCCCCAGCACCCCCAGGTCCTTCTCTGCCTGACAGCTCTCCAGCCAGTCTGTAGCTCTGCAGGGGGTTGTTCTATCCCACGTGCAGCATTCTACACTTGGTATTCTTAAACCTCTGAAGAGCCTCCCTCCCCTCAGGCAGATGAACACTCTTCTCAGAAGACACCATCTTACAACCAATTCATATTTTCCTATTTCCAGTTTCAAGTTTTCATCTTCACTTCCAGCCCCTCTATGCTCAGCCTTTCCAGACAAATTAAGTAGTAGCTGCCATTTCCATTCACATATAAAACCTGCCAGATCCAGAAACTGACCCTGGTATTTCTTTGGCCTAAAACCCACCAAAGAATAAAGTTTTAAGTCAGCAGATCTCAGGCTATCATAAACAAACTAAACCAGACCAAACCTCTCATTTGCTACCTTTAAAATCCAACAGCACACAGTGTCAGGGATTTTGTAAATAGAGGAGGCTGGTATTCAACCCCAGAACAGACATGTGCTTGTGTATCTGTTAGGAAGAAGGCAGGTGAGCAGTACAATGCCCTGCTAGTGCCTCACTTACATCCAGGATGAGGTGCAAGCCTCTCTTGGTCAGCAGAGGGCATATCCGCACAAACACGCTCTTGGAGATCCGCCGGGTGAGTAGGCTGGGCTGAGCAAGGAGGGAGAGGAGGATTTCCACCATCACCTCAACCCAGCCTGGCTCTGCACTGGCTGCACAGGAACAAAGAAGGACAGGAAGGGGCAAAATCACTGCACTGGCACATCAATAACAGTCTGCAGAACAATTCCCTGAGGAAAAGACGATGGTCCCTCTAGCTGAATGGAAGATGTACTCCTCCAGCACCACTGCAGGGTAATTAAGCATGAAGCTAAAGATTGTAGCTGCATTGGAAGGTTACTAACTGTAGGAAGAGACATACTTCAAATTATCTTTGATTAGCAGTCCTGTGAATCATGGGATACCTACTTGGCCACAGCAGAGCCATCAGCAGCTGCTCAGCAGAGGGACAGACATTTTAAACTGTTTCAAACCAAATGAAGAGTCCAGCAGCCCATGGAAAGTGCTGACATTTGAAACAGGCCCATTAGTCCAGAAGTTTGGGAACCCTGATCTAGATACAGCCAAGCCACCACAGAATTACAGCTTCTCTTTTCACAGTACCCTCACATTTACACAGAGAGCACAAGACCATGGCTGGAGAGGAAGTCAAAAGACCAAGTCAGGCTCTTTCCTGGTGGAGTTACAAACCTAACTCTGCAGGCCCTAAACAAGGACAAGTCTAACCAGCAAATGTCTACACACAGGACACATGTAGCTTGCCCAGAACCTGAGCTCTGCAGGCAGCAGGTTTCAGGCCTGCCAGCCATTGGGAGAGCCCTCAGCTTTGCTTAGCAGACAGGTACCACCACTTCAGTCAAGCTCTGGGCCAGCAGAGATTTAGAAGGACAAGAAGAGAACAGAGGAGAGCAGGTTCTCCCTGAGATAAGTGCATGTAGCCAGAGCCAGGGCAGAGTGCTTCACTGACACAGAACTGCCATCTTCTGTCCTTTGACAGACCATTAACAACCCCACTCCATTTCTTTCTGTAGGAAGGACTCACCAGTCTTTTTCTTCTTAGGTTCTTTGCTGAATGCCTTCTCTGTGCAGCTCAGAAGGTCATTCAGAACATCCATTGCTTCAGAGGGATTCTGTTTGATCACACACAGACAGTTAACATCCTCTGTGAATTCCCCACTACAATATCAACAGGCAGAACATACCCCCAATCTGAGCTCTCTAAATAGCTACAAGTATTAAAACCAGCTACTACAACCCCTTTGCAGAAAAAATATGAATCTAAGTAAAAATTGCATCACTCAGCAGAAAATCAAGGTCAAAACTATGGCACAGGCCAAGCTTTGCTCCTGTACATGGTCTACAGTCAGTGCAGTTTACAAGCTGCCAATTATCCATTTCTAGAAGCCAGAGGCTGTGAAAGACTCTGAACACAAAGAAACTCCAGCTCAGAGCTGGAAAACCCAACTATCACCCCAATTTACACCCAAGTATGTTCCAGTCTTACCTTAAAAAGATGAATGGCCATTAATAGCAGAAGTTGCTGGAAAGCAACGACTTTGGCACTGTCTGATTTATGTCCCTTCTTCTGCAGGTTCTTCACAGACTGAAGAGCTCTGAAGAAAGGAACCCTTTGAGTCTTTCACAATCACAACAGCAAATCCCCTCATGATCAGATCAAAACCATGACCAAAGCTATAGTATAATCTTCTGTACCTAACATTTCATTAACTGAATTTGGACATACACAGAGTATCCAGTTGTAACCCAACAATGGCAGCTCACCTTGTGGGGCTTTTAAAAACCTCTGTGGTTGGGTACAGGCTAGATCCCTAATACTACAGCTAATGCACAGACCTTTACGGGAAACCAGGCTCAGAACAGAGCACCAGGAAAGAGTCACTGAGCAGATAGTACAGGCATTACTAGAGGCAAAGATTAGCAGAGTTACAATCCCAGCCTGGTCTGGGTTGGAAGGGACCCCAAGGATCACAGATTCCAACCCCCCTGCCACAGGCAGGGACACCAACCTCAGGCCTGGAGCTACACAAGGTTGCCCAGGGCCCCAGCCAACCTGGCCTGGAACACCCCCAGGGACGGGGCACCCACCCCCTCTCTGGGCAGCCCCTTCCAGCCCCTCACCACTCTCTCTGCAAAGAACTTCCCCCTAAGATCCAATTGAACCCTTCCTTCCTTCAGCTTCACTCCATCCCCCTTGTCCTGCCAGTGTCTCCCCTTGGAACAAGCTGATTCCCCTCCTGTTCCTCTGCTCCCTTCAGGCACTGGCAGGCTGCAATGAGGTCCCCCCACAGCCTTCTCTTCTCCAGGCTCAACCAGCCCAGCTCCCTCAGCCTTTCTCCATAGGGAAGCTGCTCCAGCCCTCTCCTCATCTTGGTGGCTCCTCTGACCCCTCTCCACCAGTTCCCCATCTTTCTTGTCCTGGGGCCCCAGCTCTGGACACAGGATCCAGCTGGGGCCTCAGGAGGGCAGAGCAGAGAGGGACAATCCCCTCCCTGTCCCTGCTGCCACCCCTCTGCTGATGGAGCCCAGGATCCCATCGCCCTTCCCAGCTGCCAGAGCCACTGCTGGCTCATGGGGAGTTTCTCATCCCCCATGACACCCAGGCCCTTCTCACAGGGCTGCTCTCCAGGAGCTCTTCTCCCAGCCTGGAACTATGGCTGGGATTCCTCCAGCCCAATTATAGTTGGGAGAGGGATTAAGAGCAAAAATAGAGAAGGACATGGCCACACACAGTTAACACACAGAAGGCACAGGAAGAAAGGTGACAAGAAATGCAGTCACATGTGCAGTATACTCAAAGTGAAGAAACAGAACTAGCAGCACTGTGAAACAGCTCTGCTGCAGCTGCAGGATCAGCAGCAGGAGGATGGGAGAATCCAATTTATCTTTTAGCCTGATCTCACCTCTCCCAGGCATCTCTCTGTCCCTTGGTAAAAGGCTTCACAGGTTTGACATGTTCACTGGAGAGCAGTTTGTCAGCATACTCAACAAGAAGAAAGATCCACAGCTTCCCATCTGCAGTCACACCATGGATGTGCTTCTCCCTCAAGGCTGCAGCCTTTTCTGTATCCCCCAAAACAGGGAGGGAGTTTAAAGTCTGAAGTAACCTGTTAAGAAAAGCAGCCAGCATGTTACCATCAGAGGAACCAGAGGGCATCCTCACACGTTCCTAAATGAGCACTCTCACTCCAGAGCTCTGGTCACTCATTGCAACCAAGATTCACAGGGCTTAAATGTCACCCCATGCAAGTATCCAAGTACAATGCTGTGCAGCTCATTGTCTTGGTGTCCCCAAGCACATTCAGTGCCCCAAAGGACACTGAAAATGATTTTAAATTGTTTCCCATTCCAAATCCTCTGCTTTCCCTCTGCTGAGGTCAGAGCACCAGCTTTGACAATCACCTAAGAGCATCTATTACTACCAACTCCATCTCCCTCTGGACAGGGAGGACTGTGGAGCCATCAGCAGCTCACAAGCACAGTGGATGGAAAGCCAGCTGCTCACAACCCACCACCTCTGCTGGGTCCTTCCAGCTTGCAACAGTGGCAACAGAAATCTTATGAAAGAAAAGCAACTCTATACCTACCTCATCATCTCACACATACTCAGCAGGTTTGTCATGCAAAATTATGAGGCTTTTTTGACAAATACTAAGGATTTTGGGGAAATCCATCTAGGATCTCCTTAAAAAAAGCCATTTCCTGGTCCTGGAATCAAACAAATGCTCCAATGGTAGCTCACAACCCTGAAGTTACTGCCCTGCCATTTGCAGGCTGATCTTATCCTCAGGAGAAAGCAGACATTTCCAAGCTTAAAGCACACAAGCAAAATCTTTACCCAAAGAAGTAGTTTTCTGCCACTGAATGAGCCTGTTCATCCAAGGGCTCTGATGGAAGGACACTGGCCTCACGTATTTGGGAAGTCTTTTTCTTGGTCTCAAAGAAAGCATGGAAGAAGCAAAACCTAGAATGCACAGAAAGAACAACATTAAAAGCCAGCTTGGTCAAAAGAAAGCAAAGCCTGTCCATGTGTGCAAACCAAACAGCACTATGAATTCACCCCATTTTTATTCAAGGATGACCAAGCACCAGAAGAAGTCACTGTTTCCACAATAACCCTTTCCTCAAGGAACACAGGGCAAAGAGAAGGATGCTCAGGACTTTACAGAAGTGAAGTGTTAACACTTGAGGCCACATAATATTCAGACTGTGAGATTTTGGTTCTACTCTCCAAGACTTAGAAACTGACAGATGAATACTTACTAAAACCTGACACAAAGATTACAAGTAATACCTTCCAATAGCCTTGGTAAGCAGGAACCTGCAACTTACTGAAAACAAATGGGACTAGGGTGATTTTAAGCACCTGAACTACATATGACAAGAGTTTGCCCAAGTTTGCAGAAGGCATTTTGAACACAGAACCTACTCTCCTGAACAATTTATGCTATGGTGTGTTTCCCTACTGGATTTGCCTAGTGTTGGGAGGAAAACTTATTCAACTACTGCTAGAGAGCTAAACAGCATGTGTCTAAACACATGAAAAACACATGCTAAACAGCATGAAGTTTTTACAAACTTGTTCTCACCTGGAAATATCCATCACAAGGCTCTCCTCTTTTTTCACTGGGCTTTCAATGATGTTAGCAAGTCGGTGGATGACCCATTTCCTCAACCTGGCAACCTTATGTTGTGCTCTATCCAAAAAGGAAGCAGACACCATCAGCAGTTTGAACACTACCCCAAAAGAACCCCCCAACCACACAACCCACTACAGCAAGAAGTGATATTTAGAGGCTTTACACAAAAGTTAGGGAGTAAGAAAGCAACAAATACATAAGAGACCCAGCACAGCACCTGCAGCATGTGAATTCCCAAGTGGATAGAGTAAATGTGGCAGGACAAACCTAGCCAGGGATGGCTTCATAAATTACTTTGCTTCTCATTATGCTGTTAACCCTTATTCCTGGTAGGTGATGTATGTTTTGCATGCAAATGAAACAGGCTGCCCAGAGAGGTTGTGGAGTCTCCTTCCCTGGAGACATTCAAACCTGCCTGGATGTGTTCCTGTGGAATTGAGTCTAAGTGATCCTGCTCTGGCAGGGGGTTGGACTAGATGATCTTTCAAGGTCCCTTCCAACTCCTAACATTCTGTGATTCCCAAGTTTGCTTTTTCACTACACAAACCAGTCTGTTTACCCCAGTGAGAACTGCAGGTTAGCAAAAAGCACTTCAAGAACTGCAGGAGTCAAGTAGAGCTGCACCACACAGGCTTACTGCTTTAACAGCTTATATCCTCTTTGGAAGAGGCCCTGCAAGTAACCAAGTACCCAGAGCACAGAGTGGGGGGTATTCAGTGAGCAGCAGCACTACAGCAGAGAGAACTCTTTCTTGGGGAGTTTTCCCAACTAGAAATTGCTGCAAATGCCTATTGAGGATAGAAGTATTTACAGGCTACTTTTGGGACATGGAAGTGGGTGCTTTGCTGTTGGCCAAGGATACTACTCAGGCCAGTTTAACAGACAAAAGGGATACAGGATTCCTACACAGGCCTGAGAGTCTGTACTCAAAAAAGGAAACCACTGGGAATTTTGGCCAAAGCAGTTATCAGGGCTAGAAAAACAAAAGGAAAGATTCCTTTGGTCATCCAGTCTGCTGTGGTCAGGCTGGATGGTTCTCACCATGTTTACTCCTACTTGAAGCATTGAATTTTGTCCCAACAAGAGAGTCAGATGCTGGGGCTAAACCCTCAGGGACAGAGGAAACAGAACAGACAATAACCATCAACTCATGGCAAGGGAACCAACAAGTGCTGGCTGTCCAAACCAGACTTCACACAGGTAGTTACTCTAACCACAAAGTAGAAAGAGAAGAGGAAGGTGCATCATCTGCACACTCACATGTTTACATTGTCCTGGTTCTGTTTTTGTCTGTTACTTGAGAAGTCTAAACAAGAGTCCAAGTTGGGCCTGAGGAACATGTTTTTGAGCCAGTCCACGTATTTCTGCAATGCCACTGGCTGCAGGTGTCTGACTACCCTGGAAGAGCTGGAGAGCACTGGATTGCCTTGATTGGTGAGAGTAGAGAAGCCCATCATCACTGCCAGCTGCCTCTCTGGGTCATCGCAGCCGTTCAGGAACTCATCAATATACATCTCCATTTCTGGAGCAAACTTAAACCGGTCTGGGAGCTGAAAAACATGGGCAAGCAAACAGGTCAGGAGCCTCACACTAAGCCTCAGGGTCTTTCTGACTACAAATCACTTTACAGGTACAGCTGCAGTAAGCAAATGAATGCAACAAGCCTGAACACTTGGCACTAGGCACACAGCAGGTCACCCATTGCAACTCATGGTCCCTCTCACAGGAGCAACTGCTGGAAGCGGCACAGAGCCTCATCATGGACTAATTAAAACCACTTAACTCACACTGTCCTAAACCAGATGAGGGTCAACAAAAGCAAGTGGAGAGTCTGGCACCTGGGGAGGAATAACTGCTGGGATCAGGACAGGCTGGGGGTGACCTGCTGGAGAGGAGCTCTGTGGAGAAGGAGCTGGGGGTCCTGGGAGATGACAGGGTGGCCATGAGCCAGCAGTGTGCCCTGGGGCTGAGAGAGACAATGGGATCCTGGGGGCATCAGGAGGAGTGTGGGCAGCAGGTGACAGGAGGGGATCCTCCCCCTCTGCTCTGCCCTGCTCAGGCCCCAGCTGGAGTGTTGTGTCCAGTGCTGGGCTCCCTGGGATCAAACAGCCAGGGATGTGCTGGAGAGAGTCCAGAGGAGACTGAGGAGATGCTGAAGGGCCTGGAGCATCTCCCCTGGGAGGAAAGGCTGAGTGAGCTGGGGCTGTTCAGCCTGGAGAGAAGAAGACTCAGGGGGGACCTGATGAATGTTTCTCAGTCTCTGAAGGATGGGCTGCAGGGGGAAATGGCCAGCCCCTTTTCAGTGTCTGTGGGGACAGGACAAGGGGCAATGGCTGCAAGTTAGAGCAGAGGAAGAACTTTTCCCCAGTGAGGGTGCCAGAGCCCTGGGACAGGCTGCCCAGGGGGTGTGGAGTCTCCATCTCTGGAGAGATTCCAGCCCCGTCTGGACACCGACCTGTGCAGTATGAGCTGGGGAGCTGCTTTGGCAGGGGGTTGGACCCCAGGAGCTCTCCAGGGCCCTGTGAACCCCTGGGAGTCTGGGATTCTGTGAGACAGGCAGCTTCAGTGGGCTGAACCACATGCTGCTAATGCAGTGAAACCCCTAGGCTGAGCCACTCCTGTTTTGGGTGAAAACCCACAATGTTTCTCACATCACCTGCCCTAGACAGAATCACAGAATCTTAGGGGTTGGAAGGGACCTCAAGAGATCATCGGGTCCAACCCCCCTGCCAAAGCAGGGTCCCTATCTCATATTACATACATACTATGTCTATTACATAGACCTTCCCTTGATTTGGAAACTTCCCTTCAATCTCAGTCTCATCCAGCAGCCCTGGAGCCTGCTGACAAATCACAGAACCATAGACTGGTCTGGGTTGGGAGGGACCCCAAGGGTCACAGAGCTCCAAGCCCCCTGCCACAGGCAGGGACACCAACCTCAGGCCTGGAGCTACACAAGGTTGCCCAGGGTCCCAGCCAACCTGGCCTTGAACACCCCCAGACACGGGGCACCCACCCCCTCTCTGGGCAGCCCCTTCCATACCCTCACCACTCTCTCTGCACAGAACTTCCCCCTAAGATCCAATTGAACCCTTCCTTCCTTCAGCTTCACTCCATCCCCCTTGTCCTGCCAGTGTCTCCCATTGGAACAAGCTGATTCCCCTCCTGTTCCTCTGCTCCCTTCAGGGACTGGCAGGCTGCAGTGAGGTCCCCCCACAGCCTTCTCTTCTCCAGGCTCAACCAGCCCAGCTCCCTCAGCCTCTCTCCATAGGGGAGCTGCTCCAGCCCTCTCATCATCTTGGTGGCTCCTCTGACTCCTCTCCACCAGTTCCCCATCTTTCTTGTCCTGGGGCCCCAGCTCTGGACACAGGATCCAGCTGGGACCTCAGGAGGGCAGAGCAGAACAAATGGTAGAAGACATCCTAGCCCCTCTCCCTGGTGTCTCTGAAATGTTGAGGCATTCTGAAAGGAGGGGGAGTTGATATATTTAACCAAAGCAACAGTGCTGCTTTGTGCTAAGTCCTATCCTCAGTCCTGCCACTGATCCACAAGGTATACAGCTGGCACACTGCCGGTCTTAGGGTGCTATCCAGCAGCACCCAGACCACCAGGATATGTCCTATCTCACCACATATTCCATGTCTGTGTGTTTTTTCATAGCCCACAGTGTTCAATCTCACTCATTTGTTCTGAAAAAAACTAGACTGGAGAAACCTTGAAGGGGGCAAGCTGTGGCTTCACTCCAAAAGACTGCAATGCACCTTTATAAATTGGTAAAACAACTGGTTTGGTAAAGCATCCCAATCAATACAGTGACCTGGCAGGAGCAGAAACAGTAATGAAAGTCCAGGGAACACCATTCTTCTAAATAAAGGGGCTTTTAAGTCCTAATTAAACTACAAATGCATCTAATTATACCATCACAAAAACCACAACTTGGCAAGCTGTCGTGCTTCCACTGTTGGGAGAACTCAATACTTGTGCATCAGGACAGAAGCTGGGGGGAAAACTCCAGGAGAGACTGCTGTAAGCAAGCTGGTGACTCACAACAGGGGTTTCACCATCATCTCTTAACAAAAGCAAAGCAAATCCACTTGCTCCTCAGTTCAAAAAAGGGGATTCAGGCAAGTAAGTGACAGTAAAAGCATCAGGCTCAAACTTTGTCTAGTTCCACCTTCAACAACCACCAGAATCCCTTCAGAAATCACATTCTAACAGGATTTGCTTTCTAAAACAAGCAACAGAAGATAACAACCCCCCCAAACCAACAACCACAATTCCAAACCAAGATCTTTCTGATTTCCTCACCACCAACAGTATCTGGGCTGTTCCCAGTTAGCCAATCATTGTGTTCAGTGCTCTGTAGATTTCAGAAAGGAATTGTCTCTTTTTGTGAGGCACATGGAAGAACACAGCCTAATTCCCTGTGCAACAGGCATAAAAAGAAATGGGAAAACAGGCAAATCACAGGAAAAACCACTAAGTGGGGAAATCCTTGAGAAAGTTGGTCCATACAGGGAGATAGGAGGGTAAGCACTGATATCAGAACAGAAAAGCTGCAAAGTCCTACTCCTCCTAAGAGAGGGCAGTGACTTTCTGGCCCACATGAGGAGCTTTAGGATTATGTTAGCACATAAAAATGGGCCAAAGCCTATTTGTACCCATGTTCCCCTTTTATTCGCCATCCCTTTATTGGAGGGTTGTGCTAACTACTGGCTTCCTAAGAGAGAAGGGGGAAAGGAGCTCCAAAATCCAATAAAATAAATAACTCCTAAATAAAAATTGTGCTTAAATCTCAGATGGGTTTATTGAAACAAGCACTAATGTAAACAAAAGTAGGAGTTGTCCCTTTCTGTCTCTGCCCTTCAAATGTTCAGGTAACACCCAGCACAATGACACACAAAAAGGTGCTTCTGGACATGCAAAATGAAAAGGGCTGTGAAAGGATGACATATGACACTGTCAGTGTGCTGAGGGCTGCACTGTTTTCCCCATTGTTACAGCTTTCCCAGCAGCATCAATGAAAGCAGGTGGGGCAGCACCAAACAGTTTCAGAACCCTTCCAGTAAGTCTGAAGGTGGCCATGACAACTAAACAGGAGCAATGGTTGCAAGTCAGAGCAGAAGAAGAACTTTTCCCCAGTGAGGGTGCCAGAGCCCTGGGACAGGCTTCCCAGGGGGTGTGGAGTCTCCATCTCTGGAGAGATTCCAGCCCCGTCTGGACACCGACCTGTGCAGTATGAGCTGGGGAGCTGCTTTGGCAGGGGGTTGCACCCCAGGAGCTCTCCAGGGCCCTGCCAACCCCTGGGAGTCTCTGATTCTATGATACCTGAATAGGTGCTTGAAGGCAGAGCAGTGAGTTTCCTCTCCCTTCATGCCACAGCAGTGCCTGCCTCTTGCACTGCTCACAGCAAGCATGGCTTCTGTCAATGTGTTACCCCCTGCAAACCACCAATCATACAACAACCAAGGTGTAGAATCACAGAATCCCAGCCTGGTCTGGGTTGGAAGGGACCCCAAGGGTCACAGAGCTCCAACCCCCCTGCCACAGGCAGGGACACCAACCTCCAGGCCTGGAGCTACACAAGGTTGCCCAGGGCCCCATCCAACCTGGCCTTCAACACCCCCAGACACGGGGCACCCACCCCCTCTCTGGGCAGCCCCTTCCAGCCCCTCACCACTCTCTCTGCAAAGAACTTCCCCCTAAGATCCAATGGAACCCTTCCTTCCTTCAGCTTCACTCCATCCCCCTTGTCCTGCCATTACATAAGCCTTTTTAATACAACATAAAACTACAAAGAGGGGCAGAGAGGACTTCTGCTCTGGACACTGAGCACAAGTATGTTCAGAAGACCTACCTGAGAGGTAACCACGTGTTCTCCATAGTGCTGCATGACCTTCCCTTTGAGGACCATCTGTAGCTGATCCAGAGCCAGCGAGGGCAGAGCGCTGCCCAGCAATCGGTAGCACGTGTAACTGGGAACAGAGAAGATGCTCAGGCAGAGACAGAGCAGCAAAGCCACACACAAGGTAAGAGCAGCACTGGTGGGACAGGCTACATGGAGCATGCAGGAAGGCCTTAGGTCAAAAATTCATGGATCCTGTCTCCACAAATTCTACTGCCCAAAGCTTTTCCTCTGACTGGCACAGCTGGTAAGATCTCTCCCCACAGCAGGACCTAGAAATAGAGCCCTCACCAGGAGTTCCTTCCTCAATCCCTTTTCTGGATCTCTTCTCCCCAGATAGTTATTTCCATGGGCCTAATAAAATTAACTTAGTTATTGACTAGGCAAGTTTATTTAGTTTTTGACAGCAAATTACTGTCCAATTTGATCAGATTTGTCCAATGGGCTCAAGAGTTAGCAGACAGACAGCACCAGCCCCTTTCCTCCAGGAAACCAGGCTGAAGAAAAGCAACACTTCTGACCACACAAAGGGTATTTTCATATGTACTCAAGCCAAGTAAAACAAGAACTAAACTGCTCAGGCCTGCAAAAATAGCTTTCTTTCACTGTGATACTCATATAACATGCTAAGAAAAAATTTTGCAGGCAACTATTGAACCCCTGATCTAACAGACATTTCAACTTGACCACAGGCTTCTTTGCTGTGGTGCAAATTAAACTGTGCTCCTGCAAAATACTTACTGATGTATATTCCAGATTTTGCAGCACTGTTATACAGCAGGAGTCCCAACAGGCAACTTAAATAATCCTACAAACATTCAGCATTAACTTGGAAAAAGAGCTACAATAGCTACTGCTGTGATGTCAGCCACAGCCAAATTCTACATAAACCCAGAGACCATGTCAGAATCCAAACACAGCCAAGCATTTCCATCCTGTCCATCCCACAAAGAACAAGCCCAGCAGTTTCAGGCATAGATATCAGATGTAGGGCTTGTGTCCACATGAGCCACTTAGGGACAGTACAGCTCCTCTGCCAAGTCTTGCAGGAGCAAGCTATAGATTTAAGAAACCCTTTAGGCCCAGTGAGGTTCATCATCTTTATGTGCTGTCCTAAATTTAACCTCAAATTTGCTATATGTCACAACTCTAAGAGAAATCTTTACTAAGTCCTGGACTGAAGCTCCCTATAAAGCTTCTGATGAATGCTCAAGTCATCAAAACCAGAGGTTCTCACACTGCTCATGAGAAACCATGTGCTCCATCCTACCACAGGCCAGCAGAAAGACTGGGGCAAGAAACAGAAGGATAATATGGAAAACAACAAACAGTGTCCATCCAAACAAACCTCACAGGTCCTGATTTCTCACTTAGGAGCCCATTCTCCACACCTTCTTTCCAGAACAGTTCAAAGGCACCTTCCTTCAGTGCAACTTGCAGCAAATCAAACACTACACTGGGCAGTTTCTTGTCCTTCTTCTCAGACTTGGCAGCACCCTGCAGAAGCTCTACAAGCCTAGAACAAAGAAAGAAAGAATATAATACAAGATCTGGCCTAGAAGGGGATTGCTGAAAGCCAAATTCATCCTGCTGAAGGGCATGGAATGTTTCCTGATCTGTGCCCCTTGGGAGAAATATGACAGGGCTGTAATTTAGGAACCTGTGTAACAATTAGCACCTAACCCTTAACAGCACCAGAGCAGCAAATGCAGGCAGGTAACAGAATGAAAGCCACAGTGTCAGGAGGACAGAGCCAGGCTCTTCTCAGTGACGTCCAAGGAGCAGCAGGTACAAGCTGGAGCAGAGAAACGTAAGGAAAAACTTTCACTGTGAGGGTGCCAGAGCCCTGGGACAGGCTGCCCAGGAACGCTGTGGAGTCTCCATCTCTGGAGAGATTCAAACCTGCCTGGATGCTGCTCTGTTCTGTGATTTCTCTCACTGCTAGCCAAGAGACTGAGAACATTACACTGAGGGTTCCTTCTTTCAGACCTTACCTGGGAATAGTCTCCTGATTCACAACTGTAGGTGAGCCAAAGAGCTTCTTCAGATTTTTAGGTTTCATAACCCCAGGGAATTTCTGTATGCCCACGAGCAAGAGGTGCAGGTTCTCTGGAGAGGCAAAGGCTGAGGCAAGGTCACTTTGCAAGATGCCAAACAGCACCTCCTGAAACACAGTTTCAGGAACCTAGAGGGAAAGGAAAGTAACAGCATATGAGAAACTGTGGTGGTTTGACCCTGGCCAGAGGCCAAATACCCACCAAGCTGCTCACTCACTCCCCTTTTCAGCCACAAAGGGGAGAAAATACATATTGGGAGGCTTAAGACCTGAGATAAGGCCAGAGGGATCACTCTGCAATTAGTGCCATGGGCAAAACACTCAGCTCAGAATAAAGGAAAGTGATTTATGACACTACAGCTGCACACCCAGTGAACCAGAGTTGGGTAATGAGAAGCAGCCAGGTCTTACAGCACCTTCCCCCCACCCCTCCCTTCTGAGCAGACTTAACATCATCATGGCATTCTACTACCTTGCTGTGCATTGCATTAAAATATCTGTGCTGTGGGGCATTTTACCAAACACCTGCAGTGCTCTGGAAACTTTAGAAACAGCCTTTGTGGTGATGCAACATGGATGTGTCCAGCACTGCCATACAGCCTCCAGGCACTTAACCAGCTGAAGCAGGACAACAGGCTGTCATCAGACAGCTGTTCTGACTCCAGCTGATACTGTTCTCTTGCTGATGTTCCTAACTCTCTCCTGTCCTGTGAACTCTCTCTTATTCTCAGCCTGTACAGACTGCTCCTGTCCAGGGAGAAGGAGACACTCCTGCATTAGCTTTGAATTACATTTACCCAGAAATAAGATACTTGCTTCAACAGGATTTGCAACTGTGTTCAGTGCCTTTAGAGAAAAAATGGATGCAATGTCTTCATCAATACAATAAGAAAAGCACAAAATCCAATTTAATTTGTGGGTTGTTTTTTTAAAAATTGGATTCAAAATGTGAATCTTCTAGTGAAGATGCCCCTGCTCACTGCAGGGGGGTTGGACTAGATGGCCTTTAAAGGTTCTTTCCAACCTAACACATTCTGTGATTCTATAAAAATACATTTAAACTTAACAACAAGACTAAGGGACAAAGAACACATCATTTTATTTTGATTTAACACTGTCAGCCCTCACATCTACAAACATTATCCACAAAAAAAAAAGAGGAGATGATTCACAAACTTCCTTCTTTTTCTATATCCTCCATAGCCCAACATCCTCTCACTCCCAACAGCCCAAAATTCACCCTTAGGCCCAGGCTTGGCACATGAAAAAAAGGAGACTTGCTGTCCAGAGTTTTCAGCACCCCTGCATTCAGAAGAGCAGAGGGTCTCATGCACCACCCAAGCAAGTCAACTGGGAAAAAACAAGACTGTGGGTTTGTCCCCCATTAAATCAGATTGAACTAAACAAAAGCATCCCTCCCAGAATAAAAGCACCTGCCCACAGCACATAAAGTGAACTGCTCACACAGTTTAAACTCACTCTTTCACATCCCCTGTAACAAGCCAAGGAAAAACCAGTCCCCAAGCACAGTGCTCCCTCCTTCCCAAGTGCCATGGCCATACCTCAGACACGATGTCGATGAGAGCTTTGCGAGGGAGGTCTCTCAGGTGTGCTTGGTGATGTGCCAGCTGCTGAAGAAGCTGGATACTCTCCAGCAGAGCTTTCTGGTCCTAGAAAGCAAAGAGGACATATGGCAAAGATTAAGCTGAAGGTTCAGTCCACTCTTGTGACCCTTAAACCTACTTATGGTAAGAAACCTATACAGTTTCTCCCTGACAGGTCACTCAACTTTCCCCAAAATGGACATACATGAGAGCAAATCCCTTCCTTCCCAGAGAGGTAGGAACCTCCTGTGCTGTCTCACAGAGTTCCTACATTCTAGTCAGGAACAGGCATCTCAAAGACACCATTATCCATGGATAAAGCAAAAGAAATGAACTGAAATTGATGCTCCAAGGTCCATCTCATCTGCTGGCCAATGACCCAGCCCTTCTCTCTAAATGCTCTCTCCACTTCAGACATACATGGCCTGAAACCTCCCCAGGGAGCCCACAAGCAGCCCCTCACCCTGGGGCTCAGGCCTTTCCTCTTCCAGAGAACCCTCCTAATACAACTTCCCAAGGGATTGTTCTCGGCCGGAGCAGCCTGCCACTCCAAACATGCCAAACATCCAGCAACAGCTCCCAAACCAAAGGAGCCAGGACTGAAAGACATAGCTGGCCTGAAACCTCCTCAGGGGGCCCACAAACCCTGGGGCTCAAGCCTTCCTTAGCCTGGGAACCTGCAATGTACCTCCCCAGGGAGCCCACAAACAGCAGCAGCGTTACCTTAACGAGCCGGCCAGACTGAAACAGAGCCATGACTCCAAAGAAGTTTCCAAAAGCAGCATTTCTCACAAGTTTCTGAAAAGGGGGAAAAAAAGCAGGGGAGAGTGTTAAAAATCCACTTAACTTAAGATTTCAAGATGGAAAAAGGTGGCTGAACCATCTAACCTCAAGCACCCTGCCACGGGACAATAACACACCGAAAAGCAACCAACCTCCTGCACTGTGTTTGAGAGCATCTGCCCCAGATTGTCTGTCTGTCCCACTGATCAACCTCAGCCAAAGCAGGGCCAGGTGACAATGTCATCAACCTCCACAAATACTTCCCTGATTTCAACACTGCCAAGTGTGAGGGGTTGCACTTGGGCTGGAGGAATCCCAGCCATAGTTCCAGGCTGGGAGAAGAGCTCCTGGAGAGCAGCCCTGTGAGAAGGGCCTGGGTGTCATGGGGGATGAGAAACTCCCCATGAGCCAGCAGTGGCTCTGGCAGCTGGGAAGGGTGATGGGATCCTGGGCTCCATCAGCAGAGGGGTGGCAGCAGGGACAGGGAGGGGATTGTCCCTCTCTGCTCTGCCCTCCTGAGGCCCCAGCTGGATCCTGTGTCCAGAGCTGGGGCCCCAGGACAAGAAAGATGGGGAACTGGTGGAGAGGGGTCAGAGGAGCCACCAAGATGAGGAGAGGGCTGGAGCAGCTCCCCTACGGAGAGAGGCTGAGGGAGCTGGGCTGGTTGAGCCTGGAGAAGAGAAGGCTGTGGGGGGACCTCATTGCAGCCTGCCAGTCCCTGAAGGGAGCAGAGGAACAGGAGGGGAATCAGCTTGTTCCAAGGGGAGACACTGGCAGGACAAGGGGGATGGAGTGAAGCTGAAGGAAGGGTTCAATTGGATCTTAGGGGGAAGTTCTTTGCAGAGAGAGTGGTGAGGGGCTGGAAGGGGCTGCCCAGAGAGGGGGTGGGTGCCCCGTCCCTGGGGGTGTTCAAGGCCAGGTTGGATGGGGCCCTGGGCAACCTTGTGTAGCTCCAGGCCTGAGGTTGGTGTCCCTGCCTGTGGCAGGGGGGTTGGAGCTCTGTGACCCTTCTGGTCCCTTCCAGCCCAGACCAGGCTCTGATTCTATGATTTCATTACAGTCGTTTGCCTTAGCAAGAATCCCCAAAGTCATCAGGAATTCAAAGAACCAGGAGTGGTTATTTTAGCCTAGCTGTTGGCCAACACTGCTATGAATCAACTCACCTTTTTCACTTTTTCCATGTTGTGTTTTTCTTTTATCTGTTCCAGGACACTGCACATTGGAATTTCCTCAAAAGCCTGTAAAACCTGAGGAGATAAGACAGAACACCTCAGTTTGCAGTTCTTCCATTTCATTAACTTTTATCAAGTCCAGCTTGAAAGAGAGCTGAAGAGTTCTTCAGCACAGGAGCAGATGGGCTGCTTTACTGGGCCAGAATGGAGACAGCTACATCAGTAAAAGATGGGTCACAACATGAACTGGTATAGACATAAGTAAACCTCCTCATATCCTATTTTTGCTTTTTTTTACCCTCTATGTGACATAGAGGGATTAATGAGAACATTTTGCTGCAGCCTCATGACCCTGTAACACAAGGAATGAAACTTTCCATCCCAGGCAAGGCCTGATCTAAGTGGGAGGAGGAACACTGGCTCTTCCGCATTACCCACTTCTCAGGTGGACGGAGGTCTGATCCCACTGGTGATCCCCCTTGTTGGGACTCTTTAGCTGTGATACAAACTCAAACAGTGCAGAGGAAATCACAGAATCATAGACTCCCAGGGGTTGTCAGGGCCCTGAAGAGCTCCTGGGGTCCAACCCCCTGCCAAAGCAGCTCCCCAGCTCATACTGCACAGGTCGGTGTCCAGACGGGGCTGGAATCTCTCCAGAGATGGAGACTCCACACCCCCTGGGCAGCCTGTCCCAGGGCTCTGGCACCCTCACTGGGGACAAGTTCCTCCCCATGTTGGTGGGGAACTTCCTGTGCTCCAACTTGCAGCCATTGCCTCTTGTCAACTCTAAAAAAAACCAACTCTAAAGCGTGTGTTAAAGTGTTGCCTTCTCAGGTCTTCCAAAAAAACCCAGCCCAACACCAGAGACAAGTTAAGAAGTCACGATAGTTCTAAAGGTAGCAGATACAAAAACCTGAGCAAATTTTGCAAATTAAGGAGGGGGACCTCATTGCAGCCTGCCAGTCCCTGAAGGGAGCAGAGGAACAGGAGGGGAATCAGCTTGTTCCAAGGGGAGACACTGGCAGGACAAGGGGGATGGAGTGAAGCTGAAGGAAGGAAGGGTTCAATTGGATCTTAGGGGGAAGTTCTTTGCAGAGAGAGTGGTGAGGGGCTGGAAGGGGCTGCCCAGAGAGGGGGTGGGTGCCCCGTCCCTGGGGGTGTTGAAGGCCAGGTTGGATGGGGCCCTGGGCAACCTTGTGTAGCTCCAGGCCTGAGGTTGGTGTCCCTGCCTGTGGCAGGGGGTTGGAACTCTGTGATCCTTGGGGTCCCTTCTGACCCAGCCCAGGCTGGGCTCTATGCCGGCCCTCGCAGCAGGTCAGGACCCTGCCGCCGCAGAACCGCACTAGCACAGCACAGACCTTTCTGAACCACCTCTAAACGAGCCGGCACCCTTTTAAACCACGCCGGTTTTTCTACGCTGGCGAGGAGAGGCTGCCGGGTGGGAGGGAGCCCCGCAGGCCCCCGAGGGGCAGCGCGGGACCCCGGCTCCGCAGGGCCTCCCCGCTCGGTCCCGTCCCCAAATCACCCACCTGGGCCAGGGCCAAGCTGAAGCCCGGGCGGGCGGCTTCGCGGGTGGCTGCCAGCCCCTCCACCAGGCGCTTCAGGGTGTACTGCAGCTCGTCCTCCTGCAACGACAGACACACCGCCGGCTGGGGCCATGCCCGCGCCGCTCGGGCCCGCGGGTCCCCCCGCCGCCGCCCCGCCTCACCTTCCCGCCGTCCCGCAGGTGCCGCAGGAGGCTCTCGGTGGCCGCCAGCCGCGCCGCCTGCTCCGGCCTGGCGATGTCCCAGAAGAGGTCGAGGAAGGCGCGGCCCCTGCGCAGCACCCCGCGGGGCTCCGCGCCGCCGCCCCGGCCCTCCTCCCGCTCCGCCATGCCGCCGCTGCCACACGTGGGGCCCGCCGCCGCGCTGCGCCCGGCCCGGCCCGCCCCTTCCGGGGCAGCGGGGTCCGAGCGGGGCCGGGCCCGCCGGGTCCCCCTCCCCCGGCCCCGCTCCGCGACACGTGCCGCTCCCCGGGGCGGCGGGAGGGGGGTGGCGCGCGAGGGGGTGGCGCGCGGGGCGCGGCGCGTGCCGCTGCACTGCAAGACCCGGGCCCGGCGGGAGCGCGCGAGCCGCACGCTCGCTCTCCCCGCGCCGTGCGCGCGGGCGACCTGCCCCCTCCCCCCAGCCGCCTCGCGCCAGCACGCGGGCAAGCCGGGAGCACGAGCCGCCGGCACCGGCTACGACACGTTTCGGAGCCAGTGGCCTAGGGGGGGTGTTTGCCCGGCCGTGGCGCCGCTGTGCTCCATACTGGAGCCTCCCCTGGGGCTGAGTCGCAGCCAGCAAGCGCCTGTGACAGCGCCCGGCCTCCGGGACTTCCCGACAGGCAGTAGTGCGGACAGCCCCGGCGGGGCGGGGAGCTGGAGACAGGCACCGCGAGGGGCAGCCCCGGCCTGGGCTCCGCCATATATAAGCGGCGCGGGGGCCTGCGGGCGCGGTCCTGTCACGCTCGCACGGGGAGGAGGCCGAGGCGGAGATGGCGGATTTTGATCCTTACGACGATCGGGCCTACAGCAGCTTCGGCGGCGGCCGGGGGTGAGCGCGCCGCCGCGGGCGGCCCCGGGGCCTGGGCCGCTCGGGATCGCCTGCGGGCTCCCCCCGGAGCAGGGAGGGGAGGAGGGAGCGGCGCTCTGCGGCCCCCCCGGCGGGAGAGGAGGGGGCGCGGCCGGACAGGGCCTAGCTTGCCCCTTTCCCTGTGGAGATGGCGGGCGGGCACGGCGGGGGGGCTGGCGGAGAGGCGCGGGGCGGGGGCGCCTCATCTAGGAGCCTCTCGGGGCTGTCGTACCACGCTGCCTTCATCTCTCTAGGGGGTGGGGATGAGCCCGGCGGGGCGCGTTTGCCCCCGGCCTTGGCGGGCTCGCTTTGTGAGGCGAGGAGGAGGCTGTAGCGCCCTGGGAGGGGGTGGCGGCCCTCCCCTTTCTACGCCGGGCCAGTGCCGCAAGGTTTAGGGCCTGGTGGCTTGGGAGTGTCGAGAAGGGGTAGGAGGAGGGTGTCGCTGTGTTCCCGCCGGCCCGGCGGAGGGCTGGGGGGGGGGTGGTGGGGATTTAGGGAGGTACTGTGCCGGAGCCAAGGTAGGCCGTGAGGAGCTCTTGCAGGGACTGACTGGGAGCTGAGAGGAGGGTGCTTCCCGTGAAGCATCGCTGGGGGACGAGAGCCGCCTGTTCCAGCAGGACGATCTCCGCACCGAGAGGTGCCCGGCGGCGGGGGGAGCCGCTGCGGCGCCCCCGAGAGCGGGCAGCATTGCGATGTCTGCAGCGAGGAGGAAATGGGAGGGCTTTGTGGTGCCTTCGGTCAGGGAGGGCTGTGAGCTGCCGGCCTGCGTTATCCGGGGCTCTGGGTGCTGACTCCAAATATCTTATCCTTAGGAATAAAGCTTGTCTCATCTCTGTTTCTTTGCTGGTGAGTGCATACGGGGGAGGAGCTACAAAAGCAATAGCCGGGGATTGCAAAGTTTGCCTTAAATCAGGTTAAGAAGATGCAATTAATAATTGACTCTTTTTGAAGGTTGGTGCCATGGAAGTTTCTGTGTGCATTAAAATAAAACAGTAGGCATAAAACTGGGAACCACACTGTCTTTGCAAACCCATCCTAATGAGTATGCCATTTTCTAATCTAATATCCCATGACATGGTTCTTAATCAACAGTGTGCTTGTCCTTTCTTGTTCTCAGAGGAATAAATCGGTTTCAGGCTGTTTAGGCACAGGGAAGAGTTACTATTCACCTCATAATAGGAGTAAGTTCTCCTGCCTTTGGAAACACTCTGACAGTTAAGCATTGTAAGCTAGCTTTTAGGTGTGGACTCCCTTTGTGTCTAAGGGAGAGATGTCCCAGAGCAAACGGATGATGTAGCCACTCAAAATTCTGCTATTTCTTAAATTTACTAACATGTAAACTTGGCAGCAGCCTCTAGTGACACTTCACATCTCATGACAAATTCAGATGTTGCTATACAGCCTGCCCCAGTCAGTGGAGGCATGTTCTAAGAAGTCATAAAATTAAATTGTTATTTTCATATTCTGATTTCTCTACCAGAGTACTGAATGTGCTCTCAAGCAAGATGTGGATACTTGTTTTGGTGTCCTGATTATTAGAGGCCTCTGAAGATGAGAAAATAGATTTCTGAGTTAGCAAGTATCTAAGCCTCAGATGCTTGTACTTGCATTAAATTTATCACTGTTACTGGTAAGTTACTAATAGCTAATTCACAATTCCAGTCCTTAACAGGCCTTTGTGCTTTGCAATACATGTTAGTGTCATGAGAAGGTGACAGATCTTGAAGGTTCTGATTAAAGAATCTAATGCTAAAGCAACTTGTCCTTGTTTTAAGGTGCTTTAGGACTGTAAAAATAGTGCAAACTCTGAGATAAAATCAATTTACTGGAACCTGCATTTTGCATGGCCATTGGCCTGTATAGGGAGGGAGTATGCCATTTTTAGTGTGATAGAAAACAGGAGCTCCCAACAGGTTCTGACATATGTGAGACATCTGTCACTTTCTCATCATCTTCAAAACTGTGGTGGAAGAACAGCAGATCCTGACACTGGCATGATGAGACCATTCTGCTTAGTGTGCTGATTGAAGAGCTGAAGCATAATACCATGGCGTGCAGAAGTCACTTTATTCCAGATGAGGGATGTGCTGTTGACTTTAACAAAACCTTTTTGGTAAGTGTTTTTGGAGTCCAGAATTTGACACAGATGTGTGTTCTGCACACTGAGAACTGGCTGCAACTCTGAACATCTGTAGTGCTTCTCAGAGCTGAAAGAGTCAGGAGTGTTTATCACTCCTGACTTGCTGCTGGGCTGTTTATTTTGGTGTGGCTTTAAGCACTGGGCACCTTACTCAAAGGTTAAGTTACATCTGCTGAACAAAGTAAAAGTAAGTGAAAATGGAGAGCTAGTCTTTATCCTGCTGGCATTTTGTACCCTGTGTCTTACCTGTTGAGAGTTAATAAATATCTCCTAACTTTTAAGCTTGGGTAGGCTTTTTGAATCATAGAATGCTCTGGGTTGGAAGGGACCCCAAGGATCAGAGACCTCCAACCCCCCTGCCACAGGCAGGGAAGACATGGAATGTAATGAAGGCATGAAATGCTTACTATAGAGCTTTTCTAGATTCCTTCAGTAGATTGGGTATATATTTATAGAGTTGTGATCTTGGAGATTCTCAACTAAACTTTCATCCTGCTGAGCCTCATGCTGCCTCTGGTAAAAGCACTGGATTGGAATCCAGTTAGTGATTGTGCTGTGCAAAAAGAGAAATACTGACCTGTAGTTTGAGTCTTTAGTGAGGGGTATCAAATTCATACACTGGCTTTCAAAAAGGTCACATCTTGTTTTCTGGAGAGGACAACCAGAGAAGTCTGTCTTTCTAAAAGAGGAGCTTCAAAATTACAGTTTGGTGGTTCTTTCACCCCAGTATGGCCTTGTGATGTCATTTAACTCAGTCCACCAAGAAGTAAATCTCATTCTAGGGATGTTTACTTCTGCACTTGCCAGAAGCAAGCTTTCCTCTTTAGCTTTCTGCTTTCTTTTTCAAAAAAGAAACTGAATAGTTATCTTGGTTTCCCACATTAAGGTGGCATAATTATTACCTGTGTGAGAGTAAAGGTTACTCTGAATGGGAAATGCAGGTACTCATGTAACACATTGGTGTAACCCAGTTCAACTTCATTTAGGAAAGTTTTAAGTTATAGTTGACTTTTGTCCTGTTTTGTTAGAAGGGAAGAGCAACTTCTTTCAATCTCATGGTTTGGTTACTGAAGTCAGTTGATGGGTTCATTTCAGCTCCTCCAGTTTTGGAAACATGTAGGGAAGCATAGAAGCTGAGTTTGGACCCTAGTTACTGACCATTCCTGTTCTTCAGATGGAGACTATGATGCCACAAATATGTATTTGATAACCGAGGCATTAATGGATCAAATTCAAAAAGAATACTTCATTTTCTGACTTAATATAAGTAAGGATTGCACAATAGGGCATGTACCCCCTGAAGTTCTGGTACACTGTGTTAGAGACAAGGCTTGTTTGCAGCACCAAAGATTCTTTTGGGGACTTGAAGGTGTGGCTTCAGTGGCAGCTCAGATTTATCTTGAGTAGAGGTTGCTGTTACAAGCTGTAGTTCAGTCTCCTTTCTGTCTTGGACCAAATGCTAGTTGCAGCTGTCCAGGTCACTTTGTTGATCTGGCTGAGAATTCAACTTCAGGGTGGATTTTCAGGTGAAGCAGCTCACTGATCCAGATGACTGGCAGTCCAGGGAACAGGATGAGAATGTGAAGGAGGAGGCTATGCCTTTTACACTCAAGGCCAAGCAATTTTGATGGCCTGTAAAATACAAAAATTAAGATTTTTGCCTGCAATTTGAACATATTGTCTTTTAATAACTGTGAAGTCATACATAATTAAGACAAAGGTGTGAAACTGATTCTACATATCATGGAATACTTTAGGACAGGAACTCTGCTTTCTTGAAGTTTCTCCTTAAAACTTAGTCTTGTGACTAAAGTTAATTCAGCTACGTACAGCTCTCAACTTAGAGAGCCGTTCTCAGGTATGGTTTTGACACTTAAGCTGTTAATGAGACAAAGGCAAATGAGGAATATCATTAAAAATGGTAAAATATGATCCTGAGTGGACACTAATTAAAGAGAACATAGGTTGTGATTTAAGTACACTTAGCAGCATAGTGTTGGGGACAAGTGACTCCTGCATGAAGCTGCTACCATAAAAAGCCTCAAATAGCAGGCTTACCTAGGAAGAGTTAAGGAATATTAGTCAAGATTTCAGCATTATCTGATTCATTAGTAATAAAAGATTTATTCTGGAATAAATAATTTTTTTTAAAAAGCAGCCAAGAATGTTGCTTGCCCAATGCATTTTCTGGCTGCATGCAACCAGCCAGCCTTAAAGGGAATAAAAAAGTTACTTGACCTTTTGTATTTTAGGTAGGACTCTTCACTAGCAAATCCTGGTTTGATACAACTTGTGTTCCACTGTGCTTTCAAAAGTAGGAGACATGAACAAAGCCCAGTAAAGTAAGGTGTTTGAGAGAAAATGGGCAGAATAGTAGATAGCCATCTCAGGAGAAATCAAAGATAGCTTAGGTGGGGTGAATGGTACTGGAACTGATGACAGTGGTGTCCTGTCTAGGACAGGAGCTGTAACTTAAGTTATAGTCCAATATAGGAGTCCAGGAGCTATAACTTAAGGTTGCTTTATGCTCACAGTACAGATCTTGCTCTCTAAAGATCAAAATTAGCTTCAGAAGATTAGCCTCACCAAGAAACTTAACAGAGAGATGTGTTACATGAATACAGGGAACAACTTGGCTGCTACAGTCTAGTTCCTCAGCAGCCAATCCCAGTAGCCTTAGCTGAGACTGAGGGAAGGTAGGAAAAGACAACCAGTTTACCTCTATCTCTAATTCCTCAGACATCCAAATAGCACAGGAATTGTTTTCACTGCCTTCAGCTTGGTTAAGCAGGGTGTTCTATTTTGTGTTCAGTTCAAAGTATTCTAGTTCACAGCTGACTGTGCTAGAGTTAGAAGATGTTTCTGTTAAGCTAAATGATGCTCAAATAACTTAGATTATTGTGGAGGGAATGTTATAATACACAGTTTAGTTGAAGGGGTTGGAAGCTGATGACCCTGTGCCAAGCAAGTATTCCTTCACTGCTATAAATTATTCTTAAAATCTAGTCTAGGGTGTGGTTTTAAAATAGCAATGTTTTTGAGTAGGTGACAATAGAGATAAAGGTAGGTTGCTTTTCTTAAGGCATTGTAGGATGAGGAAGTTCATCCTTTTGTTCCTGAGTTCACCTGTCTTATAAGTAAAGATATTAATTAGTTTTCCTACTGAAGTACTGCATCAGGTAATGCACAAGGTGGCCAGTATAGGAAAAGGGATAGAAAAACTGACCAGAGGTGTGGAAAAATGCACTTCCAAAAAGCCAAACCCAGCACCTGAGTAGTGCTGTGGGCTGTACTGGTGGCTCTGGTGGGAGTCAAGTTCCAGAGACAGTGTTGATTCTTCCCACAGGTCTCGCGGTGGCGGCCTGGGCTCCCGCAAGCAGAAGGAGCTGCCCACAGAACCCCCCTTCACGGCGTACGTGGGGAATCTACCCTTCAACACTGTTCAAGGAGACATAGATGCCATCTTCAAGGATCTCAGTGTAAGGAGTGTACGACTAGTCAGAGACAAGGAAACAGACAAATTTAAAGGTGAGTGTTTAGTTGTAGTTGGCCAGTTAGTAATAGAAAAATGAGGTAACTCTGAAGTCACTTCAGTGGGGATTTCAGCCTCTAAAACACAGTTAGCTTGTTGACCCATGTCTGTTCTTTATGTTGATTCATAAACATCTCATTTGAGTGAGATTCACTGTTGCATCTATCATCTTAAGATGCAGACTGACCTTAGTGGCAAGTGTCAATATTTGCCCTGCCATAAAAGGACTTTCTCAAACCTTGTTGCCTTGTACAAATTGTTACAGAGCTGAAGTGCCTGACCTGCTTAAGGTCCATGACCTGAAGTGTTCAATACTTACATAATCTTTCCTTAGTTCAGAAGCTGAAGCAACAGGAATCTCTTCTCTTACTTTTTCTCCTTGTCTACTAAAACAAGAAAAAAGAAGTAGATAAGCCATTCAGACAATTGTCTTAGAGGACCTAAATCTCTTTTCCACTGGAATTGGGCAATGGAAAGGGAGTATATTTGTGGATTACTTTTAGGGAAGAAAAAAGCTTAACTCAGGTAACAAGGTCTCAGAAGAGGGGTGGATTCACCAAATGATGTAAAAATCAGACTGCTGCCCAGCTTCTTGTTAAAAATACTAGAAACCAAATGTCAGTCTTCAGCTAAATAACTGTCTGAAGGCATAGATCAAATTAATCTGTAGAGAGAACCCTACAGAAAGGGGAATTAATCAGACCCTTTGCATAGTCCCTGTACAGATTTCTCTTTCAGGATTTGTCCCCATCATTAATAGGCATATGTAATGCATTCATCCTTAATGGTGTTTGGCTTCTGACTTGTGTACATCTTGCTGTTACCATGTTGTAGCTCATGTTTGAAAGAGCAGTGAGGCTGTTAGCAGATGCCCAGGAGGAGTAGCTTCTTTCAAAGGCCTTTGGCACTGCTGGTATTAACCTGTGAGGTGGTTCTTGCAGGATTTTGTTACGTCGAGTTCGATGAGGTGGAGTCACTCAAGGAAGCTCTTACGTATGATGGTGCAGTAAGTATTCTTGCAATTTATTCTTGAAATTAATTAAGCACAAGTCTCAAACTCCTTGGCAGCCTATATGGTATATTCTGAAGAGATTTTCCCCATTATTTGACAGCTTTTGGGTGATCGATCACTCCGAGTGGACATAGCAGAAGGCAGAAAACAGGATAAAGGTGGCTTTGGCTTCAGAAAAGGCGGCGGGCCTGATGACAGAGGTGACTTCCATTTTTCTGAATAGCTTCTTAATGTAATGGTTGTAGCTGTGACTTCTTGTGCAAACTAATGCTGTTACAAGGCATGCAGATAACTGTGAAGATGCTGTAGGACTGAGACATTTTGTAAGTGTGTCTATGTTTCTCAGCTACCTGCTGCTGCTCCTGAAATGTCTGGGATTGATGTGCTTTGTGTCCAACAGCTGAACGTGTCACTCCTAGCCCAGGAAGTGAGACCAATACCCCTAGTAATGTGCACTGTCTTGCAGAGGACAATTGTAAGCCCAACAGTCTGATCTGCTACTATTTTACTATGATGTAAGAAAAGTGAGTAAGCTAAGTAAGCAGAACTATGCAAATACTTGTTTTGAACTACCTCCTGTCCCAGTGTAAAAAGAGGTTTAGCTTTAGTTGAAGCTTAATTGATTTAGACTCACTAAAGTTGATGGTTCGTTCTTGGTTAACTTAAACTGATCTTTTGTGCCTATGCAATGGAACTGAAACAGAAGGATTTTCCAGCAGCATGACTTGGGATGTTGAAGGACTGACACTTTGGTTTGGTATCCCCTTGCTCAGTCTTTCCCACACCTTCAGACCTGAACACAATTGTGGCTTTTTTCCTAGGAATGGGAGGAGGTTCCCGAGAATCCAGAGGAGGTGGATGGGATTCCAGAGATGACTTCAATTCTGGTATCAGTATTAACACTTATACAGACAGGCAGCCTGAAAGGCACAGAAATGTTCTCATTTTCATGTCAACTACATTTGTCCCCATTACATTTTTTTTTTTGGTGGAATCTACTGTATCCCAACTTTGGGCATCCTACAGCTGCAGTGGGATTCTTCAGGGGGAAATCTTCTATTATCTGATAACAGAGAAAAGAGTCTTGACTGTAACTTTTGCAAAACAATCCTAAATAACAGAATACCTGTTCAAATCTAGCCTGTGGTGGGTAGATTTTAAGCATTTCTCAAACATGAGGCCAAGTGCAATTCTGAATAGTAGCAGAAACAGACATCATGTGGAGAAGCTGACATCGTATTCTTTCAGAGCAGAGGCTTTCACTTTCTTGAGGATACCTGACATCATTATATGTGTATCCCTGAAGCAACTGACTTCTCCAAAGATGTATTACTGTTCCAGAGCATGTTTAAGTGCAAGATGCTCCTAAACTTTTAGACAGGTCTAAATGCAGGTTGCAGCAAATGACTGAGCTCATGGAGTGGAAGGTATTGATGGAGCTACTGAGTTTGCTCTTGCCTTCCAGTCAATTTCTAGCTATTAGAATCCAGGGTGACATTAACACAATTGCTTTTGTCCTCTGAAATGGTGGGTTTGGTCCATTTTCTGATGGGGAGATGTTGGCAAATGCAACTTTGCAGTGTCTGGTCTCTGCGTGAGTGGAATGGACGGAGGAGGAGCAGGAACAAGGCGTGCCCTTGCCACTAGCATGGACATGAAGCACGGTGCTGGAGAGAGCAGGCTTGCTACACTGCTGTGCTTAACATGCCTTTGTAGCTGAGCATTGTGGTGCCATAGCTTGATACCTTTTTTGGCAGCTTCTTCAAATGCAGATGCATTTCAGCTTGTTAGATGCTGGATGAGGAGAACCAAAAACTTTAGCATGTAAGTCTTAGTTGCTACAGCAGCTTTTCTTCTCAGGTTGTGCAGCCATGCTTTGGATCAAGTCTTTAAACGTGGTTGGCTGGTGCTGAAGTAAGGGACAGTTCTGCAACTGCCAAATACAGAAATGGAAAGGAAAAATCTCTGATGGGAGCAGAACAACTTTCTCATCCAGGCAGCTTCTGAAAAACTGAGCATATTCCCCTTGGGTGTGCAGTTAGGCTGAAGTATCCTCCTCCTCCCCCTGAATGCAGATGATGGCTTGGAGAGAGAGATGCTCTAGGACAGTAGTCATTGCTACAGAGTGCAGTTCTGGCCAGTGACAGACAACTTGTGATTGAGTTATTTCTTTTTAAACATAACTGAAGGAATGCAGCCAGTTTCATGTGTAAAGTCTGAATTGTTTTGTTTGTGGGGGTTTTTCCAGCTCTTTAATAGGTCTAGTAAATGCCTGGTCAGCTTAGAGTACAACTTAACAGCCTTGGGGTTTTGCTCTGTTTTTCATAAGCTTGGTTTTACAAGCACTGTGTATTTCACTACTCCCTAGCTGCTTCCCCATTCGCTCTGCTCTGGCAGACTTCATGTAGAGACTGTAGGCAGCATACTACAGGCTACAGAAGTGCCCTAAGTGCTTCTAGTGTTGTCTCTGAATTCAATTAATTGTGCTAACAGTCTGAAGTTGCAGCTGAAGCTCATACTTTAAGCTCACTTGATGACTCACTCTCCAGTAAGCCTCTAGGTGGATAAAGCAGTTTCCTAACCTGGCACATTTGAATTTGTGTGACTCTTCTAGACCATGTTAGAGATCTGTGAAGCAATCTGTCTACAGACAAAGGCTCTCAGTGCATCCTCTTGGACTGACAGCAGTGACTTGCAAGGCTTTCCAGTCATCCAGATAAAAATCTAGGTTAAAAGTATTCCAAAATAGCCTCTTTAAATTCACTGTCTTCCATCTTCAGGATTCAAAGATGATGACTTCTTGGGAGGCCGGGGTAGAGGAACCCGCCCTGGAGACCGGCGACCACCTGGTGCCTCAATGGGAAGTGGTGGCACTGGCCGCTTCAGAGACGGGCCTCCCCTCCGTGGGTCTTCCATGGACTTCAGAGAGCCAACAGAAGGTAAACCCTTCATGTCTTTAATTCAGCCTCCCTTTGCGAAGGAGACTGCTGCTTTGGTGGATGAGAAACTCCCCCTGAGCCAGCAGTGGCTCTGGCAGCTGAGAAGGGCGATGGGATCCTGGGCTCCATCAGCAGAGGGGTGGCAGCAGGGACAGGGAGGGGATTGTCCCTCTCTGCTCTGCCCTCCTGAGGCCCCAGCTGGATCCTGTGTCCAGAGCTGGGGCCCCAGGACAAGAAAGATGGGGAACTGGTGGAGAGGAGTCAGAGGAGCCACCAAGATGAGGAGAGGGCTGGAGCAGCTCCCCTATGGAGAGAGGCTGAGGGAGCTGGGCTGGTTGAGCCTGGAGAAGAGAAGGCTGTGGGGGGACCTCATTGCAGCCTGCCAGTCCCTGAAGGGAGCAGAGGAACAGGAGGGGAATCAGCTTGTTCCAAGGGGAGACACTGGCAGGACAAGGGGGATGGAGTGAAGCTGAAGGAAGGAAGGGTTCAACTGGATCTTAGGGGGAAGTTCTTTGCAGAGAGAGTGGTGAGGGGCTGGAAGGGGCTGCCCAGAGAGGGGGTGGGTGCCCCGTGTCTGGGGGTGTTCAAGGCCAGGTTGGTTGGTATCCCTGCCTGTGGCAGGGCGGTTGGAGCTCTGTGATCCTTGGGGTCCCTTCTGACCCAGACCAGGCTGGGATTCTATGATTCTGTCAGGTTCAAGCTGCAATGTTGGATAGCCAGAGCTTAAAACCTGAATGTCTTGTCTTCCAGAGGAAAGAGCACAGCGACCTCGGCTTCAGCTCAAACCCCGAACAGTCGCTACTCCCCTCAATCAAGTAGCCAACCCCAACTCGGCGATCTTCGGCGGAGCCAAGCCCCGGGAGGAAGTAGTAAAAGAGCACGACTGAGTTTGGGGTTGAGAGGGAATGGGGAGGCGGGAGAAAAAGCAAGACAGTACAGAGTGACTAGCTCTGCTGGAATGTCAACCCTGCAGTTTACCATTCCTGCCATCTGGCATTTGTCCTCTTTGAAAACCGAAAACACAGAGCTTGTGAATGCATGTCAGCTGTTAACAAGTGGTTTTTAGTACGTTCTTGGCTTTGCTGTATCTAGTGCCGGCTTTGTGCTGAGTTTCCCTCTTCTGTTTCCTTCCAAGCAGCACAGTTGCCAGTAGATAAGGCAGTGTAGCTGCTTCCACGAGTGTGGAGGTTTCTGGACAAAGGTGCTGCTTCAACTTCTTCCTTTCTGGGTTTGTTTTACTTTAGAAACACAGGTTAGACTTAGTTACTGCCCTGTATTGTTTCCTTTTACTTCCTCAGTGCTCCTCTTCTGACCTGCATGTCTTGTTCTGTATTGTTGTGGCTCTGAAGAGGAAAACTGGAGAGTCCAGATGAGTCAAACAAATTTACAGTTCTAACCAAGCAATGAAATACTATCTCTGGCAGTTGGTGATAGAGGTACTGTATACAGCAGAGCCCCTTAAAACTGAGGGGGTAGCTGCCCTTTCACACAGGTTACCAAGAAGTATCAATTGAATTAATGCAAATAAAATTGGTTGATGGGAACCTGGTGAATAGGTGGTGGAATCTGTGGGTAGAGCGTCTGCCAGCAGGCTCTTCCTCATGGCTTTGTGTCTTCTAAAGGGTATGATACTGCACCTCTGAACTCAAGGTTAGTGCTGCAAAAACGTGCCTCTTTTGAGCACAGCTGCTCACTGGCTCTTTCTTAGTAAGTACACTTTTTTTTTTGGGTTTTACATGTTGGTAAATTTTTAAACAAAAGTTTCTACAAATGAAATTGACTTTTTTATTTTTGTTTAGGGAGTGCATACTTTGCCATGCAGTGTACAATTGCCATTATTCCCTGTATTTCTTTGCCCAGTGGTGTACAGTTTTAAGAACTCTGCTTTCAGAATACCTTGAAAACGGGCAGATTAGAAATTGCTCTGCTGTAGAGTCTCTTCCTGTTAGAAGTTTGGCTAAAAAGCATCTCTCTTAATTGCTGCATCTCTCTTGAAATGTTTCTGGACAGTGTTGGGAATGTTGTGAGGGAGAGGCTGGAGACAGAGGAGAGAGAGATGGTAGTTAAAGCAAAACCTGGATCCCTAATGCTGAAGTTGTGGATCCATCCGATGCATGGGAAGCTCTTTGGCCCCTGATGCTAGTGCTGACAGCTCAGATGAACAGCCAGCACCCCAGAGTACTTGCAGGAAGAGTGTGGCACCACTGCTAGGAGTGAATTTCTTCCCTGGAGTCACCTTTGTAATGTCAGAGTCCCAGCAATTTACAGAACTACTCTTTCCTTCCTTCCTTCTGCCTGTCACTTAATCTGCTTCTGAGATAAGAACCATTTGTCTAACACTAATACTTAATTTAAGACAAGACATGCATTTGTGTGGTTGTATTCCAAACCAATAATTGACCTATTTACATCTTCAATGTGGAAAAGATTTTAAGAACAAATTCCCATATAAAAACTCACCTCTAGTCAAGACAGTTGACTTTTAAATGTAAAAATGAAAAAGGAAAAGGAGAAGAATTCCAAACACTTAACACATTCTGCTCATAACAAAATAAATTTATGGATATGGTATTTTGTGAATGATCTTTTAAATAAAAGAAAACATTAAGTAATATTTAATATTGGTTTTTATTTGAGTCTGCTATAGCATGCTTCCCCCCCTTGTGTTAATTGGGAAATTGGCTTCCCTAAATGCATGGGGAAGCAGTACTAGCCCCCCTTATACAAATAAGGGGGAGGAGGGCAGGAGAAGATGAAGGGGGGGGACTCAGAATTCATCTAAACAAGAGCTGTAACGTGCAGGACATGGAAGCAGGAATTGTGCACAAGTGGAAGTGAGCTGGAGTTCTTTGTCCTCTGGCTCCAGGACAGCTTCAGCCTTCTTGCCAAGGCTGCCAGGCAGAACTGGAAGCACTGGGGCTGTGCTGGGTGTGGTGCTTGGTGCTGCTTCCCAGGAAAAGGCAGGATGTGTCTCCAATCTGAGTGGTGAGCAGGTGGAGAGGAGCTGGTGGTCAGACAGCTTGCTGCTGTCCTGCTCAGCTCCCCCTGAAGCTTTCAGTTGGCCTTTGTCCCCCTGGATGGAACTGTTGATGCTGTCACGCTCTGTCTTCAGTGTGGGTGTCCTGCAGGGTGAGGGGAAAGAAAAGGAGATGTGCTTTCACTGAGGAAATGCCCTTTGACCTTCCTGCTGGTTTTACTGGGAGCAAAGGCAGCTTCTACCTTCTGGGTGCTTGGTCTGCTCTCAGGACCTGCTCTTAGGATGGGCTGAGCAGAGAATCCAAACGCAGCAGCGTCTGGCCTGCATGAGTGATGACCTGTGCTGTAGGTGTGAGCAGGGCCAGCCAGGGGGAGGTGGTATCTGGGATCTAGTGGTGGAAGCCATAGTTTCATCACTGCATGGAGGACAGTAGCACTGGGTGGTGAGGCTGGAGTAGAGGTGGAAAATGGCTCATTCCTACAAACACTATCTGCTAACCATCCTTTGAGTGAGGGTTTCCCACCAGTGAATGCAGCCCAAGCCCAGGAGCATTTAACTGCTTTGGGGTTTTATTCAGTAGCTCTTCAGAGACAGTAATGCATTGCCTGGCATCTTTGGAGCATTCTGCTTCCCATGGGGCCTAGGGTCAGCACCCTCCTTTTTCCCTTCCCCCCACCCCCTCCCCCCCCCCAAAATTGTAATTTATTAACAATTTCCTACAGAGAAACATACCAAACTGCTTTGTGTCTCCAGCTGGCAAAGCTCATATCTGGGGATGGCATTTTGCTTTCAGAGGAGATTATCTTTACCTTTCCCACCAGCAAAAAGCACTTAAGGTTTAAACTATAATGCTTAATTTTATCTGCAGTGTAAAGCTAAGCCTGGTAGGGCAAAGCCTAGACTGAGGTTACCAGCAGTGGTAACAAATGGACAATTCACTTAGTTGCTGTTTGTGTTCTCACCAAGTTCTTGCTTGCAGCTGTGCAGAGTTGTCTTCAAGCTTGAGAACTTACAAAAGCCAAAACCCCAGTCAGGACTGTACCAGGCAGGCTTTGGAATGGCAATGGGATGAAGGCTCTGTGCTGGGAGAAGGTGCTGTGCTGCTGTGTGTGGGGAAGGCTGGCATGGTGTCTCTGGAACCAGAGGGGTAAGCAGTGTGCACACAGTGCTGCAAAACTGCTGAGCCTCAAGGCTAGGGCAACCTAATCCCAGGCCTCTGGCCACACAGACCAGTGCTCTGACTGGTGTGCTGCCAACTGGCTGGACTGTGCCAGTCTGGAATGGCACCTGATGTTCTGATAGCTGAGGAAGGGGTGGAGGAGCATTCCCATGTTCAAGTACAGGCTGGTGCCACAGTCTAGTTAAGTTTATGCCCTGAGGGTGGCTTACTTGCCTTCCTAAAGTAGCAGCAAGATAGTAGCCTACTCCTGAGATGCACTGTCACTGCTGGAGTCTCTGATGTATTTCTGCAGTTCCACTAGTTGTGACTGAGCGCAGAGTGTGCCCAGACCTGCTGTCCCCAGGCAGATTTGGGTGATATTGATAGTTTTCAACTTGTCTTAGGAATTTCATCATAGTTTCAATCCTGACTGTAGCAGATAGTTTGGTAGGAGTTTGCTACCTGTAGTAATAGCTACTGACTTAGAGAATTTTAGAGCAAGCTCTGTGATACTGCAGCCCCTCCTTTTGTAGAACAGGTTTCGTTCTAAACTCAGAACCTTCTGAAGTGCATGTGCAACCCCTTCACCAGAGCACTCCTGTAGCAGCCTTTGTCCTGAGGGCAGCTTGGGACAGGTCCCTGGGCAGGGAGTGTGCCCCACGAACACTGCTCTTCCCCTGGAGCCTGCCCGGCACTGGGGCTGCTGTGCCAGGCTTGCTGGGCAGCTGGAAGCCAGGCATCGGTCACCGCGCTTCCTACACCCACCTTGTTCCTTCTCAGCCCGTGGATGAGTGTGTCTTGTGATGGTTCATGCTGCTCACAGCAAGGGCACAGGCAATAAGCTGCTCACCATGAGCATCTGGGGTGGCAGCAGGGAGAGGGAGGGGATTGTCCCTCTCTGCTCTGCCCTCCTGAGGCCCCAGCTGGATCCTGTGTCCAGAGCTGGGGCCCCAGGACAAGAAAGATGGGGAACTGGTGGAGAGGGGTCAGAGGAGCCACCAAGATGAGGAGAGGGCTGGAGCAGCTCCCCTATGGAGAGAGGCTGAGGGAGCTGGGCTGGTTGAGCCTGGAGAAGAGAAGGCTGTGGGGGGACCTCATTGCAGCCTGCCAGTGCCTGAAGGGAGCAGAGGAACAGGAGGGGAATCAGCTTGTTCCAAGGGGAGACACTGGCAGGACAAGGGGGATGGAGTGAAGCTGGAGGAAGGAAGGGTTCAATTGGATCTTAGGGGGAAGTTCTGTGCAGAGAGAGTGGTGAGGGGCTGGAAGGGGCTGCCCAGAGAGGGGGTGGGTGCCCCGTGTCTGGGGGTGTCCAGGCCAGGTTGGATGGGGCCCTGGGCAACCTTGTGTAGCTCCAGGCCTGAGGTTGATGTCCCTGCCTGTGGCAGGGGGTTGGAACTCTGTGACCCTTGGGGTCTCTCCCAACCCAGACCAGGCTGGGATTCTGTGATCTTTGTGTTTGTGTTCAGGTTATGGTTGGCATTCTGGCTTTGGTGGTTTGCTCCCAGATGGGAGCACAGGCACTGAAGGGGCTGTTTGGACGTGTCCTGGTATGTTCTAGCGCAGAATCAGTCACCTTTCAGATCACAGGAGCAATTCTCTGGGCTGGACTCTTGGGATGCAATTTTGTAGGTGATGTTCTTAGAAAGGGCAGTTTCTGTGGCTGAAGAAGAACTTGATTCCCAGCCCAGACTGGAATTTTCTTACGTGGTAGCTAGGCCCCTCTTCTCATGTGCCACTTACCCACTGCAGGCCTTTAAGGAGTCAGGTCTGTGTGAAGTGGAGGGCCATCTGTTTTGGGTGCATACCTTCTATTTACACAGTCTGCAATTTAATGTGTCACTTGTGATGCCACTCACTATATGGGTAGCAATCCAAAACCCTCAGAAACATGTAAACCAGTGTAATTTTTGGCCTTGCTTTCTGAAAGGATTTAACCCTTCTGGGCCAGACACTGCAGCCTGATGCCCTGAGGAACACCAATATCCTGATGATGTATGTGCTGGACTGGCTGGAGAAACGTCCAACCCAAGCTCCAGGTGTACAGCTCACATGCACCCCACTTTTTGGGGGTCAGCAGGAAGCTTTGCTGTTTCCTGCTCTGTCTGCTCACTTCAACCCAGAGCTCAGGTGGGTGCAAGGAACAGGAGGAGGTTGGGTTCTGGCTGCGCCCGCGGTGGCGTGCTGTGCGTGCTGCGTCACTGGGCCTCACACCACGTTCCTCATCTTACAGCCTCATGTCAGTCATCTTGGGTGCCTGAACCTGAAGCATTTTATGCTTTGCTTTTCCATAGCTGCAGCAGCTCTGCCATGGCATCTCCTGCTCAAGGCAGGTTCACTTTCCCATCAGCTTCCCTCATTCCTGTCCCCAGTACAGCCCAGTGCAGCCCAGTGTAGCCAAAGGCCTTAAGGACATTCTGCACTGTTATGGGAAGGACCTGCTCACCTGTGAGCTCATGGGTTCTTGTATAAAGCTCTGGAGTATCTCAGGGTGGATGTTTGGGGTGTGTGACTGCAGGGAATGCTGCTGCCACCTTTCTGCCCAGTAGGTTTCAGCCAGGTTAGTGTCCCTCAGGGTAGGGATGTGCTTCCTACTATGGGATTGTTCTGTTCATGTCACCATGCTCCCAAGGTCTGCCTCTTTCTTTTAAATAAACCAAAAACATCACTGAGTACCTCTATAAAGCCCTGCAAAATCTGTACTGTAATGACTCTGCATCATTTGTATTGCTGTATAAAAAAAGAAATCAAATAAAAGCATTCAAACCTCCAAGGGGGTTGTGTTCAGACTTCTGGTGTCTACAGGGAAGAGCTACACAGGATAGGAACAGGAAGAAGGTTTCTACCACCAAAGTGGTAGTGTCCAGAAGAATCCCAGCCATAGTTCCAGGCTGGGAGAAGAGCTCCTGGAGAGCAGCCCTGTGAGAAGGGCCTGGGTGTCATGGGGGATGAGAAACTCCCCATGAGCCAGCAGTGGCTCTGGCAGCTGGGAAGGGCGATGGGATCCTGGGCTCCATCAGCAGAGGGGTGGCAGCAGGGACAGGGAGGGGATTGTCCCTCTCTGCTCTGCCCTCCTGAGGCCCCAGCTGGATCCTGTGTCCAGAGCTGGGGCCCCAGGACAAGAAAGATGGGGAACTGGTGGAGAGGGGTCAGAGGAACCACCAAGATGAGGAGAGGGCTGGAGCAGCTCCCCTCTGGAGAGAGGCTGAGGGAGCTGGGCTGGTTGAGCCTGGAGAAGAGAAGGCTGTGGGGGGACCTCATTGCAGCCTGCCAGTCCCTGAAGGGAGCAGAGGAACAGGAGGGGAATCAGCTTGTTCCAAGGGGAGACACTGGCAGGACAAGGGGGATGGAGTGAAGCTGAAGGAAGGAAGGGTTCAATTGGATCTTAGAGGGAAGTTCTTTGCAGAGAGAGTGGTGAGGGGCTGGAAGGGGCTGCCCAGAGAGGGGGTGGGTGCCCTGTGTCTGGGGGTGTTCCAGGCCAGCTTGGATGGGGCCCTGGGCAACCTTGTGTAGCTCCAGGCCTGAGGTTGGTGTCCCTGCCTGTGGCAGGGGGTTGGAGCTCTGTGACCCTTGGGGTCCCTTCCAGCCCAGCCCAGGCTGGGATTCTGTGATTCTATGATGAACAGGCTCAGCCTTTGCAAACCTTCCTGGGTAAATGTTTGTGGAGCACCCCGCACTCCTGTCTGTGAGCTGTCTCCACTGGGTGGTAGCAGCATGTATCTGCACAGAACCGGCTGCTTTCGGTTTCAGCTCAGCAAGATTATTTGCAGTGGGGCATGCAGCTGGGGCAGGGGAGGAGGTGGCACTTCCCCTTTAGCTGGGGAAATGCTCATACAGCTACAGCCAAGAGGAAAACCGTTTCTCAGTCGGTACAGAAACGTGCCTGGTTTCCTCCCTGCAGGTCAGCAGTTCTCCAGGTCCTGCCTTTCCTTAAAGCTGCCCTGAAAATCTGGCAAAACCAGTAATTAGTGGTTGGGATGAGAGATGCATATTCCAGTCCTGAAGTGAGGGGGTTTGAGTGCTGGTCTCTTGCAAAGCTTTGGGAGTAAAGAGCCCGTTGGAGCCCAGAAACCTTCCCTCAGAACGCTGGGTGCTGGGTGTGTTCCTGCAGACAGGTTGAGTGTGGAGGCTGTGCTGTTTGCCAGCCCTCATCTCACCACCACTGTCTGTCACCATCACACCTGGCTGGGGCAGAGCCCACCTGTGTCTGACAGGACGTGACTGAGCCCGAGGGTACTCAGGCTCCCAGCCTCAACAGGTAAGCTGGGGGGGTGGGGGGTGGATGATGGAGTCTTGGGGCCTCTCTGGGCCAGAGATAGTTCTACAGCTCTTTTGCTGTGTGTTAAAAGGAGGAAAAAAATAAAAGAGGGTTTGGTTACCTGGGAAAGCTGATGGGAGAAGCAGGTGCTGTGTGCTTGCTGGGGAGGGCAGGGGAGCCAGAGCCAAGGGGAGCTGGGTGAGCTTTGAGAAGGATTTAGAAAGGTGAAATTGCACTGGCAATAAACTGGCATTTGGTACAAGCTGCTGCAGTAGCCAGGAGCACGGTGCTCCTGCCTTTGACCTGCACCCAGACCAGAAATGGTCTGCAGCAGCAGGGCTAGATGAGGCACCAGGGGTGATGGAGGTGGGGGGGTATGGGCAGAGAGAGGGTACAACCGGGTATCCCAGGCTGAGTTTGGTGTCTGAGGGGGTGCTGCTGGCATGTCACAGAGGGTCCTGGGTCTGGCCTCACAGAGAGCAAACCTCATGGTGTTGGTGGTAGCTCAGAGGGAGAGCTCTCATCTGAACCCTCGGCGTGGAGCCCCTCTTGTGGGAGGTGCAGGGAAGGGAGATGGTGGCTGTTGCTGCCTGTAGCACTGCAGTAGTTATCTCCTTATCAAAGTCAGAAATCAGGGCGTTGATCTCTCAGGACTGCTGGCTTTGGAGGGCATCGCTCTGCCCAAAGGCTGTGGTGGGGCACTGGGAGGGGGTGTCAGCAGCCCTCCCTCCTGGTGCTGCTCCCCAGCCTGCAGCCTCTGCCAGCTGAAGAGAGGCTGAGCAGCCCTGTCTGTCTGTCCCAGAGGTGGTTTGGGGGCTCATGGGAGGTGCCTGTGCTGGAGCCTGTGCCAGCTGTGGTAACGTCCATGCAGTGGCAGTGAGTCATCTCAGAAGCTGTGAGACTGTAAGACAACCTGTAAGCAAATGCACTGTGCCTGCTTAGCAGCCACTGTTCCTCATGAAACAGATCTGTGGTGGGAAGGGCAAATGTCATTGTCTCCAGCACACTCAGAGCATCGGTGCTGCTAGACAGCTCTCTTGTGAAACTCCTGTTAGCAGCATATGTTTAAATACCTAAAAAACCTGCCAGAAAGCCCATAATATGCTACTTCATAGCAAAGACCTCTGCTAGCAATGCCAGTTTTGTAGCAGCAGTTTTAGCAGTGAGAAAAGCAGCATTTTGAGCTTACAGTAAGCCAGATGCCAGGGCAGCACTGTCCTCCAGGTGTCTGTCTGTCTGTCCGTCCGTCTGTCCATCTGTCTTCCGGCCTGTGGTTCAGGCTGTGCCCATGTTTCAGGCCAGGAATTCAGGCAGGAGCAGCTCTGACAGGCACCTGCCTGCCATTAGTTTGTACCTCAGGTTGGGAGTGGACACACAGAGCCTTGATACATGTGCACGTACAGTGATTACAGAATCCCAGACTCCCAGGGGTTCACAGGGCCCTGGAGAGCTCCTGGGGTCCAACCCCCTGCCAAAGCAGCTCCCCAGCTCATACTGCACAGGTCGGTGTCCAGACGGGGCTGGAATCTCTCCAGAGATGGAGACTCCACACCCCCTGGGCAGCCTGTCCCAGGGCTGTTCCCTATCTCAGCAAAGCAAGGCTGCTCTGAACACTTGCTAGCCAAGCTCCCAGCCCAGGGTTTCATCATTTCTGTGACAGCAGAGTCACCTCCTGTCACAGCGCTGGGTGTAGCTGACCAGTCGTGGGTGCTTTGGGTTGAAAGCTAACAGCTTTCCCCTTCGAGAACAGCTCCCAGGGCTGGCTGTACGAGGTGCTGCAGAGGCAGCCTGAAGGATCGTGTTGTTTGCGGTCACGAAGCGTGTGCCTGGCTGTTCATCGCTCCCCGGTGACAGAGCTGCTGCTGCTGCGTGCGCTGGCCTCTTCCTAGAGTGGGGTTTGTGTGCTGGAACAGGGCTCTGAGCCAGCAGATAAACTCCCAATACTCCCTTCACCCTCCAGTGAAGTTGTGCCTCATGTCTGCAAACTGCCAGTGCTGCAGCATAAGAAATAAGTTCCATTCTTACAGCTCCAGCTGGGAGCTCCAGGTCTGGCCATCAGCAACAGCCACCTCAGCCCATCTGCTGCCTTTGCGACTCGATACTGGCTTCTCCATAAGAACCAGAGGAGGGCTTGTGGTTTGCTCTATCTGCTCTGGGTTCTTCTAGGCAGCATCTCCCACTTCCAGCAGGTAATACCTGCAAAGGCTCTTTACTAAAAGGGAACTTGAACTTTTTTTGGGGGGGAGGCAGGGGAGGTATACTGGTCCAATCTGGAACTTGAGCCAGCAGTGTGCCCAGGGGGCCAGGAAAGCCAATGGCATCGTGGCTTGTGTCAGACCCAGTGTGGCCAGTAGGTGTGGGGAGGGGATTGTGCCCCTGGACTGGGCACTGGGGAGGCTGCAGCTGGAGTGCTGGGTCCAGTTCTGGGCTCCTCAGCATCAGAAGGACATGGAGGTCCTGGAGCGAGTCCAGAGAAGGGCAACCAGGCTGGGGAAGGGGCTGGAGGGCAAATCCTCTGAGGAGCAGCTGAGGGAGCTGGGGGTGTTCAGCCTGGAGAAGAGGAGGCTGAGGGGAGACCTTCTCCCCACCTCCAGCTCCCTGAAGGGAGGGTGCAGAGAGGTGGGTGCTGGTCTCTTCAGCCAGGGGACAGGAGATGGGACAAGGGGCAATGGGCTCAAGCTGTGCCAGGGCAGGGGCAGAGCAGATGGGAGGGGAAAGTTCTTCCCTGGCAGAGTTGCTGGGGCCTGGCACAGGCTGCCCAGGGAGGGGCTGAGTCACCTTCCCTGGTGTGTTTAAAAAGGGTAGAGGAGGTGCTCAGGGATCTGGTTTAGCTCAGGATGGGAATGGTTGGACTTGATGAGCTTCAAGGTCTTTTCCAACCCAGTGATGCTGTGATTCAAGGGCTGATTGGGAAGGGACCATGGTGGGACCTGTGGTTCCTCACCATCTGAGCCTCTTTTCTCTCCCCACAGCAAATAACCCCAGGGGAGAGGGGCTGCCCAGGGAGGAGGGGTTTGTGTGAGCACCACCCGTGGGTCCCTCGTGAGCCGGCGAGGGGCTGACCAGCCGAGCGGCGGATGTTGGGCTGGTGATTCAGATGGTGACAGGAAACCAGAAACTGGCTAACGAGCCCTGGAGGAACCGGCTCCAGTGTTGGTGGCTGCGGCTGCGAGTCGCAGGAGGAGATGGGACAGACGGGGGAGAGCGGCTGAGGCTGTGGGTAAGGTGGGAGAGGGAGGGATGGCAGGGGGAAAGGCACCCTGGGGTGCATGGGGTTGGGGGGAAGGCTCTGGGGGTGGGGGAACAGCCAGCTGATCTTGGTGAGCTGGGAGATCCTAGCCTAGATCTCGGGGACCCTTTACAGAGGGTTCAAGGTTACCCCTCTGTCAACCCCTCTGAAAAGCAGCGTGCAGGGTGTTACTCCTCCCCATCACTTGTGGCCATCACCCTGTGAGCTCCAGGGTGCAAGAGGCACCAGATGTGTCTTTTGGGCAGCACTTGCACCCCTCTGGACCCAGGATGAGAGTGCATCCCATGCCGTCCGGATTGCCCGGTTTAGGATTCTGCTCTCCATCTCCCTGCCCAATCTGCCCATGGCAGTGAGGTGCTTTTAAATCCCATTATTCCTGTGCTCACATCTCCTGAAACGTTCTGGAAAGTTCTGGCTGAGCTGCCCTCATCCCACATCTGCTGCGTCCTGCTCCTGGCTCCCATCTATAGCTCCTGGCTTCTACCTGGGACCACTACAGCCTGTGCTGCCTCCCCCCCGCAAGCACAAGCCCATGGAAGAGCTGATTCAAACTCCAATTCCCAGCTTCCCATCACCTTCAGGGCTGGCTGGGATCGTGTATATGAATGTGTTTATTTTACTGCATGGAAGTGCTCGTTGTTACTAATCTTAGAGAGCAAAGAGCTTGGTCTTTACATCCATTTTCTGCCCTGATCCGTGTTCAGTGGGATCTGTGCTGCAAGGTAGGCACTTTAGTGAAACAGGAGAATTATGGGATAATCTTGTGTGATAGTGGCTCGTTTTCCTTGCCCCAGACCACACAGCTGGTGTGGCTGGGTTGCCGTCCTAACGTGGCACCCCAGGCTCTGCACCGGTGCCGAAGGATGCTGCGTGACTTTGCTGCTGCCTCAAGCAGGGAGAGTTAAGGGCAAACACAAGGGATTTCTGTGCATTGCCCCCTTGATGCTTGCTTGATTTTTGTGCTAGATCAATTTATCCATTCCAGTTTTCCCTCTTGTCCTGTGTCCTACGTCCTGCCAAGATGCATCTCCTGCTCCCCTGGCGTAACGCAGAGCACGGTCTGCTTGAGGAGCTGCACAACCCCTGACTGCTGGCATGAGATCTGTTAGGAAATGGGATGTGCAGCCCTTTGGAAAGGAGCTTTTCTGGAGGCTCAGCACTGGTCATTGAGTGGCTCCAACGGCAGGAGTTTCCTTGGGCTGAGACTTTAATCTCTGTGTTGGTGGAACCTGCAGTGTAGACAAACAGCAAGTGGTGTTTCTTTTCTTAGACACATTAGAGGCATGAAGTCAAGCTGAATATTGCATCTGTTCAGCAAACCCAGGCTCTAAATTTCATATGGTGAGGTTTTAAATAAACCCTCTGCTTTGTATTTCTGTGCTGGTGACTCATCCAATGAGTTTGAATTAGTCTTAATTAATTGCAAACCAGTACAGACCACAAAACCTTCTGCAGGGGAGAGGAGGCCACTTTATATTTGACTTTTGGGGCGTTTTTTTATTTTTATTTTTAAATAGGTTGAATCCATGAAGTAAACCCACAGTTTTGCTCTTTATCTTGCAGTGTGAACTTGGGGGAGGGTGGGCTTGATGTCTGCAACAGGCTAAAATGACTTCATCAGAAATAATCTTCCAGAAAACCAGCCAGTTTTGCCAGCATCAACACATGCCTTGCTCTCCTGGATTTTCAGGAAGAAGTTTAAGTATGTTTTAAATACTCTCACGAGGTTTTTAAGTGAGCTTTCTGCCTCTTCTGCTACTGTTGGAAAGTTCTTCCAGACTTTCCATCTGTTAGGGATTTTATTCCTACCCTGTGTATATCCAGCTTATACCCACTTATTCCATAAACCAGGGTTGTCTGATTTAAACTGGAGCAGCACTTCTCACTCCAGTGTTTCTGGCTGGGACAGGTTGAGAATTAATATCCACATACTCTCACTCTTTGCTTTAGCAGACCTAAAAGTGAATGTCCTTTTGTTGTCCCCTGATGAAACCTCTCCTTCCCTTGGCTGTTGGTAGTGAGACCTGGTGCTGGCGACTCACTGCAATTCAAACTAGAAACCTGCTACCCCAGCAGCTGGGAGGAAAACCCCCAGCACATACAGACCCAATGACTCTCTGTTGGGGCAGGTTTGCTTCCCCCTTCTTGGGAGAGATGCTGCCGTGGTTGTGACTTTATCCAAGCTGGAGGAGCAGTGCTGGGTGTGGGAGGCACACCGCGTGGCCGCACGCTGGCTTCCTCATGCATGGAGAAACTTCTGTCACCACAAAAAGGGGGAAATGCCCATCTAAAAAGTGGACAGGGAAGTGTGTAAAGAGAGCATGGTGTTTTGCTGCTCTCTGATTTAGTTTTCTTCTCCTGTGAAGTTGTGACTAGATGGGAACCTGTTTTCTCCCTGTGTTTGAATTCAGCATCTTGCAAGCCAGGCTTGGCCGCTAGTTATTTACTCTGAGCATCCTTCTGATATGTCTGGCCCTCCTCACAGTAGCCTTCCTGCTCTCCTCACCATCTCCCCAGGGTGCAGAGCAGGGAAAGCATGTTCAGCCCTCCAAATATTTTATTTCTCTCCTGCCAGCCATGAGTAAGTGCCTCCAGCCTTCTGGCTGCCATAAATCTGTCCTTCGCCTTCTTCCATCAGCTCCTCCCAAGAGGAGGTTTTCTACCAAGGGACAGGATTCCCATGGATTTGGGTGTTTGGTGGACATAAATGATAACACCTGGGCTGGTGGGGGGCTTGATGCCCGTGGGAGATGTCGCTGGGAGATGCCATGCTGGGGATGGGATGCGTGGTGCCCTGCTCCTCTGCAGCCACCCCCTCCCAAATGGTCTCATTGCATGTTCCTGCTGAGCAAGGGCCCAGCAGAATAAAACCAGCTGTAGAAGGGAGACAGCCTATCTTGCGAAGGTACAAACCAGGTCAGTGTTGTCAGGCACCACCTTCTCTGCCTTGCCTTTATTTTAAGGAAAATAGGACAAAAAAAGAAAGGGGCAGGGGGGAACCCAACCACAAGCCCTACTGACAAGGCACGAGTGTTACAGCCCTTCATAATGAACCCTGGTCCCCAGCATTGTGGTGACCTCCCTCAGCTGCCTCTTGACGATGCTTGGAGGTGATCTGCAGCTCATTATTTCCAAGATGTTGAGCCAAGGAAAAATGCTGTGAGAAACCACATGATTTGGAGCAGGCTCCATCCCTGACATCCCAGCTGCAGCTGGGAGAGCTGGTCCTCCCTTCCGAGGCGGGTCTGGGAGCATTCTGGGCATGACATTCATTTAAAAGGACTCATACTGCAAGATCTGTGTGAGGGAAAGACCCCCGAGGGGCCTGTGAAGAGTGGAGCCACAGCAAAGTGCCCGGAGCATCCCTGTGAGCCCAGGCAGCCCCCAAGGGAGCAGGGATAAGCCCAGTTTGCTGCAGGATGGAGAGGATGGGCTGTGAGCCGCTGGCAGTGTGGTCCTGCTGGCTGTGGGTCCTTGGTGGGCAGCCAGGCCACGTCCGGGCACTGTGGGGAGGCTGCTGATGCCAAACCCCAGGCAGCCTCTCCTGCCCTGTGGCAGGGCCAGAGCAGCACCGTGCTCAAGGGGCTCTGGGGAGCAGAAACGGGGTACTGTGTCCTCTCCTCCCCTTGCCCCGCACCAGTTTGCGCCACAGCCATTCTCACCATGCCCTGACTGTTACGATACTGGTGCAGGACTGGGGACTCCAGTGCCAAGCTGGACCACCAACCCTCCACCTGCAGCCTGGGATGCGGTGGCAGAGCGGCGGGCGCGGGCAGTAGGATGTTTGCTTGGCACCAAGAGGCTCAGGGGTGTCAAGTGGCTTGGACCTTGGGCAAGGAAAGGTTATTTAATCCCCAGGCACATGTGGAGGCAGAAGGTGCTGAGCTGGGCAGGATGGAGCTGCTGGTTTCCATCATCAGTTGCTTAAGGGTTTTTAATTATCATTTCTGTACTGATATATTTCCCTCCTCAGTCACAGCAGCCATACAAGACCACGCAGGCTTGAATTGCCCCCCATAAGGGGGGCCTTTGGCAAGTTGAGACGTCTCCATCCCTGGGGGCAAAAAGAAGTTGTTTATTAAAAATAAAAATAAATTCAATTAATATGTCAGTAAAGAAAATCTGGCCCTTGGGAATAGGGATGGGCCAAACAGCCTGTCTCAAGCCCAGCAGGCTGTTTGCTGCTGTATCTGTAGGATGGTGTTTGTATTTTAAAGGAAGCAACTGAAGCCAAGTCGTGCTGATTATTCCAAAATGTCAGTGGCTGCTTGTGGAGGAGCTTGTCATGGACAGGAGGGGAAGAGCTGGTGTCTGAGTCAGCTTAATAAGGGGAAAATGTGGGGAATGTAATGCTTAAAGTGATTCTCACTGCAGGGAAATAGCCAGAGCACTGTGTACAAAGGGCTCGGTGGCTCTGGATATTCCCAAGTGCTTTCCTTTCTGCCTTCTCTTCTGAGTGTCCAAAGTGATGGCTGCTAGGAGTGTTGCATGATGGCAGCGTGGGCTGCGGGGTTGGGAATGAGCAAGCCCAAGTGGGTTTGTCCTCTTCGTGCCAATGTCCTGAGGGGAGCCACTCAAGCCTCTTCTCCTTCCCTGGGGGTTCAACTCTGGGGTGGGCACCAGGATGTGCTGGGGTCTTCCTGAGGCTGGCAGTGTCAGTGCAGCCCCTCGGAGCAGTGCAGCTCAGGGAAAGGGCATTGCCTCCCTCACCCCGGGTAATAACACCTCAAGTCTCTTCCGCATCCTCAGCGACTGGCAGGCTCTTTGGGGAGCACGTGGCTTTCTTGGGGGGGAGTGTGGGGGGGGGTAAAAGCTTCCCCAGGGGCAGCCGTATGCCCCCAACACTCAGGGGATTCCCCTCGCTGCTGTGTTGCAGGCTGGATGTGGCCGGGCCATGGCGCAGCTGGAGCTGCTGTGGGCGGCTGCGGCGCTGATGCTGCTCGGGGCCATCATCAGCCTCTGCGTCAAGTGCCAGCTCTCCGGTAAGGTGCTGCCCCCAAATGCTTTGGGGTCCCCCTTGGGGTGTCCCCTCTGGGTGGGTTTGGTTCTGCTCAGCCATGGGGAGCTTTGCTCTTGTGGGGATGCTCCCGGCTGCTTCAGCTGGGAAGGGGCTTCACTGAGAGGTGGAACCCCCAACCCTGCGGTACTCCTTCCTGGGATGCAGACCCCTCCCTATGGTCACTGTGGGGGTGGCTTTGGGACAGCCAACCCGGGAGGAGTACCTCTGGGTGCACAAATCCTGCTGTGATCCTGGGGCAGGAGGAGGGCAGGCATGGAGGAGTTTGGGGGGACAAATTCCTGGATGCATTAAACACAAAGAGAAGGGGGTGAGCATCCACCTCAGTGGGCTTTCCAGCCCCTCTTGGAGCTCTGTGTGGGTTTTTTGGGGGAAGAGAGGCTGTGGGGCAGGGAGGGCTTTGAGGGCTGGGATGGCTGGCTGTGGGGGTCTGAGATAACTCCTACACTTTAAATGAACTTTTAAAATAATCAAAGCCCTGTTGCATCTGCTTCTCACTGCCTCTGCCGTCCTCCCGCACTCCTGGCTGAAGAGGGTGTGTGTGCCCATGTCTTATTGGATTTTCTGATGGTTAACTCCCAAATCATCCTTTTCTAAGAGGGTTTTTTTTTTCTCTTCCCCTTGTCTTACAGCTAGCAAGAGAGAGAAGCAGCTGGGGGAGCGGAGGAGCCAGTAAGTTGCCTTTCACAATTACACTTCTCGCTCAAACACCTCACCCAGGGTGAGACCCTGGGCAGAACCAGACCAGGCTCCACACCTCACAGCTAAAAAATGGATTTATAAAAAATAATCCCAAAATGGGGTGTGCAGGGTGGGATGTCCCAGGTCCGGGCGCTGCTGGAGAGGTAATGCCTTTACAAAGGACAATCCAAAATGAAACCGAAGCTCCGACAGTGATGCCTGTGAGTCATTAATTAGTCTGGGAGAATTGGAAGGGCAGGTCATCCTGTCCAGGAGTGAGGTAGAGAGGTTGGTAATGTCACAAACAAGACCTGGCCCTTGGTGGGTGCTGGTGGGACCCTGTGCCAGAGTAACCACCAACCTGCAGCATAAGCAATGAAGGAAATGCATCGTACACACAAGCACCCCCCCTTATTTCCTTCAGCAACAGACAAACCACAGCTGAATGATATTAAAAAAAAAGAGAAAAGAAAAAAAGCCAGCTTGTAACCCTTGATATAGGAGCCAGCATGGTGCAGAGGTGCTCTGCACGGGCCTCTGTGGGGTTGGGGTGTTTGTGTGCCCAAGCCTGGGGAAGGGCTTTGGTGTGGTCTGTTGGAGGCTGATGGGAAAGCCGGCACAGGCTCCATCCCCTGTGGGCTCCTATTGAATCCTCTTGACTTCTTCACGTCTGTACCTGGATTAGGCAGTTTTCCTTCAGACCAGACTTGCTCCTCTTAGAGCTCTGGTTTGGGTTAGTCAGGCTTTTGGCATGGTGATTTAACTCTGGGTATTTGGAGGCGCTGGCTGCAGCGAGCTCCTTTGCCTGACGCCTCGTCTCCTGCCAGCACGGTGCTTGGGACCATGAAAGGGGTGGGCAAGAAGGACACTTCCAGGGTCCCAAAGTTGGACTTAATAAGAGCTGCATGCCCCTGCAGCTGAAGAGCTGTTGAATGCTCTCATGCCCTGCAGAGCAGCTCTCCTGATAATTAAGAAGAGGTTATTGAACATGCATGTTATTTTTTATTGTTTTTTCAGGTTGATGTCATGGGATGCTGGGGGGGTGAAGCAGTGGGGTCTGAAGCCATTTCATAGGTGATCACAGCTTTTTTTTCAGGGTGGAAATGCTCTTCTGGCCTTAACTCTTAGAGTAGAGATTCATGTGCATCATGTTTTCCTCATCCCTGAGTCCTTCCCTCAGCTGATGTTGACTGCTCTGCTAGTGGTCCATAAATACTTCTTGACTGTAAAGGGTCAGAGAGGACTCTGGGAAGCTGCTTCCAGTTCCCGTGGCTCCTGTGTGATGTGCCAAGTGATGCACCTCAGTGTTTCACCAAGGCCAGCGTGGAGGCTCTGCGCTCTTCCTATCGCTCCCCAAACAGGGAGGTCTCTTGAATCTATCTTCCTTGTCATGGATCCCAAAGTTCAGTTGAGTTTGTACATCTGCTGGAACAGGCTGCTCAGAGATGGAGTGGGTGCCCCGTGTCTGGGGGTGTTGAAGGCCAGGTTGGCTGGGGCCCTGGGCAACCTTGTGTAGCTCCAGGCCTGGAGGTTGGTGGCCCTGCCTGTGGCAGGGGGGTTGGAACTCTCTGATCCTTGGAGTCCCTTCCAACCCAGACAAGGCTGGGATTCTATGATTCTATGATCTGTTTTTTCCAGGCTCGAAAGCCAGCCGAGCTTTGAGGTGATTCGATCCCATTCCAGTGAGTATGAATGTTGCTCAGGGCTTCAGCTTGGGGGGGTGGGGGTCCCCCGTGCACAAAATGGGGCAGGGAAGGAAAATAAAAGGGTTGGGCTGTGAAATTATCTTAGACTGAGATTGTCAAAGCCACCTAAGATGCCTCTAGCAATGTGATCTCTGAGCTCCAAGGAAAGGAATGTCTCTCTGCATTGAAAATAAACCACCCAAGTAGTGTCATTTAAACACAACGCCCAATTCAACTGGCCTCTTCAAACCCCCCTGCTCGCCCTGTGAAAGCGACAGTGTGGGTGAACCCAAATCGATAGGAGTGACTCATTTGTCATCACCCCCTTGCTGCTTCCTGCAGCGAGTTGGGTTAGGTGCTGACCTTTGATTTTTATCCTGAAACAAGCTGCTGACGGGGTCTGTATTAAATGTCACCATCTGCAGACAGGCTCTGTGGGGCCGCTCCTCTCCCTGGGACCTCTGTCGGGCCCAACTCCACAGACCCCTCGACCAGCCTTTGCTTCAGCCCAGCCTGACCAAAGCTCCCGCCCTATGGGTGCGTCTCACGGTGCAAGGGGAGAGGTCCTGAGCATGGGAAAGGCTCCGGGACCAAAGGGGCTGGAGGCAGAATGGGCCAGGAGGCAGCAGTCGGGCTTGTAGCTTCCTCTGGCCTGCGTTTGCTAGCTCTGTGGTCTAAAAGATGCCAGCTTTTCCTCTATTTGCTTCCCATTTTTGACCATTTCTGTACTTCTGAGGAACAGTCTGGAAGCATTTTTGGCATGCATTAGAAAAACACTTGGCAGTACCGGGGAATCCTCTCTGGGGTTGTTGAAAGGCCCTGTCGCTGGGTGCTTGTTGAAAGGCCCTGTCGCTCGGTGCCTGTTGAAAGGCCTGCCACTGCCTCATTGTTGACATCTTGTTGTGTTCTTGGTGCTAGCTACAACCCGAAGACTGGAACAAATTAAGGAACCTGAAAGCTTTTTAGTAGCAAGGTAGGTAAAAACCAGAACCCAACCCTAGCTAAAAGCCAGCCAAGGTTGAATGAAGCTTGCCCAATGTACATAAACGTTTGGGATTTGGGATTGGGTGCAGGGCACTATAGATGGTGCTTGGGCTATACTTCATTTATTGATGGTCAGTAGTGGGTTTTAGACTTTTAATGGATTTTCTGCAGTCTGACTGCATTGTACTGGCAATCATTTAAATCCCAAAGGAATGAAGCCCATTTAAACCCAAGGAAATGAGCTCTGGCTGTTCATGAATAAGAAACAGCCATTCTTTGCTTATAAGCAGTTTGACCTGAGAGAGAATTCCCTTTTCCCCATCACCAAAACCCCAAAGAACTACATGGCTGCATTACCTCTGCTGCAATATTCAGACACAGCCTTTCCCATCTTGGGGTTTGACCCCAAACTCTTGATGTTGTCCCTGCGTTACTCTCACAGGGAGGTCTCACAGATGGTCCTTCTGGCTTCATCAGTGCTGTGTTTTGTAGCCCCTGGTACAGTTTGTTCAGACCTGGGATTTTTAGTGCTCTTTTCCCTCTTTCAGGAAAGTCAGCGAGGATCTCTGTGCCTCCTGCCACACTGGATATGGTGAGCATCTCCCCTGAGACAGGCAGTGGTTCAAGGCTCTCCCCATCCATGCAGCCATGGGGGAAGCACCTACAGCAAAACTCATAAATGGGGGTGTCGCGAATCTCAGCTGGTTCATGCAGGTGCTGGCTAGAAGCTCCCACCCATTTTGGGACAACGGAGCCTGAGAGAGGCTTCTTGCTCATGGACAGGGCATGGGGGGGTTGCTGATGAAGTGACTTGCTGATGGTAGCACCTCCCCACGACACTTGTGGCTGGTGTGTGAAGGGACACTAAGAACCAGCCTGGGTGTGAGGTTAAAGTCCTGTGCTCACCCTGCTATGTCTGGCCGGTCTTGGTTAGAGCCACAGGGGCTGGTTGTTTAAAATATCACCCCTGGCTGCCCAACACCTCTTCCTGTGATGTCCAGCCTTGCATCCACATCCCTCCATCCTGAGGAAGGAGTGGTGTGGGGGCAGATGATGCTGAAAGGCTGGGTGGCTCCATCTTTGAACTCTGCCACTGCTCAGCCCCAGCGTAACGCATCCCTCTGCTTTTCCCCAGGGAGCAGGACCGAGCCCAGGTACCAGAACTTCCTGACAGGTAAATGCTGCAGCCGTGTGCGGGGCTGTGGCAAGGGAAGGCTGCCAAGGCCATGCAGGGTTGCTGGGGCTGGGAGCTGGCAGGGAGCGCGCAGCAGCCAGCGCTGCAGCTGGCAGAGCTCTGCCTTGGTTAATTTAGTGATTGCTGTATAAGATATGCACTGAGCTGATTAGCTGTCAGAGCGGAGGGGCATTGCAAGCCCTCTGCTCCCTCCCAGCACAGCATGAGCTGGCGCTTGCCCCAAGAGGAATATTGGTGTGTAGGGCTCTGCTCTCCTTCCCAAACCGGGGAGGATATTCCCAGTCCCCCGCCATCTGTCCCTGAAAGCGGTGAGGCATGGTTTTCTCAGGACCTGTGATGGATCAGAGCTGCCTCACCCTGCTCCAGCTGCCCGGCTCTGCCTGTGGATGGGTTTTGGGGCTGTGCTGTGGCTTTCTGACTGCTGGGGACAGCTACTACCCCTGTGCTCCAGGCTGTGTGTTGGGGTGGTGATTTGAGTTTTCGTGATGGTACAGTGTGCTGACGGCATCCCCCTTGTGCTTGCAGAGGACTGCCTGCATGGGGATGCTGCCTACGTGTGAGTAGCTGCTTGCTGACCTCTGGCATGACCCAGCAGAGCCTACTGGTCCCAGTGTGGTCCTGGGTCTCTTGTAGCCCAGGCTGGGGAGGCTGTGGGCGGCCCCAGGCAGGAGGAGCTCACAGTGGCTACTCTTCCCGCAGGGAGCCCATCTCTCTGGATTACTACAACTGTGCCCGCTTCTTCACGTCACCACACGGTAAGGTGTGACAGGTTTCTTCTCCAGCCACCAGCCTGGCTGTCCCGTGGCTCCACGAGGACTTCATGAAGGGGCATAGCAGAGCCATGGGGAAAGAGGGATGCCCGAGCCCAAATCGGTTCATTTTTGGGCCTCATAGCCCAAAACACATCCATGGCTCCAACTGCACAAAACACTTTGCTCCTACTGGGTTATCTCTGAGCAGCAGTGACTCCTCCATTGCTGCAGGAGCGTTCGGGGTGTTGAGCCCATTTTCCTGCTCATAGCCTGCTGGTGTCGGGGTGAGCGCAGGCTGCAGCCCTGTGGGGTCCTGCCCAGACACCTGGGACAGGGCATGTCCTCATCCAGAAGCTTTTTGCCAAAGGGAGGCCACCAAATAGTTTGTGTGCTTAGTTTATGAAGCTAGTAAAAGGTGGGATGAGGAAACACCCTGCTGTGGTCAAACGAACCTTTCCAAGGCAAATGTGGCATCAATGAAATGTTTTCACCTCTCTGGGCACTCAGCATTTTTCTGCCCTGACTCAGACATCAATCTATTTTTATTGAAAATTAATTTCAAAACAGGAATCCTATTTTTTTTTAATGGAAAGAGACTGGAAGGAGGGGGAAAAAAAAAAGGTTTTTAAAAAAGAGAAAAAATGTATTGTTTGCCAAAAAAAAATCCCAAACCCAAAAACTTCCTGAAATAACCAACAGAACAAAGAGCTGGGGGGGATGGGGTGGTAAATTTTCAAGCAGTTTTTGGTTCTATTAGATTTTTATGTGCTTGGACTGGGGCTCATTTCCTTCCCAGAAAATAAGCCCAAGAAGATGCTGCAGTCACAAGCTTTACGCTCACTGGGAGGAAAATCCCTCTCCTGACCACTGCCCTGGGCTGGGGCCCAGGGGATTCCCCCCTTGCCAGAGCCAGCCCTCCCCCATTCGCCTTACGCCTTCTTGGAAAGTCATGGTAATACCAGGCCCAGATTTGGCTCCTCACCCTCGGGTGGCTCTGTGGGTGCTGCCACGGCCAGAGCGGCTCAGCCAGTGCTCCGTCAGGGGTGGTGTCCCTGTGGGGCAGTGATCGCCCGGCTCGGCTGCGCTGGGGATGTCATGAAGGCTAAAGATGTGCATTTTGTTGTGGGAAACAGCCCTCTTCTGCTGGTGCTGAGGGACCGTCCCCATCACCTACACTCCTTAAGTCCTTTTCCCCCATCGTTCTTGTCTCTGACAGAGAAAGAGGAGGATTCCCACTCCTATCAGAACGTCATCGTTGGAGTGCCTTACGGCTCCGACCCGGGTACGTGCTGCCTGCCACGGTTCATGCATGTCACACAAAGGTGTCAGAGAGGGATCACAGACTCCCAGGGGTTGGCAGGGCCCTGGAGAGCTCCTGGGGTGCAACCCCCTGCCAAAGCAGCTCCCCAGCTCATACTGCACAGGTCGGTGTCCAGACGGGGCTGGAATCTCTCCAGAGATGGAGACTCCACACCCCCTGGGCAGCCTGTCCCAGGGCTCTGGCACCCTCACTGGGGAAAAGTTCTTCCTCTGCTCTAACTTGCAGCCATTGCCCCTTGTCCTGTCCCCACAGACACTGAAAAGGGGCTGGCCATTTCCCCCTGCAGCCCATCCTTCAGCTAGTGAGAAACATTCATCAGGTTCCCCCTGAGTCTTCTTCTCTCCAGGCTGAACAGCCCCAGCTCACTCAGCCTTTCCTCCCAGGGGAGATGCTCCAGGCCCTTCAGCATCTCCTCAGCCTCCTCTGGACTCTGAGCCAAGGGACACCCCCAGCTGGTGGGCATGGCCCTTCCCATCAGCTCTGTGCCACAGAGCAGGGTGTAGGGGCTGCTGCAGGCAGAGAGGCCTGCAACACATCCCCTTTCTGCAGGCAAACGATACCTGGCTGGCTGGGAGCTTGCCTCCAAGCCAATCCCTTTCACTTGGAGGCTTTTGCAGCAAGTCAGGAGCTTTGGGGGTCTGCATTGCTTCTCTAGGTTTTCAGCATTTCAGCCATGACTGATGGAGGCTCTAGCCTGCAGCTCAGGCTTCTCACCATGTCCAGCCCAAGAGGGCTGCAGCCAGGGAGCTGCTGGAGGATGAGGCTGGACCACAGTGTCTGCTTGAGGGCTTCCCTCCTCCATCCTGGGGTGTTGCAATCGAAATGAGAAGTCAGGCTGGTTTCCTTCAGGGAATTAACACAATGCTTGTGCGCTGCTGGAGCCTGCCCTGCTCCTGCCTGGGTCTGTACCGGGCAATTAGAGAAGGCAGGAGGAGCAGGGACCATTCTGATCCCTGTTGTGCCCACAGATACCCAGCTGCTTGGTCAGGGCTGAGAACGCGATGAGGCAGCACCAGCAGATGTGTGGCAGTACAGCTGGAAACTCAGCCACGTGCACAGGGTGGTCAGGGTGCAGGGGCTTTCACAAAGGTCCATTTTTAGTCCACTTGTTCAGCATCATCCTCTCCAAACTCTTCTTAGTCACAGATGATGCTGCAGACTACGAGAACAGCGCGGCGGTACACATATGGAAACTCCAGCAGGCGGAAGGTTTGCTCTCTTGTATCACTTCTTTACTATTTAGGGATGGGGCTCAGGCAGGGCGCCGCTCACGCTAGCCCAGTATAGACCGCGCTCAGCCCAGCGCAGCCAGCGCCCCCGCCTCCAGTTATTTTTCTCCCCCCACTTGTTTGTGACTTCTGAACACCAAAGGCAGCGTGCACATGGCTCCGTGCCCTTGCAATTGAACACTGCTCTGATGGGACTGTGGTGTTTCCAGTAGTCGAAAAGCCACCACGTAGGTGGCTGTGCCCAAACCCCGACCATGGGATGCTGCAGAACAATGTTGTTCTTCGTGTCTTATATATCCTCTTATGTTTTGAAGTCGCCCTGGTGCGAGCTCAGCCTTGTAATCCTCTCAAGCACGTCCAGTGGGTCAGCCCACAGCTCTCCTGCAGTAATCAGGGGGCCCCTATTTCTGAAGCTAACCTTTAAACACCGTTTAATCTACTGTGTGGCTTCCTGTGAAGCACAGGCGGTAGTCTGGCCTGGGAGATAGGGGTGAATGTATACGTATATATTTAAGGGCTTCTTGTCTCTGCTGTGGGATCTGCCTAAGCAAACTGATTCTAGTTATCCTGTTTGCACACCCTCCAGATTAAATCTGAGCCTGTCTCTTTTGGCTTTGAAAAGCCATCTAAGCTTGCTGCTGCTCACAGGGGGCTTGCAAATTCACTGTGACCATTCTGAAGCCCCTGCAAGGACACCTCGATGCTGAGATCTGAGATTTCTTAGCCCAGGAGCAAAAACCTGTTGGTACCAAAGGCAGAGTGTGTGTGTATGTGCTTTAAGATCAACCCACTTGCTGATCGGTGCTTCCCCTGCTCGCTCACAGCTCTGCAGACAGACAGCCCAGACGATGAGCCAGACTACATCAACGCGGCCTCTGCCCCTCTGCCAAAGGAAAGGTAAAGAGAGAGCAAATGGTATTTATTTAGGGGTGGGAGGATTGTGCTTTATGCTGAAGAGAGCTTGGCTGGAGCTTTGCCCCTTGCTGACAGGGCCAGCCGATGCCCAGCAGCCCGGGCAGGCAGTGCCAGGAGCAGGAGCAGCCTGTTTCATGCCATGCCACATCTCTAGCTGATGCCAGGCTGACTAATGCTGACCATGGAGATGCATTTGTCAAAGTCCACGTCCCAGCCTCAGCACCGCCCTCCTCCAACAGGAACTCAAAACCACCTCAAAGCAGCTTTGGGCAGCACTGCTGTGTGGTGCAGACAGGAACCCCCAAAACACTTCTGGTCTGTGCAGCTCGGAGGCTGAGCAGTGTAAGGGATTCCCTGGGCTCAGCCCAGCCCTGCCTGCTGTGCTACAACCACAGATCCTGCCCTGTTATCAGCAGCAACACAATGCTGGTGATAAAATAAATTGCCAAAGGCAGTTAGTGCAAAAGGCCACCGTGGGGAGGACCAAGTGGGGGATACAACACAGTGTTGGTAAGGGCATGGTAACGCCTGGGAGAAGAGCAGCCCCGGATGCACCAGGCACAGCGATGGCTCTGCATTCACGCTGTGGGGTAGGATGGGCTCTCAGAGGCCTCACAGAGCCTCCTCGCAGCAGAGGAGTGTGTATGTGCATCGCTAAGAAAGAGGAAAACAAAGCACCGCTGTGCTAATGTATAGGCTCCCTGGTGTCTCTACATGCTCATTAGAGCGTGTAGAGCTGCTCCCCCTGCTCCAGTTTGGACCTGGACTCCAGTTGGGAGAGGTACTGGGACCAGTATCGCTCTCCTTGTCAAGTTTATACTGAGACCCAGCAGGATCATCGTCCTGCCACGCGCTTGGCAGCTCCAGTTCAGGGTTTTACAGTCCTCAAACCATGGGTGCCAGTGGTGCCATCCCAGCAGCGTTAGCTTGTGTTGACAAAGACCCTGCTGGAGGGGAAGCCGTGCCAAAGGCAGGGTGAGCTTTTTCTGGTCAAGGATTCGGTGTGTTACTTGTGGCACACAAGGTGCTTCCCATCAGCTGTTGGTCTGGCTGGCAGCACATCCAGCTCAGCCTGCCCAGGGACACCCACTGCTCCCCATGGCCCAATGCAGCTGAACATGGGAGACCCCTCCTGAGAAACCTGCTGCAGTGGTACCTTGCTGCCAGGCATCTCTCTCAGCTTGAGCTGGAGGAAAGCAAAAGAGTTTGGCAAAACCAGACTGTTTCAAATGGGGTTGGGGAGAAACTTGGGGTTTTTTGCAGAGAAACTTCTTTTTGGAAAGTGTTTGTGGACTAGGCAGGCTTCCTGTTAGCTAGGCATCAGGAGGAGGGAAGCCAATTATCCATGGAAAAAACTAAAAGTGCTAGAATGGTCATTTTTATAAGCAATGCTGCATTTACTCCTCTTCCACAGAGAGATTTCAAGGAGCAGGGGATTACATTTCTGTGCTAGTGGCAGGGTGGCCCTGCTTTTTGCTCTGATAGTGGCTCCGTGGCACTGGGCACACCAGACTGCTTTGTTTGTAAGAGGGAGAGTGCTCACCATGTTCAGAGCCAAGAGAGGAACAATTGGGGCTGGGAGATGCCCAAAACATTTAGCAAAGCTGCTGTCATGACTGCACCTAATTTGGTGGAGAGCAATGATCGAAGCAGCACAGGGACTTAAATCCACCTCCCGAAGCGATAAATGATGCCGGGAAGGAGGAAGAGGGAGGAATCACTGTCCTGCAAAGCCCTGGTGATACAGGTTTGTGGGGAAAACCTCCAGTCATATGCCTTAGCAAAATGCTGTGGTGGCTGTGTGTGTGTAAATAGCTTCTGGCAGCTCTGTGAGTAAATGAAAATTGCTGATGTGCTTTTTGCCATTGTAATGACACCTCCATTACAGCTTCTGTGAGCAGAGTAACGCTCTAAAATCCCCATGTCCAGCCACATGTTCTCTAGGTGAACTCAGAAATGGGCACCTGGCACAACCAGGCAGCAGAGTTCAGGAGTTGAAAGCAGGGATTAAAATCAGTGGACTCACTTCCTCTCCCCCCCACTCTTCTTTCAAGAATTCTGCATAAGGTCTGAAGAAGTCCTGTGCTGAGCTGTACGAGTGCACCCAGGCAGGATGCACACAGGGAAAGGTGAGACTCGGATCCCTCAGTGAAATCTCTTCTCCAAACTGTACCCCAGATCCCATAGAAGGGGTGCCACTGAACAGAAGAAACTCTCTGCTTGAAGCCCCATGGAAGAAGTACAACTGCAAACCTGCAAGTGGAGACAGCAGCCTGCCCAGCAGCGACCACGGGCGAGCTCGCTACCCTGCCTCCTTTCCCTGCATGTCTGCTCGAGGCAGGACGTGCATTGGTTTCTCCTGTCGAGCGTGAAATCAATCTTTAAATTGCTGAGCAGTACTGCAGCCAGCTACTTAATGTGTCAGGGTGACTCATGTGTGATGGTAGTAAGACATAGGGATTATGTTCTGAGTTGGATCCCAAGCTCTCCTACAGAAGCAGTTTCCTCCAGGAGAGGAAGCGGGGAGGCACAGGTACCTTTTACAACAGCAGTGGTTCTCCAGAGCTAAAAGAGATACCAGCCTGTTCACAAAAGCTGAAGACTTGCTTTATCCACAGCCTGTAAGTCAGTGTCAGCCTATGGCACTTTTCCTTGGCTTTTGGTATCTGCAACAACTGAGAAGGTCCAAGCTGCAGCTGCCAGCCTTGGAAACTGCACCAGTCTTTCACTCTTGCTGTGGGAACGTCAACCCTGCAATGTAACCCTTGTCTCTTGAGCCCTGATGCATGGTTTGGCACTGTTGTACCACTTATTTATTAAAATGGGAATAGCCTCCAAAGAAAAGGTGGTGGTTTGTTACGGTTTGCTATGGTGTAGGCGATGTCTGCGTGGTTGGGTGAAACAGCCTTAGGCAGGAGCTCATGAGGTGACATGGCACCGTGTGCAGGGTGTGATAGGGAGAAAATGTATCTCCTTAAAGGCCACCTTCTTCAAAATCAGTCCAGAAAACTGTGCTGCAGGAAGGGAGGCAGCCCACGCTCACCTCTCTGGGACCGGTAAGAGTGATCAGAGAAGTGAAGCTGAGGGTGAGCAAGCCCTGGAGTGGGAGAAGGGGCTGTCAGGTGCTTCCTGTGGCCAGTGACTTGCCTGTATTTTTAGCAGTATCTCTGAGACCATGGGTGGCCAGCGCTCGCGTGGCTGCTGTGCGGACGGGTGCTTTGGAGCCTGGCTCAGGAGCAGGTTTACTTGCAGCTCCTACAAGTGGGTTTATTCCTGTTCCACAGGAGAGAAAATGCAGCGCACGTCAGGGATATACACACGCAGGGAGCTAGTTGCTTCCTGCTTGCCTTGGCATCTACTCTCACCCTCTGTTTTCCTGCTGTTTCGATGCTCTGGGAAAGGTCTGTGCAGGGCAGGGAGACCAGTGAGCCTGGAGCAGTGACAGACAGCCTGCGCTGGCGCTGCACAGGCTGGCAGACAGGCCAGGGAACAAGATGCCTTCGGTACTGAATTGGCATGCCTGGCCCTCGCGGGGCCATGAAGCTCCCACCCTGAGTGGCTCACTTGGCCCCTGAAGACGCCCCTGCTTCCCGTGAAGGGCTGCAGACTGTGGATCTTTTGCTGGGGCAGAGGATGAGCTCTGTTTGCAGTGACAGGTGTTGATGTTACACCTACTGGGGATTAATCTCAGAGCAGAATCATGCCATGATTAGAAGATGGGCAGCAGTAAAAGCTCTGTGGCACGGTATAGATCCAGCTAGAGATACCAGCCCATCCACAAAAGCCATTAGGTGAGTGCGCAGCCAAGACTTTAGAATAGAGGATGTACTGCTCCCCTCCCTCAGCAGGGAGGAGGGTTATACCAATTGTATTTCCCTGGTGTAAGGCTCCTCCACTGCCTAAATGAGCTAGAAAGGCGTGGAGCCAAAGCAGGCAGGGCAGGAGGGGCTGTGGAGGATTTTTCCTCCTCTTACTGGGAGACAGAGCAGCCCCTAGAACAGCCAACTGTAAGGGGTAAATCCCTTCTCAGTTCTGTCAAGGAAGGACTTTACAGCCAGTGATCTCATTTCACTGGAAGATACCCAGGGACTCTTAAGGGAACTTTCATCACTTACAAACACCTTACATTTTTTCTTTGCCACGAGTGAGTATGTAGGTGTGAGTACATACACAGACACACTGTCCTTTTAGCACTCAAATTTAGGTACGTGAGGATTTCTAGTGCTCAACCAAAATTGCCAGATCCTGTGTTGTCTGAAGATAACACAAGGAGAAATGTCACCTCCCCTGGGTCCTTGTATATCTCTTTCCTCACATTAAGTAGGCAGCCAAGTGAGCAATTCACTTCCTGTTTTCTATCTGAGATGCAGTAGAGAAAGTAGTTTTGGCACCAGTGGTGCAGCTCTCAAATGGAGCTGGGGAGCCTTGGCTGGCAGCCAGGAACTCTGCGCTCAGAGGGTGAGCAGCCACCTTTGGCACTGCTGGCAGCCCCTCAGATCCATTCTGTTCCTCGTCGCAGGGAAAGGGAGGATGATTATTTCCCCCCCAGTGCTGTAGAGGATTAGCCCAGAAAAGAATCTGCTCCAAACTGGAGCTGACAAGCAGCTACTGAACACAGTGAAGAAGAACACAGCTTAAATCAGTGAGGAATGGGAGCTGGGACCCTCATTTCCCAGCCCTCCGCTGGCCCCAGCGCGGCAGAGCAGACGATGCCCAGGTAGGTACACCCTGCAAGGACCTGCCTTACCCCTCCTCCCCACCACTGTGTGCTCTCTGATAGCACCTCTGCTCTAACTCCCCCTCCCTCCCCATTCAGCAGGCAACACGTTTAACCAGACAGCAAAGGCAGGGCAGGCTGGCTGCCACGCAGAGCCAAAGCAGAACTAACCAACTCTTTACACATGCCTTATTTAAACTTCTGGGGACAGAAGTGATGACTCTATTCCTGCACTCAGCAGCTAAAGCCCCTTAGTACTGAATTATTAGTGGTATATTTAATAGTGTTTGTGGTGTAGGGACAATTTGGTGGCTGGGAAAACACTAAGTTCAACAAATACCTAGAGAAGGAAGAACAGACTTTGAGGGTGACATGCCTAACCCTGGGCAGGGTGAAGTGCAGGCACCAGTTCTCAGACCTCCACCCTGCTTCGTTTGACTGCAGTGAGCAGAACATCATTCTATTAAGGTAGCCCTGCCTGGAGATAACATTATCTCACATCTGATATGGAGGTGGTCAAATTCAATTTAGGTTTGCTTTCACTCTGCATTTCACACTTCATTGCTCATCTGCACTGGCAGGGTGGTTTCCAAAGCTGAGCAGACAGGAAGGCATGATGCTATAGCTTTTTGGCACCCTGAAACTACAGTGAAAAAACATTACCCAACCTGGACAAGCCAGAACTGAAAAGGAACTCAAATGCAGAGCAAACCAGAATTTGGAAAAATTTTTTTAAGGAACTATCCAAAATGCATAGCTGGCACCTTTAAGTGAGTAATGTTTCTCCTGTATAATTTGGTGACAATATCTTCCTTACCCACAGCACATAACCAGTGCTCAGGAGTGGCTCCCACCCAGCATGCTGCTGTTAAAACTTCATGAAGTACCTTATTCTGTGTAAAAATTCTCCCCTCTTGGTCTGGGTAAGACCACCCCTCATGGGCAGGCTTGAAGGGTAGTTGCTAACAGGATTCAGTTTCTGTTTCTCCCACCATCAGGTCTCAGTACTGCTGACAAAGCACTTCTGTTGAGTGAACCAGACCTTGCTCTGGACTGTCACAGTCCTTTCTGCCACCTTGGTTACACAACAGTAAGAGTCCTTGAGGTAAACGACATTTTAAAGCTTTATTGGTCTAAAAGAAGAGAAAAGTACAAAAGAATCTTACTATAGGACCTAGTTACTTTTCTGTAGAGCCAAAGGAACAGGCAGAATTCAGGCTGCCTGCTGCGTGCCAGGCCTTTGCCTCCCAGAACGAAGGCTTCTGCTCAGGGCAGCATCTAGCTTGCTGCAGGGGCTGCAGTCTTCTGACACAGCTTGGCCAGCAGTCCAGCCATCTGGAGAAGTGAATTCACCCCTTCTGCTATCTTCATGTGAGTGTACCCGATTTCCTGGGGATACAGACAGAGTAAAGTCTCCTGTTTTCTCTCCCAGTCTGTGTGTAGCGTGACCAGTGACTAACCAGAGCATATCCCTTCCTGCTAAGAGACCGACTTCAGAGTCACTTGAATGTAAGAGACCAACTAGAATGCCTTTTGTTCTTCCTTTTATTTTTAAACATCAAAACCTGTGTTTCCCCACTTCCTTTGTAAGGAGCAAGGTGCCACGTATTTGAGGACAAGTTTTACATCTGAAGAGTGATTCCATTACACCAGTTTACCTTTTGTCAATGGGCTGTTAATGTCATTTAATATCTTACTACCTATTGGAAGTATGTGACTGCAGGAAGGTGTCAAGGAGTTATTTGAGGCTTTGATGAAAAAAAATGCATTTACAGCCAGCATTAAGTTTGCTATTAATTCTAGTTGATCACTCAAGTGACTTTTGGTGATCAGAGTTTAAGTTTCAAGTGGCCATTCTTACTGACAATCAGATGAGGCAGAGTGGGAAAGAAAGCAGGAATAAATTAAGAAATTTTGCACTAATATACAGCAAATCTCAAACAGAAAGCCCTGAGGCTGCCCCTGAATTAGGGATCACCTTAAAAAGACCCCACCTGGGAGCTAGGTTAGAACTAACCTTGATGAATTCCAGTTTCAGATATTCTGGCATTTGAAAGGTTTTACACACACGGAAGATGTTGCCAATCACATCTTCTGGAGAGTACCCGAGTCGCCACAGGTGGGCAAGAATCTGTGCAGGCAAGAATAATCCCTCATTTATCTGCAAACCTTATCATGTGAGTCAAGCATATTCATTCTTGAACAGCTCTATATACAGGATCCAAATGTGCTATTTATCAAATGATTTAACCTCAATTGTTTTCCAAGTAAATTCCAATACAATTTTTGCTTGTTGGCTTATTCATCTAAACAGACTCCTGCATAAAAAGGATTTAATTCAGCTCACCTGCATGACATTGCCCTTACCTTAAAAACCAACAGACACTGTGAATTCTTCAAAAAACAAAGAAGAATTGTGTAGGGAGAAAGTGTCTATGCAGACACAACCCATGAAAACCAACCTTGTATGCTTCGTCAATGTTTGCGTTTATGCAGTGCTGTATCATTTCTTTCACAAGCAGAGGATGAGGCTCGTCACACACCTATGGCAAAGAGATATATTACACTTCAAAATATTAGAAGACTCAGCATTCAACCCCTGGGGTTTTCACCAAGCTTCTGTAACTGCTGAAATGCTGAATCAGACACATTCTATGACACAGATTAAATTTTAAGTAACACGACTGGGGGACATCAGGAGTGTGGGCAGCAGGTGACAGGAGGGGATCCTCCCCCTCTGCTCTGCCCTGCTCAGGCCCCAGCTGGAATGTTGTGTCCAGTGCTGGGCTCCCTGGGATCAAACAGCCAGGGATGTGCTGGAGAGAGTCCAGAGGAGACTGAGGAGATGCTGAAGGGCCTGGAGCATCTCCCCTGGGAGGAAAGGCTGAGTGAGCTGGGGCTGTTCAGCCTGGAGAGAAGAAGACTCGGGGGGGGACCTGATGAATGTTTCTCACTAGCTGAAGGATGGGCTGCAGGGGGAAATGGCCAGCCCCTTTTCAGTGTCTGTGGGGACAGGACAAGGGGCAATGGCTGCAAGTTAGAGCAGAGGAAGAACTTTTCCCCAGTGAGGGTGCCAGAGCCCTGGGACAGGCTGCCCAGGGGGTGTGGAGTCTCCATCTCTGGAGAGATTCCAGCCCCGTCTGGACGCCGACCTGTGCAGTATGAGCTGGGGAGCTGCTTTGGCAGGGGGTTGGATCCCAGGAGCTCTCCAGGGCCCTGCCAACCCCTGGGAGTCTGGGATTCTGTGACTATCCAGCTCTCTAGCCATGGCAGACTCAAAAGCATGAAATGAGAATGCCTAAGTGCGAGATGCAAAAGTATCTCCCAGCAGTTATGGGATTTGTGAGCTTTGAGAGAGCTGGGAAGCCACAAAGCCTCAGCCTTAGGGACATTAGGGACTGACTGCTGGCATGCTGTCCCTTTTCAGAAGGCACATAGATATGGTTTTATGGCCTAATGCTGTAATTGCTACACACATAGTGCTGTCACTTTCAAAGCCTTCCCTGTCTGACCGACGGTCTTGCACAGCCACAGCGTACAACTGTTTTACACTGGTACCAACCTTAAAGACATTTTCACTGTTTATGAAGCCAAATCCAGAATATGTGGACTGTAAGTTGTTTAATGCCTGGGAAAGAAAAAAATAAGCCTCTGTTTATTTTCTGAAGTGCTCTGCTTCTCAATCCCCTCCTCAGGATGAAACACACGTTTCTGCAAATGATGCCAAATAAGCAGTTTGCAATTGAGCAATAAAGTAAACCCCAAACATATGGAGACTCTGTGTCCTCCCACAAACTTGGTATCCATTTCCCACTAGTTCACTTTGAAGGATTAAATCCACCTTAAAACTTCACAAAACCAAATCATTCAGTTACTCTTGTGCCACAGGTCACACGCCCTTTGCTTTACCCCTCCAAAGATAAATCCATGACAGCCACAATTCAAAGGGTGTTTTGCTTTAAACAGAAGCCTTAGTTCCATTGCCTTTCTTCTTTTACCTGTCTCATGTCTCCTTGGGCTGTGAAAATAATGGCTTCTAGTCCATCATCTGTGCATGGCACATCCTCTTTCTCAACAATTTTCAGCAGCCTGGCCAGGATCTGTGAATCTGTGAGCTTGGTGTAACGCAGCACTGCGCACCGGGACTGAATAGGTTCTAAGGACAGAGATGTGGGATTAGCATTTCCCTCTTCTCTCAAAAAGCATCCCCAAATATTTGTTGTCATTTTGGAAGAAATTATCTGTTCTCAAAACTTCATCTGAATTCTTTTAAAGAAAAAGAACATGTCAGCTCCGTGCAGAATATTAATATCTCCTTAAGCATATATAATTGATAGAATGCTTTGCTTGAGCCCATAGGTGCTGCTTGAGTTTTCCCAGATAATGTGCAAATATTTATGAAGCTCAGCTTCTTCTGTTCCCCTGCTTGTATGAATGACTACATTTATCATTGCTGAACAAGAGAAGTCTAAAGGTCTGCAAAGCGTTGGCCTATAGGCAGACTTAAGTTTCAGAAATCAGGTCAACAAAAGGGGTTTGACACCTGTTAGACAATACATGGAGCATCTCACATCATAGCAGGACTGGATGGAGATGAAACCCAAAGTATGAGAAATCTACTTCTGCAGGTATGCAGAGAACTATCATAGAATCACAGAATCCCAGCCTGGTCTGGGTTGGGAGGGACCCCAAGGGTCACAGAGCTCCAACACCCTGCCACAGGCAGGGACACCAACCTCAGGCCTGGAGCTACACAAGGTTGCCCAGGGCCCCAGCCAACCTGGCCTTCAACACCCCCAGGGACGGGGCACCCACCCCCTCTCTGGGCAGCCCCTTCCAGCCCCTCACCACTCTCTCTGCAAAGAACTTCCCCCTAAGATCCAATTGAACCCTTCCTTCCTTCAGCTTCACTCCATCCCCCTTGTCCTGCCAGTGTCTCCCCTTGGAACAAGCTGATTCCCCTCCTGTTCCTCTGCTCCCTTCAGGCACTGGCAGGCTGCAATGAGGTCCCCCCACAGCCTTCTCTTCTCCAGGCTCAACCAGCCCAGCTCCCTCAGCCTCTCTCCATAGGGGAGCTGCTCCAGCCCTCTCCTCATCTTGGTGGCTCCTCTGACCCCTCTCCACCAGTTCCCCATCTTTCTTGTCCTGGGGCCCCAGCTCTGGACACAGGATCCAGCTGGGGCCTCAGGAGGGCAGAGCAGAGAGGGACAATCCCCTCCCTGTCCCTGCTGCCACCCCTCTGCTGATGGAGCCCAGGATCCCATCACCCTTCCCAGCTGCCAGAGCCACTGCTGGCTCATGGGGAGTTCCTCATCCCCCATGACACCCAGGCCCTTCTCACAGGGCTGCTCTCCAGGAGCTCTTCTCCCAGCCTGGAACTATGGCTGGGATTCCTCCAGCCCAAGTGCAACACCTCACACTTGGCAGTGTTGAACCTCACTAGTTTCACCCAGGCCCAGCTTTCCAGCCTGTCAAGGTCCCTCTGGATGGCTCTTTTCCTTCTCTTGTGTCACCCACACCACCCAGCTCGGTGTCATCCCTAACCTTGCTGAGGGTGCACATCAAAAGCAGCTGTTCAGAGGGGACACCAGCTACACAAAATACACTCTTTCTTTTCTGAGCTGGATGTACAGGTGGTTTGATTTTTCAGAACTATGGTTTCTTGCAACAAGCAGCTCCAAGGTCTTTCTGAAAACTGCCCTGGAAGTTATCCAACAGCATGGAGAACATATGACTAGAACTCCCAGGGCCTAGCAGCACTTTACCTATGATCTTGTCAGAGGCATTGCACGCGAGTGCGAAGCGCGTTGTTTTGGAATAGATTTCCATTGTCCTTCTCAGTGCTTGCTGGGCTCCATCTGTCATGCTGAGGGAGAAAAAGAGTTAGGGCAGATTTCACCCTGTGCTGGATGCAGCCTAATTGCTATTTTTATACAAGCTTCTGAGTTTACTGAGATTGAAGAATGATTTGTAAATTCCTTGATATTCTGGCTTGATAAATGAAGCAGCTTCTTCTAGTCTCATGAACAAATCACCCTGTAATGCAGGTCATCACTGAGACCCCCATAAAAATAACACACTAACCCAAACCATTAATACTCTAAAGAGTACTGCTCACATTATATACAGATGGAGGAGAATGTCCTGTTTTGATCTGGTGATGTCTATGCAAGCCAAGACCTTTTTCAAAGGGAAAAGAGCAAGTAAACTGGAAGATGCCACTTCATCTGCAGTTAACCCACAAGTTGTATCCCCCCAATATTCAGCATCTCCTTAGAAGCAACAATCTCTGCTTGATCTGAGTAGTCTCCCAAGGACACTGTTCAATGCTTACTGACCTCCTCACAGATTATTTTTGATAGCCTGATGGAAACATCTAAGACTGCCAAGACAGATAGAACCCATTTCCCCTAGCAGCTGAGGTTAATTAAAAAACAACATACCTGTCTGCTTCATCAAGGATGATTATTTTGTGCCGACCTCTTGGAAGTGTGACCTTTTGCTGGGCAAACATTTTGATTTTGTTTCTCACAACATCAATGCCTCTGGAACAGTAATTCAAGTGATTCATGATCAGATGGGTGAAGTTATAGAATAGATTTTATTCAGCAGCCATGGTGGCTGAAGTGTTCCTGAGCTCTCCCACTGTTTGTCCCCTGCCCCTTCAGCTGTGCCAGTCTAGATGTTGTGAAGCCATATCATAAGCCAGGCTGCCAAAGTGATGCAGATTTAAATGCCAATATTCCTCCTTTTTGGAGGTTTTGAAAAAATAATTTAACATTTCTATTTATTTATTTATTTATTGGGGGGGTTGGATGCCATGATCTCTTCGAGGCCCCTTCCAACCCCTATGATTCTATGATTCTAAGATATATGTAAAATTAACCTCATTTACAATTCTGCATCAAAGGTCTTATGTGGCAAAAGGCAGGGGTAAGAAAGGAGCCAAGGCAGAAGCATGTTAAGACTGCTTTGCTCTTCTGCCAGTGCTTGACACAGCTCCATCCACAGGCTCAGCTGTAAGTCAGAAGAGTCTAGGAAAAGCAGCTGGATAGCCTATGGGATTTTAGCACGACTCAGCTGCTTTCCTAGAGTTCCAATGAAGGCTTACTTTTAAAACCAAACTATTTTACTTTTGTTCTGTTTAGAAGATGAATGTTGTGAGTCCATAGCTCCTCTACAGCTGATAATAACAAAGGCAAGTAAAATGTACTGTAGTCATAACCATGTCTCCAGGAAGTGTCTTCAGAGTACTTTGGGATGGGTCTGCTCTAGAAACATGGGAAATCCCATCAGCTCTTAGTGCCTGATCCTTGGGAGTAGAGTCAGTGTCCTCTCCATACCTAATCCCCTTACCCTACATTCTAAACCAACCAAAACTAAAAAGGGATACTTGCTTTTTCATTTCAAGGCTGATGAGTTTTATTCATCCTCACCTGTCATTCGAGGCGTTCAGTTCCAGAACAGCATCCTTTAATGCAGGACCAAGCAGAGCACGAGCCAAGCAGAGGATGCTGGTGGTTTTACCTGTTCCTGGGGGACCCTAAAAATGCAAAGTGCAAAAATTACTGTTAAGTTTAATGCCATTGATGTACTTCCTAGTCATGATAAACAGCTGCAACAGAGGAACTGCAGAGAGAACATCGGACTAGAGGTTGCCTGAGTTCAGGATCCTGCTTCCAACTGAGCAGAGAAACACCACAGGGAGCATCACAAGACATGTTTCAGTGGGTACCCCAGGACCAGGGAGTTGTTATGTATTCCACCCAGAACTCTGCTCTGTGATGTACATTCAGCATCTCTCTCAGCAATCTATTCAGGCACAATGCAAGTCTATCCTGGGAGGCTATTGTGGATCAATTTCAGAAGCCAATACAGTGAAACCCAGTACAAGATAGCAATACTTACAGCTATTATAATATTTGGTACATTCCCCTCTTTTGCAAAGACCTAGGAAAGAAGAGTAACAAAAAATTATATAAGAAAATACCAGGAATAAACAGTTTCAAATACCATTACAAGCATGAGAAGTAAAATTAATCTATTCTTCCTTCCTCCTTCAACTTTTTTGGACCTCCCTACTTTTGTATTTTTTTAATTGAACCAGTCAGTCCTTAGAATGATAAAGGAAAACTTCAAAGCTTTTAATTCCACTGATCTTTAGTACTTCCTTGTGCCTTTCCTTTGCACCCATTATATGTTTGCTAGTATAAGCTTTCTGTTTACAAATACTGTGTTTACAAGCACATGTTTACAAGGAAAATAGTTTTCTTCCAGAAAAACACTGTATTTACTTTTTTCTGTTGTTAGATACATTATATTTATATAACAACAGTTATATTTATATATACAACAATATATTTATATTTATATTGAAATAACAGCTACACATTTGTATCAAAACCGAGCCAATTCAAACTGCATCCTGATTCAAGGTGTGTTTCCTTAGGGCACCACCCAAGTATGTCCTAAAATATCTAATTTCTTAAAGTAAATTAGGAAGGTTTTTTTCCACACTTTCAAGTACGGATGTAAAAATACAGAAGTGCTTTTAATGATCTGCACATGTGTGCAGAATTGTGCTTTTTGAGGTAACCCACAAAGATAAAATGGAAGGTTACACACCTCCAACCTGCTCACAGTATCTTCATTTCCAACTATTTCACATAGTTTCATGGGTCTGTATTTTTCCACCCTGTAAAGGCAAAATCCCACACTCTTCAGTATGTCTAATAAAGCTTTAGTAGTGCTTTACACTCTCTTGCACTTGGGCTGGGGGAATGCCAGACATATTTACAGCCTGGGAGAAGAGCTCCTGGAGAGCAGCCCTGTGAGAAGGGCCTGGGTGTCATGGGGGATGAGAAACTCCCCATGAGCCAGCAGTGGCTCTGGCAGCTGGGAAGGGCGATGGGATCCTGGGCTCCATCAGCAGAGGGGTGGCAGCAGGGACAGGGAGGGGATTGTCCCTCTCTGCTCTGCCCTCCTGAGGCCCCAGCTGGATCCTGTGTCCAGAGCTGGGGCCCCAGGACAAGAAAGATGGGGAACTGGTGGAGAGGGGTCAGAGGAGCCACCAAGATGAGGAGAAGGCTGGAGCAGCTCCCCTATGGAGAGAGGCTGAGGGAGCTGGGCTGGTTGAGGCTGGAGAAGAGAAGGCTGTGGGGGGACCTCATTGCAGCCTGCCAGTCCCTGAAGGGAGCAGAGGAACAGGAGGGGAATCAGCTTGTTCCAAGGGGAGACACTGGCAGGACAAGGGGGATGGAGTGAAGCTGAAGGAAGGAAGGGTTCAATTGGATCTTAGGGGGAAGTTCTTTGCAGAGAGAGTGGTGAGGGGCTGGAAGGGGCTGCCCAGAGAGGGGGTGGGTGCCCTGTGTCTGGGGGTGTTCCAGGCCAGGTTGGCTGGGGCCCTGGGCAACCTTGTGTAGCTCCAGGCCTGAGGTTGGTGTCCCTGCCTGTGGCAGGGGGTTGGAATCTGTGACCCTTGGGGTCCCTTCCAGCCCAGCCCAGGCTGGGGTCCCATGAAGGAGGTTTATAGTAAGATAACACGGGGCAAAGAGGACTTGCAGCACCTTTGGCTCACACCGAAGCCGCCGGACGTCTCACTCTGCCGTCGGGGCTGTGGGGAGGCGCCGCCCTGTGCGCTCTCACACAGGGGGCGATGCCCTCGCAATGCCTTCCCGCCCGGAGCGGGCAGGGGCAATGCCCTGGCGCCGGGGCCAGCAGGGAGGCCGGGCCCCCCCACCCCCTCCGCGGAGGCGCCGTGCGGACACAGGCCCGCGCGCCTAGCGAGACCTCCCGCCAAGGCCCCGCCCCGCCATAGGCCGGACCCGCCGGCCCCGCCCCCGCTCCGCAGCAATGGCCGCGCGGCCTCGGCGCTTCCTCCCGCCCCCGGCCCCATCGCGCAGGCGCGGAGTGGCCTTCCGCGCTCCCCGGTCCGCGCTCCCCCGCCGCAGCCGCCCCCCGCGCGGGCCGCCCCAGCGCTCACCAGGGCAGCTCGTAGTGGCCGCCGGCGGCAGGAGCGGCCCCGGAGGGCTCGGCGGGGCCTGGCTTCTCGCCTGCCGCCGGCCCGGCCTTTTCGTCCTCCGCGGCCTCAACCTCCATCTCCATCCCGACGGCGGCTGGCGCGCGCGGGCCCGTGTCCGCGCGGGGCGGGGCGGGGCGGGGCCTCCCTGTGGCGGGAGCCCCTCCCGCGCTGTGGGGCGGCCGGGGCCGGGCCTGGGCCTGGGCCTGGGTCTGTGCCTTGGAGCCCGACTGATGCATCGGGCCACGGGGTGGGCGGTAGTGAAGCTCTTCGAGTCTTAAGCCCTCGTTCCCGCCGGCTATCTTTATGTCTCCCTGTACAAGGAAAACAATAAAAGCCACGCTGCAAAGCACCCCTGGGTTATGTGTAACGGGGGGGGTGGGGCTCTGGGCCCACTTCTGGGCCCCAGCTACAGGAAGGATGCTGGAGCGTGTCCAGAGGAGGGTGATGGAGCTGGGGAAGGGGCTGGAGCACAAGTGCTGTGAGGAGCTGCTGAGGGAGCTGGGCTTTCAGTCTGGAGAAGAGGAGGCTGAGGGGAGACTCATCACTTGCCCAGCTCCCTGCAAGGCGGCTGCAGAGATGCTGGGGTCGGTCTCTTCTCTCAGGTGACAAGCGACAGGATGAGCAGGAATGGCTTGAAACTGCCCCAGGGGAGATCTAGGACAGGTACCAGGAGGAATTTCTGTGCTGAAAGGGTTGTCAGGCATTGGCACAGGCTGCCCAGGGAGGTGGTGGAGTCCCCATCCCTGGAGGTACTCAAAAGGTGTGTAGATGTTGTGCTGGGGACATGGTCTAGAGGTGGGCTGGGCTGTGGTTGGACTTGATCTTAAGGGTGTCTCCCAACCCAGGTGGTTCTGTGATTCAATTAGAATTTGTATGTCTGTGATGGCTCCAAACCTCGGTAGGTCCTGGGACCCTGTCACAACTTCAAGTTCTGCTGGTGCTCCATGTAATCAATGATACTTGTGCTAGCTCAGTGGGCAGAAGGTACACCCTTCAGACTGGGCTCTGATTCTTTGAGAAGTGCTTCTAATTTCAGATTGGGCTGAGGCAGGGCCTTGGAGCTGGTTGTACTGGAAGCTGTATCAGCAGTGATGCTTCTCTAAGGGAGTAACTTCCTATTTCTTGCCACAACATTTGCATCCCAGTGTTATTGTCAGTGTGTTACTTGGTGTTTTGAGGTGCTCTCAGCCTGTGGAAGTGCTTCTGCCTGTGGCCTGACAGCGATGGGGTTTGCTGAGTTCCTTGCAAGGCTCTAAAGCTGGAGGGTGAAGTTTCTGTTACACAAAACACAGTCTTGTATCTGAGTTTTTATGTTAGGTAGTCAGTGCTTCAGTGTTCTTTTGTGTATTTATTTCTTGATAGCTGTACACAGTTCATAATGGCTTTAGGTTAAGTGTTACTTAAGAGTGAAATTGTCAGTGACCTGCAGTATTTACATGGCTGGCTGAGCTAACTGTGGGTTAACTTCACTTCTGTTGGAGGGAAAGCAGGGAATCAACATGATTATGTGGCATCTGAGGGTGAGGCAGTTGGCATTTTTTTCTTGTTACTCAGACTGTTTGTAGCAGACCTGCTGGATGAATACATTGTTCCTCCAGTACCTCAAACTCCAGATGTTACTGTGAATGGAACTTCCTGCAGCCCTCAGCAGAGCCTCTTGTGAGACAGTGAAATGCTGTGGCTGCACGGAGCGCTGCTGGTCATCAGAGTCTCACTAGCGCACACCAGGCACGCTCTGGTTCCTTGCCAAATTAAACACTTGTTACACTCTTAGGAAGTACATCTTACCCAGAGGCTGGTACTTGTCCTGGCCAGCACTAATTCTGCCACTCTGGGTGGAGGATTGCTGTTGGTTAGCACCCAAAGGACAGCAGGGAAGGCTGTTCATAGGAACTGTGGAAGAGACCCTGATGACAGATGTTGTCCTGTGTTTCTGATAACCCGTTGCAATGTGGGTGCTTCTCTGGAGCAGAGTCTTCTAAGGCCTTGCAGCCCCTGTGTAGGCAGTAAGTAACTCCTCACTTACCTGCAGTGGCTCTTAGTTTACCAAACAGGTATTTATTGAGGGTGCAGCACTGTTATTGATAGGGATGTGTGGCAGGTGGACAGGCAGACCTGAGCTGAAAGTTTAAAAACCCCTCTGTCCTGAAATCTGCACTGTTCCTACTGTAGTCTGTCTGTTGAGATGACAGGATACACCTGGGACAAATTGAATGCCAAATTCAGTGCTGAAGTGGCAGAACTCTTCTGATGTGTCACCTGCAGTGCCTGGATGCACATGAGTGCAGTAGATGCACTGTGCCCTGAAAGGAGACTAACCCTGAATTTTAGATTATCTTTTCTGACCTGTCTCCCTCCCCAGAGGAGATTTTATATATATATATATATATAAAACTTACTAGGTATTTGCAGCCAGTGTAGAGTGTAGGCACAGGTTTGTGGCTGAGGATTTAGTTAGCAAGTGGGCTGCTCCTCTTGGGTGCATTCAAAGGCATGTGCTACTAGTAATGGAGATCCCCATCAGAGAAATAGATAGGGGCTTTGTGGTTGTCCCAGCTGCAGGTGCTTGATGTAGAGAACAAGTCCTTTAAAGACCTTGTGGAGGCTCTTTTCAGACCAGCTCCAGCCAAGGGCTTGTGCTTTAGCTCCTGTGGGGAAGCTGAAGCCCAATGCAACAACTTTCATCAGAGGTAAATGCAGAAGTTGTGGCAAAAGTATTGCTGCTTTGCATGCTATGGTTGGTGAAGCTGAGGGTAGCTTGTTTGGAGTTTAAAAAGTTAAAATTACTGAAGACAATAAGTGAGGGAGTAGTTGAAGACAGTGAAAAGCAACAGTGATGAAATTCTGAGGTGTAAAATTGTCGTGGTTTAGCCCCAGCCAGCAACTGAGCACCACACAGCCTCTCACTCTGAGGGGGGGCAGCATCACAAGACAGAGAGGGAAATTTTGGGTTGAGATAAAGACAGTTGAATAGGACACACATAGAAACAGGAAGACAGTAATAATAATGTGTATTAATAATGTATACACAAGTGACAAACAGCACAGTCTCTCTCCGCCCACAGTTGATGCTGCACAAGACCCCCCAGCTAACTGCCCAGCCTCTCAGCCCACACGTGCAAGCAAAGCAAACCACAGAACTCATTCACCACTTCCCATTAGCAGGCAGGTGTTCAGCCATCACCCCAGAGTCAGTGCTGCACGAGACACCCAGCTGCAGCCCAGCCCCTCATCCTCTCCCAGTGACAAGAGGAACATGACATGATATGGTACAGAATATCCCTCTGGCCAGTTTGGGTCACCTGTCCTGGCTGTGCCCCTTGCCTCCTCACCAGCATGAGGAGTCCTCGACTGTTTAGCAGCAACTAAAATGTCTGTGTGTTATGGATGTGATCCTCATCCTAAATCCCAAACACAGCCTTACACAGCAGCTGCTAGGAAGGATCTCTATCCCTGGTGAAACCTGGACACAACCCCAGGGAGGTGGTGGAATCCCAGGGAGGGGCTGAGTCACCTTCCCTGGGGGTGTTTAAAAAAGGGTAGATGAGGTACTTAGGGATATGGTTTGGCTTAGGATGGGAATGGTTGGACCTGATGAGCTTAAAGGTCTTTTCCAACCTGGTGATGATGCTGTGGAATTCCAGAAGGCAATGGAAATAAAGCACAAGAGAGGAAACTACCTCCAGGCAGTTGTTGGCGGAAGTATGTGTCTGTACTGCGTAATCAGTGCAGACAGGCAATAGAGCCATCCTCCTATACAGTGAGTTTAGGAGGGGAGAACTCTCTCCTATTCCAGGTCATTGAACTCTTGCCTATTCCAGGTCATTGAATTCTTGCCTATTCCAGGTCATTTTGCTTTTGGGTTAAATCTGTGAGTTCAGCTTACTGTTCTCATTAAGACCAACGCTAATACAGGTTATCCAGCAGATGTGAAAGGCTGAGACCTTAAATTACAGTGCTAAGAGAGGCACAAAGTTCCTTTGGCTGCCTGCTGCCAGTCCCTGCCAGCCCTGCAGTCCCAGTTAAAGCTGCCACCTCCTCTTGCAGCGTGCTGCTGTTCAGCAGCCACAAGTAGGTCATGTAGCACAGACGGTCTGGCTGCCAGGGCAGTGCAGAGCCTGCAGTCCCCTTGGAGGCTACTCCCTGCTTGCTTGCTCTGCAGTTAGGCTGGAGACAGCAGAATGAATTCAGACTCTACCAGCTGTTGTATCTTGTGCTCACTGAGGCTGAGAGCATGAAGTAAAGCTGGTACAGGCACCAGTGATGATGGAGTGGTGAGGAGGGAGGCTGGACCGGCGCTTGGTGAAGCAGGGCATCGCTGCCTGCATGGGCTTGACGTGTCTGCACCCTGACTGACAGGGGCCCTGACTCCTGTGGAGCTGCTGTGCTTGAGCTCCAGCAGCAAAACCAGGGCTGACACTGTCAGTACATGCAGGGTGCTTGTAGCATCATAGCACTCCTCCATTCTTCAGATGTGTTTCCCTAGACATCCCTGGCAGGTACACACGTGTTGATCTGAGCTAACATTATGTGTGCTGCTTAAAATTCCCTCCCAGTTGTAATGGCTGAGGTCACACATCCGCTCTCCATCAGCACTCTGTGGTCTGCTAGGTTATTTCCCCATCCACTACCTCATCCTTCCTCTCTCCTTAGCACCTGTAGTAGCTGCAGAGCAACAGCAGAACAGCCCTGAGTCAACGCAGCGTGACATCTGGCTGCCCTGTTCCCCCAGCACTTTTATTTATGGCATCTCATTGGTTTGTACATTTTCATTAATACCTTTCAATGGATTTTTTTCAGTGCTGTGGCATGGAACCAGAAGCAGCATGCTGACTTAGTCTGCAGGTAGGAAATCCAGACAGCTAGAAGGGAGGCAGGTCACACACTGTGGTGAGAGAGTAGCTGGAAAGATAAATTTGAGCTTATTGCTACCAGGAGACTCTAATGGTGGATATATTTACATTCTGTTTTATAAACACCTGAAAACACAAAAAGAGTGGATTTAGTCTAAACCTGAGCAGCTTTAATATGATTTTTATGTGTGTGTTGAGGAACAAATCATTATTATTATATTCCCCCTCTGCTCTGCCCTGCTCAGGCCCCACCTGGAGTGTTGTGTCCAGTGCTGGGCTCCCTGGGATCAAACAGCCAGGGATGTGCTGGAGAGAGTCCAGAGGAGGCTGAGGAGATGCTGAAGGGCCTGGAGCATCTCCCCTGGGAGGAAAGGCTGAGTGAGCTGGGGCTGTTCAGCCTGGAGAGAAGAAGACTCAGGGGGGACCTGATGAATGTTTCTCACTATCTGAAGGATGGGCTGCAGGGGGAAATGGCCAGCCCCTTTTCAGTGTCTGTGGGGACAGGACAAGGGGCAATGGCTGCAAGTTAGAGCAGAGGAAGAACTTTTCCCCAGTGAGGGTGCCAGAGCCCTGGGACAGGCTGCCCAGGGGGTGTGGAGTCTCCATCTCTGGAGAGATTCCAGCCCCGTCTGGACACCGACCTGTGCAGTATGAGCTGGGGAGCTGCTTTGGCAGGGGGTTGGACCCCAGTCTGGGATTCTGTGGTTTGTCGAGTGCTTTACAAGAAGAGGGTTGAGGAGCAGTGCCCTGCTAGCCCAACTCTCCTGGCTTTGGATGCTTAAGACTTGCAATTGCCTTTCCTTTTTTTATTTAGCACCAACAGACACCAAGTGTCCAGCACAAGACCAGACGTGTGGTTACAGCTCTAGTCAGTAGAGGGAGTACGGACACCTGTATTAAAGCCACACAGGGTCACCCCTGACAGCCAAGAGAAGAGACTTTCTCCTTGAATTGCTCTCCTAGCTACAAAACCCCACAGGTGAATTCTTCAAGCATACATTTTGCTAGGCGGCAGGACGCAGCTGCTGGCTGCCAACGCTGTTGATACAGGCAGGAGTGTGGGAGAGGGGAAGGACCTTCTGTGCTTGCCATGCTCTGCTCTGTGTGGCAGTCACCCTGGGAGCCCTTGGCCTCTCCTGCTTGCTCCCTGCCAGGACCAGTGCTCACTCCCAGGAGCAGGAGCCTCCGGGCAGGACCCTGCCCTGAGAAAGTGACTGTGTGCATGACTTCTATTGCCAAAACGCTGATGGTGCAAGGAGGGTCCTGCAGCAGGGAGTGCCTTGCTGGGGACTCCCTGCCATTAGAGGAAGGATCTTGATGAAGAAGGAACCTGATGGCAGAACCAGACAGATTTGAGGGCTGTGTCAGCTGAGCCCTGAGGGATGGTACCATGGAGGGCAACAGTCTGGATTCAGCCACTGTTTTACCCCTGTGACACTTAGTTTGGTTTCCAGGCGTTTCTCTGACCTCCCTTTCCCATAACAATGGGCATGTGGTCTGACTTGATGTTTGGCAGAACTATCCAAATAAATTTGCAAGGAAGATGGTGCAAAGTGCATTTAATTTTCTTTAATAGTTGTAGTTTTGCCTGACTTTTGGTCAGGTGTGGTGCAGCCACGATGCAGCACGATGCTTCTCTGTGGTACAGTCTCATGTTCACTCCTTACATCAGCAGCCTGGTAGTACTCTCCACTGGCTGCCCCTACCTGGTACTGCATGACATTGTATGATCCTTTTCAGCTATATCTAGTCTCTTAAATGCTGTGCAAAACTTGATCAGAGACCTTGTTTGGCTGAATGCAGCAAAATAACTCTTAAATAACATTCATTTGCTCTCGTTTTCTGTATGGAAAAGATTCAAATGCAATAATGTTGTTTATCAGGAGCCCAGGAATTACCAGGCTGCAGCACTCTGGATTCCTTCAAGTCTGCAGAGCATGGATCTAGAAATGGATCAGAGGGAAGAGCTGCAGTATTCCAAACCAGAAAGTTCCTAAAGCATAAAGGAAGAGCTTAGCAAAAGGTAAGGGTCGAGTCTGGCTTGACTGTAGGGTGCTCATGATAGAGGAAGGGAGAAAGGTCTGACAAAAATGAAACTGTGGTTGTTACCTTCAGACCTCTCTGTGTATAGGTGAATTTTACTCCAAGTGTTTGGTGTGGTTTTGCCAGGACATGCAATGAAAAACAGGACTTGTAATCTAAATATATGTTTTAGTGGCTGCATGGCAATTTGAGAGCTAAGGGATGACTTGTTATATTGGGTTAAGTGATACTGAAATACGTGCTTGGACTTCAGTTGTCTCAAGAGAATCACAGAATCCCAGCCTGGTCTGGGTTGGGAGGGACCCCAAGGATCAGAGAGCTCCAACCCCCCTGCCACAGGCAGGGACACCAACCTCAGGCCTGGAGCTACACAAGGTTGCCCAGGGCCCCAGCCAGCCTGGCCTTGAACACCCCCAGGGATGGGGGGGGGCACCCACCCCCTCTCTGGGCAGCCCCTTCCAGCCCCTCACCACTCTCTCTGCAAAGAACTTCCCCCCAAGATCCAACTGAACCCTTCCTTCCTTCAGCTTCACTCCATCCCCCTTGTCCTGCCAGTGTCTCCCCTTGGAACAAGCTGATTCCCCTCCTGTTCCTCTGCTCCCTTCAGGGACTGGCAGGCTGCAATGAGGTCCCCCCACAGCCTTCTCTTCTCCAGGCTCAACCAGCCCAGCTCCCTCAGCCTCTCTCCAGAGGGGAGCTGCTCCAGCCCTCTCCTCATCTTGGTGGCTCCTCTGACCCCTCTCCACCAGTTCCCCATCTTTCTTGTCCTGGGGCCCCAGCTCTGGACACAGGATCCAGCTGGGGCCTCAGGAGGGCAGAGCAGAGAGGGACAATCCCCTCCCTGTCCCTGCTGCCACCCCTCTGCTGATGGAGCCCAGGATCCCATCACCCTTCCCAGCTGCCAGAGCCACTGCTGGCTCAGGGGGAGTTTCTCATCCCCCATGACACCCAGGCCCTTCTCACAGGGCTGCTCTCCAGGAGCTCTTCTCCCAGGCTGTAAATATGTCTGAGAAAATGGTCTGTGAACCTTTTGTTAGTCAGGGAGATCATGAAAGGGAAGGGGCCTGAGTTACTGGGTGAAGGTGTGTTCTGGTTTATGGGGATAAAGCCTAGCAAAGCCCCAGTGCTGCACTAGTCCATCCTGCACAGTGGTGCCAGGGTGACCCTAGAGCTCCAGGCAGTGACTTTCAAACAAGATGTGACAGGAGACTGTGGAGATAAACCTTTGGATATTACCCCTGCAATCCAGGCTCTGTTCCACCTGGGCCAACTCCCTGAATTTCCCTTGCCTTGTTCAGTATATCCCCTGATTAAAGACCCTTGTTGCTCATTGATCCTGGTGCCACACTTTGGAGGTTATCACAGAAGTTTGAGAAATGGGTGTGAGAGAAAAAGCTTCTCTTTCCTGCATGAGTCATCTGGATTTTGCAAACAAATCCAGGCAGTGGCCTCAGAGGCAGGTTTGAACACAGGTTGGAGTATCTCTGGGTGTGTAGTGACTTCCTTGGAAACACTGGATTTCCAGGCAGCAGGGGATGTAAGGTGATGGTCTTCAAACACAAAGGCAGAGGGAAAGGAGAGTAATTTGTCATTTCAGGTAAATCTTGCTTTAGTGGTGTGTCAAAGTAACAGTTAATCTCATCAATTAAAGTTAAACATTAGCTTACAGAGCCCTTCTCTGGGGTTTGGGGTTTGTTACTTGCACAAAGCAGCTTTAGGTGTAGGAAAAAGGAAAAAGGTGTAGGAAAAATCCTTGTATCCATCTCCTTTGGTTCATGCATCCAAAAGCATCTAAAGAGCACTATGGTATGATAGAAACTTCAGCTTCCTCAGTGTTTGAACAGCTTCCACACTGCCAGTCACAGGGTACAGTGTTTCTGTCAGAATTAGCTTGGAGGAGCCTGAAGCCACTGCTTAGCTATGGCTTGTTGATTCATTTTTGTGTGGTTCATTGATGGGCTGTCTTTAGCATCTATCCTTGTACATTTGCAGGTTCTGTGTCAGAGTTTGTGCTTTTGGGCTCCCAAACTGCTTTTGGGCTCCCTCTGGGTAGACAGAGTGAGAGCACTGTGATCACTGTCAGGGATTTTCCTCACCTTTTATTCAAATGTTTTGTTTCTTCAAAGCTTGAGTTTTGGGAAAGCTTTGGAAGAGATGAATTTTAAAAATACCTGTTTAAATTGGCTTCTGGTGAGAGCACCTAAACTACTCCTCTGTTCTGGGAGTTCAGAAGTTTGGTTTTGTGGCTCTTGGTGAAGACGTTTTGTTGAGGGGGAAATTTGGGGGGTGTATGTGGGAAGGGAGAAACTGTCAGGAACTGAGGAGCAGAGAAATGTCCTGCCTGAGCTTGAGTTTCCCACGGGCTGTGAGCATGCTGGAGGCAGCTGGATGGTGGATGTGTGAGCAGGATTTTCAAACTGAGCTAAGTAATGAGAAAGGAGTGTGCTTCCAGTCTGTGGTAGTGCAGGAAAAAACTCCCAGAGACATGAGTAAAACCAGAACCTCATCTGGGGGTGGTCTTCAGGAGCTTTCCTTCCTTTTACAGTTTCTTTCTCCAACAGTCAGCTTAGGTAATGAGAATTGTCTCTTCCTCCTCTTTCCCCCCTGTATTGTCCAGAGCTGGGGCCCCAGGACAAGAAAGATGGGGAACTGGTGGAGAGGGGTCAGAGGAACCACCAAGATGAGGAGAGGGCTGGAGCAGCTCCCCTCTGGAGAGAGGCTGAGGGAGCTGGGCTGGGTCAGCCTGGAGAAGAGAAGGCTGTGGGGGGACCTCATTGCAGCCTGCCAGTCCCTGAAGGGAGCAGAGGAACAGGAGGGGAATCAGCTTGTTCCAAGGGGAGACACTGGCAGGACAAGGGGGATGGAGTGAAGCTGAAGGAAGGAAGGGTTCAATTGGATCTTAGGGGGAAGTTCTGTGCAGAGAGAGTGGTGAGGGGCTGGAAGGGGCTGCCCAGAGAGGGGGTGGGTGCCCAGAGAGGGGGGTGTTCAAGGCCAGGTTGGATGGGGCCCTGGGCAACCTTGTGTAGCTCCAGGCCTGAGGTTGGTGTCCCTGTCTGTGGCAGGGAGTTGGAGCTCTGTGATCCTTGGGGTCCCTTTCAACCCATGCCATTCTATGATTCTATGATTCTGTGATCATAAAGAGCACCTTAAATATTAATTTATTTTTAATCTAATCCCACCACATGCCATTACTAATCCTTGTTTTACAGCCCCACAGGAAAACTTTGCCTATAAAATCTTGGCATTATTAAATGAATGTTGGCTGCTGCATCCCAGGGTGCATTTTTCTGCCTCTCCTGATGCATGGGGGGTTTTTTTATTGTCTTTTTTTTTGCCTTTCCTCCCCTTTCATTTTGACTGTAGTGCTATAACTCATTTCTCATTTGCTCAGCCCTGCAGGGAAGATATTCTGAGGACTAATATTCATTAGGCAGTAATTAAAACAATGAACGATGGATGTTCATCTAAATGCTCCATTGCTTTAGTGATTTTCAAGAAATAAATCTTCCCCTGCATGTATCCTCTTCTAGGAATCCCAGACTCCCAGGGGTTGGCAGGGCCCTGGAGAGCTCCTGGGGTGCAACCCCCTGCCAAAGCAGCTCCCCAGCTCATACTGCACAGGTCGGTGTCCAGACGGGGCTGGAATCTCTCCAGAGATGGAGACTCCACACCCCCTGGGCAGCCTGTCCCAGGGCTCTGGCACCCTCACTGGGGAAAAGTTCTTCCTCTGCTCTAACTTGCAGCCATTGCCCCTTGTCCTGTCCCACAGACACTGAAAAGGGGCTGGCCATTTCCCCCTGCAGCCCATCCTTCAGCTAGTGAGAAACATTCATCAGGTCCCCCCTGAGTCTTCTTCTCTCCAGGCTGAACAGCCCCAGCTCACTCAGCCTTTCCTCCCAGGGGAGATGCTCCAGGCCCTTCAGCATCTCCTCAGCCTCCTCTGGACTCTCTCCAGCACATCTCTGGCTGTTTGATCCCAGGGAGCCCAGCACTGGACACAACACTCCAGGTGGGGCCTGAGCAGGGCAGAGCAGAGGGGGAGGATCCCCTCCTGTCACCTGCTGCCCACACTCCTCCTGATGCCCCCAGGATCCCATTGTCTCTCTCAGCCCCAGGGCACACTGCTGGCTCATGGCCACCCTGTCATCTCCCAGGACCCCCAGGTCCTTCTCCACAGAGCTCCTCTCCAGCAGGTCACCCCCAGCCTGTCCTGATTCCAGCAGTTATTCCTTCCCAGGGGCCAGACTCTCCACTTGCTTTTGTTGACCCTCATCTGGTCTCTCCCTGCCCAGCTCTCCAGCCTGGCCAGGTCTCTCTGTGGGAAAGGGATAGGAAGCTGCTTGCTTTCCCTGCAAGGACCAGAAATCTGCAAGGAGGAGTTGGATCTTCTCAGAAAGGTCTGTGATAAGCAGCCAGCCAGGCCGAGGAAAGGAGGAGCAGTGAGTCCTGGGTCAGGCTCGGGGCTGAGCTGGCAGGGGAGCAGCGACTGCTCCTCTGCACACACACAGCTGGGGCTCAGGGCCTGCAACCACAGCTGCAACTTCAGGCCTCAGGGAAGGGCTGGGTTGCAGCAGGTTCTTCTCTCTGTTGATATAAAGGCTAGGCACGAGGAGATAGAGGGCTGTGTGGGAGGACAAGATCTCTTTTCCCAGGGAAGGTGCTTATTTGGAGCTCAGGCACGCTCCTCTTCTGAACACATGGTGCCAAACAGTCTCTGTGGCTCTAGGACCTGAGGGGAGCGTGGCGAAGTCGTGGAGAGAGACTACCTGGAGAACTCAGAGCAGCAGCTTATGCAAACGGCTGCAGCCCCTCCAAAACACCCCTCAGAGCCATCCCACCAGGGCATGTATCCCCTCTGACCCTGCAGCAGGCGGTCCACGTGAGGCAGTGACTCCCTGCTCACCCCACAGCCAGGCCCCAGCCCAGTCTGTCCCTGCGTTGTGCTGGGGCACCCTGGGGGATGCTCAGTGTGCACTTTGTGAGCCTACTACCTAGCGCTGGGGCAAGGCTGGCAGGGAGGGAGCTGGCAGGGAGGGAGCTGTCGTGCTTCCAGCTCTGCCTCTCCCTGATGCCTGGGACGTTTCCGAGTGCCCCCAAGAAATATTTACTTCCTGGTTGTTGGGGTTTTTTTTGCTTAGACCTCCTGAGGCCTCGTTTTTCATGAATAAAATATGAGCTGTTCTCCTGGAGCCACGAAGGGGGGAAAGCCCTGCCAGCTGGTGTGGCCTCTGCTTTGTATTGCTGTGCTTACTGGTGCCTCCGCCCCGGGCAGGGACACCCCAGGCACAGAGCACCTTGGGGTTTAGTCCTGGGACTGTTCCCAAGGTGAACTGGGCACTTTAAAGGCAGTTCAGCTCCCTTTGTGTGTACCTGGTTTCAAGTAGCTTGTAACAGAGGGGTTGAAGGGTTTCAGTTTGGACTGAAGTGGTCCCTGGTTTCCCTTTTGAGCAGAGCACATCCCTGGCTGGTGCTGGGTTTTCGGTGTGTTGCACACAGTGAGTGGGTGCTTCTCTGGTGTGTCCCATTCCTCCCCCTCTCCCCCCACCCAGATGAATCTAGAGCTGGACAATCATTTCTCTTAAGTGAATTACATCTTGATTTTTCCATCTGTTTCCACAGTTTATCAAGATGGTTTTGCATTAGGTTTGGTTTTCTGCTTTCCATGCAGCTCTTCTTGTCTTGGCATCTTGTTCAGATTTAATAGACATGATATGCAAATTATCATGTTAAATAGTAACATTTACCCTCTTGGTACTTGTGCTCCCATACTTAGAAGGCAGAACTTAATTGATGAGGTGAAGGGGTGCTGAATGACACTCTCTTACCCATACAAGCACATAGCAATGCATTGTCTTACCCACAGAAGTGTGCAGCATGTTCTTCCTGGGCTTTGGGAACTAGCATCTCCCCAAATTATCATCTGTCCCAGAGATTTCCAAGCTGCCAAGCAAAGCTCTTCATGCAGGTGTTGCTTTTGACTATTAGGCTGGTACCAGAGCTGGAAACAGAGGCTGATGGCTACACCAGCACTGCTTCCCTCTCCTCATCACTCTCTCACAGAATCCCAGACTCCCAGGGGTTGGCAGGGCCCTGGAGAGCTCCTGGGGTCCAACCCCCTGCCAAAGCAGCTCCCCAGCTCATACTGCACAGGTCGGTGTCCAGACGGGGCTGGAATCTCTCCAGAGATGGAGACTCCACACCCCCTGGGCAGCCTGTCCCAGGGCTCTGGCACCCTCACTGGGGAAAAGTTCTTCCTCTGCTCTAACTTGCAGCCATTGCCCCTTGTCCTGTCCCCACAGACACTGAAAAGGGGCTGGCCATTTCCCCCTGCAGCCCATCCTTCAGATACTGAGAAACATTCATCAAGTCCCCCCTGAGTCTTCTTCTCTCCAGGCTGAACAGCCCCAGCTCACCCAGCCTTTCCTCCCAGGGGAGATGCTCCAGGCCCTTCAGCATCTCCTCAGCCTCCTCTGGACTCTCTCCAGCACATCCCTGGCTGTTTGATCCCAGGGAGCCCAGAAAACACATAGCTCCTGAACTCAGTGCTCATACCAGCGGAGAGGAGGCTGGTTTTCTAGATGTAATTATACATTTATAACAGTTTCCAAGTGTGCTCTGGGATTTAGCTTCTGCATGTGTGCTTGTTAATAATGTTCTGATACAATTTCTAACTTCATGGGTAAAATCCTCATGCATCCTGGCAGCATGCTTCCTGGGGAAAAGATCCCACCAGTACACAGGGAGCAAAACAGGGAAGCTTGAAATGTTTTGCCTGAGAAAAGAGAGTTTTGGCCTAGGATGTGGCTTTTGTCCACTACACTGAGTGCAACTGAGTTCTTCCCTTAGATACTGAGACAGTTATGTTTGTGCAGGAGAGGGGTCAGAGGAGATGAACCCTCCTTCAGAGGTTCACCCAGGCTGGAAAGCTGGGCCTGGGTGAACCTAGTGAGGTTCAACACTGCCAAGTGTGAGGTGTTGCACTTGGGCTGGGGGAATCCCAGCCATAGTTCCAGGCTGGGAGAAGAGCTCCTGGAGAGCAGCCCTGTGAGAAGGCCCTGGGTGTCATGGGGGATGAGAAACTCCCCATGAGCCAGCAGTGGCTCTGGCAGCTGGGAAGGGCGATGGGATCCTGGGCTCCATCAGCAGAGGGGTGGCAGCAGGGACAGGGAGGGGATTGTCCCTCTCTGCTCTGCCCTCCTGAGGCCCCAGCTGGATCCTGTGTCCAGAGCTGGGGCCCCAGGACAGGAATGATGGGGAACTGGTGGAGAGGGGTCAGAGGAGCCATGGAAATAATTAGCTAAATGAAAAAGGTAGACACTGGCAGGACAAGGGGGATGGAGTGAAGCTGAAGGAAGGAAGGGTTCAATTTGGTCTTAGGGGGAAGTTCTTTGCAGAGAGAGTGGTGAGGGGCTGGAACAGGCTGCCCAGAGAGGGGGTGGGTGCCCCGTGTCTGGGGGTGTTCCAGGCCAGGTTGGCTGGGGCTCTGGGCAACCTTGTGTAGCTCCAGGTCTGGAGGTTGGTGTCCCTGCCTGTGTCAGGGGGTTGGAGCTCTGTGACCCTTGGGGTCCCTTCCAGCCCAGACCATGGGCTATGATTCTATGTTAATATCATGTCTAGTCACTTTTTCAGTCTTTCAGTTGTCATTGACATGAGATACTGTTCACTGCTGCACTACAGGAGGATTCTTTATCAGGTAGGCTGCTTCCCAGTCAGATTGGGCTATTTAAATTGAGTGTACCCTAAGTCCTCTCTGGCTGTATTGTCCTTCAGATGCAACCATCTTCCTCTAATCAGTGGATTTCTAGGTAACAGCCTCCTGAAATGCTGCTGACATGAGGTGGTAAAGGTGCTGAGGCCAGAGGGCTGTCCATAGAGTCATTAGGGTGAAAACAACCTCCTGCTGAAGGTACTACAGAATGGGGTGTGCAGACACAGGCACATCCAGCAAAAGCAGCACTAGACACAGGTTATAAATTGGTTTATTAAAACCAGAGGTTTATGGAAAGACATCTCAGCTGCCAGAAATTGTCTTTATTTTCCCAGCACATCAGTCAGAGTAACCTTGAGCAAGGCACCTGACTTCCCTGTGCAGCTGGAAAACAGGGTAAAAGGCAGGAATAAAATTGGAAAATCAAATGCTGCAGCAAAGTGGATCTTTCTTGAGGAAATAACTGATTTACAAACTAAAAGCTTAGTGCTGTCTCTGACATCATCTCATGGCACTCATGTTCTGCTGCCTCCAAGCACTGTAATGCAGGGAAAAGCCTGATCCTGGCAGGGATCTGTGTGCTCCTGTGAGCCACAGTGCCACCATGCACACTTGGTGTGGTGCTGGGGTCTAATCTAACCGATGTCAGGGGGCTGCAGGTGAAGTTGAACCTGCACTGAGGACTTTCACTGCACTGGGGCCTCAGTTCCCTGCTGAAATCAGCAGGCTGGGAGGTGACTGCTTCCCAGGGCCAGGTACTGGGATGTGATGGTGCTGCACTGGCTGACAAAGCCATCCTTCTCATTAACAGCACACAGCCTGCTGCAGGCCAGAGGGTTGTAGGGATGTAAAGGGGTGGCACCTAATCTTCCCCTGCAGTGCTCAGAGACTGGCTGCCTGCAGAGCTGGGTGGCAGCACATCCCAGCTGAACCCACAGCTTTGGCAGGCTGCAGGCACAGTCCTGGGAAAATAAACACCTGAACTGTTGTGGGACAGGTCTTGTGTGTTGGGAACAACACCCAGCACCTGCAAGCCCACACTGGTGTGGGACAGGCATGTCACCCTTCTGTCTGCTTCTGTGACAGAGGCTGACAGTGTTTGCTAGGCACTCCAAGCCTCTCAAGGTGGTACCATCTGAAGGCAACAACGATGGGATGAATCCAAAAAGGTTGTAATTTCATCTGCTGCCCAGATTAATGTGCTTATATCCTTCTACCAGGTACACAAACTAATCTTTAAATAGAGTAGGATGGGGTTTTTTGCAGTCTCCCCAGGTAAGAGGTGAGACTGTGAGTTTGCAGGGCTGTTTACAGGGATTAACAGCTAATCTCCTCCTTATTTTCTGTGGAAACAACCACAGGACAGAGCCCTGCACCACAGATCTCCTTGGCTGTTCTACTGCTGGCCAGTCATGTCAGCCTGGTGAAGGGGAATCTGCATGAGTGGTAATTATAAGTGGGGAGATGGTTGGGCTTCAGCTCCTTCACAGTGAGCCCTGAAGGTCATGGCAGCATGTCATTCTCAAGGCAGTCTTCTCCACAATTGCAGCATGCCCATGGCTTTCTTTTACAACCTTGATGTCACAAACTATTCATAATCCTTTAAAAAAAGTCCACTTGTAAAAACACCCCAAAAAAAACCCCATTTAACACACACACACCCATCCCCAAGAGAGACTTGATGATTTGTTAGGTTATTTGCTCAGTATTTATAGTCAGGGGAAGTATCAGAGCTTTTGGTGTGATCCATAGGTATGGCAGTGAGTGGGTGGGTTTCTCTGCCCTACTTGCCTGTGTACAACAGGGAAATGAATTTTCAGTCTGCTGGGAGGGCAGCTGTTTCCATGACATTTCAAGCCTAGTTTGCAAATATCTTCATCACTTTCCTTTTGCTATACATAAAAATGTACATGTTATATGGGTGTGACATGCCTTCACAGCATCACAGCATCACTGGGTTGGAAAAGACCTTGAAGCTCATCAAGTCCAACCATTCCCATCCTGAGCTAAACCAGATCCCTGAGCACCTCATTTACCCTTTTTAAACACACCAGGGAAGGTGACTCAGCCCCTCCCTGGGCAGCCTGTGCCAGGCCCCAGCAACTCTGCCAGGGAAGAACTTTCCCCTCCCATCTGCTCTGCCCCTGCCCTGGCACAGCTTGAGCCCATTGCCCCTTGTCCCATCTCCTGTCCCCTGGCTGAAGAGACCAGCACCCACCTCTCTGCACCCTCCCTTCAGGGAGCTGGAGGTGGGGAGAAGGTCTCCCCTCAGCCTCCTCTTCTCCAGGCTGAACACCCCCAGCTCCCTCAGCTGCTCCTCAGAGGATTTGCCCTCCAGCCCCTTCCCCAGCCTGGTTGCCCTTCTCTGGACTCGCTCCAGGACCTCCATGTCCTTCTGATGCTGAGGAGCCCAGAACTGGACCCAGCACTCCAGCTGCAGCCTCCCCAGTGCCCAGTCCAGGGGCACAATCCCCTCCCCACACCTACTGGCCACACTGGGGCTGACACAAGCCAGGATGCCCTTGGCTTTCCTGGCCCCCTGGGCACACTGCTGGCTCATGTTCAGCCTGCAGCCCCCCAGCACCCCCCAGGTCCTTCTCTGCCTGACAGCTCTCCAGCCAGTCTCCCCCAGCCTGTAGCTCTGCAGGGGGTTGTTCTGTCCCATGTGCAGCACTCTGCCCTTGGCCTTGTTACACCTCATCCCCTTGGTCTCAGCAATACTCAGCAATTCCTTCATACTTGTGTTTTTTTCACAAGAAAGCCTCTATGATATTTCCTTCCTTCAGTAAACATCCCAGGTAACAATCAGCTGTTTCCCTTCTTTTGCCATGAGCATTCTTAGATGCATTGAAAGGACCATGAAATGAAAGGCACAGACCAGTTGCCTACTGGAACACAGCAGAAGCCTTTTCAAGGGAACAGCCTCTCTGAGAAGCTCACAGGAAAGAGAGGCAAACCTTGAGTGTGATATCAATTGCAGAATTTCTTTAGAGGAGTTTATTTTTCATCAAGAGTTAAGGGTTGTCTCATAGGTTTTCATTTTAATTAGAATTCAAACAGCTACTGCTGCAATAGAGTGATCTTAATTACCTGTAATACATTCTGGCATTGAATTCCACAGGTTAATTTACCTTAATTGTGTTTTGCCACTTGTTAGCTTCATATTTGTTACCACCCTGCTTAGATTCTGTTTCTTTCTAAAGAGGGTAGAGGAATGCCCAATTTTCTTGTATCTATTTGGTATAATCACAGCTGGCAAGTTGGCATTTTCCACTGGCCATCGTGCATTTGCATTGTCAGAAGGCAGGACTGAGAAGGACTGAGCATTGGCACCATTCACCAAGCTGGTCTGGGGGTATTTAGGGCATATTGGAGCACAGAATTTAGCACATATTGGAGAGGGCAGCATAAGCTATTTACTGTTTATCTTCTGTGTTTAGTCTGGGCAACTCAAAGCATTTCACAGACCAGGTCAGCATCATTGTTCCTCTTTCACTGTCAGCAGAGCCAGTTGTTGAGATGAAGGGAGGTTCTATTTTGTACCAGCAGTAAAAACAGAAACTAGATGAAGTGCAGATCTGATGTGTCCCCCTACAGTGTGCTGCAGCAAGCCCCACTGGCAGCATTCTCATGGTGATTCTTCCTTATTGGAGTCATAGAATCAAAGACAGGTCTGGGTTGGAAGGGACCCCAAGGTCCCAGAGAGTTCCTCTGCTCCCTCTCTGCAAAGAACTTCCCCCTAAGATCCAATTGAACCCTTCCTTCCTTCAGCTTCACTCCATCCCCCTTGTCCTGCCAGTGTCTCCCCTTGGAACAAGCTGATTCCCCTCCTGTTCCTCTGCTCCCTTCAGGGACTGGCAGGCTGCAATGAGGTCCCCCCACAGCCTTCTCTTCTCCAGGCTGACCCAGCCCAGCTCCCTCAGCCTCTCTCCATAGGGGAGCTGCTCCAGCCCTCTCCTCATCTTGGTGGCTCCTCTGACCCCTCTCCACCAGTTCCCCATCTTTCTTGTCCTGGGGCCCCAGCTCTGGACACAGGATCCAGCTGGGGCCTCAGGAGGGCAGAGCAGAGAGGGACAATCCCCTCCCTGTCCCTGCTGCCACCCCTCTGCTGATGGAGCCCAGGATCCCATCACCCTTCCCAGCTGCCAGAGCCACTGCTGGCTCATGGGGAGTTTCTCATCCCCCATGACACCCAGGCCCTTCTCACAGGGCTGCTCTCCAGGAGCTCTTCTCCCAGCCTGGAACTATGGCTGGGATTCCTCCAGCCCAAGTGCAACCCCTCACACTTGGCAGTGTTGAACCTCACTAGGTTCACCCAGGCCCAGCTTTCCAGCCTGTCCAGATCCCTCTGGATGGCTCCTTTCCTGCTCCTGTGTCACCCACACCCCTCAGTGCTGTGATGGAGATGTCATTCTGCATGGATATGTTATTTTTTCTCTCTCCATGGCAAAGTTACTCCATCTGAAAAGAGAGACTTTATCTGTCAGTAAAAGACTGGTGATAATTTACTGACTTTAAAAAAAGAGCTACTCCACCTTCTGCACTGCCCATGCCATCCTGGGTAGGTCATCTGAACCAAGGTGGTATCAGAGGAGAGAGCTTCAGGAGGCCTCCACTAACGTGTGCTGAGCTTCTCTGGAGATCCAGCTGTCTTTGGACCTGTGGATAGGAACAGCCCTTGCTATAAGAGTTACAGAACTCCATCCACCACGTGGTGGGGTCCCTTCTCCTGTGTGGCAGTTGTGTGGAGAGCTGTCCCAAGTTCCTCAGGGTCACTGCCACAGGGGCACTGTGCTTTGCTTGCAAAAAGTCGAACACCAGGAACCAGACTGTGCTGATGATTCAATTACACCCATGGCTGGAGCTTAAGTAACAGCTCCTGCACTAATTCCAGTATAGGAAATACACTGAAACAGCAGTGAGAGCTCCTCTTGATCTTCATAATTAATGAGAACTGCCATGATATCTCAACAGATTTCCACCCACACTTACTTTTATGTTCAGGAGTGAGTAGGAACACACAGCAGTCAGCCCAGGAGAAGCCCTTCTTTGCTCCTGCAGCCAGAACTGGCCTGTTTGGAGTATCCTTCCAGTGAAACACAGCAGGGTCTGAACAATGAATGTCTGGGGACTGGTGCTCTTTAACATCTTTATCAGTGACACCGATGATGGATTGAGTGCAGCCTCAGCAGGGCTGGGGATGGCATCGAGCTGAGGGGTGTGGGTGACACAGGAGCAGGAAAGGAGCCATCCAGAGGGATCTGGACAGGCTGGAAAGCTGGGCCTGGGTGAACCTAGTGAGGTTCAACACTGCCAAGTGTGAGGTGTTGCACTTGGGCTGGGGGAATCCCAGCCACAGTTCCAGGCTGGGAGAAGAGCTCCTGGAGAGCAGCCCTGTGAGAAGGGCCTGGGTGTCATGGGGGATGAGAAACTCCCCATGAGCCAGCAGTGGCTCTGGCAGCTGGGAAGGGTGATGGGATCCTGGGCTCCATCAGCAGAGGGGTGGCAGCAGGGACAGGGAGGAGATTGTCCCTCTCTGCTCTGCCCTCGTGAGGCCCCAGCTGGATCCTGTGTCCAGAGCTGGGGCCCCAGGACAAGAAAGATGGGGAACTGGTGGAGAGGGGTCAGAGGAGCCACCAAGATGATTAGCTAAATGAAAAAGGGGAGACACTGGCAGGACAAGGGGGATGGAGTGAAGCTGAAGGAAGGAAGGGTTCAATTGGATCTTAGGGGGAAGTTCTTTGCAGAGAGAGTGGTGAGGGGCTGGAAGGGTCTGCCCAGAGAGGGGGTGGGTGCCCCGTGTCTGGGGGTGTTCCAGGCCAGGTTGGATGGGGCCCTGGGCAACCTTGTGTAGCTCCAGGCCTGAGGTTGGTGTCCCTGCCTGTGGCAGGGGGTTGGAGCTCTGTGATCCTTGGGGTCCCTTCCAGCCCAGACCAGGCTGGGATTCTATGATTGTATGATCTACATCTTGAACAACTATAACTAAGCATGAGCAAAATAAAGTAATGCAGGAGAATGAGAGCACAGAGAGACTGAAGATTTGGCATTAGTGAGTGTAATGTTCCTGGTAGAGAGGGAGAAAAACAACAACCCAGAGATTAAGTAGTGGGTAAACCATTCTAAGTAGCCATCCCATCCCATCCCTCTATTTATTCTTATGTTCTCTGTTATTACCATAAAGGTTGTTGCTCTAGAGTCTAAAGATCAGGCTGTCCTTTGTTTAGTCCATTTTTAAACATCAGGAGAACTGACAGTTGCACTTCAGCTTGCAGGAACAAAAGGACTTTGTGCCTACTGACCTCAAAGGTGAGTAGATGTCTACTGCATTTACCTGTATTTTGCAGACTTGGGCATCAAGACTGGGAGGGGTTATTTGACCTTCCCAGGCCTGCTGGGGCAGAAGGAGATGGCCAGACTCGGGGTGTTACCCTGGTGTGCTGCTTCTCATGCACATCAAGGAGGAGAAGAAAGCTGGCCTTAGAGCTCCCAGCATGGTGTCCTGTACCCCATTCATCAGGTGAAGCTGCAGCCTACTACAAAGCCTCTGGGAAGCCTCTGGGTGCCCCCATGTAGCACAGAGTACCCTCAGGAAGATGCAGCTAGATGAAGGTCACTCATAATGGGGTGACTCTGTGTTTTTCCAGTGCACGCCAGGACTGGCTGTTTGCACACCATCTCAGCTCTGTCTCTGTGAATTACAAATCAGAATTACTTCTGCCTCACTTACTACTTTTCATTGCATGTCAAAAAATTCTTCCCCTCTTCTGCTGATGCTGCTCCAAGTCCAGGCAAGACCCTTCTCACTGCTGTCAGGGCTGTGGGTTACTCTTTTCTCTGACCAGATCAAACAGGGTCTGTAACAAACTGGAGCCAGCCTGAGCTTTGTGAGTGAAGCAGCCTGTTTCCCTGTCATTTCAGTCCTGATATAAATATTATTTCAGATCCAAGAGAAGCACCAGATGTTTGCTACCAGAGCTACAGAATGTGCAGTGCCTGTGAGAGGCAAGAGAGTCCCGTGTCCTCTGTGAGTGTGTGAGAAGAGCCATGATGAGGGACAGAAGTCCAGCCAAAGAGCTGCCCACCTCTGCCCAGAACTTGCAGAAAGATTTGGGTACCTACAACCAAAGCTGTGTTGATTGGGGAAGGGGAGGGAAATGAGCTCCCATGGTGACACTTAGAGAAAAGCTGGAGTTTTCAAATGCCTCCAGCAGGCAATGTGCAGAGCTGGCACAGACCTATCCTGGGAGGAAAGGCTGGGTGAGCTGGGGCTGTTCAGCCTGGAGAGAAGAAGACTCAGGGGGGACCTGATGAATGTTTCTCAGTATCTGAAGGATGGGCTGCAGGGGGAAATGGCCAGCCCCTTTTCAGTGTCTGTGGGACAGGACAAGGGGCAATGGCTGCAAGTTAGAGCAGAGGAAGAACTTTTCCCCAGTGAGGGTGCCAGAGCCCTGGGACAGGCTGCCCAGGGGGTGTGGAGTCTCCATCTCTGGAGAGATTCCAGCCCCGTCTGGACACCGACCTGTGCAGTATGAGCTGGGGAGCTGCTTTGGCAGGGGGTTGGACCCCAGGAGCTCTCCAGGGCCCTGCCAACCCCTGGGAGTCTGGGATTCCATGATTCTGTGAAACAGCCAGTCCTGCCACGTCAGTTTCTGAGCCTTGAATTCTCCAGAGAGGCAAGGCTAGCCCCCAAAAGGCACTGCCACTGTCATGTCACCTTGGGCACGCTTTCCTGGGAGATCCCAAAGCACAGGAGGAACAATCTTTGTCACAAGTAGCAGATGAGACAATCAAAGCACAAAGAAGTTTACATGACTTAGAGACCCAGGCAGGACCACCCACTAATTCCCAGTCACCAGAGCAGCCAGTAAGCTGAGGAACTCTCTGATCCTTGGGGTCCCCTCTAACCCAGACCAGTCTGTGATTCTGTGATTCTATGAATGTACCCAGTGCTTGTGGCTGAGCTACAAGCACCCCAGGAAGCATCATCAGTGGTGATGAGCATTTCTGGAAGGGAGATGAGTAGAATCCCTATCACTTCACTTTAAAACATCTCATCTGGCCTACTTCTTGACTAACCCTGTAATTCCTGGATGGAAGCAGGCATTGTTAGGGAGCAATTAGTCCACTTTAGATGTCTGCAATACTATGAGGGGACTTGCACCCCAGTGCCTGTTTCTCTGCACTCCTTATATAGGAAGTGTAGACATTTGGCTGGAGTACAAATGTCTGTAGATTGGAGGTTTCTTTCACCTAAGGAGATAGGACAGAAGCTGCTGGGTATTAGAGGCTTTGCAGCAGCTCTCAGATCACAAGTGCCTGAAAACATGGGGCTGTTTGGCTGAATTGTTGCAACTGTGCAAGATCTTAACAGTTTAAAAGCTGGTTACATGGAGTTTCTGAACTCTAGGCTTGGCCTGGAATGAGTAAGGCCTAGAGCAGCCCCTGATCCTGGAGATAAGTACTTCCAGCAGCTCTGTAATCAAAGGAAAAAACCCAGCTTTTTCTGTAAATCACTGCTTTCATCTTGCTTCTCCCACCAACGCTGGAGTTCTGGGCTCTGCCACAAGCACAGTGGGCTATTTATAGTGTCAGCTTGGATAAATCCAAAGAACTTGGGATCTCATTGCAGCCACGTCTTTGAGATGATGGAAATCCCATAACTGCCACTTGACAGGAATGAAGTTGAACAATATTTCCAAATGTAGTTGTTTCTGCCACCACTCAGTTTCCCCAGTACATGGGCAGGGTGAGGGGATTTGTGTGGCAGAGGTTTCTAGGCATGTGGGAGGGAAAAGACTGAAAGGATTCAACTCTGAAGCTTTTGTGGACTTCTGGGATCACAGAATCCCAGCCTGGTCTGGGTTGGAAGGGACCCCAAGGATCAGAGAGCTCCAACCCCCCTGCCACAGCCAGGGCCACCAACCTCAGGCCTGGAGCCACACAAGGTTGCCCAGGGCCCCATCCAACCTGGCCTTGGACACCCCCAGACACGGGGCACCCACCCCCTCCCCCTCTCTGAGGTTTATCAGGCGAATGTGGCAGCCCAGAAACATCAGAGGTTGCACCTCAGCTTTCTGTGTGCCTCTATACAAAATGAACAAGTCCTCATACATCCAGAGCTGGAACACAAGTGTCTCCTTCTGCTTCTCCATGTCTGGGACCATCAGGGTGGGGTGGTTTGCCTGCTCACAGCTCCTGTGAAAAAGTAAGTGGTTATTGAGAAATAGCTGTGCCACCCTGTGCAATGATGGGGTTTCAACATCTGTTTTCATCCCAAAGCTCTGTTTGTGAGAAGCAGGGACACCAAAAGCAGAGTGATAGGGCTGTGGGAGAGCACTTGATGGCAAAGACCCCATTCAAGTCCCAGGGACTTCAGCCACAGCAGCACCTGTGTTTTGTGCCCAGATGGGAGGGGATTGTCCCTCTCTGCTCTGCCCTCCTGAGGCCCCAGCTGGATCCTGTGTCCAGAGCTGGGGCCCCAGGACAAGAAAGATGGGGAACTGGTGGAGAGGGGTCAGAGGAGCCACCAAGATGAGGAGAGGGCTGGAGCAGCTCCCCTCTGGAGAGAGGCTGAGGGAGCTGGGCTGGTTGAGCCTGGAGAAGAGAAGGCTGTGGGGGGACCTCATTGCAGCCTGCCAGTCCCTGAAGGGAGCAGAGACACAGGAGGGGAATCAGCTTGTTCCAAGGGGAGACACTGGCAGGACAAGGGGGATGGAGTGAAGCTGAAGGAAGGAAGGGTTCAATTGGATCTTAGGGGGAAGTTCTTTGCAGAGAGAGTGGTGAGGGGCTGGAAGGGGCTGCCCAGAGAGGGGGTGGGTGCCCCGTGTCTGGGGGTGTTCAAGGCCAGGTTGGCTGGGGCCCTGGGCAACCTTGTGTAGCTCCAGGCCTGAGGTTGGTGTCCCTGCCTGTGGCAGGGGGTTGGAGCTCTGTGGCCCTTGGGGTCCCTCCCAACCCAGACCAGGCTGGGATTCTCTGATCTTTTCTTCTCTCCCTGGAAATTCTCCGGATAAAGTTTAGTCAGAGTCACAGATTTGTCTGAAAGACTCAAGGAATTGTTTTAAGAGCTGTGAAATTTTCCCAGCTTCATCTTGCCAAGGCCAGTGGGTTAATTCTGCACTCAGGTTTGCATCAGCCCCCTTGCACATCTGTCCTGGGCCCCTGTCCTGCATCAAGGAGAGACTGAAGATGGGAATAGTGCTGAGCCGCTGCGTGTGCCACAGACTATTAGCAGGCAAGGTGTAACCCCAGACTTGCTGACTGCCTTTGTCATGAGGTGGGGCTGTAAATGAAGCATTTATGTGGAAGTTTTTGTAATGAGAACCAATTAGGGTATGTAAGATACAGCATAAAACCGTGCAATTGATTAAAAGTGAAGAGGTTTAAGTTCTGAGCGATGCCCACTTTGAAATCCTACCCTGGAGCACCTGAAAACATTAAAGAGGATTTTTCTCTTTTTCAAAACTGCTTTTAATTTTACACTCTCCCTCCTTCCAAAAGGCATGGCTGCAGTAACACTGCTCGTTAGCCTCTCTGGAGCTGGCAAAGGGATGTCACATCATCGCTGTGTTCCTAAGGAACTGGGACCTAAAGACCTGCAGAGCTGGCAAGCCAGGGGCAAAGGCGGATGGAGGCGTGAGGTCTCCCCCTGGAGCCTGATGCAGTGGGTTCCTTCCCCTTGAGCTCTTCTCCTGGTGACACACTGTCTCCCTAGGCAACTACAGATTAGAGAGGAGACAAAAAAGCCTCGTATCCAGAACTGAGAAGCAATGACTTGAGCTTGGATGTAGGGAGAATACCAGGGAAAGAGGAACAGTTGAAGCAGAGGCGTTGGAGTCAGGTGCTTCAGGTTCTATTTTTGACTTGGGCAGGATGGAAAATGAGGATGCTTGTGGCTGCCTCCTGGGGCTGGATTGTCTTGCTGAGGCCAGGGCTGTCAAATCTTATATTCTGGATGATGCTTTGTTGACCTCAGCTTTGTTCTTCTCTGCATCTGATGTGCAAAATCGCTCCCGTCTGGTGACGTGGGGTGTCTCAAGAGGCTGTGGAGCACGTTGGATAGAGTTGTGGCCCTTGTACAAAGCCCTTCCCCTCCTGTCTGATTTCAAGATGCAATCTTTGGGGCTAGGCATGACCTGTGGTGTTGTGTCTCCATCTGACGCCAGCCCAGCACCGGCTCTGGGAGGCAGCAGCAGAGAGGTGGCGAGGGAGCAGCGGTGATTATCCCCAGCTCAGCCTACTCTTCCCGGCTGTGAATGAACGAGTTTCCGAGGCTGCAGGTGCTTTCTCTTTGCTGCATCCCCCCGAAAAACCCCGGGAATTAGGGCACTCTCTTTTCCAGGACGCACCTCCAACTCCTCTATCAATCCAATCCGCTACCAGGCAAATTCAGGTGCGCTTTGCGAGCCCCTCCTTTCCAGGGACCGGCCCCGGAGCCGCGGGGAGGGGAGGCTGCACCTCGGCCGAGCAGAAGGTGAACTTCACCGCTCTTTCTTCTTCGAGGCGCGAGTCCTCTTGCGGGCAGCCGGGAGGAGCCTCCGCGCTGCCTTTCCACCCTCCCACCCCGCTTCCGCCTGCGCCGCGGCCCGGCAACCAGGAGGATTTCGGCGCGGGGCGGCCCCGGCCCGGCCCCTTTGTTCGCGCGGGCCGCAGGGCCCGGCCGCGTCCCCGCAGGCGGCGGCCGGGAGGAGGAAGGGAGGCGGCGGCCGGCCCCGCATCCCCCGGCCCCGCATCCCCCGGCCCCGCATCCCTCTCCGCCAGCATCCGCCTCCGCCAATCCGGGCCGCCCGCCCAGCTCCCTCCTTCCCGGCTCGGCTCCGCCGCGGCCGCGCAGGGAGTGGCACGGCCGCCTGCCAGGGGCTGCAGCCTGCGGCGGCACCGGGGCTCCCGCTCCGCTCCCCAAGGGTGGCGACAGGGTAAGGGGGCCGGGGGGCGCGGGGCCGGGGGGCGCTGCCAGCCCGCCAACAAAGGAGGGGGCGAGCGAAGCAGGAGGGGGGGATGGAATCCCGGAGCGAGGCGGGTCTGGGGCGCTGTCAGCCCGCCATCCGCCGCTCCGTTTCCGCGCGGGGCTCGGCATTGTCCTTGGCGGGGGACGGGAGGCGCCGTCCTTGTCACGGGCGGAGTGTGGGGCGAGCGGGGATGCTGGCGCTGCCGTGCCGGTCCCCTCTGCGGGACCGGGGGCACTCAGCCACCCGCCGGCCGGCCGGCGGGGAGGGGCTGCTCGATGCGCACCCACCTACACACCCCCTGCACCTCCGCGGCCGGGGGCTGGTGTGGTAGGACCCCCCGGGGGGCTCATAGCAAATGGCTCTGGCTGGGAGCAGCTGGAGGGGCAGGGGCTGGTGCTGGGAAGATGGAGATGAATGGGTGTCGCGGCCAGTCGCTCAGTGCCGAGCGAGTTCGGGGTTCGGAACGGGAGGAGAACGGTTCTTTTGTCTGCGGGAAGCCGGACCGGCTGCGGGGCTCAGCCTTCTCTGGTGGTTTTGTTCCGCAGTGCTGCCGGTACCCGCGTTAGCCGCACGCCGCGGGGGATGCGACTGGGCTTTTTGTCTGCGGGCAGGAGCTGCGTGTGCTCCTGGGGGAGGCCAGCTGGGCCGGGCTGCTGCCCTTGGCGTGCCGCTCCGGCTGCGAGCGGCCGGGCCGGGGCGGTGGGTCCCAGCCCCTCGCATCTCCCAGTCCGCACCCGCCAGCGGCGTGTTCGGCGGAGCAGCCGGGGCTGGAGGCAGAGGCACGCGTTGTTATCCGCAGGGGATGCAGGCAGGCTGCAGCCGCGTTTGGGAAGCGCTGGAGACAAAGCACTGTGTCAGCACCGACTGGTGTTTGCTGCTCTGTTGAGCGTCAGGCCTGCAAGCCCTGCCTGAGGAACCTGCTGGAATGGATGTCAAGTCTCCCCAGCCGGTACCGTTGGCTGGGAGTGTTCCCTTCAGGGTCACCTGCCGTTCGAGAAGAATCGGGGGGGTGTGGACAGGTATTTGGGGTACCTTGGCCCCTTCCCCAGGCAGTGTTTCTCTACCCAGCGTGCTCCAAGGGAGCCCCTGTAAGCCACACGGTGGTCCCGTCCCATCAGTGATGCTCTAAACGCGGTGCAGCTGCCTCTGCTTCAACTTGGCTCTGGGATTTGGTGCTTAAACCTGGCTCTGGGATTTAAGGAATTACCTGCCGGCTGTTCCAGCCTGCCAGGGCTGGGAGGAGTCTGCGTGGAACAGCTGCCTCCTCACGACAAGGTGTCACAGTGCCTGCCAGGAAGCACAGCACTTCAAAGCCTCAGCCCTGAGACAAGCCAGGAGGTAAAGCCTTAGCACCAGCCATTACAGCACCTCAGAGAGAAGCTGGAACCACTCTGTCATCTGGGGAGCACTGGTGTGTGGGGGGCCTGTCCTCAGTTAGGGGAAAACCTCTGTGTTTCAGGAGATGCTCTTGAGATAAGTGTGGACTGGATTATCTCCTGAGGCCAAGGGCTGGGATGTGTCTCTCTCCTGCTGCCTCTAGCTTTGGAGGCTGCCATAACTTACTCCAGCAAGTAGCAGTTCCTGCTGTGTTTCCTCTTTCTCCCAGCTTGTGCTTTTGCTCTGGCAGAAGAAATGATGAAGAAACCAAAGGGGGATTTTCCAGTGTCGAGGGATGCGCTGTGTGAGGGTAGGATGCCAGTGGTTCTTCCCTTGTGTTACTGGATGCTTATAATGGGTAAGGGTGTGAATTCAGCCTCCTGCTTTTACTTCTCAAAATACTGCCATGACACTCAGTAAAATTACCAGGTTTTTTCTTTTGAGTGGGTCATAATTCTGGTGAGGACCAGAAACTTAAAGCAAGTTCCATCCATACATGGTATTTGGGACCACTTTATGGAGTGTCTGAAGGTTTGTATGCTGACTTCTCTGGCTCTGGGGAAGCTCAGGTGTGGGTAGCTAGACCTGAACGTGGCTTTTTCTAACCTGCGTTAGGCATTGGTATGGATTGATTTAAAAAAACCAAAACAATAGGAGATAATTGTAATTAGATAATTAAATACATACAAATTATCTCTAATATATGTATGAATAAATATATAGTTACATATAATAATTAGAGGAGATAGTTATCTCCTAGTTTTCCCCTTCCATCTCCTGAGGGGTCTGAGCACAAGAATGACCAGGGAAGGTGCTGACATGGAGGGAGACAGCATGTTTTCTGCTGTTGTTAACTAGCCAGCAGTCTCTCTCCAGCTCTTGCTGCTGCTCTCCTGATGTTTACATTACAATTTTGGGTGGTGTTTGCCTGGGGGAGCACCTTGGCTGGTGGTGCTGGACCCCAGTAAGCCCAGGGCTATGGTCAGCTCTCTAAAAGAGCCAGACAAGGGAAGTTGCTGAATGAAGACAGACTGTGTGAGGCGACTGGTTAGGAGAGGAATTGGCCTTGGTATCCCTGAGTCACACTTTAACCCTGCCTGAGCTGTCCATCTGTCCCTCCCATCCCACGTGGAAGCTCTTCTCTCTGGCAGGTGCACAGAAACACAGGGGTCTGTCTATCAGAGCGTTGAGGTACAGAGGCTCCTCCTGCAGTGCTGCTGTGCTGTGCTCTCAGAGCATCTCCCCCACCCTGCTGAGGACACCCTGTGTGTAGTGTTTGTCTTTTCTCTGGGATCAAAAAGCCAGGGATGTGCTGGAGAGAGTCCAGAGGAGGCTGAGGAGATGCTGAAGGGCCTGGAGCATCTCCCCTGGGAGGAAAGGCTGAGTGAGCTGGGGCTGTTCAGCCTGGAGAGAAGAAGACTCAGGGGGGACCTGATGAATGTTTCTCAGTATCTGAAGGATGGGCTGCAGGGGGAAATGGCCAGCCCCTTTTCAGTGTCTGTGGGGACAGGACAAGGGGCAATGGCTGCAAGTTAGAGCAGAGGAAGAACTTTTCCCCAGTGAGGGTGCCAGAGCCCTGGGACAGGCTGCCCAGGGGGTGTGGAGTCTCCATCTCTGGAGAGATTCCAGCCCCGTCTGGACACCGACCTGTGCAGTATGAGCTGGGGAGCTGCTTTGGCAGGGGGTTGCACCCCAGGATCTCTCCAGGGCCCTTCCAACCCATGTGAATCTGTGATGCTTTTGTACTCTGCTGAACTGCCATGCCAAGCAGGGCAAGCTAGATTCACTCTCCTCATAGCTGCCTTGAATTTCTTGCTCTTACGTGATTGTGTGGCAGCTCTTGCTGTAGTTTCCAGTGGAAAAATGACTTCACTGCATGTGACTCTGAGTCTGGCACCTTAAACCAATACTTACTGCTAGTGCTGCAAAAAAATGCCAAAGAAACCCCAAAAATCAAACCCAGAATATTTTTGCATCAGGCTTTTTGGAAATCACTCCCACGCACTGGCATTGTTTTTGTTACCTCCTGCTAAATGAGTGAAAAACTGTGCCTATAACATAGCCCTGGTTGTTTCAGCTGCAGCATAAACAAGGGAAGGTGTGTGAAGAAGTTCACCCAAGTACTGTTGTATTTCATTAGCATGATTCTGTGGGTTTGGTTTTGTTCTCTTGTTTTGGTTTGGTTTTTTTTGATAATTTGGTGTAATGGAACCATAGAATCCCAGCCTGGTCTGGGTTGGAAGGGACCCCAAGGGTCACAGAGCTCCAACCCCCCTGCCACAGGCAGGGACACCAACCTCAGGCCTGGAGCTACACAAGGTTGCCCAGGGCCCCATCCAACCTGGCCTGGAACACCCCCAGACACGGGGCACCCACCCCCTCTCTGGGCAGCCCCTTCCAGCCCCTCACCACTCTCTCTGCAAAGAACTTCCCCCTAAGATCCAATTGAACCCTTCCTTCCTTCAGCTTCACTCCATCCCCCTTGTCCTGCCAGTGTCTCCCCTTGGAACAAGCTGATTCCCCTCCTGTTCCTCTGCTCCCTTCAGGGACTGGCAGGCTGCAATGAGGTCCCCCCACAGCCTTCTCTTCTCCAGGCTCAACCAGCCCAGCTCCCTCAGCCTCTCTCCAGAGGGGAGCTGCTCCAGCCCTCTCCTCATCTTGGTGGCTCCTCTGACCCCTCTCCACCAGTTCCCCATCTTTCTTGTCCTGGGGCCCCAGCTCTGGACACAGGATCCAGCTGGGGCCTCAGGAGGGCAGAGCAGAGAATCATATATAACACTGAATAGGCTCTGGGCTTTGGCTGTCCTTGCAGTGATGTATTTTTAATAGGTTTGTGTTTACCCACTGGACAGTTGTAGAGGAATTTGAAATGCCCTGCACTGGAACCTGAGCCAGCAGCTCAGTCCCTGTCCCCCCCCATCCCCTTCTGTGCTGAACCACCAAGGGGACCTCAATTTTTTTTTTTCTGTGGGTTTATTTTGAGAGTTAATACTCTGATCTGTGGTTCTCACTCCCTTGATAATGCCATTTATGCCTGGGAAAGCCAAATGTTTGTTTTTAGGAAGCCTTTATACTCTGCGTCTATAAAACAAAGACTTTGGAAAGACTTCCCAAATCCTTTGATGGGTTGGGTATTCAGAGAGGTCATGATTTCTAATAATCAGGCAACTATTCATCTCTGCTACTGTTTTTTGAGCAAACTGGGGAAAGGGTCGTTCTTCTCTGTGTCTGTTTCTCCCATGTACAAAATGAGCACTGCAGCTCTTGCCTCCTTTGAGGTCCATGAATTTGAGGCTCATGGGTATTGGGTATTTGGACCTTGGAACTCTTTAAAAATCGCTTTTTGGTGCCTTTTTAATCCTCCTCCTTTAAAAGATAATGCAAATGGAATTGCATTGTTGGAGCTGGAGCTCCCAGTCAAAGTTAATCCTGTTTTATTGTGGTGAGTGACTTACACCGTGTCGCTAAGGCTGCGTGGCTGTTGGTTACACTGCAAGGGATTCAGAAAAATTGGGGGGGGGGCAGAGAGCTTAAGGGATCATCTGATCCATCTGCTGGCCCAGGTTAGGTCTGCCTTCATCTGTGGCATTTAAGGCAGAGGTTTTAAGAGTGTTTTGATTGATTTTTGTAAAGAAGGGCCATGGTGGGAGCTCCTACAGCACCTGCAGAGCCTGGCTCAGTTGGAACTGAGTTGCTCAGGACTGTGTGGTGTGTGTGTCTTCCCTTTTTGTTTGCTGGCACTGTGTCTCTGCCTGTTCCTGTACTGAGGTGTTTCAGTGATAAAACTGGCACAATTTCTTCTGCAGCACAAACTTCTCTTGCTGCATGTCCTCTGGCAGGGCAGAGGAAGGCTCCCTTCCACACCAAGGCACCAACTTCTAGCATAGTCACTGACAAAGGCTTTTCTCTGGGCTGCTCTGTTCTTTTTCTTCCTTTGACATGTTCCTCCCCCCCTTTATTTGTTGCATCATGCTCTGAAAACTTCACTGCCCGCCAATTAGTGCTGGAAAGTCTTCAGCAGCCCTGACAGCAGCTGCCCATTGAAACAACCAGCACTTCCCCATTCCTTGCAAAGACTCCCATTCATGGTCTGCAAGCACATCCCCTGCACATCCTGGCTGGGAACAAGCCCCCCCTAAAAAATAGGCCCCCCTCTGGGAAGACACGGAGGTGCACTGAAATCACAAGATGTGTTGAATGGGCTTTTTAACCTCATAGATATATTAACTGTCATATGTTGTGTGCTATACTACTTCAGTGGCTCTCCTCACCCCCACGTGAAGCCTATCCTAGTGATTACAGTCTTCTCCTTGGCTATATTTAGTGTGCAGCTCTTTGTTTTGTAACTGGGACCCTTACTGTGCAAACTGGAGTAGGTCAGTCTCCAACCTTGAGTAAGTGCTGCTGCTTTTTTGGGGTTTTTTTTGGCTCTTTTTACCTGTCTGAGTGATTTCTGTTTCCCAGCAGGTAAGGTTGGGCCCTTCTAGGTGAGGACCAGTCCATCAGCCATTCCTAAAGGAGATTTAACGATAGATGATGTGGCACAAAAATGCAGGCTGGTGTGCAATATGCCCTGGGGCAGAGGGAGCTGTTTTCCCTTTCCCAGTTACAGAATCCCAGGGGTTGGCAGGGCCCTGGAGAGCTCCTGGGGTGCAACCCCCTGCCAAAGCAGCTCCCCAGCTCATACTGCACAGGTCGGTGTCCAGACGGGGCTGGAATCTCTCCAGAGATGGAGACTCCACACCCCCTGGGCAGCCTGTCCCAGGGCTCTGGCACCCTCACTGGGGAAAAGTTCTTCCTCTGCTCTAACTTGCAGCCATTGCCCCTTGTCCTGTCCCCACAGACACTGAAAAGGGGCTGGCCATTTCCCCCTGCAGCCCATCCTTCAGATACTGAGAAACATTCATCAGGTCCCCCCTGAGTCTTCTTCTCTCCAGGCTGAACAGCCCCAGCTCACTCAGCCTTTCCTCCCAGGGGAGATGCTCCAGGCCCTTCAGCATCTCCTCAGCCTCCTCTGGACTCTCTCCAACACATCCCTGGCTGTTTGATCCCAGGGAGCCCAGCACTGGACACAACACTCCAGGTGGGGCCTGAGCAGGGCAGAGCAGAGGGGGAGGATCCCCTCCTGTCACCTGCTGCCCACACTCCTCCTGATGCCCCCAGGATCCCATTGTCTCTCTCAGCCCCAGGGCACACTGCTGGCTCATGGCCACCCTGTCATCTAAAATATATGTGGGGATATGCACTGCCTTAGGGTGCCAGGAACATTGATTGTCAGGGGAACATTGATTGTCAAGGGTAGGAGTGACAGTGTGTTTTCTGCTCTTCCCTTTTGGCTGGAATGGGACCTGTCTGCATTAGAGACACCATGCCAGCGCTCCGCTGTGTAATGTACCTGGGCCGCTGCTTGTAACTGCTGTATACTGGCTGGGGTAGGTGACATTGTATCGTGATCTCTGCACAAATCGTGGTTATGGGCTTGCCTGCATTAGAGGATCGGTTAACAGCACTGGTGGTGCAGAAAGAACCCGTTCCCAACAGCGGCACGGGATGTGTGGTGGCTCTGCTGCTCGGGGAGAGCATGTTGAGCTGTGGGACTTGAGGAGTGCAGTGGGCCAATCTGTCTGTCCTTCCTACCTGCAGGGTTGGGTTGGCATCCTGCTACCTCCAGAGATAGGCCACATAATTCTGGATTTAGCACCAATCCAGAGCTTGTCCAAGGCCTGGTGACACATCACCTGGTATGCAGTGTGCCTTTTGGTTGCTTGTGTCTAAACCAGACTGAGCTGGAGCAGTGCAGGCTTAGAGAATGCCTCCTAAAATGACCTGGGGCATGGTGAGTCTTGTGTCTGGGGACCTCTCAAAGGAGAGCTGTGTGTGTTCACAGTGATGGAGTGAAGGTGGAGAAGGAGCAGCAGTGCCTTGGGGGGCTAGATGCAGTGGAGGAGCAGCAGCACTGTGCAGAGGGCACAGGAGGGATGTTGGCAGAAGGCAGGCTTGAATAAATCTGGGCTGGCAACTGGCTGGGGGTGCCCAGCTGGCAGAGAGGCTGGAGGTAACTGCCGACCCACAGGAATGCAGTGAGGGGCTGTGTAATGCCAGGAGTCCTTCTTACCCTGTGTCCCTGCTGAAGCTCCAGCAGGTTGTGGAGGGACAGTTTTCCCTTTACATACGTAGTCCTCACCGAGAGGATTCTGCTCAGGGCTTAACCTGCAGTGCTGGAGGCCTGGGCAAGGCTTTGCTCTGCCTCTGCTGTAAGGGCCAGGTCTCCCCTGCATATGCAGTTGCATTGTTGGTGTCTTTTCCTGGACCATGTGAGGATGTGCCTTGGGTGGCTATTGGGCAGCATTAGTAGGGTACGCTGGGGCCTTCAATGCCAAGCTTGGTGTGTCCCCATCGATATAAATACGTTGTGTTCAGCTCCTGTTTCCTTTGAATCATAGACTGGTCTGGGTTGGAAGGGACCCCAAGGAACGGAGAGTTCTAGCCCCTGCCACAAGCAGGGACACCAACCTCAGGCCTGGAGCTACACAAGGTTGCCCAGGGCCCCAGCCAACCTGGCCTGGAACACCCCCCAGACACGGGGCACCCACCCCCTCTCTGGGCAGCCCCTTCCAGCCCCTCACCACTCTCTCTGCAAAGAACTTCCCCCTAAGATCCAATTGAACCCTTCCTTCCTTCAGCTTCACTCCATCCCCCTTGTCCTGCCCGTGTCTCCCCTTGGAACAAGCTGATTCCCCTCCTGTTCCTCTGCTCCCTTCAGGGACTGGCAGGCTGCAATGAGGTCCCCCCACAGCCTTCTCTTCTCCAGGCTCAACCAGCCCAGCTCCCTCAGCCTCTCTCCAGAGGGGAGCTGCTCCAGCCCTCTCATCATCTTCATGGCTCCTCTGAACCCTCTCCAGTGGATCCCCATCTTTCTTCTATTGGGAGACCATATATATTTCCGTGGGGTCGCTGTCCCCTGCCCCAGAAGCTCACATAGATCCAAGACCATGTCCAGGGTTTTCCCCTCAAATCAGACAGATTTTTCTCTGTGATCAGTGCTGAATTCTTGCTGCCTGCTGTATCAGCTGTTTAGACAGCGTGGGGAATGTGAGCTCATCAGCCAGTCCGTAATTACTCCCTGGTTTGTATATGATGACTTCCTTGAATGTCCTTTGTGTTGTTTTTTCTCCCCACTTTGCCTCAGGATTTGCATTGTGGTTTTTAGTTAGTGCACAACAGGATGTTTCTGCAGGGTGATGAGTCTGTCAGAGTGGTTAGAGCTGGCCTAAAAAATACCTAAGCTTTTAAATAAAAGCCCTCTAGGCTATCCCTTTGACTTCTAAGCTAATTGCAACAAAACTTGAGAAAGAAGAATAAACACAGGCTGTTTTAGAGGTTGATAACCCTCTGGACACAGAAGGGAGACTACATGGGAAAACCAGAGCTTTATGGCTCAAGAATTTACGTTAATTCTTCCCTTATGAGGAAGAAAATAACCTGATGCCTGGCAGAGGATACTAGGACCCCTGGTTTTCCTGGGGTGTAACAAAGGCAAAACACTCCTTTCATTCCTGAAGCACTCTGGCTCTGTTCCCTCTATGGGAGAAGGAAAGGCTTTCTTGGGAGAGAAGACTGACCTTAATTAAAAATGAGCCTCCCTTATTTCCTCCGTGCTTCAATGAAGTGATCGGATTTAATCCTCATCTGCCACGTGCTGCAGAGCTACGTTTTGATTGCTTGTCAGGAGGAGTGAGAAGTGAGAAGGGGGTGGTGGGATTACCTTGGATCAGATGGGACTTCTTAAGGAATTAGAAGATAAAATTGCCTTTTCTCAACATAATCTCAGCCTGCATTAGCATGGCCATGGTTTGGCTTTATCAGAAGGATCTGATCAAAATCTCTGTTGATCGGATTCATTTCCTGCTCCTTCCCTGGCAGACTGAGAGGCTTGAGCCTGGCCTCTGGGCCTTGATTTCAAGGCAAAAATCCCGTTGTTAAATCCCTGGCCTGTCTTCTGTAGCATGGCTGGTGTTGTGGGGCCGTGAGCGTGGGCCACTGCAGCTTTACCTTGCAGGCGGTCGGGTAGCAACATGTCCTGGAGTAATAACTCCGGGAGATAGAGCTTTATTGCCTGAGAAACTCATTTTCCTGGAGCAGGGAAGGCACAGAAAAGCTTGGGAATATGAAGTAGATGCCTAAAGAAGTGTTCAGCCTGGAGAAGAGAAGGCTGTGGGGGGACCTCATTGCAGCCTGCCAGTCCCTGAAGGGAGCAGAGGAACAGGAGGGGAATCAGCTTGTTCCAAGGGGAGACACTGGCAGGACAAGGGGGATGGAGTGAAGCTGAAGGAAGGAAGGGTTCAATTGGATCTTAGGGGGAAGTTCTTTGCAGAGAGAGTGGTGAGGGGCTGGAAGGGTCTGCCCAGAGAGGGGGTGGGTGCCCCGTGTCTGGGGGGTGCTCAAGGCCAGGTTGGCTGGGGCCCTGGGCAACCTTGTGTAGCTCCAGGCCTGAGGTTGGTGTCCCTGCCTGTGGCAGGGGGGTTGGAGCTCTCTGATCCTTGGGGTCCCTCCCAACCCAGGCCATTCTATGATGCAACCAGATGCTCAGAAACAAGAAATTCAATGTCTTTATGTGACTACAATCCGGGGCAGGGTCTTTAGGCTAGGAAGGGGTTTGTGTAAGGCCTAGTAAAGCAACAGCAGTGTGGGTGCTGAAAGCTTTTTGCCTTTCTCCTGCATGCTTACTGTGGAAATGAATGAATAACTCCTCTAGCCATCACTGGACCAAATTCTTCTCCAGTAGTGTGTTTTCAGGGAGATGTTGGCTCTTGGCATTTAGCATGCCTCCTATTGAACGTTTCTGCCAGCAGCAAACCTGCGCTCTCCCAAAGACACCACCTGGGGACCGTGACATGCCTGAGAAGGGATGGCTGGATCAGGCAGTTGCATGTCTGCAGGGAGCAGGGCTGTTCTCTGGGCATGCTGAGGAAGGTCCACTCTCATCCAGAGGTCCTTCAGTGCCAGCAGCTGGGGAACCACTGTCAGAGCAGCTGCACATTGAATTCCTGGTCCTTCCAAGCTGCATTTTTGTTACTAATGCACGAGCCTTTGGACAGCCCCAAAAATGGCTGAACCTCCCCTTGCATCCCCTGTGCTTGCAGATGTGCTGCCACAGGGCTGCATCCCAAACCGGGGGTCCCTTCTTATTACAGTCGTGCAGAGAGCTGGCACGGTGCTCTAAATAGTGCAACAAACAGCTGATTTGGTAAAGATTATCTTGGATGGGAGTAGGTAAAACCAGAAAGACTGTGTTGTGCAAAGCTTTCCACATCCAAATAGTTGGTTTTGAAGTCACTGATTATTTGCATGAGTCAAGATTGTTTAAAAGAAGGGCTTTACTGCTGCTCTGCAGTGTCCTTGTTTAGCATTAACCTTCTGTCCAATGTAACTTCCATTTCCTTCACTCTGGTAACTAGATAGTGCAAGCTTCAAATTTAATTTCTTCCAATTTTTTCCATCTGGATTTCCAAATTCTTCCCTTTTTTTCAAATATTTGGATATCCAAATTTAGAAAACTAGAAACCTGGATACAGCCGGTCTAAGTTCCACCAGGGTCTGCATTGGTAACAACCCCTCCCTGTGCCTTGCCTAGGGTTTTGGGTTGAGTACCTTGTTTGGTGTTATTAATCTGCCACATTTGAGAAATAATTGAAGTTTAAGCTTCTTGGCTTGTTTCTCTGTTCTTTATGTGTGCTGTTCCCATGCCTGGCTGGTGTTGTGGGCACTTGTGTATCCAGATTCACTGTGCCTGGTGCAAGGTGCTTAGTGGGCCTACGTCTGTACTGGGGAGCTGTGCCCCTTTTTGAACCTGAGCCTAGGTGACTCAGATCCAGCTGTCCCTTTGCTGAATGGAAAGATGGAGAAAAGAATGTTTTGGTCATTTGAAGCAGGCTTTCATGTTGTGCATTCCTGGGATGCTTCTCTGGGTTGTGGGAACAGACAGAACCATTTATCCCAGTATGTGAAGACTGCCGGAAGAATCTGGTGGAGATCTAGAAAATCCTTTGACTCTGTGTCAGCTTGGGAAAAGAAGGAAAACAAAACAGAGCTAGTGGTCCTGGAGGATCCCCAGGGACTGACTTTTTTTTTCTTGCAGCGTTTTGGGTTGAGAACTGGCTGTTGGGCCAAGCTCGGGGTGCTGATCAGTGGGGCAGAGTCTGGCTGGAGGCCTGTGACCAGCGGTGTTCCCCAGGGCTCAGTGTGGGGTCCAGTGCTGTTTATCTTCATTGACACCTTGATGAGGGAACAGCACCCACCCTCAGCAAGTACCTGATGATCCAGAGCTGGGAGGAGTGGCTGACAGGCAGGACACTGTGCTGCCATCCAGAGAGGCCTGGCCAGGCTGGAGAGCTGGGCAGGGAGAGACCAGATGAGGCTCAACAAAAGCAAGTGGAGAGTCTGGCCCCTGGGAAGGAATAACTGCTGGAATCAGGACAGGCTGGGGGTGACCTGCTGGAGAGGAGCTCTGTGGAGAAGGACCTGGGGGTCCTGGGAGATGACAGGGTGGCCATGAGCCAGCAGTGTGCCCTGGGGGCTGAGAGAGACAATGGGATCCTGGGGGCATCAGGAGGAGTGTGGGCAGCAGGTGACAGGAGGGGATCCTCCCCCTCTACTCTGCCCTGGTCAGGCCCCACCTGGAGTGTTGTGTCCAGTGCTGGGCTCCCTGGGATCAAACAGCCAGGGATGTGCTGGAGAGAGTCCAGAGGAGGCTGAGGAGATGCTGAAGGGCCTGGAGCATCTCCCCTGGGAGGAAAGGCTGAGTGAGCTGGGGCTGTTCAGCCTGGAGAGAAGAAGACTCAGGGGGGACCTGATGAATGTTTCTCAGTATCTGAAGGATGGGCTGCAGGGGGAAATGGCCAGCCCCTTTTCAGTGTCTGTGGGGACAGGACAAGGGGCAATGGCTGCAAGTTAGAGCAGAGGAAGAACTTTTCCCCAGTGAGGGTGCCAGAGCCCTGGGACAGGCTGCCCAGGGGGTGTGGAGTCTCCATCTCTGGAGAGATTCCAGCCCCGTCTGGACACCGACCTGTGCAGTATGAGCTGGGGAGCTGCTTTGGCAGGGGGTTGCACCCCAGGAGCTCTCCAGGGCCCTGCCAACCCCTGGTAGTCTGTGTCTGGATAAAGTCCCCTTTCCATGAGGTGTTATGGGGGGGGCAAAGCTTACAGCTTGTGCAGGTAATGTGGGTGTAGGAAAGAGCTTCTACACCACATGCAGCATCGTCTTTGCCTGCGTTCAGCCTCTGCTCCTGGAAATGGGTTCTTCCCAAGGGCTCTGCTGATAGCCCTTGTTGGGATGCCAAGGGGGCTCAGGGCAAGTTGTTATCTCTAATGGAGCAGGGCAGACCCTGTGGAGATGCTGGCTGATTTCCCAGGCCGGGGATGTCTCTGCAGCACAAAAGCTGCATCGCTCAGACGATAACGTGGCTGGCTCAGGGCAGCGCTGCCGGCGTGGTGGAGATGACCTAATGGTGTGATTTGGAAGAGCTCTGTGCTTGGCATTTAGAGCTTCCTGAAAACCTTCTTGTATAATTCTCTGTTGAAGCGTGGGGGAAACAAGAGACAGAGAAGGCATATCTGTCCCTAGCAGCATCTTAGGCTTCTTTAAGAATGCCCCAGACATGTATTTTTATCTCTGGGTTTCTAAGGAGCTGCATTCTTTGTAGAATTTTCTCCTTTCCCAGTGTGGCAATGCTGAGGCAATCATCCCTCTGGCCTGGCTGTGGTCATTCTGCAGCTCCTGGAGATGAGAGTGAACTCAAGGTGTGTGAGTGACCCCCAGCAGATACCCTACAAGCCGAGTGTGGTACCAGGGTGTGATGTAGGGTGGCACTGCAGATGGTTTTGGGTCTGGTGTGTGGCATGTGGCCATGAGCTGGTGGCAGTGATGGGATTTCTAGGTAAAAGCAGCTATCAGTGCAGAGGGTAGCTTCATTAGCAGCCTATGGAGTTCATTTGTTTTTCAGCATTAGCATGTTGAAAGCTGGTGTGCCTGCAGAAAGGGTTCTGGCAGGACTCTTTAGGTGGTGGGAATGCATTTCCTCTCGCTTCTCTCCCCCTGCTTAAAAATAAAACCCAGTCATCCTGAGAAGGAGCAGAATAGCACAATATCCAGCTACTGGTGTGGACAGCTGGTCCTCAGGGATAATGAGTAGTGGAGGAAGAATGAACTGAAGCTCTCTGTCTCCTCATAGGTGAGCAGCAAAAGAGAGGAATGAATGAAGTCCACTGTTTCCCTAAAGTTTATGTGACTCTGCCTGCAAAGTTAGAGAGCCAGAGGCTCCTGCTAACAAAAGCTTTAAAAAACATGATGTTTTTATTCTTCTGGCACCCTTTCCTGCTTAATTTTTTCTCTGCTACTGTTTTATCCTTCCTGTGTCCTTTGATCCTTCCCCCATCCATGCTTCTGGTTGTGGATTCAACCAGCCATCATTTTTTATCTGGAAGAACCAGCATCCCCAGCTTACTTAATCCAAAGCTGAGCATCAAACTGTGTAACCAGAAGGTAAGGCAGGGTGGTGAGCTGTGTACATCTGGGAGTAAGGGCGTATTCTGAAGAGAGCAAACCTTCAGGATGAAGGGGATGGAGATGGGAGGACGGTAGAGCACATCGCCTGCCAGCAGAAATCAGGTTGCTCTGGAAAATCAAAGCTAGCCCTGGGCAAGGTATGTCCTATGAGATGAAGTGGGTGGGAGGGAGATGTCTGATGGCTTGACAGATAGGAGGAACCAGGCTGATCAGGGTTTCTCACCTCCAGATTCTGTTACTTGTCTCCCTATTTTATGCTAAATGGAGCTGGAAGCTGCAGCCTCCTGTCCAGCTCTGCATCATCTGGTCCTTGCTGGCTGTTGCACGAAGGCCATCTTCTCTCTTCCATGACAAGGACTGTTTGCTCTTGTCCATTTTTCCTACATCTGGTGATGTGATTTGAGCATCCCACTTCTCAAACAGCCCTGACTTCTAGGGTAGCTAAACATTCCCCAGTGGGTGGCTTCAGACACCTGCAGACAGCACCCCAGGTTTTGAACGGACGTTGTGGGGGACGTGGGGAAGAGATGGGGTCTGATCCCTTGGGTTTCTCTGGGGCTCCTTCCCCAGGTGCTCTGCTCAGCCTGCCTGCTTTTCACAGCATCACAGAATCATCAGATTGGAAAAGACCTTGAAGCTCATCAAGTCCAACCATTCCCATCCTGAGCTAAACCAGATCCCTGAGTACCTCATCTACCCTTTTTAAACACACCAGGGAAGGTGACTCAGCCCCTCCCTGGGCAGCCTGTGCCAGGCCCCAGCAACTCTGCCAGGGAAGAACTTTCCCCTCCCATCTGCTCTGCCCCTGCCCTGGCACAGCTTGAGCCCATTGCCCCTTGTCCCATCTCCTGTCCCCTGGCTGAAGAGACCAGCACCCACCTCTCTGCACCCTCCCTTCAGGGAGCTGTAGGTGGGGAGAAGGTCTCCCCTCAGCCTCCTCTTCTCCAGGCTGAACACCCCCAGCTCCCTCAGCTGCTCCTCAGAGGATTTGCCCTCCAGCCCCTTCCCCAGCCTGGTTGCCCTTCTCTGGACTCGCTCCAGGACCTCCATGTCCTTCTGATGCTGAGGAGCCCAGAACTGGACCCAGCACTCGAGCTGCAGCCTCCCCAGTGCCCAGTCCAGGGGCACAATCCCCTCCCCACACCTACTGGCCACACTGGGGCTGACACAAGCCAGGATGCCCTTGGCTTTCCTGGCCCCCTGGGCACACTGCTGGCTCATGTTCAGCCTGCAGCCCCCCAGCACCCCCAGATCCTTCTCTGCCTGACAGCTCTCCAGCCAGTCTCCCCCAGCCTGTAGCTCTGCAGGGGGTTGTTCTGTCCCATGTGCAGCACTCTGCCCTTGGCCTTGTTACACCTCATCCCCTTGGTCTCAGCCCATGGGTCCTTTGCCTCGCACAGCCAGCGTGGGATGACTGACTCCTGTTGCTGAAGCCCTTTCAGGCGTCTCAGATATTTGGAAGCTCTCTGAAACACAGCTTTGGAATTCTCCTTGGGGTTTTTCCTCCTCTGTGTCTGCCTGCAGCTCCATCTGGAGCTCTGCCAGCCCTCCCCTTGCCCTGTCCCAGGCTGTGTTGAAATCCTTACTCAAGCTTTAATCACTTCCTGTCCCCCTATGGCCGTTCCCCCCTCACAGCATCTGTAAATCTTTATGCTCATTAACTCTCCAGCAGGCTGCCTCCTTCCTTGGCTGAGGGAGTGGGTTGGGGTGTCCCCCAGCTCCTGGCTTGTCCTTGGCTTCTTCTCCTTGCAATTCTTATTATGTCTGCCTTCTCCCTGGCTTGCTCTGCTCCCACCTCCTTCCCTCTGCATACCCATCAGCTTCCTTTTGGCTGATGGTCTCAAATTCTTTCATTGTTTTTCTTTATCCATTTGGAATGTTTTTGCATTTTTTTCTTAGTCATTTCCTTTTTTTCATGACATTTCTGCTGGAGGAGCTGTGTGCTTGTTCTTGCATCAGCCTTGTGAGGAGTTTAGAGGTTTTATTCCATTTGTCTGCTGGGAAGTGAGTGGCATAGGGAAAGCTTATAGAATCACCTGAGTTGGAAGAGACCCTTTAGATCATTGAGTCCAACCATAGCCTAGTCTGCCTCTAGACCGTAGAATCACAGAATCCCAGACTGGTCTGGGTTGGGAGGGACCCCAAGGATCACAGAGCTCCAACCCCCTGCCACAGGCAGGGACACCAACCTCAGGCCTGGAGCTACACAAGGTTGCCCAGGGCCCCAGCCAACCTGGCCTGCAACACCCCCAGACACGGGGCACCCACCCCCTCTCTGGGCAGCCCCTTCCAGCCCCTCACCACTCTCTCTGCACAGAACTTCCCCCTAAGATCCAATTGAACCCTTCCTTCCTTCAGCTTCACTCCATCCCCCTTGTCCTGCCAGTGTCTCCCCTTGGAACAAGCTGATTCCCCTCCTGTTCCTCTGCTCCCTTCAGGGACTGGCAGGCTGCAATGAGGTCCCCCCTCAGCCTCCTCTTCTCCAGACTGAAAGCCCAGCTCCCTCAGCAGCTCCTCACAGCACTTGTGCTCCAGCCCCTTCCCCAGCTTCATCACTCTCCTCTGGACATGCTCCAGCATCTCAGCATCCTTCCTGTAGTTGGGAAGTGGGCACAGTACTCAAGATGCAATATCACCAGAGCTGAGTATAGTGGAACTAAATGTGTGGCTTCATGGGGGAGTAGTTGGTAGTCACTTAACTTAAGTTTTGAGTATGTATATTTTTTCAGTCTTCCTGCAGATCCCCAGGGTCAGATGCCCCTTTTCTGTACAAGGTTTGGGATTTGTTCTTAAGAGAAGGAGCTGAAGGCTCCATCATGGACACCAGCCTCTTGCTTCCTCCTGCTGGTAGTTTGGAGAGTCGTGTAAAAACAGGGCTGTGTGCCAAAGGTCTTGTGCTGAGCATGGTTAGCATGCTGTGGGTGCGGGCTCTGGCAGGACCCGAGCATGGCTGGGGCCTGAACCAGTAAATGTTTTCAGGGAGGTCCCAAACTGATGGAAATTCTGGGTTAGTGGCTCTAAGAGGGTTGTGCTGTGGCCCAGGAGTCCTCAAGTGAGACTGAAGTTGAGGAAAAGAATGTCATGTTAAGATGGGAGATGAAGGAAATTCATCAATTCATCGTCATCAAGGCAGGGATTGGATGTTCCCTCAGTCAGTTTGGAGATGACACTGAGCTGGGAGGAAGTGTTGATCTGCCTGAGGGTGGGAGGCTCTTCAGAGGGATCTGAACAGGCTGGGCCCATGGGCTGAGACCAAGGGGATGAGGTGTAACAAGGCCAAGGTCAGAGTGCTGCACATGGGACAGAACAACCCCCTGCAGAGCTACAGGCTGGGGGAGACTGGCTGGAGAGCTGTCAGGCAGAGAAGGACCTGGGGGTGCTGGGGGGCTGCAGGCTGAACATGAACCAGCAGTGTGCCCAGGGGGCCAGGAAAGCCAAGGGCATCCTGGCTTGTGTCAGCCCCAGTGTGGCCAGTAGGTGTGGGGAGGGGATTGTGCCCCTGGACTGGGCACTGGGGAGGCTGCAGCTCGAGTGCTGGGTCCAGTTCTGGGCTCCTCAGCATCAGAAGGACATGGAGGTCCTGGAGCGAGTCCAGAGAAGGGCAACCAGGCTGGGGAAGGGGCTGGAGGGCAAATCCTCTGAGGAGCAGCTGAGGGAGCTGGGGGTGTTCAGCCTGGAGAAGAGGAGGCTGAGGGGAGACCTTCTCCCCACCTCCAGCTCCCTGAAGGGAGGGTGCAGAGAGGTGGGTGCTGGTCTCTTCAGCCAGGGGACAGGAGATGGGACAAGGGGCAATGGGCTCAAGCTGTGCCAGGGCAGGGGCAGAGCAGATGGGAGGGGAAAGTTCTTCCCTGGCAGAGTTGCTGGGGCCTGGCACAGGCTGCCCAGGGAGGGGCTGAGTCACCTTCCCTGGTGTGTTTAAAAAGGGTAGATGAGGTACTCAGGGATCTGGTTTAGCTCAGGATGGGAATGGTTGGACTTGATGAACTTCAAGGTCTTTTCCAGCCCAGTGATTCTGTGGTGAGAGGGAGCCCAGCCATGTGTCAGGCTGCACTCTCTGCATCTCCCAGGAGGGATGTGCCAATCCATTCAGAGCTCCCAGAAAAAAACATGTAGGTGTCCATGCCCCTGGCTGCAGGGAGTGCCACCAGCCTGCATGGGAGATGCAGGGCAGGGGAGACAAGAGCTGTGTATGGTGAGGTCAGGTGGGCTCCAGCTCAGCCTGGCGGTAGAGCCAAGAGAGGAGGTAGGCAGGGTAAGAAGCATCAGGGAGTCAGAACAAGAGGTAGGCTGGTGGTGAACCCCACACCCTGAGCTTCATGAAACATGAGCAGACCCTTTTCATAGGGAGGTCTGCTGCTTCCCCCGAGCTCTGGGGAGATATTACAGTGGCCTTCCAGTCCTTGGAGGGGCTACAGAAGAGCTGGGCAGGGGCTTTTTAGAAGGGCAGGGGAGTGATAGGACAAGGGGGAGTGGTTTAAATTGGAAGGGGGTAGACATAGATTGGATATTGGGAAGAGATTCTTCACTAGGAGGGTGGTGAGGCCCTGGGAGGTTGCCCAGGGAGGTGGTGGCTGCCCCCTTCCAGGAGGGGTTCACAGGCCGGGTTGGATGGGGCCTTGAGCAGCCTGGCCTGGTGAGAGGTGTCCCTGCCTGTGGCAGGGGGTTGGGACTTGATGATCTTTGGGGTCCCTTCCAGCCCTGCCCATTCTCTGAGTCTATTCTGTGACTGCCCTTGTTTTACAGGAGAAGTCATGCAAGACCCTGACTGTCCTAGGGATGTGAGCAGGAAGCTGGACACTGCTTTCTGGGAGCCTGTTGGGTGCTCTCCCACCTGTTCCCCAGCTGATTTCTTTGTGCTCTTCTCCCCCAGGTGTGTGACAATGGAAGAAGGGCTCCATCATCATCGAGAAACCTGAGCAGTGATACCAAGCAGCTCGTTGAGGCCTTGGTGGTGTGGACCTGAGACAAGAGATAGCCAACATGCTGAAGCCAAGTGGACTTAAAATCCCTGGCCGGGCTGGGAAGCACTCCAGCCCAGTGGGACGGGCATCAGGGACTGCTGCAGCTGCTGCCACCACCAGTTCAAAGGAAGGTAAGGACTTAATTCACAGCAGGGCCATGAGCTGGCCTAGCTGATCAACTGCATGAGAGCAAAGGCCTCTGTGGTTCAGTAGGACCTGAAACTCCCTACCTGTAGGTAGATCTGATTGTGAGCATGGATCCAGGTGGGTGAGGAAACATCCCTGTCCCAGGTAGTGGGCAAGCCAGGCAGGGTGTGGAGTGGGTGGGAGACAGATGGGCCCTCTGGTGCTTAGGGTGGACATAGAGAGGTGCTGCCTCCTGTCTTGCTCGTTAGCATCTGTACAAGTACCCACACGTAAACATGGGAGAGCTGGTAGTAGTGAGGGAGCTCAGAGTCAGAGGAAGGTTAGGAGTTGGATGGGACCTCGAAAGCCCATCCAGTCCAACCCCCTGCCAGAGCAGGATCACCCAGACTCAATCCCACAGGAACACATCCAGGCAGGTTTGAATGCCTCCAGAGAAGGAGACTCCCCAGCCTCTCTGTGCAGCCTGTCCCAGGGCTCCAGCAGCCTCATGGTGAAAACATTTCTCCTTACAATCCCATGGAACTTCCTGTGCTCCAGCTGCACCCACTGCCCCTTGTCCTGTCACTGCCATCCCTGAGCAGAGCCTGGCTCCAGCCTCCTGACTCTCACCCTTCACATACTGATAACCATTAATGTCACCCCTCAGTCTCCTCCAGGCTAAAGAGGCCCAGCTCCCTCAGCCTGTCCCCACAGAAGGGGTTCCACTCCCTTCATCATCTTGGTGGCCCTGCACTGGGCTCTTTAAGGAGTTCTATGTTGGGTGGTCTATATCCAGTGTATATATAGGATATACAGACTGCATTATGCAATATAATTAACAGCTCCAAAGTGTTTGAGATGTGTTTTCCTTAGGGCTTGTCTTTCTGGCTTCTTTGACTGCTGGGTTGGGGGCTTTTTATTTGATGGAATTCAGCAGATATTCAAGGTGCAAGTTTTGTATGTGATGTTTTTCATTTCACTTGGTTAAAAAGGGCTTTCCTCTTAGTCCTGGGTGACAGCATCAGGATGATATATATCCTCTCAGTCACTTGTACATTCATAGAATCCCAGCCTGGTCTGGGTTGGAAGGGACCCCAAGGATCACAGAGCTCCAACCCCCTGCCACAGGCAGGGACACCAACCTCAGGCCTGGGGCTCTGCTTTATTCATGGGCTTTTTTGGCTGAGCTTCCTCTTCTTTCAGTGACTGACTGTGTGTTATCAGCTCTCCAGCTCTGTAAACTCTTGCCTTGAGCAACATTGTAAAAGCCATGGTTTAAACTTGGCTTGTTGCATATACACAAGGGCTTGTTTGAGTGTCCAGTCACCATGAGCGATCGTGGGCCAAGTCCCAGGTACTTCAGTGTGACAATCCAGCACTGTAGGGGTGGAGTGGCACTGCTTTTCCTCAGCTGAGGGCTCAACCCTGGACATAGAGATAAACTTTCCTGTGCTGAAGTGGGATTTTATATCAGGAAGACCCATTTCTGAATTTCATCTCCATATCAAAGATACTGAAGTCTCCTTATTTCTCTTGGCTAGAGGAGAGGCAGGTTGCACAAGGGCAGTTCTTAGGGTAAGGTTGATTGCTTTGGCTGTTTGTTTTGAAGTCATTCCACAGCCCTGTTCCTGTGCCCCCCCACCCCAGGCTTCTCCTAGCACCTAGCTGTGATTGAGGAATGAATGTGAAAGAAGTTCTTTGCAGAGAGAGTGGTGAGGGGCTGGAAGGGGCTGCCCAGAGAGGGGGTGGGTGCCCCGTGTCTGGGGGTGTTCAAGGCCAGGTTGGCTGGGGCCCTGGGCAACCTTGTGTAGCTCCAGGCCTGGAGGTTGGTGTCCCTGCCTGTGGCAGGGGGTTGGAGCTCTGTGATCCTTGGGGTCCCTTCCAACCCAGACCAGGCTGGGATTCTGTGACTCCAGGGAAGGGACTGTCACGCTACCAGCAGTGAACCTCTCAAGCTGCTTTGTGCTGCAGTTGCAGTGTGGCACAGGGTTATTTTCAGTTGATTTTAATTCATTAAGAACTCCCCAGAAGAATCCCACCCAAAAATGAGAGGAAAGACCCCAGGCCTGTCTTCTCCACGGAGGCTTTGCACAGAGGCACAGTCAGGGCATGTGGTGCAGTCTCAAAGCATCAGTCAGCACTGGGGGTGCCATGCAGCCTGCCAGCTGAATGCAGTGCTTGTGTGCTGGGGCTTCTTTGTGCCTTGTTCCTCTCCAGTCATCTGGCACCCTGGTAGATGTGCCACAAAGCTGGCCAAGTGCAGGCAGAAACTGCCCCACACCGAGTCTGACCTATGCCTGAGAGCTTCTAAAAGGAGTTTTATTCCTGGAAAATGGAGAAAGAGATGTCTTGGGATGGTGGATTGGTACCAGGGGGGCTTTGCAGGAGTGACAGAGTATCCAGAGCAGCCCCAGCACTGAGCTCTTCCTACCTGCAAGGGGAGAGCAGAGTACAACGGGCTGGTTTGCCCAGCACCTGCTGTGTGGGTGGCTGTGATAGGGCTTGTAGTGTCCTGTTTGCTGTCATCCCTAGCATCATCATCTTGTCCCCTGCACAAGGGCTGCTGCTGTGTCTGTGCATGGCCTGCACCTGCTCTTCCTGCAAATCTCTGCCAGCTCCTTGCTGCCTCCTTGCTCCTCTCCTTTCCAAGGATTACCTGAAGTGGTGAGCAAAGTGTGCATCCCAAAATCCTGTTCACTCACCTACATGCCAGGAAGGGATGCTGCAACCTGGGAAGGGATGCTAAAGGCCCATGAAAGGGTGCTGCAACCTGGGAAGGGATGCTGCAACCTGGGAAGGGATGCTAAAGGCCCATGAAGGGGTGCTGCAACCTGGAAAGGGATGCTAAAGGTCCATGAAGGGGTGCTGGAGGCAGGGATTTCTTTATTTCTCCAAAAGTGGGAGCTGTGGGCCCCAGCCACACCATGGGCACTCATGGGATTCAGCAGGAAAAAAAAAACCCAACAGAAAATGTTCTTTTTTTTTTTCTGTCAAAGCAGTTTCTATTTCAGAGCCAAGTATCCACATCACTAAAATCCCAGCCACAGCAGACACTGACATCAACTTTGAGGATACCTAGATGGAAACTGGATTTTATTATCCCAATTTATTATTATTATTGGGCCTGGGTGAAACTAGTGAGGTTCAACACTGCCAAGTGTGAGGGGTTGCACTTGGGCTGGAGGAATCCCAGCCATAGTTCCAGGCTGGGAGAAGAGCTCCTGGAGAGCAGCCCTGTGAGAAGGGCCTGGGTGTCATGGGGGATGAGAAACTCCCCATGAGCCAGCAGTGGCTCTGGCAGCTGGGAAGGTGATGGGATCCTGGGCTCCATCAGCAGAGGGGTGGCAGCAGGGACAGGGAGGGGATTGTCCCTCTCTGCTCTGCCCTCGTGAGGCCCCAGCTGGATCCTGTGTCCAGAGCTGGGGCCCCAGGACAAGAAAGATGGGGAACTGGTGGAGAGGGGTCAGAGGAGCCACCAAGATGAGGAGAAGGCTGGAGCAGCTCCCCTCTGGAGAGAGGCTGAGGGAGCTGGGCTGGTTGAGCCTGGAGAAGAGAAGGCTGTGGGGGGACCTCATTGCAGCCTGCCAGTCCCTGAAGGGAGCAGAGGAACAGGAGGGGAATCAGCTTGTTCCAAGGGGAGACACTGGCAGGACAAGGGGGATGGAGTGAAGCTGAAGGAAGGAAGGGTTCAATTGGATCTTAGGGGGAAGTTCTTTGCAGAGAGAGTGGTGAGGGGCTGGAAGGGGCTGCCCAGAGAGGGGGTGGGTGCCCTGTGTCTGGGGGTGTTCCAGGCCAGGTTGGCTGGGGCCCTGGGCAACCTTGTGTAGCTCCAGGCCTGAGGTTGGTGTCCCTGCCTGTGGCAGGGGGTTGGAGCTCTGTGACCCTTGGGGTCCCTTCCAGCCCAGGCCAGGCTGGGATTCCATGAGGGGCTTGTGCCATAGCAGAGTGCTTGGGTGGGTTACTGTCAGGTAATTGTGGATGGTTTGGTGTTGTCTTCACACAGGTGTTCCTGCAGGGCTGCAGGAAATAGTGCCGAGTCTGCCTGGCTTTGTCTTAGTTGGTTCACTCTCATTTCCAAATAAACACTAAAGACATGACATTGCTCATTTGCCTAAAACAACAGAAAGGGGGTTGCAGTGGCCGAAGCAGCCGATGGACTGGCTCAGATGTAGGGAGCTAATTCCTGCCTGTTCAAAGGCTTTGTGGCTCTTGATCACTATGAACTTGGGGTGTTACCTGAGCACTGTCCTCAGTTCATCCCACACTGCAAGCCTGAACGGGTGGTCTTGAGTCAGATTAGTGATGGGGCTGGAAATGCCTCAGTGGTGCCTCTGGAGTTGGGTTGGGTCTTGTTTTACCTCAACAGGTCTGTGTTGAGTTTCTCTGGAGGATGAGGTGCAAACAAGCATGTTTGAAGATCAAATGCCTCTGGCTGCTACCCTATCAGCAGATATTCTATGGATTAGTAGCAGGAGCCACAGTGCCCATGCACACACACCTGCTCAAGAAGTTACCTGCAGGCAAGCAAGGGCATGTTTTCAAGGAGAAACTGCAAATGCCAGTCCCCTCTGCTGATTTAGGATGGATGCACAGCTCAGATGGAGGAGTGAGGCTGGGAGGGAGCTGTGGTGGCTGATGGGCAGTGTGGCTGGGAGGTATGAGCTGCACCAGCACCCGGAGCAGCTTTGCTGAGCCCTGGTTAGGGCTGTGGACCAGCCCTTTGACTGTTTACACAGGGCTTGTATTCAGCTCCCTTGTCCCTTTCTTGAGCCCCTGTCTGACATCCTGCAGCCTGAAATACATTTTGTATGGGGGCTTCTAGGGGGGTTTTGGAGGTGATGGTGTCCCCACCCCTTCTGGTTCCTCTCTTGAAGATGGAAAGGACCTTTGTAGCCTTCCTCTCCCAGGAGAAGCCGTTTGCTGTGTTCCCAGCAATATAATAGGGCCTTGAGTCAGTCTTGATTTAATCAGCTTTACAGGTGACATCTAGAGACATCTGAGAGTCTGGTTTTAATTGTCTTAATCATTAGATGCTCTTAGAAGGATTTGATGCAGTTAATCCCTCATACTCAGTGCACTCCTTGCAGGCTGAGGTGCGAGCACACGCCGAAGGCGTAGGGAGGTCAGACACCCTCCTGCTCTCTGTGCCTGTAACTCCTTGCAGAACAGCAGGGAGAGGAAAAAGCTGCATCCCACAGGTGTTCAGCTGGTGGTGGTTTGAATGGAACAAACCAAATCCTAGTCAGTAAGTCTGCAGCAACATGGGTACATTTGCAGTTCCACCCGCTGGGGTAAGGGTGCAGAAGCTGCCCCTGCATGTTCTGCCTTGAACAACTGAACTAATCCAGCAAGAGCAGATTCATCATTAGAGGCCTGAGCCAATAGACACTGAAATCAAGGGCAAGATTCCTTTTGGCATAGGTGGATTTGGGAAAAGGATCCATGGGATTCCAGTGGCATTAGGCTGCTGCCACAGGGCAGTGGCTGTTGGTCTGAATTCACCACCCTGACCCTGCCTGGGAGTATCTTCCTTACAAGGAGTTAAATGGGTGAACTGGTCTCTACAAAAGCCACAAAAGCTTAAAAATACAGAGGTTTTGCTTTTTTTTTTTTTACTTTGGGCCCAGCAGGATAGATAGTTACTTTTTGTAAAGGTGTTAGAAATGAATCCCCCCTTAATTTAGTTTTGATGCAATCATTTTCTCTGACTCTCTGGGACTCTCTGATCTTTGGGGTCCCTTCCATCCCAGACCAGTCTGTGATTCCATGATTTCTGGCCTTTCACCTTCCTGGGCCCAGCAGCAAAAGCAGCAGCTTCCCACTCCCCTGCTGCTCTCCTCATCCTTTTTACTGGCTGTGTCTGAAAACATCCAGCATTTGTAATTCAACTGAGGGTACCCAGTCACTGAGCAAGTGTCTCAGTCCTGCACATGGGGTGTGCTTCTCCTGTTTCACCCTTAAACCCATGCAGTTGTTTAGGACTGACAGCCCTGAAGATGAGAGGAGCCTTCTCTATTGCTGTGTGATTTATTTCAGTGTTGGCTATTGCAGAGTAGTACATTTTAGAGGCATTTTCTCAAAAAGAAAATTAGAAGGGCTTCATGTGGACTTTGAACAAAAAATTTCAGTTAAGGATGGTGCCATGGTAAGAAAATCCTGAGCCTGAGAAAGGGCTTGAGAATGTCATCCTCAGTGTCCTGCTGCTGCCCTGGCAGGATGTGTCCAGAGGGTGACAGCTCAAAACTGACCAGCTGGTGAATCCCAGCCTGGTCTGGGTTGGAAGGGACCCCAAGGGTCACAGAGTTCCAACCCCCTGCCACAGGCAGGGACACCAACCTCAGGCCTGGAGCTACACAAGGTTGCCCAGGGCCCCATCCAAGCTGGCCTGGAACACCCCCAGACACGGGGCACCCACCCCCTCTCTGGGCAGCCCCTTCCAGCCCCTCACCACTCTCTCTGCAAAGAACTTCCCCCTAAGATCCAATTGAACCCTTCCTTCCTTCAGCTTCACTCCATCCCCCTTGTCCTGCCAGTGTCTCCCCTTGGAACAAGCTGATTCCCCTCCTGTTCCTCTGCTCCCTTCAGGCACTGGCAGGCTGCAATGAGGTCCCCCCCACAGCCTTCTCTTCTCCAGGCTCAACCAGCCCAGCTCCCTCAGCCTCTCTCCATAGGGGAGCTGCTCCAGCCCTCTCCCCATCTTGGTGGCTCCTCTGACCCCTCTCCACCAGTTCCCCATCTTTCTTGTCCTGGGGCCCCAGCTCTGGACACAGGATCCAGCTGGGGCCTCAGGAGGGCAGAGCAGAGAGGGACAATCCCCTCCCTGTCCCTGCTGCCACCCCTCTGCTGATGGAGCCCAGGATCCCATTGGTGAAGATGTGCCATAAACAGCGACAGCTCATGTGTGAGTCTTTCAAACCAGTAAGATGGACTGGGATTGGGAGCATGCTGTGTGCTCCAGGGTAGTCAGGATGCCTGGTGGGACCATGTGGTGGGGTTTTAGTACAGCTCAACAAGCCCATTCTCACAGCTTTGTCCCTGATCTCTCTCACTCCCCAGGATAGCTCTCCCTCTGCCACGCTGCTCCTCCCTTTCCAGCACCCCTGAAAGGTGTGTGGTGTATCCCTTGTGCTCATCTCTGACTCTCACAGCTCTTGGGCTTGAGAGAGAAACCCATGGCAGGTATGCACATTGCATAGCTCAGGTGCTTTCTTAGGGCCAGAGCTACCTCATGGTCATGCTTTTTTTTTCTTAGAAAAAGCCATAAATTAAAATAGATTAGAAACCCACTGCCAACAGGGGATGTGATGTTCTGCAGCTTTGCCTGGTCCTGCACAGCTCGTTGCCTTTTGAATCGGATACTCAGCTGTTTAAGCCAGATATCTGGACTAAAGTAGATGACTCAGTGTTAATCTGCTCTCAAATATCCTTTCTATTAGGTTAGGCAAAACAAAGGCAGCCCAACAGAGTCTGCATTCTGCATCAGGGTACAATCAGCCTATTGTGTGGCAGCAGGAGATGTGTAGCCTGCGGGCTCTGCGCATGGACGTATGGCTGCAGCGGGGAATGGCTGGGGCAGGAATGAATCACAGCTCTGTTCAGCACAGGGCAGCCCTGGGGTTGTGTGCAACTTTGGTAATTAAGAGATGTTGGGTTTTACCTCTCCTACAGTTCCCCCCTGGGATCTGGGGCGTGCTGCAAATGGCCCCTGAAGTGTCTCTTTTGGCTAGTGGGGTGGGTGAGTCAAGGGGATGGTGTTGCTGTCATGTTTCTACTGAGGAAGGAAAAATAGCATGTACCAGATGGACAGCATGGTGCTTGCCTTGCTACTGCTAGAATCCCAGCCTGGCCTGGGTTGGGAGGGACCCCAAGAGTCACAACCCCCCTGCCACAGGCAGGGCCACCAACCTCAGGCCTGGAGCTACACAAGGTTGCCCAGGGCCCCATCCAACCTGGCCTTGAACACCCCCAGGGACGGGGCACCCACCCCCTCTCTGGGCAGCCCCTTCCAGCCCCTCACCACTCTCTCTGCAAAGAACTTCCCCCTAAGATCCAATTGAACCCTTCCTTCCTTCAGCTTCACTCCATCCCCCTTGTCCTGCCAGTGTCTCCCCTTGGAACAAGCTGATTCCCCTCCTGTTCCTCTGCTCCCTTCAGGGACTGGCAGGCTGCAATGAGGTCCCCCCACAGCCTTCTCTTCTCCAGGCTCAACCAGCCCAGCTCCCTCAGCCTCTCTCCAGAGGGGAGCTGCTCCAGCCTTCTCCTCATCTTGGTGGCTCCTCTGACCCCTCTCCACCAGTTCCCCATCTTTCTTGTCCTGGGGCCCCAGCTCTGGACACAGGATCCAGCTGGGGCCTCAGGAGGGCAGAGCAGAGAGGGACAATCCCCTCCCTGTCCCTGCTGCCACCCCTCTGCTGATGGAGCCCAGGATCCCATCGCCCTTCTCAGCTGTAAGAGCCACTGCTGGCTCATGTTAGGTTTCACCATCCCAGTGGTTCAGTGAGCAGTGCCTTAACTCTTTGCTGCCTGCCAGGACAGCTGGTTACACTGGGAACAAGCCTGTGTCTGCATGCTGACAGGGAGCTGGCCTAGCATCCTCCTCTGCTATTGCATTTGAGCTGGTTAGGCTGGGCTGGGGTTAGTTCCTTTTGCTGTAGCTGGTGTGGGGCTGTGCTCTGGGTCTGTGCTGAGAGCAGGGTTGGTAACCCAGGGATGTGTTTGTTCCTGCTGAGCAGTGCTTGCACAGAGCAGAGGCCTCTCCTGCTCCTCACCCCATGAGCTTTCTCACTCTCACTTCTGATTCCTTCCCCATCCCGTGGGGGACAGGAGCGAGCAGCTGCTGGGGCAGAGCTGTTGGCTGAGCTAAAACACAGGAACATGTCAGGTGTTGGAAGTTTGTCCCTTTCCTCTCAAGCCTGGCTGCAGACAGGGCATGAGAAAGTCCCTTTCATGGCCACAGGCTGGGAGCTCATGCAAGGAGTGATCACTGTGAAGATTAGCCCTGCTCCTGCTGGAGGGAAGCAGAGCAAAGTGATACTGGAAACAGAGAGCAGCTTATGGTGGTACCTAGGAAATGTTTCTGAGCTTCAGCAGGTAGAAATGAGAAGTTGTTTTCTGTCAAGAGAGACAAAGAGTGGGGAAGATCTTACCAATGGGATCTATTGCCCCTTTGCATGGGGCAGACCTCCCAGGTGCCAGCAGAGCACTTGCTGCCTGAGCTTGCAAGTTCCAGCTATGCAGATGCACTTCTGGCTTGGATTAAAGAGTGTTTTGAGCTTGAGCTGGAGGTATGTGAGCTCCCAAAGAGCTGCTGGTCCTGAGCTGCTGGAGCAGCAGGAGCTCGGGTATGAATGGTGTGGCTCATCAGCTGTCACACCAGGCTGTGCAGCTAATCGGTGTTGAATGGGGTACCCAGATTATCTGAGTGCTGGGAGGATGTAACGCTTGTTACATGGCTGGAGTAAGTACTCTACCCAAAGGTGGTCTGTGCCAAAGCTGGAGTGGAACTGGGCTCTCTCCCAGTTGTTTCACCTTCCTTTCCCCTGGGCTGTTGAGGTACAGCCACGCTGCTTGTGCATGGCTACTCAGGTTGTGTACCATGAGTAAATACACAGTTACACATGTGCAGCAGCTTCTCCTGCATCGTGCTCCCTGTGCTGGCTGTTGTTCATGGAGCTGCTGATCCCCTGATCTGGCTCAGTGTGACCATAAAGTAATAACTACTCTCTCAAGGACCAAGCCAGGCTGTTTTGTTGGTATCTTCTCCTCTGTGTGTTGTTGGCAGCAGTCTGATCCCATCATCTCCACCTGACTAAATCAGCAGCCTGTCTGCGTGCACCTGGCTGAGCAGCACCCTGCTTGGCTGCTGCTCTCTCCCCTCATGCCCTAGGGCTCTCAGAGGCTGTGTGAGTGGGTTTTATGTGGGAATGAGAGAGAAAACTAGACCTCCATTTAAAGAGGCTGTGAAAATCCAAATCCCTGCTGCTTGGTTGCTTTTCTGGTGCAGAGAAAGCACTCTGCCTTGCTTGGCTGCTCTTTGCAGCGTTTGGTACTCAAGATGAATGTCTCCAGTTCAGGAGGTGTCCTGAGACTGCTCCTCTCTGTGTGCCACTGCTCTGCCTGGGAAATGGTTTGTTAAGCCTCTCCTTACAGCCCTGTGCCTGCCTCCTTGGCTTTCTTTTTGTCATGGGATCAGCTGGCTGAGAGCAGCTGTCCTCCCTTCTGCACCAGCAGCCCCCAGACCACGCGTGTGCCTTGCACATTCCCACAGCCCAAGGAGCCCCAGACAACTGTGCACATGTGCCTGTGCTGCGGCGTGCAGGCATGGCAGGCTTAGGCTGAGCTCCTCCCCAAGCTTTCCTGTGCTTCCTCCAAAAGAAGAGGCTCTGAGGAGTTAGCTCTGTGCTTAGATTGAAAAAGAAGCTGAACATAATGGTGTGATTCCAGCTGTGGAGCCGAGGGCCGGAGATGCGTGTGAGGGCGTGCTGGTGATTGGAGGGGAGGCTGTGCTGCGCCAGGCATCGCTCAGGCTGCTGGAAGGAACCTCCCTGTGCTGGGTACGAGCCATCCCTGTAAGTGTATCTCCCCCAGTCAGCATTCTCACCCTTGGGGCTGCTGCTTTCTAACACTCCTTTCTGTCCTTAAGTCTCTTAGGAGTTGTAATGGTGTGGGCAAGGAGAAACCAGTTTGGTGTGGGGCTGGGGGGACATGAATTTAGTTTAATGGAGTTTTACAGCTCAGGGCTTATGTAAATGGAAAAATACACCATCTAGGTAGGATAAGCAGTGGTGAATAAAGTGAATAATGCTTCCAAGTGGGATATTCTCTAGTTGAAGTGATTTTATTCCTTATTTATGGGAGAATGAAGCCTGTGTTATTCTGTGATGCACAGGGGGTTGCGTTAGCATCGCCCTAGTTTTTCAGATGTGCCTGCAACTTATTTCTAGAGGCACAAGCTGTGGAGGAGGGCATGGGTGCTCTGTTATTCTCAGACTTGGGAGACCCTTCACACTCGGTGGGGGGGGTTGTTTTCATCCTTAGTTGGGAAGGCAGGGTGCTGCTCCAGGGGTGATGATGGTGATGATGATGGACCCTATTTTCAGGCTGAAAAATGTTGTATTGAAACATGAATGTTGAAAGAATATACTTCAAGTTTAAAATATGTAAAAAATTAGGTGTGTAACCTTGAGATGAATAGATCTGTCTATAGGCTGCAAGGTAATTATCCCTCTCTGAAAAAAACCTCATACGTTTTCTCCCAGTCGCTTGCCTCCCTAGTGCCCTGTGCTGCCCAAACCAATCTGCTTTGTGTGTTTCAGGCAGCACCACTGTTTATCTGAAACACTTCAAATCTTCAAACCCAACATACCTTTGCTGTTTGTAATTTAACAATGAGGCTAGATCTGATCTAGCAGAGCTGCCTACGCCCAGGGTTCTCCATCCCTCCAGCAGGCACCAAGAATGTGTGTCTCGCCTGTGGCAGCGCAGACCTCGTACCAGCCAGCCTCCTGAATGAGACCTTTATCAGAAAGCCTTTGTTCAGCTTCTCTGTTTGAGGTTCAGTGCCCTTCTCAGCTGCCTTTGTGAAGACAAATCCCTGCCTCAATGGGCATCTCCTTGCATTTGGTGCAAGGCAGCCTGGCACTGGTGCTCCTCCTTGTGTTGTTCGTAATTCTTGTATGCTTTTTTCTTGTCCTTTTTTCCTTCCTCCTCATCGCAGGTTTCTTTCTAGGTAGGTCTCCTCTCTTCAAAGGAGCTACAGCTGGTGATGCTGAACTTGGCTCTTAATATCCACACCATGGGGGTTATTCCAGGGAGCAGCAGGGCAATAGATTTTCAGGGTGCCAGCTGCAGAGCTTGCCGCCTTGCCAGATTACAGCCCCCAACTCATCAGCTTTGAACTTGTAGAGCTTTCAGTCCTTGTTTCCAAGTCAGCCATAAATCTCTTGGGCTGCTCCCTCCCCCAGCACACTGCCAGGCATCCAGCTATCCCTGCACAGCCTTGCTTTCTCTCACAGTCGCCTCTTCTCCCTTTCTGCCTTCTCCTGCAGCGTGAAATCTTGCAGGAAACAGCTGCTTCGTTGCTGTGCTCAGTAATTTGAATTTGGGTATGGCCAAGTGTGACAACTTGTCCTTGGTTGCCAGCAGTGTTTGTGTAATCCAAGCTGCTTTGGGAAGCTCCAGTCCCTGTGTGGGGACCTGGAAGTACATGTGGTGGGGCCTCTCTGCCACTGAGTGCTGTGAAGGCAGCAGGCAGCCAGCCCTTCTCCCCTGGGACACCCCCTCAGCTCTGAGGAATTTGGCCACTGCTGCCACTGCCAACTGAAGCCCCTTCTCTCTGCCCGCGCAGGTGGCAGCGTCTGGAGGAGCAGCGGGGTGTTGCTCCTTGCCCCTTGCCTGGGAGACCAGCTCCTATTGTCAGTAGGGACTCTGAACCATCCTCTTCTCTTCCTTTCTCTGTGGTGGAAGCTCTGACCAGCTCTGCTCTCCATCCATTACTGAATTTCTGTAGAGTTGTGCTCAGAGTTGGAATGATAAAGCAGACCCAGAGAGGCTTATGGGATCACAGCATCACTGGGCTGGAAAAGACCTTGAAGCTCATCAAGTCCAACCATTCCCATCCTGAGCTAAACCAGATCCCTGAGTACCTCATCTACCCTTTTTAAACACACCAGGGAAGGTGACTCAGCCCCTCCCTGGGCAGCCTGTGCCAGGCCCCAGCAACTCTGCCAGGGAAGAACTTTCCCCTCCCATCTGCTCTGCCCCTGCCCTGGCACAGCTTGAGCCCAGTGCCCCTTGTCCCATCTCCTGTCCCCTGGCTGAAGAGACCAGCACCCACCTCTCTGCACCCTCCCTTCAGGGAGCTGTAGGTGGGGAGAAGGTCTCCCCTCAGCCTCCTCTTCTCCAGGCTGAACACCCCCAGCTCCCTCAGCTGCTCCTCAGAGGATTTGCCCTCCAGCCCCTTCCCCAGCCTGGTTGCCCTTCTCTGGACTCGCTCCAGGACCTCCATGTCCTTCTGATGCTGAGGAGCCCAGAACTGGACCCAGCACTCCAGCTGCAGCCTCCCCAGTGCCCAGTCCAGGGGCACAATCCCCTCCCCACACCTACTGGCCACACTGGGGCTGACACAAGCCAGGATGCCCTTGGCTTTCCTGGCCCCCTGGGCACACTGCTGGCTCATGTTCAGCCTGCAGCCACCCAGCACCCCCAGGTCCTTCTCTGCCTGACAGCTCTCCAGCCAGTCTCCCCCAGCCTGTAGCTCTGCAGGGGGTTGTTCTGTCCCATGTGCAGCACTCTGCCCTTGGCCTTGTTACACCTCATCCCCTTGGTCTCAGCCCATGGGCCCAGCCTGTTCAGATCCCTCTGAAGAGCCTCCCACCCTCAGACAGATCAACACTTCCTCCCAGCTCAGTGTCATCTCCAAACTGACTGAGGGAACATCCAATCCCTTCCTCCAGGATAAAGATGTTGAACAGAACTGGCCCCAGCACTGAGCCCTGGGGACGCCACTGGTGACCAGTCTCCAGCTGGGTTTGGCCTCCCTACCCAAATAGGAATTGTAATGTCCAGCTGTAGGTGAGCAGCAAAGAGCTGGGAGCTGATGGGTGCTTGGCTCTGAAGACAATGCCCTGCTGTTCTATCTGACAGTGTGTGGTGGAGGGTGGGAAGGTGCCACCCATCACCAGCGTTGGGTGCCCTGTGTACAGCTGCGGCTTGGGCAGGGTCTGACCTCCCTGCTGAGAGCAGAGCCCCGTGCCATCACCTGGGCATTGAGCCTGGCAGCTGCCAGGCTGCTCCAAAGCTTCTTGGGCTCATAGCTAATCCTTGGGGCAGTCCAAACATCCCTTTCTGCCTTTGGCTGACACCCCAGTGACCAGCAGCAGGGGTTTCCAGCTGACAAAGTCTGTTCTGGCCTCAGACAGGCGTTCTGGCCCTCTGGCTGTGGCACAGCCTGAAGCCCTGCCTGGGAGCGCAGCTGGTACCCAGGTTTTTTGACTGGTTAATTCAGTTGTGGGGCTGTGCAGGGAGAGGTCTGAGAGGTCACAGGGGACCAGCACAGTGAGGACATGGTGTCTTCAGGTCTCATGGCAGTGATGCTGCTTCTCCCAGGCTGTACAACTTGTCTTGCTGGGTAATGGTTTCTGCAGCAGAAGAGAAGCTGTTTGCCATGGGGAGGGAAGGCAGCTCTGTGCAGTACATCAAGCTGTCTTCTCATGTGGAATTTGAGGGTTAAAAACTCTGAAAATGAAAACAGAGAAGGGAGAAGACCCTGCACAGCTCTCACAGACACCTTGTGTCTTCTCATTTCTCCCTCCCTTCTGGCACAGGTACCACCCTGCTAGACGTGGGGTTTCTTAAGGTGCCTCTGGTTTTTATCAATGAACTGCCCATCTCCTGATTCCCATGGCAACACAACAGGCTGTTGTGTTTCTGATTCCTCTGGCAGTTGGGATGCCTGGCATGTGTCTTGGGAGCAGTAAGATTACAAAAGGGTCCCGTGGGGAGTAGGAAATGCATGGACAACACTCACTGTGTGCTGTTTCTCATGCTAAACTCTTTTCTCCTTCCTCTCCCTCCTCCCCTTTAGAAATCAGCTTCCTTTCTCCTTTGTTTCAATTGCCTGGTGATAAGAAATGAGCAACTGAAGTGCTGTGAGAGGTGGAAAGCAGTGGAGGGAGTGAGGGGATGCAGGGTTTCACTGGATGTGAATGGCACTGACACATAGCAGGAGGCTGAGCATCTCACTGGGGATCCTGCAAGGATGTAACTCCTGGCTGATGCTGCTGAGCAAGTGCTCTGTTCCTCCTGCTTCAACGTTCAGGGTTTGTTTGAAAGGAGGTTTCTTGCTCCTTCACCCCACAAAGCTGTCTCTTCACCTCCTCCTACAGCAGGCGTTTCCAAGAGGCCAGAGAGTCCCCCTCCTCTTGGCAGAAGTCCTTGTGCTTCCAGGGATTTTGGACACATGGCTCTCACTGACACAGTAAGGAGAGGCTGAAGTTCTGGCTAAAACCTTTAACCTCTGCAGCTCTTGGCTCTCAGGAATTTGCCTGGCTCCTGAAATACCTGTGTCCTGTTAGTGTGGGCTCCTTAAAACTGATGGGAGGAGTTTGCAAAAAGGACCCTAAGCCCAGGTCCTGCATCATGCTTGGGCTTTCTGAAAGCCAAAGGGCAAATAGAGATCTGGAGTTGGATAAGCTGTGTGTTTAGCAGATGCTTTGTGTGGTTTTGATTTATAAGTTGTTGTTCAGCCCTGAAAGCTGTGACCTACAGGAAGACCGTTTAAACTGAAAAGAATGAGCTGTTAATGAACACAATAGGGTCACAAAGCTGGAAAGCCCAAGTGGAAGAGGTCCTGCTCACTGCTGCTGGGGTCTTGGAGCCCCATCCCAGCGAGAGGGAGGCAGGACCTGCTGTCCCAGCCCTCTTTAGGACCCCAGGTTGGTGCTGAACAGAGCAGCAGCAGATCTTCCTGGAGGAAAGAGCCTTCTCCATCTCTGGCTTCCAGGTGAGCTGCTGAGCTAGGTGCTTAATAGCAACGTTCAGAGTGTTCCCTTGGCTTCTTGGTTGGCAGCACCAGGTTGTGGCAGGTTGGAGTAGGAAATAGTCTATGTTTTGTGGTGTTTTATTTTATTTTTAGTTTTGTGGAATAGGCTGCCCAGGGAGGTGGTGGAGTCTCCTTCTCTGGAGATATTCAAGTCTCGTCTGGACGCCTATCTGTGTAATATGAGATAGGGAGCCTGCTTTGGCAGGGGGGTTGGACCCGAAGATCTCTTGAGGTCCCTTCCAACCCCTAAGATTCTGTGATTCTGTGATTCTGTAAACTGTTCTCTAGTTTGTAGCTGAGGTGTGTACCCTTGGTTTTCTGTCAGTGAGCTTCTTGGAACTCAGCGTTGAACTGGGGGGTCTGAATAGGACAAGAAGATTTTTCTTTTCCAGAAACAGCAGAACACAAGCAGTGCAGACACAACCCAGCTCTTTAGGTGTCTATAGGCTGGAAAAAGCTCAGGAATCCTGGGCACTTGGGTTGTTTCCACCTGTGCTGTAATTGCTGCTTGGAGAGCAGGTATCTCAGATGTCAGGTCCTGGAGAGCAGTGCCATCACTGTGGGGGGACCTCATTGCAGCCTGCCAGTCCCTGAAGGGAGCAGAGGAACAGGAGGGGAATCAGCTTGTTCCAAGGGGAGACACTGGCAGGACAAGGGGGATGGAGTGAAGCTGAAGGAAGGAAGGGTTCAATTGGATCTTAGGGGGAAGTTCTTTGCAGAGAGAGTGGTGAGGGGCTGGAAGGGGCTGCCCAGAGAGGGGGTGGGTGCCCCGTGTCTGGGGGTGTTCCAGGCCAGGTTGGCTGGAGCCCTGGGCAACCTTGTGTAGCTCCAGGCCTGAGGTTGGTGTCCCTGCCTGTGGCAGGGGGTTGGAGCTCTGTGACCCTTGGGGTCCCTTCCAACCCATGCCATTCTATGGTTCTATGATCAGCTAATGTTGGTTTGGCTATCCTGAGATACTCATGGGATTGAAGACAAGTTGCTCATGGCTGCCTTTCACCTTCTGAAGGGCTGGTGACTAGATACCTGCCTGGGAGGACCAGAGCTTAGTCCACTCAGACTGCTTGGGGTGCTGAACATCTGTCTAGTTCATGGGTCCCTTGGAGCCAAAGCCAAGAAGAATGGACTTAAGCTTGAGCATAAGTGACTCTCTTGGCTTCTCTGGAAACCCAGTGCACAGAAGCCTGTTAGCTCCACTGTTGGAAAATTGGGCATTTAGTTGTTCATTTATGTGTGTCAGGTAAAATACAGCTGTAACTGAGCTGAACCTGCAGGCAGCAGTGAGGAGCTCCTCACTCAAATCCTCACTCAAATCCTCCTATCCTTCTGAATGCTTCACCTCATGCTAAAGAATAACAATGCTTCTGACTGCAGCACCCTGGAGCCTGAAATCAGACTGTTTCCCTCAGATGGTCTCATCACTGTAGTTTGGCAACATTGCCTGTCAGACAGGCACCTCAACCCAACAGTCCCACTAAAATCTTGGTGTTGTGGGGATCATGGTGTTACTCCACCAATCCCCCAGTGAACTGTTCTGTTGGGGGGTGGTTTCCCAGTCCAAGTAAGTTTTTGAAGGTATTTGCTCTCCCAGTGAAATCTGGTGAGTCTAGACATGTCTTTAACCCTGCTGGGCTGTTTGTTCAGCCTTGGGCAGCCCTTCCTGCCTTTCTCTGCTGAAGGGGCTGGTTCCCCCAGCCACAGTGCAGAGGTGTTTGAGAGCTAATGTCATGTGTCTTGATCGTTACCGAGCATCCCAAGTGGAGACTGCCAGCATGCTGGAACTCAGGCTCCTGCACGACTAGAAAACCAGCTTTGATCTCTTGTGGCTACAGATGCCAAGCCCCCAGACTTCTGTGCTTCCAGTTCCCCACAGCCCAGAGCTGAGTTTGGCTGTTGTGCTTGGCCTGTTGCCTCTGGCTGTCACAAACATGTCACAAGATCGGTGTGTTTCAGTGCTCTGCAGGGGGTGAAACCAGGGTGTAAGTTGTGTTTCTGATTTAACTTCTACTTGTGCCACCAAAAGGAGAGCTATGCCCATCACTCCTGTCCCATCTCTGGCTGTTAAAGCAGGATGCTCTTTAGGGCATGGCTTGGTTTAACTCCAGCTAGTCTAACTGCTTTGCTGCCCCATGCTGCTAAGCATCAGAGTGAAAGTGGTGGCCTGCCTTTCTGCTCTGTTTCCCATGGGTGGAACCCTGTTTCTCCTTTTTATTTAAAGTCTTTTTGTAAAGAGTGAAAGGTCCAAGTGTCTTTAGAGTCTTCTGGTTTTCAGTTCTTAAGGTGGAACTGTTTGCTGAGCGTAATGCCGTGCCCCTAACGGTGCTGCTGTAAGAGGTACTGCCTTGTACAAGGCCAGGTGGAGGGAAACACAAGCTTGGAAGTCTGGCACTAGTGCCAAAAAAAAAAAAATTAGTTAATGAAGACTGCATGAGGCTGAGGAAGCTCTCAGAGTAGGGCCCAGAGGCCCTGAGAGGGCAGCTCTGGGGCCACAGCACGTCCCTTCTTCCCAGGGCTGAGCTCTGCCAGGAGCGCTGTGGGCTCCGCTGCTGCTAACCAGTTCAGTTGGGAAGGGTATTTCTGTCACTGCCCTTTCTGAAGGGCCTCCTGAATGGCTGTGCCCCTTTAGAACTCCTTCAGGAGCTGTTCCAGCTCCAGCCCCCCAAGGCTAGCGAGCTATTGGAGGCAGTCTGTGTGATCATGCTGTAACTGCTGCTCCATCCCTGTTCCCACCCAGTTCAGCCCAGGCAGAGGTACAGCTCCTTACAGGAGCACCAGCACCACCACCAGCTGGTGCAACTGTGCTGTGGGGATTTGACAGGAGTGTGGACTCTGGAGTCTAATGAGATGCAGAGTTGTCAGCATTAGTCCCTCTTGTGCAGTGACTTCAGCAGGCACTGCAGGTTCCTTCTCCAAGCACTGGTGCCCTTTGCTTTCCCTTGGCATTAGACCTTTAGCAAAGCTTTGAAGTAATCTTGGTTTGAGAGCTTTGATGTTCTTCAGGCTTTCTAGGAGCTGAGTGTAGTCTGTCAGGCCCATTACTTCTGGAAGAGCTGTGGAAATGGTGTAGGCTGAGCAATAGTGATGGCTGAGGCTGAACAAGTTTCACAGTTCATTTCAGATAAGCGCTCCAGTTTGACTTGTCTTTGCAGCTGCTTAGGCTTTCACTGCCAAATTGTCTGGTAGGGAATAAAAACTTCTTCCTGGGTGTCCTCTGGGCTTTCCTGGTTGGTGGTACCCAGAAACTTCAGCCTAAAGTTGGGTTGAAGAGTGCAGGAAGCTTCCACTGGGTGCAGGACGTGTGGGAACCCTGTCTAATCCTGCACCAAGCACTCCTGGGACCTCGGTGCTGCCAAGAGCTGAGGGTGACTGAAGGTCCACACTGAATGATTTCCAGGATCATACTTTGAGAGCTTATTTCCCCAATCTCTTACGTGGTGTTTTTTGGGGTTTGGGGGTTTTTTTTTGTTTACTTAACTTCCACCTTTTATCCTTCAGGGTGTGCTACTGAAGATTCTAGAACAGGCTGCCTGGGGAGGGGCTGAGTCACCTTCCCTGGTGTGTTTAAAAAGGGTAGATGAGGTACTCAGGGATCTGGTTTAGCTCAGGATGGGAATGGTTGGACTTGATGATCCTAAAGGTCTTTTCCAACCTGATGATTTGTGATGCTGTGATTCCTATGTCCTTGTCTTTTCATTCCCCTGGAACAGGGCTGACAGCCCAAAGCTTGTGATTGGAGACTTTGCCACTGGGGTCAGTGACATTGGGATCCCTACAAACCCATGTGCTCATGCTGTCCTTTAGATGCAGGTGCCTGTCACATATTTAAGGGACTCCCCATGTGTTTCAGAGTTTATTCCATCAAGGGTGTCCAGGAGCAGGAGAGGGCATCACCTCCCAGTGCAGAGAAGCCTTGCAGGAGGTCTGGCTGCAGCTTGACAGGCTGATACCAGAGTAAACGTGTTCTCTACTGTATTGTGCTGTATTGTGCTCAGCGTGTGGGATGCTCCCTGTTGGGAGCTGCGCTGTGCAGGGGTCTGCTCCTGGCTGGGGTCTGCTCCCACAGAGGGTACAGCAGCTGGGGATAGGGAGCCATCTGCAGAGACATCCCCATGGTCCCACAGGAGCTATTAATGCCCTTGGTGGGACTCCAGGACCTGCTCTGCAGAGAAGGACCTGGGGGATCCTGGTAGAGGACAGGGTGGCCATGAGCCAGCAGTGTGCCCTGGGGCTGAGAGAGACAATGGGATCCTGGGGGCATCAGGAGGAGTGTGGGCAGCAGGTGACAGGAGGGGATCCTCCCCCTCTGCTCTGCCCTGGTCAGGCCCCACCTGGAGTGTTGTGTCCAGTGCTGGGCTCCCTGGGATCAAACAGCCAGGGATGTGCTGGAGAGAGTCCAGAGGAGGCTGAGGAGATGCTGAAGGGCCTGGAGCATCTCCCCTGGGAGGAAAGGCTGAGTGAGCTGGGGCTGTTCAGCCTGGAGAGAAGAAGACTCAGGGGGGACCTGATGAATGTTTCTCAGTATCTGAAGGATGGGCTGCAGGGGGAAATGGCCAGCCCCTTTTCAGTGTCTGTGGGGACAGGACAAGGGGCAATGGCTGCAAGTCAGAGCAGAGGAAGAACTTTTCCCCAGTGAGGGTGCCAGAGCCCTGGGACAGGCTGCCCAGGGGGTGTGGAGTCTCCATCTCTGGAGAGATTCCAGCCCCGTCTGGACACCGACCTGTGCAGTATGAGCTGGGGAGCTGCTTTGGCAGGGGGTTGCACCCCAGGAGCTCTCCAGGGCCCTGCCAACCCCTGGGAGTCTGGGATTCTGTGACTCTAAATGCTTGGACCTTGTGCCTGTATCCGGACACATGGAGTTCTATCACCTGCACTAGAACATCAGTGCCTCACACATTTATTGGGTTTTTTATGCTCACTTTTGGGTGAAAGGATGACTTTGGCATTTTTCTCCAAAGCAGCAGTTCCTTGGTCTCCTTTCAATCCTTAAGCACGTACCCCTACTTCTGTTCTTTTGAGCTCCTTTGCACCAGTGCTGCCATGCACAATCCCTTCAGTGCTGTGACAGGACAGGGCGTACATGGGCATTGTAAGGAGGGAGGGATGAAGTCATGGGGTCGGTTGAATGCTGCATGTGAGACCAGAAATCAGGCAGCACAGAGATCTCTGCAGCTCGCTTTCCTGTGAGGAAGGTGTGTAAGTAACCAGGTTTTAACCCTCACCTGGTTTAAACCTCCAACTAAGTTGTGGTGCTGGACATTTTGGTTTTTAAATGCCCTTTCCTGGTGTTTTAGCTGCCTTTTTAGGATTTCTTCTCATACCAAACCCTCTTTTCCCTTGGTTCACAGGCTCGCCTTTACACAAGCAAGGTCCCACCTCCACCGCCAGTGCTGAGAAGTCGGGTTCCAAGGTTGCTGAGGTGGGCGACGATTTCCTGGGAGACTTTGTGGTGGGCGAACGTGTCTGGGTAAACGGAGTGAAGCCAGGTGTGATCCAGTATCTTGGGGAGACACAATTTGCTCCAGGCCAGTGGGCAGGGGTTGTTCTGGATGACCCAGTGGGAAAGAACGATGGCTCTGTGGGTGGAGTGCGTTACTTCGAGTGCCAGCCGCTGCAGGGGATATTTACGCGACCGTCCAAGCTGACGCGGCAGCCGGTGGCCGAGGGCTCGGGGAGCGACGCCCCTTCTGTGGACTCCTTGACAGCTCAGAACTTGTCCCTGCACTCGGGGACAGCCACGCCACCCCTCTCCACTCGAGTCATCCCCCTGCGCGAGAGCGTGCTGAACAGCGCCATGAAGACGGGCAACGAGTCCGGCTCCAACCTCTCGGACAGCGGGTCTGTGAAGAAGGGGGAGAAGGACTTGCGCCTGGGAGATCGTGTGCTGGTGAGTTGATGGCAGGGCCCCCCCTTGAAAGGGCAAAGGACAGGAGTTTGTTCCTTCCCTCCCTGTTCCTGGTCAGGACCAGAGGAGGAAAGAGGTGGTGACAAGGTGTGGGATGCAGTGCGGACGTGGGGGAGGCCTGGGCCGAAGAGGCATTGAACATGTGTCCACTGTCAATTGGGATGCACGTGGCTCTACATACCCTGCCAGTATTGGTGTTCATCTCTCCTAGATGGTTGCTCCCTTTTGGTGCTGCTGTTCTTTGTGTTGGCTATGACACTAACCCCTGTACAGGGAAGGATCTTGCAATTACTTTTATGAAAGGCCTGAAGGCCTCCATGCAGAATCATAGCTATGTCGGTTGACATCTCCATCACACCATTGAGTGGTGTGGGTGACACAAGAGCAGGAAAGGACCCATCCAGAGGGATCTGGACAGGCTGGAAAGCTGGGCCTGGGTGAACCTAGTGAGGTTCAACACTGCCAAGTGTGAGGGGTTGCACTTGGGCTGGAGGAATCCCAGCCATAGTTCCAGGCTGGGAGAAGAGCTCCTGGAGAGCAGCCCTGTGAGAAGGACCTGGGTGTCATGGGGGATGAGAAACTCCCCATGAGCCAGCAGTGGCTCTGGCAGCTGGGAAGGGCGATGGGATCCTGGGCTCCATCAGCAGAGGGGTGGCAGCAGGGACAGGGAAGGGATTGTCCCTCTCTGCTCTCCCCTCCTGAGGCCCCAGCTGGAGTCCTGTGTCTTTCCCCCTCCCCTCCTGCAGGCCTGGCCTTGATGTCTGTGCAGCTTGTTACATCTTCTCCCTCAGCTCCAGTGGCAAAGTGCCCCTGCCAGCAGGTTTTTTTCTCCTATATGTGACTCTCAGAGGCACTATGACCAGCTCTGATGGGCTCAGCCTCCAATTTGGCCTTGAATTGACCATGTTTTCAAAATATGGAGCTTGGAGAAAACTGGAACTGCAGCTTACAAAGGCCACTGAAGCAGCACAGCCACACAAAACTGCAAGAGCAGTGTGGATGGTTAAGGAGGGGTTTGCTAAACTCTGCTCCACAGCCCATGGGAACAAGGGGTGTAGGCAGGGGTTGGGGGCGCTGTCAGATGTCCTTCATGGTGTTGCAGTGTGGGTCTTTCTGCTGGAAGTAGTGCTGGGCAGGCTGTGGTCAAGCCAATGGAGTTGATTCCTATGCCATCTGCAGCCCCACAGGTGACTGGGGGGACACTGAGTGGCTGCAGTGGACCTTCCAACTCAGAGCTTAATGGGGCACAATCTGCTCTGAGGATTTCAGGGTCGGTCAGTTCCATATGTCAGGCCCCCCTGGCACTCAAAATAACCTTTCAAATCTAGCAATGCACTTGCACACCAAGGAGGGCTTTGGGGGTGCTTTTGGCTGGGGTGTGTTTTGGTTTGGTTTTAATGAAGGTGCAGACCTAGAAGCCCAGCCTCCCTGCCTGCTAACTTATCCACCCTGGATGTTTTATAAGAGAAGATGTGTGATGTGATTTGTTAGTGGAATAAATAGCTCCAGAAGAGCAAACCTGGAGTGAGCTCAGCATCTCACTGGCTGTAGCAGGAGCACTTAGCCTAGGGAAACACCAGGAATTGTTTGCTGGCAGTAGCAGAGGTCCAGGAAAGAGACCCCAGCTAATGACAACAACAGGAAATAATTTGCTGTTATGGTTCAGTAGGATGAGCTTGGCTTGGCAGATGTTTTCCAGTAATGGAGATGTCAGTTAATCGTGTTTGGTGTTTGAATATGTAAACAATGATTCTGGGTTGCCTCAGATACCTTGAGTAAATCTTTGCTTTTGTCTTCTGAGGATTGGGATGCTTTCAGGTGTCTTTATTAGTCTTAATCTGTGCTTTTTGGGAAGATTCTCTTTTGATTTGAGAGTGGCTTTAAGGCAGAAACAATCATAGAATCCCAGCCTGGTCTGGGTTGGAAGGGACCCCAAGGGTCACAGAGCTCCAACCCCCTGCCACAGGCAGGGACACCAACCTCAGGCCTGGAGCTACACAAGGTTGCCCAGGGCCCCATCCAACCTGGCCTTGAACACCCCCAGGGACGGGGCACCCACCCCTCTCTGGGCAGCCCCTTCCAGCCCCTCACCACTCTCTCTGTAAAAGTGGCAGGACAAGGGGGATGGAGTGAAGCTGAAGGAAGGAAGGGTTCAATTGGATCTTAGGGGGAAGTTCTTTGCAGAGAGAGTGGTGAGACAGACTGTGTGTTGTCTGCGAGCGCTGGGGTCCCTCCCAGACTGCTCCCCCCCTGCTCTGCAGCCAGCTCCTTTCCTGCTGGTAGCTTGCTTGGACTTCATTAAAGTCTCCATTAGAGCTTGAAGACATTTGTGCTTTTCAGTGACTCTGTTCTGAGCCCCTTCCTGACTCTGCAGCAGTTGCAAAAAGGGACTTTTAGTTTTCCATCAGAAGCTTTCCATGAGGAGAAGATAATGTTTGCATCTGGCACTTTCTCATTCGGATTTTTTCTTTCCCAGAGATACAAAAATTGCATTAAAGAGATGAAAAACCCACCCTGATATTGTAGGACTCATCTCCTGAAGCCTGGCAAATGAATGTAGAACAATTAACCTTTGCTTTAGTGAGAACAGAGCTTCCCAAAAGTGTGATAATGGCTGGAGAGCTGCTGTTACCGTGGGGCTGGCTTAGTGCCTTTCTCCAGGGAAAGGAGGGATGGAAACAGAGCAGTGGAACATTTTCTGCTTGGGAGGAATCTCTGCTGTGGTTTTAGCCTCAGAAAATGTGGTTTGCATGCTTCTGGGGGGCTTTCTCAGCAGCTGAGCTTGGTCCTTCCTAGCTATGGTTGCTTTCTTAAGAGGGGTGGGAAGGTGGTGGCTGTCCTCTGGATGTCAGTCTAAATGAAAAGTCATTTAACAGGAAAAAAACCTCTTTAATAGAAACATCCTGTCCTGTGGCCATCCTGCCTGGGTGGCACTCCTCACTGCTGAAATGTAGTACTAAACAGGAGTGTTTAAGAGCCAGGTTATATCCCAGGGGCTGATTGATGCTGTTGCCATGGGGTGTCACCCCAGATAGCCTCAGATGGATTCTAGGTTTGTCATTTTGCTTGGTGCCCCAAGCCAGAGCAGCTGCTGGAGCAGCTGAAGCAGGAGTAGCAGGGGCACTCTGGCAGAGCGGTGCCTCAGCTGATGGACAGGCAGGACTGCTGCTGGAGCAGGTTGGGCTGCTGGAAACAGGGTCTGGGCTCCCCCCTTGAGCAAACGTGATTTTAATCATTTTCTCCTCCATATGCTGCAAAATGGCTTTTGCCTGTGGTGTGTTACAGCCTCTGGCTTCTGGCAAATGACAGCAAATTCTCATGAATAAGCTAGTTCTGCCCTCCTCAGCATCCCTCCCTACACCCTCCTGCTCCAGCCTGAAGCTGCAGAAAGGCTTTAACTACCTGAGTGAAAAAGCCTTTCCATCAGAAGGCCCTCAGCTGGGTCCCTAAGGAACCCAGGAGTTGCTGAGTCAGCATGGAGAACATAGCTAGCTCAGCAGAGCCCTAGCTCCCAGGGAGCATGGGAATGGGGGAACTCTGTCCCTGGGGAGGCCAGTGGGAAGTGCAGCCTTCCAGCTGCTTTGAAGGATTCAAGAGACAGGAAGTCATCTCAGGTCTCCTAGTCCAAACTCCTTCTGACCACGTCAGATTGTTGCCCATGTGTGGGGTGGGATACAAAGTGCAGTGCCACAGGAGCAAGTGTGCCCTGTCACTGCATGAAACCCAGAGGAAATGAATGGCCCAAAGCAAGAGCCCTGCCCTGTGTCTGCCTTAACACTTGGGGCTTCTGCTGCCCTACACGCCCTGCTAACCATTCATTAGAACCCAGCCTTTGGCATAGAAGCACAGAATCCCAGCCTGGTCTGGGTTGGAAGGGACCCCAAGGGTCACAGAGCTCCAACCCCCCTGCCACAGGCAGGGACACCAACCTCAGGCCTGGATCTACACAAGGTTGCCCAGGGCCACAGCCAACCTGGCCTGGAACACCCCCAGACACGGGGCACCCACCCCCTCTCTGGGCAGCCTGTTCCAGCCCCCCACCACTCTCTCTGCAAAGAACTTCCCCCTAAGATCCAATTGAACCCTTCCTTCCTTCAGCTTCACTCCATCCCCCTTGTCCTGCCAGTGTCTCCCCTTGGAACAAGCTGATTCCACTCCTGTTCCTCTGCTCCCTTCAGGGACTGGCAGGCTGCAATGAGGTCCCCCCACAGCCTTCTCTTCTCCAGGCTCAACCAGCCCAGCTCCCTCAGCCTCTCTCCAGAGGGGAGCTGCTCCAGCCCTCTGAGCATCTTGGTGGCTCCTCTGACCCCTCTCCACCAGTTCCCCATCTTTCTGGTCCTGGGGCCCCCCAGCTCTGGACACAGGATCCAGCTGGGGCCTCAGGAGGGCAGAGCAGAGAGGGACAATCCCCTCCCTGTCCCTGCTGCCCCCCCTCTGCTGATGGAGCCCAGGATCCTATTGGCCTTGTGAGCTGCAAGAGCCACTGCTGGAGAACTTTAAGCCAACAGCACTGTGTCATGTCTGTTGTTTCTGCCTGGGTTTCTGCTCAAGCAGCACCTACAGCTATCGCTGAGCCCTGGATGGGTGTGATGTGGTGGGAACCATCCCTCTTTGGCCAGAATGATGCTTACAATTGAATTTCGATTTGTTCCCCAAGCGGTATCGGAGCATATTGCAAGCTGTGTGCTGCCCACAGGCCTCTGAAGAGGTTCTTGCTGTGAGCAAGAAGCTGCTGTGGGCTGAGCAGGGCGGATGGAAGGGGAAGGGAGCCGTCGTGGGCTGGAGTGAGCTGACTTGCAGCAGCCAGACTGACATACAGCCTGGTGTTAATTCAGTCAATTGTTTAAATGATATATTAGCAGCTCTGCTGAAGACAGTGTCTGGAAGGATTAGCATCATTGTCTCTTCAGCCCTGGGATACTGGTCTGAATCCAGTTTTGTCATTTGGATGGGAAAACCACAGTGACACATGATGTCAGGCACAGCACAGTGTGTGGGCATCCTGTGGGCACACACCACTGCTCTCACTCGCTGGGGAGGATGCTGACCTGTGAAATGTGCCTGGCTTTGTTTTGTGCTGAAGGTCAAGCCCAAACTGTCTCCTGGGACTGTTGGAGATCTTTCTCTGGGGGAAGGCCAGATCAGGAAGATGATCTTTAGTCAAAGGCATGCAGAGGGCATCAGAGCTGGGGTGGAGGTCTGGAGCTGAGCTTTCCAAGAGGCCAGAGATGTGTGGCTCTGAGGCTGCTTGGATCCAGCTGGATAGGTTGGACCCCCATGAGATTGTTTAAAGTAGATTCTAAGTGTCCTGAAGGAGAGAGACTTGGATTGCCAATGCTGGTCAAAACATTCTCCAGAAGAAAAAGTCCTCTTACCGCTATGCCAGTATTGTCCCTGGTTTGTGGAGCCTCCAGAAAAAGCTATTTTTAGCTGGGTTTTGTTTGTCATTTTTGTGTAGGTTTGTGGGGATTTTCTTCTCTTCCCCAAACCAAATGTGAGTAAAACTGTTAACTCTTCACATCAGGGGGAATCCCATTCTCTTGGACACAAAGAAGCTCGGGAATAGCTTTGGTGGGGTAACTGTTGAAGAGCTGCTCAGCAAAGCTCTGGGAGTCTTGCTCAGTTTTTAACTAAACTCACCACCCCCCAAAGATGTGTCAGGCCTGACCTGAGCTTGCAGGCACCACGGTGCCCCTGCATGGTCTTGTACAGCAGCAGAGAGGGGTTGTCCTGTGAGCTGGAGGTAAAGCAGGGAGGTTTCCATAGGGAAACCGGTGACTGGTGCTAATGGCAGGCTGAGGTGTTCACGGGAGGGAAATCAGGCAGTGTCTGGTGCGATGGTGGCAGTTGCCTTGGTGCAGGAGGAGCTGTCCTCCTCTGTACCATGGTCTGTGGTCTGGGGGAGCTGGCCATTGGTGGAAGGGGTGGCTAGGAGCTACCATGAATTACACCGTGCTGTTGCCAACCTCCCTGGTCATCCGGGGTGCTGGTAGATGACAGGGTGGCCATGAGCCAGCAGTGTGCCCTGGGGCTGAGAGAGACAATGGGATCCTGGGGGCATCAGGAGGAGTGTGGGCAGCAGGTGACAGGAGGGGATCCTCCCCCTCTGCTCTGCCCTGCTCAGGCCCCAGCTGGAGTGTTGTGTCCAGTGCTGGGCTCCCTGGGATCAAACAGCCAGGGATGTCCTGGAGAGAGTCCAGAGGAGGCTGAGGAGATGCTGAAGGGCCTGGAGCATCTCCCCTGGGAGGAAAGGCTGAGTGAGCTGGGGCTGTTCAGCCTGGAGAGAAGAAGACTCAGGGGGGACCTGATGAATGTTTCTCAGTATCTGAAGGATGGGCTGCAGGGGGAAATGGCCAGCCCCTTTTCAGTGTCTGTGGGGACAGGACAAGGGGCAATGGCTGCAAGTCAGAGCAGAGGAAGAACTTTTCCCCAGTGAGGGTGCCAGAGCCCTGGGACAGGCTGCCCAGGGGGTGTGGAGTCTCCATCTCTGGAGAGATTCCAGCCCCGTCTGGACACCGACCTGTGCAGTATGAGCTGGGGAGCTGCTTTGGCAGGGGGTTGCACCCCAGGAGCTCTCCAGGGCCCTGCCAACCCCTGGGATTCTGTGAGTGTATCTTCACAGGCTGATCTTACCCCCTTCCAAGACGATGCCTCTCCTTTATTGCAGGGTTTGATAGAAACAAATGTTGTTCTGTTTTGACAAGGCTGTCCTGACCTGCCAGCTGGCTTTCTCCAAAACCCATTATTTATTTTAGCAGCATTAGCAGATTATCAGGCCTGAATAAATCTGCATGTCTGAGTCAGATGAGTTTTCTGGGCTCTGTTTCTGTGTGCCTGCCAAAAGACAGGAGGTTCAGCAGGAGGGTTGAGCGCTGGCGTGACAGCCCGGTATCAGCTTCAGAGCAGAGACTGACTTGTGGGGAGAAGGTAATGCTGTGTGGTGAGGGTGTATTTTATAGAAAAGCTGGCAGAATAATTAATGCTGGAATAAGAAAATACTTTTGCTTTGGAAGCAGAGAGTTGCATCGCTGTGAGTGGTAGGGATAGACCTGACCTGTGCTCAGCATCTTTGCTAGCGTACATCTTTCAGACAGGAGTGTGAGCTGCGCTCTCACTGTGCAGTTTTGGTAAGGGCAGAAGTAGATAATGTGTGTATTAAGTCAAAGGGCTGGTTTCCAAACAGGAGAGGAAATAACTAGAGAGTAAAAGCTTTCTGGAAGTAAATAGTATCTATGGGGATGCAGCTTGAGCGGTCACATAGTGGATGGAGAAGTGTTGCCCCATACCAGAGGCCCCAGACATCAGGTTTTTAAGGTGTTTACCTGAGGCTCTGTGGAGTCAGAAGGCCTGGTGGCTTGGTAAAGGAAATCTCAGTAAGTCTAAAAGTTCAATTAAGAAACCCTGAGAGCACCACCAGCAGCGACAGAGCCCTAGAAACGATGGTAAGATGAATTACACAATGTTGAGTTCAACTTGCAGCTCAAGAAAAGTGTTTGAATGGCATTAAATCACTGCATTAATATTAAAAGACTAAACCTGTGTAAACTCAAATAAATCAAAGGAGGGTTCAGCTGCCATTTGACTGCGATAGGGAAAGAACTGTACTGCAGATGGTGGACTCAGCAGCTTTCCAACTGCCTCGTGCTGAAACCAGCTTCGTACTCCTGGATGCAGTGCAGGGCCAGAAAGGTTTCTTGTGATGCTTTTCCTCCTGTCAAATATTCTCCTCCTTGCTCTAGCAAAGAGAAGAACATCCGCAAAGGTTTTTCCATAAGCAGAGCTTTGAATCCCCCAGAGAGGGCAGTGGCAAAAGCCCAACTCAAGCTGTGTGCTGCAGCGCAGCCTCCCAGGACGTGAGGTGGGGCCCAGACTTCAGAGGCATGTTCTCCTGTCAGTTCAGGTGCAGTTGTTTTGGGGCTGGGAAAACTCCTTCTCCTCTGTATAAGCCATTTTCAACATTTTTAGGGATTCAGAGTTGGTAAATCTGTAACAATCCCTACCCAGGCGTCCACAGAGTTGGAGATTTCTGCATCCAACTATCACTGTTTTCTGCAGGGAAATATTACTCTGTTGCTCCCTGTTTATGTAGAGCTTTACACAAAGGAAATTAGTAACCACAAATCATTAAAGATAAAGCCACAAACTTCATTTTAAACTTACTTTTCCAGTTTTCTTCCTTGAACCTGTGCTTTAGCAGAGACAGGCTAAAAGAGGTTTAACTCCTACACTGATTTAGGTGAAGTACAAACCTTTAGAGCCAACTTCCTGCTTGTCCATCTTTCTTTCCTCAGCCTGAGTATCTAAGTAGGAGCTTCTAGTGCAAAGGCAGTTGCTGCTGGGTGAAATGTGCTCTCCCAGCAGTGATCAAACCACAGCTTCCTCCGTGCTTGACCCTGCACTCTCCTCGAGTCTCCTCAGCATGCCCAAAGCTTGAAGTGTACATATGGGGGCAAAAGGTGTGATTTATTTTCATTTCTCCATGAAGTGGCAAACAACTCTGCTGGTGGAAACCTGGCAGTGAGATGAGACCCTCTCCCACGCAGCATGTTAGCGCTGGGAGTTCGCGTAGGGTGTGCAGGGAAAGCAAGGAGAGGGTTTCTCTATACAAAGCACCAGGTCTGTCCGCTGTGTCCAAGCAAACCCAGCATAGGAACAAGCCAGAGAGTGAGAAGCACCTTCCTGGCTCAGCTTATCCCAGCTGAAAGAGCACAGGAGGCCTGAACCCCCTTGGTGCAGAGCGCCGCTCTCTGCAGAAGGCGTGTGTGAGCTGCTCCTTCACAGCGGCGCCAGGAACTGCCTGCAATTAGCTGATGCCTTGAAATAGGTTTCTGTTGTATTTGTTCTGACATCTCCCAGGCACGCAGGCCCAAAAGTGCCAGTTCATCAACTTGCATGTAGTTATTGGAGAGACATCCTTAGTGCCAGGGAGAACTTGATATGGAAGCTATCTGTCCTGGGTTTGTTAGGCGTGAAACAGCCGCTTCTTCTGTGGAGAAGGACCTGGGGGTGCTGGTAGATGACAGGGTGGCCATGAGCCAGCAGTGTGCCCTGGGGCTGAGAGAGACAATGGGATCCTGGGGGCATCAGGAGGAGTGTGGGCAGCAGGTGACAGGAGGGGATCCTCCCCCTCTGCTCTGCCCTGCTCAGGCCCCACCTGGAGTGTTGTGTCCAGAGCTGGGCACCCTGGGATCAAACAGCCAGGGATGTGCTGGAGAGAGTCCAGAGGAGGCTGAGGAGATGCTGAAGGGCCTGGAGCATCTCCCCTGGGAGGAAAGGCTGAGTGAGCTGGGGCTGTTCAGCCTGGAGAGAAGAAGACTCAGGGGGGACCTGATGAATGTTTCTCAGTATCTGAAGGATGGGCTGCAGGGGGAAATGGCCAGCCCCTTTTCAGTGTCTGTGGGACAGGACAAGGGGCAATGGCTGCAAGTTAGAGCAGAGGAAGAACTTTTCCCCAGTGAGGGTGCCAGAGCCCTGGGACAGGCTGCCCAGGGGGTGTGGAGTCTCCATCTCTGGAGAGATTCCAGCCCCGTCTGGACACCGACCTGTGCAGTATGAGCTGGGGAGCTGCTTTGGCAGGGGGTTGCACCCCAGGAGCTCTCCAGGGCCCTGCCAACCCCTGGGAGTCTGTGAAAACACAGATGTCTTCCCCCCACAACTCCCCTCCATAACTTTTCCAGCTTCCATCCTCTAACCCTCAGCATCTTATGTCCAACATCTTCTCTCCCAACAGGTCGGTGGCACAAAGACAGGAGTTGTGCGCTACGTGGGAGAGACGGATTTTGCCAAAGGAGAGTGGTGTGGGGTGGAGCTGGACGAACCCCTGGGCAAGAACGACGGGGCAGTTGCTGGCACCAGGTACTGTGCACTCAGGCTGGGGCACGGAGCATCCTCCACTCCTCCTGGGGTGGGAGAGGTAGGGCTGGGTTTGATTGGGCATGGTGGGTTGGAAGAGCCTTGAGCCTTGCAGGCTGCAGGATAGCTTTGCAGGGAGATCGATAGAAGCCTCATCCCTGGAGCACCTTAAAGCTGGATCAGGTATTGTTGGTGGGGAAGTAACCCAGGAAACAGGAGAGAGTAGTGGGGTGTAGTTTTTGCTAGACACTGGTTCTGTGATGTTCTAATTGATGTTGGTTTTGTGTTCTAACTCAGTCAGAACTGTCAAAGATAAAGATTTGATTTTTTTTTCTGGTTTTCTCTCCCCTCAGCTTAATTACATTTGTTCTGTTCTTTCTGGGGACAAATTTCCAGTGATCTGAAAGAACAGTCAGTGGCATTGTCTGTCCTTGTGCTGATTCAGTAATGTGACAGCAGTGTGCTCATTGCTGTTACCACCTCTGACTCCAAAGGCACCTCCACTGTTTTCTCTTTGGAAAAAAAAATCCTTGCTAGTATCTACAGTGCTGGGAAGGGACATCTTGCAGGCTTCCTTGGGAGGCTGTTTCTGTTCACATAGAAATTAGGTAAGGGAATGACCACCCTCAGATCTTGAGCTTGGGGATGTTCAGATCTGAGTTATACAGCAGTACTTCGACTCTGCTTCAAATAGAGATGGGATCTGATTCCTCATCCTTCACAGCTCCTTGAGTGGGAAATGCTGTTGCTTCCTTGGCACCTCTTAGGGGAATCCCAGAATGACAGGGGTTGGAAGGGCCCTGGAGAGCTCCTGGGGTGCAACCCCCTGCCAAAGCAGCTCCCCAGCTCATACTGCACAGGTCGGTGTCCAGACGGGGCTGGAATCTCTCCAGAGATGGAGACTCCACACCCCCTGGGCAGCCTGTCCCAGGGCTCTGGCACCCTCACTGGGGAAAAGTTCTTCCTCTGCTCTAACTTGCAGCCATTGCCCCTTGTCCTGTCCCCACAGACACTGAAAAGGGGCTGGCCATTTCCCCCTGCAGCCCATCCTTCAGATACAGAGAAACATTCATCAGGTCCCCCCCGAGTCTTCTTCTCTCCAGGCTGAACAGCCCCAGCTCACTCAGCCTTTCCTCCCAGGGGAGATGCTCCAGGCCCTTCAGCATCTCCTCAGCCTCCTCTGGACTCTCTCCAGCACATCCCTGGCTGTTTGATCCCAGGGAGCCCAGCACTGGACACAACACTCCAGGTGGGGCCTGAGCAGGGCAGAGCAGAGGGGGAGGATCCCCTCCTGTCACCTGCTGCCCACACTCCTCCTGATGCCCCCAGGATCCCATTGTCTCTCTCAGCCTCCAGGGAACCTCTCATTAGAGGTGAGGTTTCACTTTGAAGCTGAGGAGCTGAGAGTTCCTCCCTTGTTAGGTCCTGGGTTCTGTGAGAAAGGTTTCTTGTGTTTGGTCAGGCTGGTTTGTCCAGCAGCCAGGTGTTTTTGTTTAAAATAAGAGAAAACTGCTTTGTCCCATGTCAGGACAAGCAAGCAGTAAATGATCAGCAGCAGATGGCTGACTTCCAGCCTGTTCTCAACAGAAAAAAAACCTGGAATGGTAGAGAATAAGTCATGGACTAAATCCAAGTCCCTGCTTTCTTATCATATGCTACAGATTATCTCTGAGCTTCATCTTCAAGGTGCTGGGAAATGACTGATTATCTCTGTGCATGGGGAAGGCAGATGTGAGAGTAAGGGTGTTCTGCCTCTTGTCCCTCCACCTTTGTGGCTGTGCTTTAAATCTGCAACTTTTGGAAGTCATCTGTCCTCTGAAACTGCTGTACCTTGGCTGAGGTGGTTGTACCCACCCTCTCTGCAAGGCTTCTCCTTTATTTCACACTTTACCCAGAGCAGGAAGACTTGTGCTCTGCAGCAGGCCTAAGAGACCAGGAGGGAATGGAGAGGTTTGGTTTAAACAGGGGAGATGGAGGCAAGGCTGTAAGGCATCCCTTCCCCTTGTGTCCATGCTGATTGGGCAGAACTTCCAGCAATAAGGAACACTGGCTGATACAGCAGTGGTACATGTGGACTCTCCAGCTCCTGGTCCCCCACGGATCTGGCCACAGGTTCACAGCATTGTCCCTGTTTGAGCCTTCATCCCACCCCCTGGTTTTCTGATAGCATGTGCCAGTTTCAAGGGCAGTGTTTTGGAGGAGAAGCCTACCTAGTAAAACCAAGTCCCTTGGTGCATGCAGGCTCCCCTCAGACAGTCTTCCCCATGGTCCTGCGGCACTCCTGAGGCTGCCCTGAGCTTGTCCTGCCAGAATCAGCGTGGGCAGAGATGGTGCAGGACTCAGAGAGACTCCAGCTTTAGTGGTTGTTGCCATCTAGTGAGCATCCTTGGCCTGGCTGCTGAGAGTGGTGCTTGCTGCTACAGTCTGGTCTGCTTTGGAAGGAGAGCTGAGTCCAAAGAGCCGGCAGCTCCAGCTGAGTTGGTGGCTGAGATGTGTGGAGGGTTGCCCTGATCTTCTTGCAGGTGCAGGAAGGAGCTCCAGGTCTGAAGGTCATCAAGGGGTGGGTGAAGGGCCAGGGTTCCCCAGGCAGTGCAGGGCTCTGGTGGAGGCTGCCTGCAGGCTGTGGGTCAGTAGCAGTGCCCAAGAGGACAGGACATCGCTGTGGTGAGCCCCTGTCTGTACATCAGATGGGTGCTGCAGAGACACTGAGGTTTGCTGCCTTTGGTTTCCTGTCTGCTCCGGAGACTAGAAAGGTGCTGGTGAGGTTTTTTTGGTCTCATCCACAGAGACAAGCACATTACACTTACTCATCTCCAATATATTAACCTTTACCTGCTTGTTTTACTGTTCTTCCTTCTCTGCCCCTGCTCCTGTGGGAGCCTTTGCCCACTGAACTGCTCCTCCCTTTGCTTTCACATAGTCTGAAGCATGTCAGCCTTGGACACTGAAGATTTTTTCTTCTCTATGTCAAAGTTCCCTGTGCAGTTTGCACTGCCATCACAACACCACTCTCCTTCCCCATTTCTTTTCTGTGATGTGAGTGGAAAGCTCCTTAATGCTCCCTGAGAGCAGCTCTTGGTTTTCAAGGAGGTTGTGGGTTTTTTTTCTGCCAAGTGTTCTGGACCCAATTCCTGCTTCTGTGCTGTAAAGTTAATTATAACCACTTCTTGTCTGGACTAAAAGCAAACGAGCAGACCTAATGATGCAAGTTTGGACTTGGTAAGAGCCGTTAAGGGGGGGCTTTTGAGGGACTTGGCCTTTGACAGTGTTGCACAGCCAGAAGTACTGGTCCACAGCTTGAGGAACTGGTGCTGAGCAGGGCTTTGCAAGAGGTCAGGCTGAGTTTTCTGCCTTGGGTTCCTGTTCTGCAGTGAGGTCAGCCCACAGTATGGCTGGTTTTCTGAACCCAAGGGGCTGTGTTGGCAGCAAGCAGAAGGGGCTGAGCGACCTGGGGTTGTAGAGGGGGGTTCTGAAGAGTGTTATAGGGAAAAATAAAATGGACTTGAGCAGAGGTTTGAAAATGCATTGCTTTCTCATCTGGCTAGAGGTCAGGCTGCTCTCTGGCCTCCCCAGCACACAGAGGTCTGCCTGTGACACAGCTGTGGGGCTGCCAGCATGGAAGAGTGCAAGGCAGCTGGGGAAGCAGCTCCTCACACGTGGAGAGAGAGGACTTGAGCTAGCAAAGCTGGATTTGTCACTCACTCATTAGGACCTCATAGGATTTTTATGTTAACATAGGACAGACTACACTATGGCCCAGGGTTTAGTCCTAGCCTTCCTACAAAGCTCTTCAAGGAAACAGTTCTGACCTTGGACCAAGGGGGCACAGGGCCTGGAGGTGCTGGGCTGTACTTGCTGCAGTACAGCTGGCCAGGCACAGCTACAGCCCAGCTCGAGCTGCTCAGCCCAGGCACTGAAGGGCTTCCCAGGGTTTGACATGGGTTGAGGCTCATTTGTGTTCTGAAGGAGGGCTCCAGAGGCATCATCATCTTGCTGCAGTTGTGGAAGACAGCTTGCACTGTAATTACCTGATCCTCCTGGGTTTTTTATGCTTGCTCCTTTCTAAGTTTGCTTAGGAACCAGTTTCTCTTCCTCTGCCACCCAGAGGAGATGGCACATGCTGGGGTTTGCTGCAAGGGTATTTTGAGCTTCACAGTTGGGATCTGCCTTTTTTGCCCCTTCTGTTTTGGGAGGAAGATTTTTACCCTTGTGGTGGTTTGGCCCTGGACAGAGGCCAAATGCCCCCCAAAGCTGCTCACTCACTCCCCTTTTCAGCCACAAAGGGGAGGAAATATATATCAGGAGGCTTAGGACCTGAGATAAGGCCAGAGGGATCACTCTGCAATTAGTGCCATGGGCAAAACACTCAGCTCAGAATAAAGGAAAGTGATTTATGACACTACAACTGCACACCCAGTGAACCAGAGTTGGGTAATGAGAAGCAGCCAGGTCTTACAGCACCTTCCCCCCACCCCTCCCTTCTGAGCAGACTTAACCCTCATCAGGATTTTACTCCCCTCCCCCCTCAACATGGCACTGGGAGGGGCAGGGAATGGGCAGTGGGGTTCCAGTCAGTTCCTGACAAGCTGCTTTCCTCCTCCAGATCTCCACACTTCTACTCCCCCCACCCCTCCCTTCTTCACACACTTGACTTGAATCATAAATTCGCTGCCTTCTGCCCCCCATGGCAGCCCAGGGAGGGGCTGGGAATGGGGGTTTCAGTCTGTTCCTCCCCAGCTGGCTTCCCTCTCAGCTGGGGGGGCCATTCCACACACACCCCCCTTTCCCTGTGGCACTGGGGGGTCCCACCCACCCAGAGTCCTGTCCACAACTTCTGCAGCCTGAGTCCTCTCTACCAGGGGTCATCTCCTCACCACAGGCCTCTCAGCTGGACTCCCCTCCATGGGGTGCTGACCTTTGGGCCCAGACTGCTCCAGCCTGGTCCCCCCAGAGTCACAAGTCCCCCCCCAAACCTGCTGAGGCGTGGAGCAATCTCTGCACAGGGTGTGGGTGTCTCTGCTCCCCGTCCTCATCCATGGGCTGTGAGGGGACCCCCGATCCACCATGGTCTCCACAGGCTGCAGGGGAATCTCTCTCTGGCACCCAAAGGGCCCCCTTCTTCCCCCTGCCCTCTCCTTCAGGCCTGCCCTTGGTGTCTGCACAGCTCCTTACATCCTCTCACTCCCTTCTCTGGGGGCAGAATGCCTCTGCCTGCAGGTTTTTCTCCTCACTGTGATTCCCAGAGGTGCTGTGACCATCGCTGATGGGCTCAGCCCTGGGCAGCAGCAACTCTGGCCTTGAATCAGCCAAGGTTTGCTCCTCAGGGCCTGCAGAGAGCTGCTGGCTGCAGCTTGCAGGAGACATCTCAGCAGCACAGCTACGCAAAACTGCAACAACCCTATAGAACACTTACTCAGAGAGGTGCAATTCAGATCCTTTTATTTGACATGCTTTACTCCTTGACTTCCTTGCAAAGCTGGGTGGAGGGCACAGGCAGCTTTTGGGAAGGTCGGTTTGTAAGGAAGGGGTTGTGTGCTCTCACTGGGTTGATGTACTGGGATCTCTGTGCTATCCAGGCTGCTGGATGGAGCTTTCCTGGCATCTCATCAAAGTGTGCAGCAATTAGTGCATGGAAATTATCCTGTGTTTCCCTGCTTGAGCACAACAAGTTAAAACATGGAGATTCCCACTAATCTAAGTGGCAGGAAAGGAGACTAATCCAACCACTTGCACACAGGAGACAAGGTGACAGCAAGTCACCAAGAGATGAGCTGAGAGCCAGGGTTACATATTGCTTAGCAATGCTGCTCTGTGAGGCTTGGGTGAGATGGATGTTCTCCCACCCCTGAGTCAGTGCATCTCCTCTGTTACAGGTATTTTCAGTGCCCTCCCAAGTTTGGGCTCTTTGCTCCCATCCATAAGGTGATCCGCATTGGGTTCCCATCAACCAGCCCCGCCAAGGCGAAGAAGAGCAAGCGGATGGCCATGGGGGTGTCTGCCTTAACCCACAGCCCCAGCAGCTCCTCCATCAGCTCCGTCAGCTCGGTGGCATCATCAGTTGGGGGCAGGCCCAGCCGCAGCGGTCTGGTAAGTGGCTCTTTCTGCAAACTCTGCAGCTTCCTTCCATTTGTGTGACCTGGCTCTACAAAGCAGGGAGGCTTGGGGGTTTGTTTCACCATGATGAGGGGAGTGGAGCATGGGTTACTCTTACCCACCTTACGGATAGGACTCCCTCCAGGGACACGAGGGTCATAAGACAGAGTCACAGAATCATAGGGATTGGAAGGGACCTTGAGAGATTGAGTCCAACCCCCCTGCTAAAGCAGGGGCCCTAGAAAGCAACTGTGACCATTAAAGAGCCTGCACTGCTCTTTGCAGTGGGAGGGATCTCAGCTCCCCATCCAAGAGAGGTTTTATGTAGGATCCCTGCAGGGAAACCCCGCTGCCTCTTGCCCTGCACAGTTGTGTAACAGCATGCTGCTGTGGCAAACGCCTCTGCGACAGCCCCCGCGACGACTGGGCTGTACCGCGGAGGGGTGACGCTGTCCTGGATCCCACACCTCGTGCCTTGGCAGGTGCTCAGGAAGGCAGACACCAGAGCAGGCAGCAGCACTGTTAAAGCTCTGCCTCTGCCGTAGTGCGTGCTGCAGAGCACCCGCAGTCATCCTGGCTGGGGATGAGGGTGCAGTATCCGCTCCTGGGACTGGATCCAAGTAGCCCATGCCAGTCTCCAGCTGACATTGCTCCTCTCAGCTGAGCTCACAGTTTAGAACTGCACCACTGCAGGGCATGGATAAATGATATTTGAGAAGGCAGAGGATACAACATGTGAGAATGTTTCCTGACCCAGTTCCCACCCCTCGTACTGTCCGTCAGGAAATGGTCCTTTCCTTGCAATGCTGAAGAGCTGTTGAGCTTGGGAGCAGCGTCCAGATGTTTTGCAGGCTTGTTAACCCCACCTGTAGGGTCCAGAGCTGGAACCACAGCTCTGTACAGCCTCATAAACCATCAGAGGGTGAGCTGTGTTCCAGACCTAGCAGGGATTTCAAGTTGTTTGGGACTGGGGAGGACATGGATTTACTTTTTAACTCTCTTTCCAGCTGACAGAGACCTCTTCTCGATACGCACGCAAGATCTCTGGCACCACCGCTCTCCAGGAGGCCCTGAAGGAGAAGCAGCAGCACATCGAGCAGCTCCTGGCAGAGCGGGACCTGGAGCGGGCTGAGGTTGCCAAAGCCACTAGCCACATCTGTGAGGTGGAGAAGGAGATTGCCATCATGAAGGCCCAACACGAGCAGGTAGGAGGTGTGATGTAGTTTCGGATTGCGGCGTTACGCCCTGTAGCTTCCCAGTGTGAAACCTGGGCCCTGGGTTTCTGCTGTTTCTGAGACAGCATGGTGGGTCAAGCTGAAGCTCTTTCTCCACTCCTGCTAGTCAGATATGCTCCCTCTGCCCCAAGCCAGGAGCAGAAAAAGGGCTGTGCCAGAAAAAGGACAGTAGATCGTTTGTGGCTGGTGGATCAATACTGCTGGATGGTGAAGTGCAACTGGAGGGCAAACTTGTTCCCCTTAGCCACCCAATCTGGCTTTGGCTGGGACTGTATTGCAGTTGTTCTTTGCTATCAGACACTGCTGAGAACATCAGCTCAGTTCATGTGTGGCTCATTTCCTGCCAGAGAGGATGTTTTTATCACATTAATGAGGTCAAGAGATCTGTAAGGAAAAAAAGGCTTCCCATGTTAGCTTTCTTGGCACAAACATTTGTCCAAATGATGTTTTATGCAGTTGAATGCTCCAAGAGAGGAGTTGTGTTTGTGTCAACATGTGGCTCTTCCTCATGTTTATAAACCCCAGCTGGCTGCTAGGGAGCAGGGACAGTGCTGTACATCTCTGGTGGCCCACTCCTGCCTGCCAGAAATGCAGGAGAAACTGGCAGATCAACTGCAAGCTGACACCTTCCTTGGGCACAGTGTTTTCCAGTAGTTCCCAGTAACAGAAACACTGGGCTCTGCTCTTTCCTCACTGCAGTACGTGTCGGAGGCAGAAGGGAACCTCCAGCGAGCACGAACACTGGTGGATGGGATGCAGAAGGAGAAGATTGAGCTGTTGAACCAACTGGAAGAGGAGAAGAGGTAAAGTGGGAGTGGGTGGGTGTGGAAGAGGGGAAGTCATGGGGGAGAGGGGTCTGTTGCCAGAGAACCATTTGACCATGGCAAACGTGGTTCTGCCAGTAAAGGGTGGTACAGTACAACATCTATCACTGCCTGTAGAAGGGCAAATAGTCTTGGTGGTCTGCTGGGCAGTGAAGTTATTGAGGGTCTTCAGCTCTCTCCCCTGTCTGTAGGTCCAGACACAAAGCAGGGATGTGGAGTGTTATTTGCCTGAAGGAACAAAGAGGAGGCTGAGGGGGGAACTTACTGCTCTTTACAGTTCCCTGAAAGGAGGGTGTAGTGAGCTGGGGGTTGGTCCCTTCTCGAAGTAACTAGCAATAGGATGAGAAATGGCCTCAAGCTGCATCAGGGGAGGTTTAGATTGGATATTCAGGCTGGAAAAATGGGCCCAGGTGAACCTAATGAGGTTCAACACTGTCAAGTGTGAGGTGTTGCACTTGGGCTGGAGGAATCCCAGCCACAGTTCCAGGCTGGGAGAAAAGCTCCTGGAGAGCAGCCCTGTGAGAAGGGCCTGGGTGTCATGGGGGATGAGAAACTCCCCATGAGCCAGCAGTGGCTCTGGCAGCTGGGAAGGGTGATGGGATCCTGGGCTCCATCAGCAGAGGGGTGGCAGCAGGGACAGGGAGGGGTTTGTCCCTCTCTGCTCTGCCCTCCTGAGGCCCCAGCTGGATCCTGTGTCCAGAGCTGGGGCCCCAGGACAAGAAAGATGGGGAACTGGTGGAGAGAGGTCAGAGGAGCCACCAAGATGGGGAGAGGGCTGGAGCAGCTCCCCTCTGGAGAGAGGCTGAGGGAGCTGGGCTGGGTCAGCCTGGAGAAGAGAAGGCTGTGGGGGGACCTCATTGCAGCCTGCCAGTGCCTGAAGGGAGCAGAGGAACAGGAGGGGAATCAGCTTGTTCCAAGGGGAGACACTGGCAGGACAAGGGGGAATGGTTTAAAGCTAAGGGAGGGAAGGTTTAGATTGGATATTAGGGGGAAGTTTTTTTACAGAGAGAGTGGTGAGGGGCTGGAAGGGGCTGCCCAGAGAGGGGGTGGGTGCCCCATCATCCCTGGAAGTGTTCAAGGCCAGGTTGGATGGGGCCTTGGGCAACCCTGTGTAGCTCCAGGCCTGAGGTTGGTGTCCCTGCCTGTGGCAGGGGGTTGGAGCTCTGTGACCCTTGGGGTCCCTTCCAACCCATGCTATTCTATTATTCTATGACTGGGAAAAATGTCTTCACTAAGAGAGTGGTCAGGCCTGGGACCTGGCTTCCCAGAGAGCTGGTGGAGTCACCATCCCTGGAGGCATTCAGAAAACCTGTAGGCATGGCACTCCAGGGACATAGTTTAGTTGACAAGGTGGTATTGGACAGATGGTTAGACTTGATGAGCTTTGAAGTCTTTTCCAACCTTAAAGTTTTGACGAGTCTATAAGGGCTCTTGTAGCCCTGTCCAAACAGCCATGTCACTTTGTCAAAGGGAATTACTCAATAAAGGGGGGATTTACTCATGGGAGGGGTGTGGACCACAAAGCCTTGCCTCCAGATGTCTTCAGCGAATGATAGAGTATAAAATAACAGCACTGGATAATAAACACTGTGCAGGTTGGGCCATCCCAAAGCCCTAACCTTTATTTACAACCCGGCTTTGTTACAAGAGGGGGAAGGAGTGCTCTTTTTCACATACCAGGACACGTCCAAACAGCCCCTTCAGTGCCTGTGCTCTCATCTGGGAGCAAACCACCAAAGCCAGAATGTCAACCATAACCTGAACACAAACACAAAGATCACAGAATCCCAGCCTGGTCTGGGTTGGAAGGGACCCCAAGGGTCACAGAGCTCCAACCCCTCTGCCACAGGCAGGGACACCAACCTCAGGCCTGGAGCTACACAAGGTTGCCCAGGGCCCCATCCAACCTGGCCTGGAACACCCCCAGGGACGGGGCACCCACCTCCTCTCTGGGCAGCCCCTTCCAGCCCCTCACCACTCTCTCTGCAAAGAACTTCCCCCTAAGATCTCCCCTAACCCTTCCCTCCTTCAGCTTCACTCCATCCCCCTTGTCAAGGACGTTCCCTCTGAGGAAGGAGGTCAGGCTGCAGTCCAGCCTCACCGTGCCGATTCCACGTCCCAGAGGCCCCATCCATGTATACATGATCATGAGTACATTTCCTCACTGGATAAGAGTGAAGATCTGCTTGTCATTCTTGGGAGTCCAACTGCTCCATAGATACAATTAAACTCTTCAATGGGAATAGAAAGATGTTTCTGTGGGTTCAGGACTGGTTTCATTACTTCCTTCAGCTGAATGATGCTCCTCCTGAGGACAAATCATTCTGTTGTGCTCAAATCCTCCCTGTTCTCCTAGTTGGCAGCTTGCTTTCCCAGCTCCAGGAGGCCCTTTAACCCAAGACAGCTGAGTTCTTTCCTAAATATCAACAGATGCCTCCTCTAATTAGAGAAGGTTTAGACAAGGAAGCTTGTTTATGAAGTTAGATATGTACACACAGAGCTATATTTATCTGTAATGGAATCAGAGGTCCTACATCTGGTTACCAGCTCAACATCCTCATTATCATCATTTTTTTTTAATCAGTAAAGAGAACAAAGGGCTCTGAGTTTGGTAGAAGATTGAATTATTTTGTTTTCTTTATCATTACTGGTTTTTCTCTTCAGACTTTGCCCAAGAGGCTGAGGCACAGCAGTGCCTGGGTGGGATTCTTAGGTGCCTTTATGTGTGACTGGCCTGTGCAGTGTCTGGTGTGGGCTTTTCTGCCAGCCTAGCTCACAGTTTCCATGCTGTGGAAGAATGACACATTGCCCGGAAAGCAGAGGCTCTGATCCCCGCAGCATGGTGTCTACAGCCCCTGTTGGGTTGGCACAGGACTTGCCCAGCGCTCAGCAGGTCGGTCCCAGTCTAAGCAAACCAGTGAACCCTGGCTGTGGCTTTCCTGGTTTCAGGATCCCAGCCTCAGGGAGCAGCAGTTGGGTTTGCTGAGAGGTGGTGTGGTAGGAATGGCATGTCTGTGAGCACTCACCTCCACAAAGGCTGAGGTTTGCTATGTGATCAGCTTGCTGATGGGACTGGCTTGCTCATGCCATTAGCCTTCCACTGAGCTCTTTGTACCAGATGTTTGGCTGCACCCCTCTGCCCTTTGACACCCATCGTGCAGGGGAGGCCCATGTGCAATTGCTGCTCAGGAATGGGGTGCTCCTCTGGGTGTTACTGATTGCTGTCTGCATCTTTTCCCCTCCCCAGGAAAGTGGAGGACTTGCAGTTCCGTGTGGAGGAAGAATCCATCACAAAGGGAGATCTGGAGGTAATCCCTTACCCAAAAAGTGGGGTTCAAGCCTGCATGTGGGGCCACAGCTCAGTCATTTCTGCCACCTCTTCCTCAACTGTACCCAATAGGTTGTCTTTATGGATGTCTTTGGACCTGCTGCAAGCATCGTGGTGTAAACTGAGAGGGTTGTTCTTTGGTCTGTTGCCCAATGACTGATAATGCTGGGAGCTGCCTAGAATATACCTGTGGAAGGAAGGTTCTGCTCTACATGTGTAGATTGTGCTTTTCCTTATCTTTAGCTGGAGACCTGAGCATGCTCTACAACTCCAAGGAGGGTGTAGTGAGGTGGGGTCAGTCTCTTCTCCCAAGTAACTAGCAATAGGATGAGAGGAACTGGCCTGGAGTTGTCAGGGGAGGTTTAGATTGGGTATTAGGAAGAATGTCTTCACTGAAACAGTGGTCAGGCCTTGGATCAGGCTGCCCAGGGGATGTGGTGGAGTCACCATCCCTGGAGGTGTTCAGAAAGCCTGTAGACATGGCACTCCAGGGGACATGGTTTAGTTGACATGGTGGTGTTGGACTTGATGACATTAGAAGTCTTTTCCAACCTTAAAGATGGTTCTAGGAGTGCTAGGTTAGGAACAGCCAGAAATGCCAAGAAAATGTGAAAACTAAGTACTGGAGTGTGGTGCAATGGCTGGGACCCTCTTGACATAAGCCTCTCTGGCAGCTGAAGCGGGGTGATGTGTTGGGCAGGAACATGGGCAGTGCACTGGGAGCAGACCTTGGCTGAAGGGCAGTGAGCATGGGTGCACAGCCAGCTTGGTCAGTTCCGGGACTGACAAACTGAGGAGAGAGCTGATTTCATGTGGGCTGGGAAGGGGTGCTTGGCAGTGGGGATGTGGCCAAGTTTGCAGGCTGCCAGGGTCCTGTCCCTGCTTCCATGTTTGTACAGAAGAAGAAACCTTTTCCTAGGGAGGAGCCATGGAGCAGCTTGGTGTCCTGTGATCCAGAGGACTGGGATATTCCCCTGTGGCTCCAGCACCAGTACAGACTCCAGTTCTTATGTTCTGTCCCATCTTAATTTGGATGCTCAGATGAAATGATTGCCCTCATGAGGCCCCAGCTGGATCCTGTGTCCAGAGCTGGGGCCCCAGGACAAGAAAGATGGGGAACTGGTGGAGAGGGGTCAGAGGAGCCACCAAGATGAGGAGAGGGCTGGAGCAGCTCCACTATGGAGAGAGGCTGAGGGAGCTGGGCTGGTTGAGCCTGGAGAAGAGAAGGCTGTGGGGGGACCTCATTGCAGCCTGCCAGTCCCTGAAGGGAGCAGAGGAACAGGAGGGGAATCAGCTTGTTCCAAGGGGAGACACTGGCAGGACAAGGGGGATGGAGTGAAGCTGAAGGAAGGAAGGGTTCAATTGGATCTCAGGGGGAAGTTCTTTGCAGAGAGAGTGGTGAGGGGCTGGAAGGGGCTGCCCAGATTGGGGGTGGGTGCCCCGTGTCTGGGGGTGTTCAAGGCCAGGTTGGCTGGGGCCCTGGGCAACCTTGTGTAGCTCCAGGCCTGAGGTTGGTGTCCCTGCCTGTGGCAGGGGGTTGGAGCTCTGTGATCCTTGGGGTCCCTTCCAACCCTTGCCATTCTATGATTCTATGACCCACTAGAGTTAATTCTCATGCTTTGGATTCCCAGAAGCAAGTAATTCACCTAAAGAAATAATCTCCCCTTGGAGATCAGGGAGAAAAGTGCTCCTTGTGTTGCTGTAGTGTTCCTGGGAGGTGGATGTCCCTCATACTCCTCCTGGAAATCACTTTGCATCCCTAGCCAGAGCTCAACCAACCCCCCAAATACCACAAGGAAACCCTGGTGACAGTTGTCTCCCCTCCTCTGGTCTTGTAGTCCCCTTATGCTGAGAGCCCTCTTCTGAGTACTTGGAGGAGAATGTTTACCTGGCACTTCACAGCCAGGAACAGACTGGATGGTAAGAAAAGCTCCTCTCATCCATGGCCTCTGGATCTAGGGTGTCTGCTGAAGGACAGGATAAATCCCATGGTATTTTTCATAATGGGTTTTGAACAAAGCTGGGACTTTCAGATGCTGAGTGGGGCAGGTGGCATCCCTGGCCAAACCAATCAGTGCCTCTGAAACCTGGCTATATGGACCCAGTTTTTGCCCCTCTGATAAAGGAGGAGCTGTAGATTTAGCCTTGAGATGCAGTTGTGAATTCAACCTGGTTAAAAGCAATTGCAGAAAAACCAGAACCTCTTAAGAAAGGTGTTTTATGGTGGAAGACTGTGTTGTTACAGGAAATAGTAACCTCTTCAAGGAACTCTCTCATGTTCACCTCCTGGAACCTACCTCATGCCTTGGACACTGGTGGGGTGTTAGTTTGTAACTTGTGAATAGTCATTAAAGGTTCATGGCAAGAAGTCTGAAATTCAGCCCTGAACTTCCTCAAAGTGCAGGGAAACTTTGGATCGGAGACTTCAAGTTATACTGGGCAGGCAAACCAGTTTGCATAACATGGAAATAACAGGATGTGCTGCCAATCCAACATGAAGCTGTAGTTAAGGACCATGAAACAGCTGCTCTAACTTTCTTCCCTGCTTATTTTTCTCTCCTATTTTCTTGGGGGTTTCCAGACTTGGGTAGCAGGATTGGTAAATACTGAGTATAAGGATATCAGGTGGAGCTGAGAGAGCTTGGCTGGGAACTTGAGTGTCAACCTTGGGAGTCTTGAGAGGGTCAGTTTGGGAGGTTCAGGGGTCAGGTTTTGCAGCAGGTCAGCATCCTCAGGCAAGCCCATGTCTGATGTGCCCCCAGCACTTTTGAAGTGACCTTAAGTTTCACTTGGGGATTTAGAGGGAGCCTAAATTGAGGAAAAATCTTTAGAATCAGTGGAATAATTAACCATGTCAATAAAATCATGCCTGGAGCTCCTCGTGGAGTTGTGGGTCTTGGAGCTTTGCAGGGAGTGGGAGAAGCCACTGAGTACAAAATGACATTTCTTTCTTACTAGAGATGCCTTCAGCCAACTGTTGCACATCAGTGATAACATGGGTGACACAGGAGAAGGAAAGGAGCCATCCAGAGGGATCTGGACAGGCTGGAAAGCTGGGCCTGGGTGAACCTAGTGAGGTTCAACACTGCCAAGTGTGAGGGGTTGCACTTGGGCTGGAGGAATCCCAGCCATAGTTCCAGGCTGGGAGAAGAGCTCCTGGAGAGCAGCCCTGTGAGAAGGGCCTGGGTGTCATGGGGGATGAGAAACTCCCCATGAGCCAGCAGTGGCTCTGGCAGCTGGGAAGGGTGATGGGATCCTGGGCTCCATCAGCAGAGGGGTGGCAGTAGGGACAGGGAGGGGATTGTCCCTCTCTGCTCTGCCCTCCTGAGGCCCCAGCTGGATCCTGTGTCCAGAGCTGGGGCCCCAGGACAAGAAAGATGGGGAACTGGTGGAGAGGGGTCAGAGGAGCCACCAAGATGGGGAGAGGGCTGGAGCAGCTCCCCTCTGGAGAGAGGCTGAGGGAGCTGGGCTGGTTGAGCCTGGAGAAGAGAAGGCTGTGGGGGGACCTCATTGCAGCCTGCCAGTCCCTGAAGGGAGCAGAGGAACAGGAGGGGAATCAGCTTGTTCCAAGGGGAGACACTGGCAGGACAAGGGGGATGGAGTGAAGCTGGAGGAAGGAAGGGTTCAATTGGATCTTAGGGGGAAGTTCTTTACAGAGAGAGTGGTGAGGGGCTGGAAGGGGCTACCCAGAGAGGGGGTGGGTGCCCTGTGTCTGGGAGTGTTCAAGGCCAGGTTGGCTGGGCCCTGGGCAACCTTGTGTAGCTCCAGGCCTGAGGTTGGTGTCCCTGCCAGTGGCAGGGGGGTTGGAGCTCTGTGACCCTTGGGGTCCCTTCCAACCCAGACCAGCCTGTGATTCTCTAGTCTTGGTGCAGGAAAGCCCTGAAGCACCTTTCCAATGCAGAGGGATGTCTTCCCATCACAGGTTGTGTTCTCTTGTGCATGGTCACTCTGGTACCATGTAAAGTCCGCAGTGACCATTCTCTTTGGTTGGATTTTTCCCTTTATTCTCCTCCTGTTGTGAACTGCCTGTCCTTGTCTTGTACACTGAAGATGATGTTGCAGCCTTCTCTTCCCCTCTCTTTCTCTTTGTCTCTCTCTCTCTCCCCCTTCCCCTTCTCCCATCTCCACTCTTCTCTCTCCCCTCTGTGTGCCCAGACTCAGACGCAGTTGGAGCATGCCCGAATACGGGAGCTCGAGCAGAGCCTGCTGTTTGAGAAGGCACAGGCTGAAAAACTCCTCAGAGAATTAGAGGACACCAGGGTAATCAACCCCCACTTGCCCTGCCTGCAGAACAGTGTGCATCCCCCCTGCCTTGGTGCTCATGATGCCTTGCTTTGGGTTTCTTTTCTGTTGGGATTTTGGTTTCTTTGTGGGATTGGTTTGGTTTGGCTGGAATTCAGGCTTCCCTCACTCTTTTGTTTTCTTTTTTTCCTTTGCTCTCACTCTCTCTCTCCTGGAAATGGAAGTACAATCTAATTTCTAGCTTTGCTTCTTGTTGTGGGGACTTGTTTCTCAGATGATTGAGTTTGCTTCTCTGCCCCATGCCACCATCTGACACATGAGCTCTTCACAATTCATCTCTCAATTAACATGCCCAAATAATACCTGCACCCTGCACAATTCATTCTGCCTCCAGGCCCCCTCCCAGGCTGTAACAGAAAGCACCATTGCAATCAGCATCCCCTTTGTCCTCCCTCCAGCTGTGGGAGCTGCCATCTGAAATGGGAGATACTGGTGAGTGCAGGTGGACCAGGTCTGATCCTTGCCCATGCCTGCAACAGGACAGGCTGCCCAGAACAACACACCCTGTCCTAAAAGCAGCCAGATATGGGGTTTTTCACACCACTGGGATGTGGGAAGCAGTGAACTTGCCTAGAGTGAGCTCATTCCTCACCAGCAGCTGCTTTTGGAGCTGTAGAAACCACAACCACACAGTTCTCCAAAAGGGCAGGATGTTTGGCATGAGCCCTTGCCCATCTCAAATGGAACAGACCCAGCCTCCTGGGCTGAGGGCTGATGGCTGGGGGGGTGGGGGGGGGATTGCAATTGCAATGAGATGGAATTGATGGCTTGTGTTTTGGCACTGGAAGATCTGCTTGGTTTCCTTGTTTCTTCTACCTTTTTTTCTAATATTCTCTCTAATCAATTCTCCATCCAGAGCTGCAGCCCCCTGAACTCCCTGGGACTGGCAAGGTAGTTCAGCCCTGTTAGGTCACATTCAGATCACAAGGCATCGATCCATAGCCCTTACACTCCATGTTAACCATGGCCAGCTGGATTGTCTTGCACCCTCTAGCCCTTCTATGTTATTTTTACTTTGCCAAAAAAGCCCTAACAAGTGGATAAAACCCCTTTTCCTTTTTACACCAGGGTAAACACAGAGGTCTGTAGGCTGAGGATTGCTGAGCAGTGAAGGACACACAATACGCTGGTTGCAGTGCTCCTGTAATCCTGCATGTGCATCACCTGGCAAGGTGCCCAGCCTGGAAATACCAAGCCCTTTCCAGAACATTCTTTTCCATCAACTACTGTTGCACTCTGAGCGAATTTCAAGGGTTGTTTTGGCAGATGGGTGTTTCTCTGTGGAAAATGAGAGGTTCCTCTTAGAAAAGACAAATTGCAATTGGCACAGAGATGGAACTGCTGGTGATTGGTGATAGTTACCCTGGTGCAAAGCCCTACTCAAACCAGAGGGTGCTGGGGATCCTTCTTCTTTCCTTGAACTTTGACTCATGTCCTTTGGATTTACTACCGCTGGAGCACACTTACTAGAAGGAAGGGGGCAGCGGTGAGAGGTGGGGACTGGCTTTGTCCTTTGGGGGCAGCGATGAGAGGTGGGCACTGACTTTGTCTGTTCTGTCATGTTGCAGTTAACCACAGTAGCAGAGAAGTCCCGAATCCTGCAGCTGGAGGAGGAGCTGAGCCTCAGGCGCAGTGAGGTGGATGAGCTTCGGCAGCACCTCAGGAGCCTGCCCCAAGCAGAGAGCCCCGAGCAGAGCCTTGGCTTGCAGTCAGAGGCTCTGCGCCTGCGAGATCAGCTGCTCTCTGCCAACAAGGAGCACCAGAAGGAGAGCAGCCAGCTAAAGGAGAAGTATGAGAAGACATTAAAGAAGTACCAGCAGGAGATGGAGAAGCTGAAAGCTGTCAATGAGAAATACTCACAGGAAATTGTTGACCTAAAGCATAAAGTTCAGCAAGCCACTAATGAGAACATGGGGCTTATGGACAACTGGAAGTCCAAATTGGACACGTTAGCTTCTGACCACCAGAAGTCTCTGGAGGACCTCAAAGCCACGTTGAACACGGGCCCTGACACCCAGCACAAGGAGATTGTGGAGCTGAAGGCAGTGGTGGAGAGTATAAAGATGGAACACCAGCTTGAGTTGGAGAACCTGAAAGCAAAGCATGACATTGAGACAGCTGTTCATATAAAGGAGAAAGAGAGCCTCAAACTGAAGCTGCAGGAGGCTGTGGATGAAGTGGAAAAAAGCAACAGCAACTGGAAAATGCAACTGGAAGCCAAAACCAATCAGCACCTTCTGGAGCTCCAAGATGCAAAGGACAAATGTCGAGATGCAGAGCTGAGGGTGCATGAACTGGAGAAACTCCATGGTGAATACACAGACCAGACACAGGCAATAGCTTTCTTGAAAGAGCAGATTTCTTTGGCTGAGAAGAAGATGTTGGACTATGAAACGTTGCAGAAAACAGAAGCCCAGAGCAAACAGGAGATCCACAGATTGCAGGAAAAGGTTCTTGTCTTAGAGAACAAGCTGCAGTCCATGGAGGCCCTGCATCCTTCTCAGCATGCAAATGTATGATACCTGGGTCATTTCACTTGTTTATCATCACTGTTGGTAACCCTTCCTAGGAGTAGCCCTTAACTGCTGCCCTGTAGAGTTTTGCTGAGGCTTCTGTGCCTCAAAGTTCCCTGGGTGTTTTTACTGTGTCAGTGTAGTGCTTTTTCTGCACTGCATCTCCATGCTGAAGGTGTCTTCCCAGGCTTGGAAGCCAGTAGGGTGGCACAACTCAAAGAGATGAGAGTCAAGAGAAGGAGCTTGGCCACATCTGGGCTTGAAGGCACAGAAGTGCTGTGGCAGCAGACTAGGAGTATCCTATCTTGTCAGGCTGGGCTGGCAATAAAAAGGGGGTTTTCCAATACATTAACAACAAGAGGAAGAGCAGAGAGAACATTGGTCTGTTACTTGATGAGAATGGTCACCTACTGACAGGGACATAGCCAGAGCAGAGGTGTTTAATGCTGCCTTTGCCTCCTGTCTTCAACACAGTCAGTGGGCTCTAGGACTCCAGATGCCTCAAGTTGGAGGACCATGACTGCAGTAATGATAAACTCTTAGTGAACCCTGAACTTGTGGGCAATTTGCTGCTCCACTTGGATACATATAAGTCCATGGGCACCCCAATTCATCCCAGAGTACTCAGGGAGCTGGCTGATGTTGTTGCAAGACCTCTCTCAATTATTTTTCAACAGTCTTAGGAAACTGGAGAGGTCCCAGTTGACTGGAAGCTGGCAAACATTGTCCCAGAAGGGAAAGAAAGAAGACCCTGGTAATTACAGGCCTGTCAGTCTCACCTCAGGGCCTGGTAAAATGATGGAGAAAGTCATACTGGGAGTTACTGGGAAACACCTAAAGGACAAGGCAGCAATTGGTCACAGCCAGCATGGGTTCAGGAGAGGAAGGTCCTGTCTGTCCAGTCTGATGTCCTTTGATGACAAGGTCACCCAGCTGGGTGACCAAGGGAAACCAGTCAGTGTAACTTGTTTGGGTTCCAGTAAGGCTTTTGATACTGTGTCTCCCAGTATCTTGCTGGACAGAATGTCCAGCTTACAAACAGACAAAGCCATAATGGGTTGGGTGGGCAGTTGGTGGAAGGGCTGGGCCCAGAGGGAGCTAGTGAATGGGGTTCCATCTGGCTGGTGGCCAGGCACTAGTGGGGTTCCCCAGGGCTCCATTTGAGGCCCAGCTCTTGTCAGTGTTTCAGACAGGACCTGGGCTCAGGACTGCAGGGTGGCTGCAGTGAACCTGCAGGTGACACTAAGTTGGGAGGAGCTGTTGGCTCTGTTGGGGGTGGAGGAGCCTCACAGAGACCTGGGCAGGTCAGAGAGCTGGGCAAGCACCAACAGCCTGAAGTTTAACAAGGGCAAGTGCTGGATCCTGCCCCTGGGAAGGGGAGCCCTGGCTGCACCCCCAGCCTGGGGATCAGGCGCTGGAGGCGGCCGTGTGAGAGGGATGGGGGGGTCTTGGGGGGCAGCGAGTTACCCGTGAGGCAGCAGCTGCCCAGGCAGCCAGGAGGCCAAGCCCACCCTGGGGGCAGCCAGCACGGTGTGGCTGGGCCAGGGAGGGATTGTCCTGCTCTGCCCGGTGCTGGGGCGGCCTCAGCTCCAGGCCTGGGGCAGGTTTGGGTGTCACAGGGCAAGAGGGACAGGAAACTCCTGGAGAGTGGCCTGAGGAGGCAGCGAGGGTGGGAAGGGTCTGGAGGGGAAGGCTTATGAGGAGAGGCTGAAGGCCCTGGGGTTGTTCTGCCTGGAGAAGAGGAAGCTGAGGGGAGACCTCGTGGGGTCTGTGGCTTCCTGGTGAGGGGGAGCAAAGGGGCAGGTGCCAATCTCTCTCCTCTCTTGGGGGACCAAGGACAGAACCCAAGGGAATGGGGTGAAGCTGCACCAGGGGGTTTAGGCTGGGTGTCAGGAAGAGGTTCTGTGCTGAGAGGGGGTTCTGTGCTGGCACAGGCTCCCCAGGGGGGAGGGGTCACAGCCCGGAGCTGGGCTGAGGGTAAGAAGCATCTAGACAGTGTCCTCAGTGCCACCTCTGACTGGGCTGGGCCTGTGTGGAGCCAGGAGTTGGACTCAATGGGCCTTATGGGTCCCTTCCAGCTCAGGAGATTCTGGGGTTCTGTGCCATCCTGCCTTCGTGCATGGGACAGGGACATGTGGCTTTGTACTGAGTGACAGGAGGACACTGGTACCCAGGGCTCTAGGCTGGACCCCTGTTTGTGTTTGGATGTTGCATGAGAAACGAGCAGAGACCTGACTTGCAACTCATCCCTGTGGGGCTGCAGGAAATGAAAATAAGCCATGAAATGTGTGCATTTTAAGAATACTAATTTGAAATCATTCACAGGCAATGTAGGTGCTGTTCCAGCCTGGAGTATCACAGAATCACTGGGCTGGAAAAGACCTTTAAGCTCATCAAGTCCAACCATTCCCATCCTGAGCTAAACCAGATCCCTGAGCACCTCATCTACCCTTTTTAAACACACCAGGGAAGGTGACTCAGCCCCTCCCTGGGCAGAAGCTCATCCCTGTGAGGATGCAGAGTAAATATTATAATGCCTGTATTTAATTTGCCACTATGAACAGCCCCATTGAAATGGGTTGAACAGAATCAAACCCAGGAATTACTGTTGGCCAAGTCAGAGCTTTGTGGAGGAATCTACAGCATTAATGGTCTTTCAAGGGTTGCTCAACATATTTCATCTGGTAAAGACAGTCATGAACAATAAGTACAGCTGGGACCCTGGGAGAAGTAGGTTGTTATTACAACATGTCATATGTTAGAGCCAATATTCCAACAGGAGTGAATGTAAAAGAAGAAGCTGGAGACTTGTTCCAGAGCCCTTTAATAAATGAGAGAGCTCTGGGGGACATGGCTGCTGGATGAGAACCAGGGCACCTTGAAATCATTATTTAACTATGTGTGGATTCAAATCAGGAAAGTGTGGGAAGAAATGCCTGGGTGAAAGCCTGCTGGGTGTCAGAGGGCCAATTCTATTTTTAAATGTCTTGGCTAATTCAATGTGGCTGCAGTATCATAGAATCAGAGACTGGTCTGGGTTGGAAGGGACCCCAAGGGTCACAGAGCTCCAACCCCCCTGCCACAGGCAGGGACACCAACCTCAGGCCTGGAGCTACACAAGGTTGCCCAGGGCCCCAGCCAACCTGGCCTTGAACACCCCCAGACACGGGGCACCCACCCCCTCTCTGGGCAGCCCCTTCCAGCCCCTCACCACTCTCTCTGCAAAGAACTTCCCCCTAAGATCCAATTGAACCCTTCCTTCCTTCAGCTTCACTCCATCCCCCTTGTCCTGCCAGTGTCTCCCCGTGGAACAAGCTGATTCCCCTCCTGTTCCTCTGCTCCCTTCAGGTACACACAAAGTATTAACTATCCAAGTATTTTATGTGTCTTGTGACCACCAGTGCACTCTCTTCCCTAGACCTTCCTGTAAGAACCACAACCATGCTTCCAAAGACCAGTTCAATCATTTTTCTGTACCAAAAATCCATCAGGCAGTGTATTCACCCTTTGGGGTGTGCTCCTGCTTCTGTCCAGGATGTGTCCTGCAGCCCACCCACCCAATCTCTCTGGGTCTGACCCTCACAGCTCTCAGCGCTGGTGGCCACAGCAACTGTTTGATCTGGGCCGCGTGCTGAGGTCCCACTGAAAGCTGCTGGGTGTGAAGCTGAAGGCCTGAATTGTGGCTCCTGCAAAAGAAACCACAAGAGACTGGCCCAGAGGAGAGCACCTCTTCCAGCTGCACAGACCTGGGGTGTGAGAGCTGGAACAGGAGCTTGTGGCCAGTAGGTGTGGGGAGGGGCTGGAGGGCAAATCCTCTGAGGAGCAGCTGAGGGAGCTGGGGGTGTTCAGCCTGGAGAAGAGGAGGCTGAGGGGAGACCTTCTCCCCACCTCCAGCTCCCTGAAGGGAGGGTGCAGAGAGGTGGGTGCTGGTCTCTTCAGCCAGGGGACAGGAGATGGGACAAGGGGCAATGGGCTCAAGCTGTGCCAGGGCAGGGGCAGAGCAGATGGGAGGGGAAAGTTCTTCCCTGGCAGAGTTGCTGGGGCCTGGCACAGGCTGCCCAGGGAGGGGCTGAGTCACCTTCCCTGGTGTGTTTAAAAAGGGTAGATGAGGTACTCAGGGATCTGGTTTAGCTCAGGATGGGAATGGTTGGACTTGATGAGCTTCAAGGTCTTTTCCAACCTGGTGATGCTGTGATCTCTTTTCCCTCCTGGATGAATCTTGCTGTTGTGGTTACTGCCTGTTGTCCAAGGGCCCTCTCAGACAATGGCTCGTCTTCTGTAGTACCTGGCTGTAGAGGGGACTCCTCAAAAGCATTCATTTCCCTTGGGAAGGATGTAAAGACTCATAACTTTGGTACCAGATACGCTTCTGCTTCGGATGGGGCTTTGTGGCTGTGAACTGCTTTGAGCCGTTGGGTCAAGGGCTGATTTCTATCTTGCATTTTACATTTCTTTCAGATGATTGAAACTAATGACATTTCAGAAGAAAAGATCAAGATGAAGCAGACAATGGAAGGTAGGAAATATTATCATCTTGGATCACCCTCTTCTAGTGACTTGTGTGCCTTCCCTTCCCTCCCCTAACGTCCTGCTCTGCAGGGGCAGCTCGCTGGAAGGGCCTTAGGAAGCAGTGTCACCTCTCCCACTGTGTTGGGTGGTATTTGTTGCCTGCCTGCTTGTTGTTCTCTAATCTGGCTGAGCACAGGCTTAATGGGCAAGGGGAAGGCTGTGTATGTGTCTACCTGGACATCAGGAAAGCCTTTGACGGGGTTTCTTAGAGCATTCTGATTGAGGAACTGGCTGCCACTGGCCTGGAGAGGGGAGCCTCAGCTGGGTTAGACACTGGCTGGATGACTGGGCCCAAGGGGGGAATGGAGCCAAACCCAGCTGGCGACTGGTCACCAGTGGCGTCCCCAGGGCTCAGTGCTGGGGCCAGTTCTGTTCAACATCTTTATCCTGGAGGAAGGGATTGGATGTTCCCTCAGTCAGTTTGCAGATGACACTGAGCTGGGAGGAAGTGTTGATCTGTCTGAGGGTGGGAGGCTCTTCAGAGGGATCTGAACAGGCTGGGCCCATGGGCTGAGACCAAGGGGATGAGGTGTAACAAGGCCAAGGGCAGAGTGCTGCACATGGGACAGAACAACCCCCTGCAGAGCTACAGGCTGGGGGAGACTGGCTGGAGAGCTGTCAGGCAGAGAAGGACCTGGGGGTGCTGGGTGGCTGCAGGCTGAACATGAGCCAGCAGTGTGCCCAGGGGGCCAGGAAAGCCAATGGCATCCTGGCTTGTGTCAGCCCCAGTGTGGCCAGTAGGTGTGGGGAGGGGATTGTGCCCCTGGGCTGGGCACTGGGGAGGCTGCAGCTGGAGTGCTGGGTCCAGTTCTGGGCTCCTCAGCATCAGAAGGACTTGGAGGTCCTGGAGCGAGTCCAGAGAAGGGCAACCAGGCTGGGGAAGGGGCTAGAGGGCAAATCCTCTGAGGAGCAGCTGAGGGAGCTGGGGGTGTTCAGCCTGGAGAAGAGGAGGCTGAGGGGAGACCTTCTCCCCACCTCCAGCTCCCTGAAGGGAGGGTGCAGAGAGGTGGGTGCTGGTCTCTTCAGCCAGGGGACAGGAGATGGGACAAGGGGCAATGGGCTCAAGCTGTGCCAGGGCAAGGGCAGCTCAGACTTGCTGATCTTTAAAGGCCTTTTCTAACCCTGTGCTCCTGTGAAAGGTGGGATTTTTGATTTGCATTCCCACCTCTGTGCCCATCCCACCCACCCCACGCTGGGCACTCCAGCCCTTCCTGATTCCCATTGAGCATTTCCCAAGCTGTTCATCTTTGTTCATTCTCCCCCAGACCTCCAAGACAAGCTGAGTAAAAGAGACAAAGAGGTCTCATCGCTGGTGTCCCAGACTGAAACTCTAAGGGCCCAAGTAAGTGGTAAGTTTCCCTAATCCAGTGCTGGTGGGAACAAGGTGTTTCCCTGCTTGTCCTCTTTGCTGGTGTAGAACCAGGGCCCAGGTGCTGAAAGGGGCAGGCCTAAACCACAATGCTTCTTGTCTGCTAATGGATATAGCTGGTAAAACATGTGTTCTGGTCCCTTTTCTGGTGAGTATGGAAGCTATTTCTTACCCCGTTTGAGAGGGTTTGGGGCTCACTGAATGTCAAAAGTTGAGAGGTAGAAATAAAACCAGAGCTGGGCATGTTGTTTCTGAGATCTCCCCTTAAGTAGGGCCAGATCCAGAGCTGCTCAGGCCTGTGCTGTTAGGAGTGGGGATGGGGGAGAGGCAAAAAGCAGGAAGGTAAGTGAAGGGGGAAGTGACTTTTCTTCTCCTGTATCCTTTGCTTCTCCTAGCTTTGGAAAATAAGTGCAAAATGGCAGAAAAGAAAGCAGATTCTGTTTTAAAAGAAAAGAAGAGGCTGGAAGGGGAACTGGAATCCTTAACCAAGAAAACACACGATGCTTCAGGCCAACTGGTCCTGATTAGCCAGGAGCTACTCAAGAAGGAAAGGTCAGTCTGAAGGGGGGAGCTGGAGATGAGGGCCTCTGCTTTGTGTGCCCTGTTTGACTTTGTTCAGGGTCCTGTCACTTAACCCCAGAGTCAGAGGTTGACTTGTCCAAGTCCAGACCCCAGCTCTGCTGTTCTTCAGAGCTGTTCCTGTGGTTAAAATAGGGGCTGTCCTTTCATTGCTTGCAGGAGCTGCAAGACAGCTGGGTGCCTGTGTACATGCTGAATAAAATCCTCTACAAGCCAGCTAAGCTGGCTGCTGCCTGCCCTGAGACACATGTCCTGTGCAGGTCCCAGGCTCTAAAGCTGGTGCAGGGTGGGGGGACAGACCTGAACTGGTGGGAGCTGGGTGTCCTGTGCAGGTCCCAGGCTCTAAAGCTGGTGCAGGGTGGGGGGACAGACCTGAACTGGTGGGAGCTGGGTGTCCTGTGCATGTCCCAGGCTCTAAAGCTGGTGCAGGGTGGGGGGACAGACCTGAACTGGTGGGAGCTGGGTGTCCTGTGCATGTCCCAGGCTCTTCAAAGCTGGTGCAGGGTGGGGGGACAGAACTGAACTGGTGGGAGCTGGGTGTCCTGTGCATGTCCCAGGCTGTAAAGCTGGTGCAGGGTGGGGGGACAGACCTGAACTGGTGGGAGCTGGGTGTCCTGTGCAGGTCCCAGGCTCTAAAGCTGGTGCAGGGTGGGGGGACAGACCTGAACTGGTGGGAGCTGGGTGTCCTGTGCAGGTCCCAGGCTGTAAAGCTGGTGCAGGGTGGGGGGACAGACCTGAACTGGTGGGAGCTGGGGTCAGGTTTGCTCACTGGCCTTTCTGTGGATGATGGGAAGGTGGGAGGGAGTGCAGCAGGACTCCAGTGGGCTCTGCTCATGTCTTCACCTTCTCATGCCCCTGGCTGCAGGAGCCTGAACGAGCTGAGAGCCCTGTTGCTGGAGGCTAACCGGCACTCGCCTGGGCCCGAGCGGGACCTGAGCCGGGAAGTGCACAAGGCCGAGTGGAGGCTGAAGGAACAGAAGCTCAAGGATGACATCAAGGGGCTGCGAGAGAAACTGGTTGTACTGGTGAGGGAACCAGAACCCCTCCTGGCCTCGGCACTGGAGGGCTCTGTGCTGCTCCGGAAGGGGCAGGGGGGAGTGGGGGGGGTTTGGGGGGGGTGGGGATGGGGTCAGGAAGTGCCCCAGCCCTTCACCCTGGCTCCAGGTCTTCATGCTGTCCCTTGTGCTACTTGAGCATCTGCTGGGAGCTTCCTTGACAGCCCCTGTGCTGGCTTAGCAGCGCCTCATTAAGGAGCAAACCCCACCCCTATATCCTTCTCCCGTGTTTTTCTGTTCCCACTGGATTTTAGGTCACTGGCTAAATAGAGCTAAAACCTGTGGGAGACACTGAAGGTGGGGCAGCTGCCCCGCATTGCTGTACCCAGTCTCTGACCTAGGAATAAGCAATGTCCTCTAATTCCTGTGTATTTCAGCCTCCTCCGGTAGATGAAACATGAATAATTGATTTGAACTCCGCTGGGAAGAAGTGGGAGGTGCAGCTGGGTGGGGGATTGTCTCCAGAGCAGTGCTCTGACCCCATCTACCGTTCAGCTCCAGACGTGGTTATCTGAGCTCCTGCGGGCTCCTGCTTGGCTTGGGGTTAAGTGGTTTGAAGCTAACAAGCTCCTCTTTTCCCTTTGCTGTGTAAGGACAAGGAAAAATCCGTGACGGATCAGAGGCGATACTCCCTGATCGACCCCTCCTCAGAGTCGGAAGTGATCCGGCTGCAGCACCGCCTGGTCAGCACCGAGGATGTGCTGCGCAACGCGCTGGAGCAGGGCCACCAGATGGAGAAGCTCATGGAGGCCATGAGGCTCTCCTCAGAGAAAACACAGGTACAGCAGCAGCTGGTGATTCCAGGGTGCTTCTCTGGAGGGGTCCCCTGGGATCATGCCAGGGGGATGCTGAGAAGGGCCTGGGTGTCATGAGGGATGAGAAACTCCCCATGAGCCAGCAGTGGCTCTGGCAGCTGGGAAGGGCGATGGGATCCTGGGCTCCATCAGCAGAGAGGTGGCAGCAGGGACAGGAAGGGGATTGTCCCTCTCTGCTCTGCCCTCCTGAGGCCCCAGCTGGATCCTGTGTCCAGAGCTGGGGCCCCAGGACAAGAAAGATGGGGAACTGGTGGAGAGAGGTCAGAGGAGCCACCAAGATGCTCAGAGGGCTGGAGCAGCTCCCCTATGGAGAGAGGCTGAGGGAGCTGGGCTGGTTGAGCCTGGAGAAGAGAAGGCTGTGGGGGGACCTCATTGCAGCCTGCCAGTCCCTGAAGGGAGCAGAGGAACAGGAGGGGAATCAGCCTGTTCCAAGGGGAGACACTGGCAGGACAAGGGGGATGGAGTGAAGCTGAAGGAAGGAAGGGTTCAATTGGATCTTAGGGGGAAGTTCTTTGCAGAGAGCGTGGTGAGGGGCTGGAAGGGGCTGCCCAGAGAGGGGGTGGGTGCCCCGTGTCTGGGGGTGTTGAAGGCCAGGTTGGCTGGGGCCCTGGGCAACCTTGTGTAGCTCCAGGCCTGAGGTTGGTGTCCCTGCCTGTGGCAGGGGGGTTTGGAGCTCTGTGATCCTTGGGGTCCCTCCCAACTCATACCATTCTATGATTCTATGATGCTGCAGTCACCCAGAGCCCTTTCCCTCTGGTGGAGCAGCTTGGCAAGACTTTCTTCTGTTTAATGTAGCCTAAAACTAAGAAAAGCCTTGCTAATTGGTAGTTATGGACCCCTCTGTGCTCTGCAAGAATGGTCACTGAGTGTGGGGGCTTGGGGAAGGTGGCAGTGTGAGGTCACTGTTTTTCCTGTGCACAGTACAGGATGGCTCTGTATCCCTGTGGTAAAGGGGCTTTACAATACTCAAGTTGAGGGTTTCTGCCATCCTTATTTCCTGCTGCCTGTAAGCAGAAGCTTTGGAGGTGACTAGGAAAATGTTTGTGGGTCTTTTCAAAGGCATCTCTCCATCTGACCTGGATTTGCTGATAAACCATGAACATTTCCATTCCAGTTGCTGTCTTCCCTTTCCCACCTTCCTCTGGTCTCCCCTTGTTTTTGACAAAAGCAAACCTGCTCCTGTTGTTTGGAGTGCAACCCTCTGTGTGAAGCTGAGGGCTGTAAGGAGCTTTACTCTCCACACTTGGCTTGTTCTGTCCCATACCTGTGATGTCTAAGCCCTGACTGCAAAGCCACCAGCTCCTTGGGCCAAGCTTTGTGCTTCATGTCCTTTTTTGCCTGTCTGGCTCTATTTCCTCTCCTGTCTCCAACCAGGTCGTGGCTCTCAGAGCCCAGATGCCCCAGTGCTCCTCTTGCACCTCCTCATTTAAATTCATAGCTGAAAAATACCTTTCTCTTGCAATCATGTGCTGCAATTCCCATTCCAGCAGGCACTTTAGGACTGTACAGAGCAACCTGCAATGCGTGGAGAACAGGCAGAGAGCTTGTTTTCCTTGGTGTGGGTGCAGAGATAGGTGTTGGTGGGTAACCTGGAGGTGTATCAGGTCTCCTCCTCCTCTCACAACAGTGCCTGCTGCGCAGGTTGCAGGCACACTGAAGGGCTGTGTGTGTCCCAGCAGTACTTCCAGGGAGGCAGGCAGGAGGGGAAGGGTGCATGGTTCAAAACTGCAGCCCTGGAAGCTCTGCTGGCTCAGCTGAGCAGCTGTGCACTGCAGCCTGGCTCCTGTCCCGCAGCGCAGCGGCAGCAGCCGCCTGCCAGCACCAGGCAGGACAGCTGTGGTCCTGATGACAGGTTTGTGGCAGCCCAAGATGTACTATAATTTGTCAGGACCTCCAGAGCCACTTCAGCTTCTGCTGTAACTGCTGTGTGGCAGATGAAAAGGCCTCCTGGCAGCCTCAGCTGCTGGAAGCTCTGGGAGGGCCTGGGGAAGTGATTCCCCCTCAAGAACAGGGACTCTTCCCATTGGCATCCCTGTCTCCAGGCATGGTGTGGGTGGGAGTTATTTCTTCCTCAGCTGTAGAAGAGAACTAATCATGCACACAGGGAGTTGGAATGGACCTTGTGAGGTCAGCTAATCTGTGCCCAGGATTGCTTTGATACTTTCATGCTTAAGAAATCTCAGAGATACGACAAGATAGTCTTAGGCTGTGGTACTGAGAGACAGAGAGAGGATTACTGTGGGAAGCTAGGCTTCAGCCTCCTGCTGATGTCAGATTCTAAGTGCCTAGTTCCAAGGAAGTATGGATCAAAGCTCCCTAGTTTTGGTGTGATGTCTGTCTGTCCTTACACAGCAGAGTTATTAACTAGAGGCTTTCAGGCTGAGCCTGAGGATGTTGGTGGCCTAAAGAGATCCTGGTGCAGCAGTTGGGGAATTGATGGCTCTTCCCCCCAAAGCCATGTTTCTGCTGTAGCCCACTCTGCACTACCTCTGGGCTCCCATCTCCTCTGATAGCAGCAGCTCTTGTTCAGGGATCAGCCTTGCTGTGCTCTCCCTTGGTGCACAAAGCTTTCACTTTGCAGGATGCAGGCTGGAGAGCTGGGCAGGGGGAGACCAGATGAGGGTCAACAAAAGCAAGTGGAGAGTCTGGCACCTGGGGAGGAAAAACTGCTGGAATCAGGACAGGCTGGGGGTGACCTGCTGGAGAGGAGCTCTGTGGAGAAGGACCTGGGGGTCCTGGGAGATGACAGGGTGGCCATGAGCCAGCAGTGTGCCCTGGGGCTGAGAGAGACAATGGGATCCTGGGGCATCAGGAGGAGTGTGGGCAGCAGGTGACAGGAGGGGATCCTCCCCCTCTGCTCTGCCCTGCTCAGGCCCCACCTGACGAAAGGCTGAGAGAGCCTGGGACTGTTCAGCCTGGAGAAAAGAAGACTCAGGGGGGACCGGTGGGGTCCAACCCCCTGCCAAAGCAGCTCCCCAGCTCATACTGCACAGGTCGGTGTCCAGACGGGGCTGGAATCTCTCCAGAGATGGAGACTCCACACCCCCTGGGCAGCCTGTCCCAGGGCTCTGGCACCCTCACTGGGGAAAAGTTCTTCCTCTGCTCTAACTTGCAGCCATTGCCCCTTGTCCTGTCCCCACAGACACTGAAAAGGGGCTGGCCATTTCCCCCTGCAGCCCATCCTTCAGCTAGTGAGAAACATTCATCAGGTCCCCCTGAGTCTTCTTCTCTCCAGGCTGAACAGCCCCAGCTCACTCAGCCTTTCCTCCCAGGGGAGATGCTCCAGGCCCTTCAGCATCTCCTCAGCCTCCTCTGGACTCTCTCCAGCACATCCCTGGCTGTTTGATCCCAGGGAGCCCAGCACTGGACACAACACTCCAGGTGGGGCCTGACCAGGGCAGGATCACCCATGGCTGTGGGTGCAGAGCCCAAACCATGTCCTTCCAGCAGCCCTGTAGGATTCCCTGCCTGGCAAAGGGTTCAGGTGCTCAGAGCAGAGTGTGGCTTGAATCTCTGCCTGCTGCTTCTGCCCAAGCTAAACCTCTGTCCCACAGGGCTGGTTTTGCACCATCATGGTGAGGATGGTAGCTGGGCCTCCTCTAACAATGGGTTTAAACCTTGCAGCCTTGTCTCCCTATAACATCTGGCTTTGCTGCTGTCAGTGATTCACCAACTGAATCTGATTACCACGACCCGAGTAGCTGACACCTGGCATGCCCTGACTTCAGGCTGCAGCTTTCTGCTCCTTTGTGCTGGGTGTACCATCATTTTGAAGCTGAAGGGCTCCACATTATCCCTGCTAAAGAAGCATTATAAATGTTTTAACAGTTCTTGTGCTTTATAAAGACAGAACAGCCTGTTCTGGCTGCCAGGCTTGTCCCCAGAGATGGGATGTGAGGGATAGCAAATGTCCTTTGCACTGCTGGATGCTCACTGCACTGTGCTGCCCTTGACTGAGGGTTTGTTTATCAGGATTTAAGAGTCAGAAGTGAGGAGGGGGATGTTTTGTAGCAGTTCCACGTTGGGGGATTGACTGGGGGGGAAGTTGCAGAGGGCAGGAAGCTTCTTGCCAAAACCAGGGTGGGGTTTTTGCCTTCTCCTTTCCTTGAGCAGAGCAAGCTGCTGAGGAAGGAGATGGCAGCCTTGCCAGACCTTTGATACCCACAGCTCTGTGACCCTCCCCAGTAAGTACTGTTCCTTCTCTGTTGCAGACTGTTGGAAACTCTGGGTCTGCTAATGGGATTCACCAGCAGGATAAACCCCACAAGCAAGAGGTAAGGGACAAGCAGAATGTTGTTTAAAACAGCAGCTGCTCCCTGTGATTTCTTGCCTGCTGTGCTGGGGATGGCTCTGGGATGGAGGCAGGTCTGCCAGCAAAGCTCCACTGGGTCTGTTCCCCCAGTGAAAGCTTTGCACAGCTCTGCTTCCCCAGCGTGGTGGGAACCTCACCTCACCATAAAACCACCTGAAGCCATGGGGAGGGTGCTGATAAGGTGCACGCTGAGGTGCCATGGGTGCTTGTTCTGGGAGAAGCAGAGGGAAGGGAGGGAGGGTTCCCTCAGTCTGCTGGGCCAGTGCCTGGACTCCTGGCAGCCCCACCTCGAGCCTGCTCGGTCAGAGGTCTCTGCTGCCCCTGGAATATGGGTGGCACCTGTGGGACCTGGTGTCCTCTGGCCTGATTCCCTCATAGGTAGGATGGCCAGCCTGAGGAAGAGGTGGTATGACTTCCCAGGCCTGGTGGCAGCCCATTGGGTGCCTCTGCTTCCCTCTCACTAAAAAGAACTCTGTGCTTGCCTGCATTTTGCCTAACAATGTCTCTTTCCTTCCAGGAGAAGCTGTGATAGAGAAGAGGGGAAGAGGATCATTTCACACCAGTAACAGCTCCTATGCAGTGTCAGGAAAAAGGATACCCCATCTGGCTTTAGCACCTCCAAAAGACTAGGCACACAGTATTCTCACTTTAAAGCAGGACAATGTTTATAATACACTAACTGGTGTCATCAGTACAATCCTGGAGTCTAGTTTTCCAAGACAGTTGTTGTTTCAGGAGGGAGCAGAAAGATCTCTCTGGGTTTGGTTTCTTACCTGTGTTGGTTTTGACTGTGGAATTTGTATTGCTCCAGCTGCCCTTGTCCCACCAGCCAGCACAGTCTGAGTGACATGTCAGTGAGTCCCAGTAACTCCACAGGAGCTGGGAAGGGCTTTGCCTGTGGTCTTCAACTCCAGAGTGTGTGCCCTGAGGCTGCACACTTCCAGTCTGGGCTGTCCCACCCTGTCCCCCCCTCTGCTCCCCCTCAGTGGCTTGAAGACCCTCACAAGCCAGCGAAAGCCCAGGGCTGACCAGGCTGGCATGTGCAGGCTGGGGAGGACAGGGTGCTGGGGATGTGTTGGGGGCCTGTTTGTTTCCCTCCTTGCCTTGTAGAGAAGACATTGCTGTTCTGAGAGCGTGGAGGCTGCACTTAGTACCTGTATAATAGCATGTTTTGTGGGAAATTGCCTGATTTCAGGGGGATATTTCATTGTTTCTCACCAGTTGCTGTTTGGGGAAGGAGCTGGTGTAGTTCTGAGTCTGGGGGCAGGCACCCCTCACCCAGGTGTAGATCTTCCTGCAGAGAGATCCCTCAAGGCCCTGGGCAACCGCCTGGTCCCCCAACTCTATGCCTTCTGTTGGGTCCTGGCTGAGCCCCACAGGCTCCTGGACCTGAGGGCTCTGTGGTGGCTGCAGTTGGGAAGAGACAGCTGCTTTGAGGGGATGGTTCCCTCCTTGCCTGTTAACAGCTAATCAGGGATTGCTCAGCCTCTCTGGAGCTGTCCTTGGCTCTTCAGGGTGATGCCTATCCCCTGCTCCCAGGGAAGGAGGCGAAGGTGCTGCTGTGGAGATGGTGGTCTGTATGGGTGGGTGCATGACCTGAGTGTGGGTGTTTGGGGCAGAAGGAACCCAAGGCTGGAGCCCATGCAGCTCCTGTGTCTGTGCTCAGCAGGGCAGGCCCAGGCAAGGGTCTTGCTCCTTCTGAAGGCTTTGCTCTTCTAACTGCACCACAGCTCCCAAGGGACGTTTGGGTGGAGGAAAGGGATACATATGGTCATAAAGGTGTGAGAGAGCCCAGTTCAGATTCACTGTTGGGTACCACAGGGAAGTCACAGCAATCTCTTACCAGGCTTCCCCTGGTTGTGCCTGAACCCTCCAGACTTCTGTGTTACGATGGGGCATCTGTGAGAAGTCAAGGTGTAAGAGACCACTGGGAGAGGAGACCTGAGCCAGGTCAGTGGTGCTCATGGCACGTCAGCCTCACTGCTTTTTGCCCTGATCTTCTGCAAAGCCTTCCCTTGGTGGGCTGCCAGGCTCCTACTGCCTCTGGGGATGGCAGGGAAAGGCATGGGCTTCCTGGCTGCACTCCTGCCCTGGGGAGGACGTTGCTGGGTATGACACAGCACTGGACCCCGCTCACGTGGTGCGGGATTGGCGACCTTCTCCGTTCAAAGGGTGGATGAGAGAGGAAGGTGATGGCAGGGGAGTACAGCAAGTCAGAACACACAGCTTAGATCACAGGGAGGCAGAGCTTGGGGTCTACTTGGCTGGAAAGAATTCAAGTGGAATCCCATCCTGCCTGTCAAAGTGTTTAATCAGCGATTACTAATCACCACAAAGATTACTCTGCCTCTGCCCTGCTCAGGGACTTTCCAGGGGTTGGTAGTGGTGGTCTGCAGAGCCCTCCTGGGTGGTGTATTCCTTTCTGAAGGCGTTTAGGAAGATCCCAGGGGAAAGGTTTGTTGTGACAGCCTGTGCAGTGAATACCTGAGTGGGAGCTGCTGGCTGGTGATTCAGGGCTGGTGCTTCCCCAGGTGCTCTGCTGGCTGGCTGGTCTCTGAAGCTGCTTGCAGTGCTGCCTGTCTCCCAGGCCAGGGCAGGTGAGAGAGCCCAGTCTCGTTTGTCACTGGTTTTCCCTGCTAGGTAGGTCTTCTCCTGACTTGTGCCCAGTTGCCTTCCTCTACAGAGGAGAGAGACCTGCGTTTGCCACCTCCCTGGATGAGCACTTGGCTTTGCACAGGGCAGGATCCCTCCTGGAGAGGTTATGGGGACCACACGTCCTGTTACTGGGATCAAAGCTGTCAGGGCAGCAGTGGGTCAGGTCGTAAGGTCTTGGTGTCCTGTGGAGGCTGTGCAGGGGCTGCACCAAAACAGGATGTAGCCAGCTCCTTGTGTCTGCACTGCCCTTGGGGTGTGGATCCATGGGAGCTGCTCCTCCAGCAGGACCAACAGCAGGCAGGGCTGGCTCCCAGCTGCAGCCCACATACACCAGCCAGGATGGGGTTTGGGCATCAGCCACATCTTCCCTCACCAAGACGGGCACCGGCTCCCTGAGGGCACCTGTCTCCTCCAGCTGCTCTTCCAAGGTCGTAAGGACTGGGCTAGGACAAGCCTGGAAAGAACAAGGAGGCGATTCCCCAGCCCCTCTTATTTATTTGTAAGTTTAATTGCTATTTTTGCCTTTGTGGTGGTGTATAAAGTACTTCTCAGTGTTTGGTCTTACTGGCCTGGTTCTTTGGGGCAGAGTTTCAGGGGCAGTGGAGCAGCGATGCACCCATCTCCCGTTGTCGTCAGGGACTGGTTCCAGTTTGTGCCTTTGCTCCCTCTCTGGCTTCAGCCTTGCTCTTACCTTCACCCCCAGAGCTGGTATGGGGGGGAGCTGCGTTCTCCCCAGCACCCCTCCTGAGCTGTGCTGGCTTTGTGCCCAGAGCTGGAGCGTGCCTCAGCACTGCTACAGGTGGGGAGCAGGTTGAGGGGCATCTGCCCGTTCAGCATCCTGCTGGAGCCCTCAGCACCAGGGGAAGGAAGGACCAGCACCCTGGCTGGGAGGTTGCCCCGACGGTTAGTGATGCTTTTCTGCTGGAGGCTGAGACGTTGCCCAGCATAAAAAGCCTTTGGAGACTGTTCCATGTTTAGTGATTTCTTCTCTAATCCACAAGACCAAAGGGAAAAGGATCTGTCTTGGTGATTTCAGCTTTATCCCTCCTACAGCATCCACAGAGCTGGAGTGAGGGGCAGCAGGTGCCAAGTTGCCAGCCAAGGTTTTCCAGGTCTTGCCTACCCCCAGCTGCCAGTGGTTCCTCTGGCTTGCAGTAGAGATGCATGAGGGTTTCATTAAAACAAAATGATGCAAATGACACTGTAAAAGTCTTAACAAAAAAATCCCAGTATCCATTGTTCAGCAGCTTTAGCAGCTCAACACTATCTTGTAGGGAATTATTAATACACTAAGATCCTATAGGCCTCATGTAAGTTACCAGAATAAAGATGATACTAGATGTATAAATGGATGATAACCTTTTACCCCTACAGTATGTATTACAATTTTGTAGCTTAGTCATTTTTTGGCTATCAAGATTTTGTTAGTATGATATAAAAACCAAAAAAGACCAAAAAAAAAAAGAAGGTTTGACTGCTAATGTCTATTTTGTTATTCATTTTATTTCCTCCTCTGTACAAAAGCTGTACAAATCTCAGTCTGTGTAACTACTACAGAGATGTATTCATGTACCATCACCCCCTGTCCTGGCTTCTTGCTGGTGTGGTGAGCTTGTTACTAAACAATAAAATCTGTGGCTGAAGTGGGGAAGCCTGTAGCTGCTGGGGGTTGTTAGGGTGTTGTGCACGAGCAATGCTGAGAGGGACATGGCTGGGGGCAAGGCGGGGGGGGCTTCCCATTGCAGCTCCACTGTGGGGCTTTGGCATGTTCCTTGTGCCCCAAGCCCGAGGCTTGTGCTCCAGGCTCTGGAGCTGTCAGCATCTGGACCCTGCCATGAGCTGGGTTTGCAAAGAGCCCTGCCCAGAGGATGAGATGGATTCACTCCTGGGCACCCTGCGCTGAAGCAGCCACATGCCGGCTCCTTCCTGGGGCAGCTCTTCCTGCCTGCTGCTGCCAGGGCTGTGCTGTACCCTGCTTCCCAAGCTCTGGTTATTTCCCTCTGTTACTCTCCAGTGGGAGCACCAAGGAGTGGCACAGGGCTCCACTCCATCCTGTGCCAAGCCCACCTCCCCTCACCTCGAGACTGGCACCTGCTCTCTGAGCAGTGCCACCCTGGTTTTGCAGGGGCAGAGGCAGCGACTGGGCTGTCTCCATCCCTTCCAGCTCACTGCAGGCCTTTAGAGTGGAGGGGACGCAGGATTGTGCTGGACCAGTTCCAGGGAGGAGCTATCAGAGTCCGTGTGTCCAGGTAAGCCACGCTGCTGCCCTGCCCCTCATCCCCTGTGTTCCTAACACGTGTCCCTGCGGATGCTGGGAGCATCCTGGGGTTACGCTGTGCCCTGGGGTAAGGCTGTGGGAACTTACTCCAGGGCTTGGGGCTTTGTTCCCATCTCGTAGCCAGGAATTCTTTGTCTGCCCCTGGCCTGTGCCCCAGCTCAGTGGCACCTTGTACAGCAGTGGAACACCAATCCCTCCTCCAGCATTTTCCTGCCCCCATGGGCTGCAGATCCTTCATACAAGGCAGAGGCTGCCCAGCTCTCTTAAGTGATAGGAAAAGATTGGGATGGTTTTGTCTGCCCGTCCTTCTTTCCTTCCTGACTGCTGCTTTTTCCCAGACTCTTTCCAAATAGCAGGTGAGGGTTGGAGGTGATGGCTTGATTCCAGAGTGAGACCCCAGGATACTCACAGGTCCCTGGCAGTGACAAGGAGACCGGCTGTGCAGCCTCACTGCAGCACCATAGCGTGGTGTGTTTGGGGTGTGCTCTGTGCTCTCCTGCTACTTTATCTTCTCAAGGTGTGTAAGAGTTGCTGCCCAAACCCAAATATTCATAGACTTTCTGTTTCTTCGCCAGCTCCTGAGCCTTGTGCATCGCAGGGGGTTGGGATCTCCTAAAACAGAGGGCGGGTCCCTGGGTCACCGCCTGTTTCCAGCTCGGGCTCTGCTGGCGCCCGCGGCTGTGTGTGCAGCACTGGCCTCCAGCGGCTGCGAGGGGAAAGAATGGAGCGAACTGGGCTTGGGGAAAACCCTGCGGCTCAGGAAGGTGCATCCAGGCTCAGCCACACCGGTGCTTGGGGTGGGAGTGAAGAAATTGTTCTTTTCCCTGCCCTTTGCTTTCCAAGGTGGCTGCTGCTGTCTTGCAGCAGGTCCTGCGAGCTGGAGAGAGCTGAGAGCAGAGAAGGACCTGGGGGTGCTGGGGGGCTGCAGGCTGAACATGAGCCAGCAGTGTGCCCAGGGGGCCAGGAAAGCCAAGGGCATCCTGGCTTGTGTCAGCCCCAGTGTGGCCAGTAGGTGTGGGGAGGGGATTGTGCCCCTGGACTGGGCACTGGGGAGGCTGCAGCTCAAGTGCTGGGTCCAGTTCTGGGCTCCTCAGCATCAGAAGGACATGGAGGTCCTGGAGCGAGTCCAGAGAAGGGCAACCAGGCTGGGGAAGGGGCTGGAGGGCAAATCCTCTGAGGAGCAGCTGAGGGAGCTGGGGGTGTTCAGCCTGGAGCAGAGGAGGCTGAGGGGAGACCTTCTCCCCACCTCCAGCTCCCTGAAGGGAGGGTGCAGAGAGGTGGGTGCTGGTCTCTTCAGCCAGGGGACAGGAGATGGGACAAGGGGCACTGGGCTCAAGCTGTGCCAGGGCAGGGGCAGAGCAGATGGGAGGGGAAAGTTCTTCCCTGGCAGAGTTGCTGGGGCCTGGCACAGGCTGCCCAGGGAGGGGCTGAGTCACCTTCCCTGGTGTGTTTAAAAAGGGTAGATGAGGTGCTCAGGGATCTGGTTTAGCTCAGGATGGGAATGGTTGGACTTGATGAGCTTCAAGGTCTTTTCCAACCTTGTGTGTGTGTGATTCTGTGTCCTGCAGCCTCAGGACCCCAAGGGTGGGATCCTGTCCCCACCAGGTGTGGGGCTGTCACAGTGCCTCAGCCTTGGTTCCAGGTTTGTGACCCCCCTGCCCCATCCATGGGGCTGCCAGCGAGGGGAAGGATGGCTCTGGCAGTCACCATGAAATCCTCTTTTGTAGCCAGCATTCCTGGGGGCAATGTGCCCGGGAAGAACGGGTTTTTGCGGGGCAGGAGGCTTTTCCTGGTGCAGCTGGCAGAGACCAGCCCCTCTTCCATCACACCAAGGCCTCTGCTGGGCTCGGGGCAGGGGTGGGCTGCCCAGCACCAGAGGAAAGGCCATGAGCACTGAGTCTTCACATGGGGCAGGTGAGTTTGGCTCCCTTTCTGTAGTTCCACTCTATAATCCATTAAGGTATTTCCTGTGTGGTGCCCGGTGTCTCACAGCCACAGCGCTGCAGCCTTTGTTTGCAGACATCCCATTTCGGTGCTGCTAATCGTACGGTGAGGATTAATAAAACATGAAGTTTAAAGATGTCTAAATCACAGTGGGGGAGCTGGTAATCTCTGCCAACAATAATATTTGCACTTTATTTTCCTCCTAGCATCCAGCTGAGGAGCAGAGCCTGGGCCGGGGAAGATACCCCTGACCTGCTCCATGGGGACTGTGGCTGGCCCAGAAGCAGCCATGGGTTGTGCTTCCTCATCCATGATGGGAGCCTCATCCCCCCGGGGTGCTGGGCTCATTCACCCACAGCAGGGTGGGTGCTTCAGGGATGGTTTAATCCAGGGGTGAGACATGAAGTGGCCTCTCTGCATGGGATCATGGGGAGAGGGAACATCTCTGCGTGGCTGTGGCCACCCCACTCTAACCCCACCTCCTGCAGCCACCCAAGGGGTCCCTCTTGGGGTTGTCCCCTCCAGAGAGGTGGACATACTGCAGCTCTGCTGGGTGCTGTGAAACCAGGGCCACCAAAAGTGCAGTTCTGCTTTTATAGGTGCTGCCTGTGTCCCTGCCATCCCCACTGCAGCCCCAACACCAGTGAGCTGAGGGAGCACACGCAGCCCCAGGGCTGAAATTGGGGCTGGAAACGTGCTGCTTCCCTGGCATGGCTGTTTCCTCCCCATCTCTTTGCTGCCTAACAAGCATCCTTGTCAAAATAGCTAATTTCCTTCCAGAACAAAAAGTCACCTGAATACATTTGGAAGCTGTATTGCACTATCAGGGTAATCAGAATTTAATTTGATGCAGTCAAGGCTCTAAAAAGATGTTATCAAGGGGAACATCAAAGCTGGATTCCTGTGCTTGGAAATGCAACTGGAATGCTTAGTCCAGATTTCTCATTTTATCAGAGACTTTCAAAATATCAGTCTAAATAACAAAAAATGAATATTAAGAGTATTTGCAAATTAATGTCTTTTGTAGCTGAACAAAGGCCACTGTCTAACCTACTTCTTTTGCATGTCTGGGACAGTCTCTTATTAAATCCTAATTATACAATTTTGTTGTGTCTAATCATTTCAGCACTTGCAGAAATTAGAACTGAAGCTCATTTCCCTGTTTGTTGCACCACACTGCTGTTTGGGGTCTCCAGCCTGCACCGAGAGGTTGCTCCTGCTCAGGAGCTGGGGAGCCTGTGGGTACAGAGATGGGGGGAGGTGGGATGGGGACCTGAGCTTGTTCTTTCTCTCCTCCTTGGGGCTGTGCATCGGTCCCAGCTCTAGGGGGTAGCTGAGGTGCAGCTCCAGCTCTTACCACAGAGGGTGAGAGCATGACAATTCCAGGTTTTATTTTTAAAGTAAGAAAGGTCTCTCCTGGCATTTTTTGGGTGCCAAAAGGTTAAAAACATCACCCTGGAGATGGGTGCTCCTCCTTGGGAAGGAGTATGTTTGATCTGGGTGCTGTGGCTGCTGTAGCAGCAGCTGATGCTGGGGCAGAGCCTAACAGAGCGAGGGCCTTGACCACCATCCCTTCCAAAGCCACCACTCCTGTGCCAAGCTCGGGCTCTTTTGCCACCCGGCACGTGCGGAGCTGCCTGGGGTGGTGGGTGATGGCATGACAGCCCCTGCCCAGCACCACAGCCATCGACCCCTCTCATCCCTTAGGGTCCTGTCTCTGTAATGCCTGATCCCAAACACCCTCATCCCCCATGCAGGGGGCACAGGGGACAGACCCCATCCCTGCCTTCACCCCTCGGAAACGTCGTCGTGGGGGAGCTTTGGGGGAAAGGAGCTTCAGTCAACTTCGTTAGGGAAATAGCACAGATCTTGTGTTCAAACCTTTGAAGTGTTAATTAAAAAGAATTATGCAAAGGAGCGAGGAATTTGAAACATTCATTTGAATCTCAATAAGGCATCTGTAGTAAAAATAGCAGCGGGATCAACTCGAGATACAGCAGTTCTGGAGCCAAACGGTCCCTGTGTCCCCACTGCCGTGGGGCAGTGGGTTTCTGCCCATCCCCTGCCCTGCATGGGTGCTGTGAGGTGTGCCCCAGCACCAGCCTGGGGAAACACTGCTTGCCTAATATTTAAAGATCTTGAAAGTATCTCATTTAAAAAAACCCACCCAGTGGGGGCTGCTGTGGTGCTTAACCACAGTGCGTGGGGATGGGGAGCGGGGTGCATGGGCTGGTGAGGTGGGCACAGGGCTGGGACCATCTCAGGGCACCCAACATGGGGCACAAGGCACCCCATACTGACCACAGTCCTGTTAGACCCCAAACCACCTCCCAGCCTCCTCTCAGCACATCCCCTTCCAGGGGAAAGCAGGGGGAATGTGCCTCTTGGCACGGCCCTTCATTAAAACCCCTGGCATGTCCTGGCCCTCGTTCCAATGAAAAGCAGCCAGGGTATTAATTACCAGATCAGTGGATAACGTCGTTAAGTTTACTCTTGCACTGCGTGGAGCCAGTGGGAATGTCAATGCTTTCTGCCCTTGGCATTGGCATTGCAAGGGCATGAGCTGGTGGGCATGGGGTGGGCTGTGCCGGGCAGGCAGCCCCTCGGGGATGCCAGCGCAGAGACCCCCACACCTACAGAGAACTGATGCTCTCAGTTCATCCCCAGCGTGGGAGCAGGGGAGCTGCAAGGGCACAGGTGCTCTGGTGGGGATGGAGCAGCAAGTCGGGGGGTTGCAAGCACAGGGTGAGAGCAGCTTGAGCAGGGGATGGGAGTGAGGAGTTTCACTGGGGCTGCAGGCAAGGTGCTGGCAGCCAGAGCTTCACAGTGAAACTACATGGAGATTTCAGAGGCTGGGGCTGTAACCTTAGCTGTGGGTTCAATTAAAAATATATGAATATCAGCCTGACCTTGGGCAGGGCCCAGGGCTGGCACCCGCCCCGTCCCCTGCCAGCCAGAGGAGGTGATGCTCTCAGCTGAAGCACAAGAAGGGTAACCCCAGTGCCTGCACCCCCACACCAGGGAGGGGGATTTCCATGGAGAAGGCCTCCCTAGTCCCATTTGGATGCCTGAAGTCTGCAGAGGGGACCCTGGGGCCAAGGGGTTGGGCTGTTGGACCCCACCAAGGGATACAGCTGGTATGCAGGGCAGCCCTCCCTGAAACACCATCAGCTTAGGAAAAGCTGTTAGTGCAGGACATGCTCGCTGCAAATGCAGCACAGAACCCAGCTTGGTGAAGACTTGTTCTTCCAAGCGCAAGCCATGGCTGGGAAAACTCTTCTCCCTCTCCCTGCCCCAACCCTCAAAGCTTCCCACCCAGAGCCCCGAGCCCAGGGCTTTCTCATCTAGCCTTTTCCTTGTGTGGGTTCTGCATCTCCCACCCCTGCTCTGGGTGACACCAGCTCCTCACACCCATACTGCTTTCCCAGGACACCATTCTTTCCAGCCATGTCCCACTCTTTGATCTGTGATCGAAAAACCATCCTGCCCTGCTTTGGACAGTCGAACCGGCCATTTACGGTGGCAGAAGAATCATAGAATCATAGAACCACAGACTGGTCTGGGTTGGAAGGGACCCCAGGGGTCACAGAGCTCCAACCCCCCTGCCACAGGCAGGGACACCAACCTCAGGCCTGGAGCTACACAAGGTTGCCCAGGGCCCCAGCCAACCTGGCCTTGAACACCCCCAGACACGGGGCACCCACCCCCTCTCTGGGCAGCCTGTTCCAGCCCCTCATCACTCTCTCTGCAATGAACTTCCCCCTAAGATCCAATTGAACCCTTCCTTCCTTTAGCTTCACATCCATTCTGTGGAGACAGGACAAGGGGCAATGGCTGCAAGTTAGAGCAGAGGAAGAACTTTTCCCCAGTGAGGGTGCCAGAGCCCTGGGACAGGCTGCCCAGGGGGTGTGGAGTCTCCATCTCTGGAGAGATTCCAGCCCCGTCTGGACGCCGACCTGTGCAGTATGAGCTGGGGAGCTGCTTTGGCAGGGGGTTGGACCCCAGGAGCTCTCCAGGGCCCTGCCAACCCCTATGATTCTATGATCCCCCTTGTCCTGCCAGTGTCTCCTCTTGGAACAAGCTGATTCCCCTCCTGTTCCTCTGCTCCCTTCAGGGACTGGCAGGCTGCAATGAGGTCCCCCCACAGCCTTCTCTTCTCCAGGCTCAACCAGCCCAGCTCCCTCAGCCTCTCTCCAGAGGGGAGCTGCTCCAGCCCTCTCATCATCTTGGTGGCTCCTCTGACCCCTCTCCACCAGTTCCCCATCTTTCTTGTCCTGGGGCCCCAGCTCTGGACACAGGATCCAGCTGGGGCCTCAGGAGGGCAGAGCAGAGAGGGACAATTAAAGAAGGGGGAGGTGGGGAAAAAAGCCTATTTCAGTGCAACATGCAGCTGCTGCGCTAGGCCTCAGGCACTGTGCTGTGGGACAGCACTTCTCACAGTGCTCTGAAAGCCACTAGCCCTCCAAGGGACTTTGGCAGATGAGGGTTTCCAAGGGACTTTGGCCAAAGATGGTCAGCTGGCTCACTTTGAAAGCACAGGGAATATTCCTGCCCTCTGCCTCGCTCCAGCAGACACCCCCAGATCTGGTGTTGTGGCTGGGAGTCTGTCATGGAGCCTCAGGGACTGGCTCTGTGCTGGTTGGCTTTGGGGGTCCTGGTGTGCTCCTCACTGTTGGGGACCGTGCCCCCAAATAAGGTTGGAGACCCGCAGGTGCCACCTTTGCTCACTGGTTTGTGCATGGAGGGTTAGGCCCCTATGGCCCGCAGCAGCTCCCAGCCGAACCCCTGCTGGCTGCTATGCCCAGGCAGGGGAGTGGGGCAAAATCCATGGGATTTGGAGAAGGGAAGATTGGGAGGGAAGGGGAAGGGGAAGAGGAGGGGGAAGGGGAAGGGGAAGGGGAAGGGGAAGGGGAAGGGGAAGGGGAAGGGGGGGGGGAAGCAGGCTGCATGGGCTGAGCCACACGAGTGCCTGGAGAGATGGGTTTGGGGAGTTCTGGGGGCTATGGACTTGAGGGGGAAGGCGGATCATCTGCTGGCACCCTAGGTGTTCTCCAGATGTTCCACTGGAAGGGAGTCCCCGCACAGGGAGCCTCAGCTCCCCCTAAACCCCCATCCTTGAGGGACACCTGTGCTCATCAGGAGACATCTGCAATGGTGTCAGCACTCCCTCACAATCTCACTTCTCAGTACGTCTCCCACTGCAGGAGCATCAAAGTGGGGGGCAAGGTGTTTTATTTGGGGTCCAAAACGATGAGCTGCACAAACTCACCCAACTGGGAGTGAAGAGCAATGGTTTAATCTGCTCTATCTGCAGCAATAAAGAAGTTCCTTGTCACAGCACTGACAAAAGAAAAGGCAACATCTCCAGCAAACAATCCTATCTGCAGAAAGATTTCTTTTTTTTTTTTAATTTGTTAATTAGTGACTGCTGGGCATCAGAAGAATCGTTGGTTTCTCTGATATGCTGATTTCTTCTGTCTCTCAGTGGAATTGGAGATCACAAAAATTTTAAAAAAAATTTAAAAAAAAGAAAAAGAAAAGCAAAGCTGCTTCTTTAGAAGAGGGAATGGGGGAAAAGTTTCAGTAAGGTCAGGAGAAATTTAATTGAAAGAATGAGTTTATTTCTCCTTTCCTAGAGGGGTGTTGTGTTACAGAGAGAGTGGTGCGGGGCTGGAACAGGCTGCCCAGAGAGGGGGTGGATGCCCCATCCCTGGGGGTGTTCCAGGCCAGGTTGGATGGGGCCCTGGGCAACCTTGTGTAGCTCCAGGCCTGGAGGTTGGTGTCCCTGCCTGTGGCAGGGGGGTTGGAGCTCTGTGATCCTTGGGGTCCCCTCCAACCCAGACCAGTCTATGATTCTATGAATTGCATGGGTTTCCCTGGTCAAGAGTGGTGGGTTCCAGCCAGCCACTGAGGTGATGGAGAGCCACGGCAAGAGCTGGGCACCAGAGGCCTGCCCGGCCTTCGCAGAAGCTCCCCCTTGTTCTGCTCGGGTGACCTAATTAAATTAATTTTGGTGGTTTTTTTGGTTTTTTGGGCCTGGCTTAAAGATAATTAGCCAACAGATGCCCTGATTTCTTTCTTAGGAGTATGATCTTCCATTTAATTATTCAGCAAGCGTGCTTTCGCTCACCATTTATGCTCCCTGGGACAGCCGACACCAAGTGTAAATCGGGGTCCAGCTCCAGTTACCCCCAGTGGGACCCATCCTGCCCCGATGGGCCCCATCATCTCTTTTGGGACTGTGCTGGGACCCTGCACTGCCCCCAGCCTGCAGCTACCAGTGAAATAAGTTTGCCAGGCCTGATGCCACAGGGAGAGAGGCAGAGGGGGGCACCGGGTGCCTTCGTGGGGCTCAACAGAACCGAGACCCCCCTTTCCCCACTCCTCCAGAAACCACAAAAAAAAGGTCTTTTCTCTTAAAATGTTTTCTTCTCCCCATGGCCCCGGAGCTGTAATAAATCATCACTTATTTAAAACAAAATCCAGCTAATGGAGCAGCTGCATAATGTGTGCGCTTCAAAGGGAAAAAAACCTGTCAGCAGTTTCCCAACTTTGGAGGTTAAAACGCTGTCAAGTTATTTTTAATAGTTTTTCATTTGTTTTAATTTGCCATTCCTTAATATGCAGCGAGGAACTTGGAAAGGAATCATTTCCTCCTTGCACGGCGTCCTCCCGGCTGGCAAGTGCAGCCTTGGCCTCTGTGTCACCGGGCAGGAGTGGCTGGGATGCCGTGCCGTGCCAAGGCACAGCATGCTGAGCTGAGCTGAGCCATACAGGGCAGGATGGTGCTGAGCTGTGCCGTGCTACGCCATACCAAGCCATACCAAGCCAAGCCATGCAGAGCCACGGACATGGAGCCGAACTGTGCAAGGCAAGGCTGGGCTGAGGGGAGTTATGCGATGCTGTGCCAAGCCATGCCATGCTGAGCCAAGCTGTGCCAAGCCATGCTGTGCTGTGCTGAGCTGTGCAGGGCCAAGCCAAGCCATGCCAGGCCATGCCATGATGTGCAGGGCCAAGCCATGCCAGGCCAGGCCATGCAGGGCCAAGCTGTACTGTGCTGAGCTGTGCAGGGCCAAGCCAAGCCATGCCAGGCCATGGCATGCTGAACCAAGCCAAGCCATGCCATGCTGTACCACACAGGGCCAAGCCAAGCCAAGCCAAAGCATGCCACCCCATACCATGCTGAGTCAAGGCAAGCCATGCCAAGCCAAGCCATGCCATGCTGTGAAGGGCCAAGCCATGCCGTGCTGAGCTATGCCATGCTGTGCTGTGCTGAGCTGTGCAGGGCCAAGCCAAGCCATGCCAAGCCAAGACCATGTCATGCTGAGCCAAACCAAGCCATGCCATTCAGGGTCAAGCTGAGCCATGTGGGGCAAGGCTGAGCTGAAGTGAGCTGTGCTGTGCCCTGATGAGCCGCACAGGGCCAAGCTGCACCAAGCCATGCCATGATGAGCCAGGTTGTGCTGAACTGAGCTGGCCAAGCCGTACCATGCTGAGCCATGTGATGCAAGGCTGTGCCAAGCTGTGCTGTGCCGTGCCATGCCAAGCCATGCAAGACCAGGCCATGCCAAGCTGTGCTGTGCCATGCCAAGCCAAACCCAGCTGAGCTGTGCAGTGCCACCCCAGCCCCGCCGTACGGGCCGCAGTGTGGGCAGCCACACGATGCCACCACACGCAGCCAGCCGTGCCAAGCCGGCCATGCCCGCACCAACAGGTGGCGGCAGGTCCCCACCGCACCCCTGTGACCCCCCCCCAGCACCCACCGGGGCATCGCGCCCGGGACCTGCCGAGCCGAGCCGAGCCGGTACGGCACGAAGAGACTTAACACGGCTCGCTCGTCCTTTCGCCCCCCCCCCCAACCCAACCCCCCCGTCCGGTTATCTGGTTAATCCCGTATGTAAATGGCAGCCAATGGATGGTGCCGTTGAGCGGGGCTGGGATTAGCGGCGGGGCGAATGGCTGGCACTTTTACTGGGATTACAGAACAAAGAGCTGCTCTCCCTTCCCGGCCGGGGGGGGGGGCTGGGGTTTGGGTGGGTTATTTTTCCCCCCAACATCCCCCCCTCCCTCCCCCCTCCTCCTCCCCTTCCTCTCTCCTTTCCTTTAAGCCCCCACCGGGTAGTACCGGCTCCGCCCGGGGAGGAGGGAAGCGGCGGGAGGCGGCGGGAGGAGGCGGCTCCATCCCGGCCCCCGCCCGCCCGCCCGCCCCCGCCGCTCCCGCGCAGCCTCGCCGGGGGAGGCAGGAGCGCCGCGCCCGAGACGCCCGCGGTAAGGAAAAGTTTTGCCCCCCCCTTCCTCCTCCTCCTTCCTCACGGTTCCCCCCCCATCACCGCCACCATCACCGTCCCCGGTCCCGGTCCTACGGGTGGCGGTGGGGAGCGCCGGGGGCGGGATGCGGGGGGTTGGGGGATGCTAGGTGCGATGGGCTGGGGGGGCGGTGCAGGGCTCTTTGCGGCTGGAGGAGTGCTCGGGGACGTTAGGGCTGCAGAGAAGGATGCCGGGGGGTGATAGGGCTGGGAGATGCAGGGGGTTGTTAGGGCTGCTGGGGGGGCTGGGGGGATAGGGCTTGCAGGGGTGCGTCGAGGCTTAGGGGGTGTTGGGGGGCAGTAGGGTATGGGGGGATGCTGAGCTCATTAGGGATGGGGGTGTGCGGGGTGAGGGCATTAGAGCTTGAGGGATGCTGGGAGGTGATAGGGCTGGGGAACGCTTGGGAGGAATGCTAGACTCATGAGGCTGGGGTGTGCGGGGGGCAACAGGGATACTGGCGGATGATAGTGCTGGGGGATGCGGTGGGGGGGGCATTAGGGCTGGGGGATGCTGGGGAGTGATAGGGCTGAGAGATGGGGGCATGAGGGCTGGGGGATGCTGCAAGGCAATAGGGCTGGCAGGGATGCTGGGGTCTATTAGGGCTTGGAGGAGATGCTGGAGATATTATGGTTCAGGGTCGCTGAGCTCATCGGGTCTGGGGTAGTGCTGGGGGGGCAGGGGAATGCTAGGGGTGACGATGGGGCTTGGGGTTGGTGTGATCTGTCATGGCTGGGGGGGGGTGTGCCAGGAGGAAATAAGGTGGGGGGCAGGGGGGCATTAGGAGTTGGGGCAATAAAGCTACAGGAGTGCTGGGGGGGTAGGGGCGGTAAGGCAGGGGGATGCAAGGAGCAGCAGGGCTGGCGGGGGGGGGCAGTGATAGCACTGGGGTTGCTGGGACAGTCAGGCAGGGGGTGCTGGGCTGGCCTTAGCACCCATCACTGCAACGGTGCCCCTGACACCCTCGGGCAGCTCCAGGGCCACCACCTGCCCCGGCTGCGTCTGGCGGGGCTGGGCAGGAAGGGACGCTGCGAGCGGGATCGCCGGGGCTCCCCTCCCTCTCTGCCGGCGCGGGCAACGGCAGCAGCTGCGCTGGAAATAGAAACGCAGGGTTGAGCTGACGAAGCGCTCGGGGCTTCAAGCTGGGCTGGTAACCTGGCCTGGGCACCGCGGCCCGTGGGGCGGAGGGACAGGCGTCCTCAGTGCTGCGGCTCCCTGGTGCTGGTGGGCGCAAGCAGAGGTTCTGGGTGCGCAGGGGGTGACTGCGATGGGGAGAAAGTTGCTCCCCAGGGAGATGATGCCCTTGTCCTTCCAGTGCAGGGCCGGTGGTGGGTTTGTCTGCTATAAGCTGTAAATTGGAGTGAGCCTGGGACCCAGCGGTGCCACACAGGTCGTCCCGGAGTGTTGGCGGCAGGCGCTGGGCACACCTGGTCAGAGTGCTTTGGGGGGTGTTGGTGCTGCCGAGCATCACTGCAGAGCCATGGGGCTGGGTGTCACGGGCGCTTCGGGGTTGGTGACTCGGCCTTCTGCAGCATCCATCACCCATCGGTGTGCAAGCTCCAGGCAGAGGCAGCACCCGGGAGTGTTGGCACGGAGACCCCAGCTTTGGGGTGTCTGCTCCCCACGCTGCTTCTGCCAGAGGAGCAGCTGGAAGTGCTGGGGAATAACCCTGCTGACACACGTGCCTTTAATTCCACGGGATCCTGGGTCTCCAGTCCCTGCTGCCACCGCTGGACCCACCACATTGGTTGCTGCCTATCCAAGCCCAGGGAATGCCCTACTCCTGAGGGAACAGCCAGCTCGCTCTGAAATGAAAGTGGTGTGGTGGCCGCCAGCACCAGACCACCTCACCAGCGGCTGAGGGGCTGGGATGCCAAAAGCCACAGCCCAGCACCTCTGCCACATCCCCCACTGCCAGAGCTGAGCCAAGGTGTCAGGGTTGGGTTTGACCACGGCAGTGTGGTGTGGCTCTGCGGCTTAACCACATGTCCCCCAAGCCTGTGCAGAGCTGGGGTCCTGATGACCCCTGGGGACAGGGTGCCCTGGTTTGGGGTTGCCCTTCCCATGCGGTGCTGCTAGCGTTGCCATTCAAGGCTGTACTCTCCGGGTGAACCCTGCCCAGGGTGCATCAGCACTGGACACAGGCAGGGGTCAGGCAGCTGCCCTCCCGGGGTGCCTGTGGGAACTGGGGGTGGCGAAGGGGACACACACCCATGGCCACTGCTGTCCCCTCTGCTGTCCCTCCCAGGAGGGCTGTCACGTCCCGCTGGAGGAGCTGATGTGTTGTTGCTCATTTCAGTTTGCTAATGAGAAGCCAGGTGAGGAGGGAAGGAACCTGCTCAGGGATGTATTCAGCAACCTGCCCTACCAGCCCAGGTGAGAGGTGCGGTGCCCTCGCTGGCAGCCTGGCGCTGTCCCAGGAGCCCAGCACGGCGCCGGCAGGCGTCATCGGGACCTTCCATGGGGCAGAAGGTGGTGAGCAGGGTGGCCTTTGGGGCCAGCACAGAGGTGACAGTCAGGCTGTGATGTGCATCATGTATGACTTGAGCAATACTCTGCTTTAAAGAAAGGAGAAAAACCCCCAGAACCCCAAAAGCCCAGATGAAACCAAGTGTCTCGTCGCTGCTGGAGCTGATGGGGGATTCCCATCTGCTGCTCCCGCAGGAAATAGCTCGGATTTTTTTCAGCAATTATCAATGCCCTGTACTTCCTTTGGGAATTTCAGTGGCTGCACCCCGTCGGCCAGGCTGGAGGAATGCGGAGGGACTCTGGCCAGACTTCTCCCCAGATGGGTGCCTGCTGCAGGGCTGACCCCTGGGCTGGGTGCTGGACTCCCCAGCTCGGGCAGCGGTGCCCTGCCCTGCTCGTCGGCTGACAGACCTGGTTATTCCTTGTGCCACCTGCATCTGTTTGTGGATGCCTGTGGTGGGTGGACGTGGTGGTGGCTCATCGTTGCAGTCTTCTTCATTGGGGCTGCTGGTTCCAGGATGGCTGGGCTTGGGTGTGGACGATGGTTTGGGGATGGGTGGGTGAGGGGCTGTGTCGGTGTCCGTGCTCTGCTCCTGGCCATCGTCTGCCTGCACTGCACCTCATTGGCAATGACAGTGTCCTCCAGGGCTTTGGCAGGGAGCAGAGGCAGATGCTGAAGGCACATGGGGTCGGTTTGCCACCACCAGAAGCTTTCCTCTAGGAGACAGGGAGGAATTGAGGGAAAGACCTAGTGGGAGCCCTTTTTGAGGATGGAGATATCCGTCCAGGAGCTAAAAATACATTTATTGATTAATTTATTGGGAAGAGCCCAATTGGAAGCTGTAGGGAAGAGCCTCTGGTGTCTATCTGGATGGTGGAGAGTAGGGCTGGGGTCAGACAGCAGCCCTGGCCAAAAGTTTGCTGGGGAGCCTTTCCTTTTGCAGGACAGGCTTTATTTACAGTTCCTGAAGCCTTGTCCTTGAAAAGAGTCCTGGGAGCTCTTGGCCTGGTCAGAAGCTTCAGGAGGCTCAGGGCTGTGCAGTGGTGGGAGCTCAGGTGGGCTTCATGGATTGGGGCTTTGGGGCTTTTCCCTTCCCAGTCGGATGCTTCGCTTCTTAGTGCAGCCCCGTTGGGTCGAATTTGCTTTGAGCCACAGAGAGAAATGCCAGGTGAGTGCGGGTGGGCGCCCGACCCCGGCGTGGTGGAACAGTGGGCTGGGCTGGGGGGGCTGCAGCTGGAGCAATCCCCCAAAGCACCCCAAAGGGTGCTGCTGCCATGGGAATGCCCCTGTGTCCCGTCCTGGCTTGGGTGCTGCTGCCAAACACCTCCTCTCAGACACCTCGGTGGTGGTTTCCAAGGGACTTACCTCTGCCTTTCCCATGGGCAGGATGCTGTGGAGAGAGTCCCCTTCTCCAGGGCAGGCTGAGCTGAGGTGGGATTTACATTCCTGCATGCAAACAGCTTCTCTTGGAGTTTTCTGGCCTCACCTTGCCTTGTCTTCTGCTCTGTGCTGGTCTGGCAGGCTTCGGGGCAGAATTGACTCAGCAGGATGAGCAGGGGACCGGTGGAGAGCGTCACCCTGCTGCTGCATGTCCACACCATGTCATCATCCTTTACCAGGGCTTCCTCCTTCGGAGCTGGTCTCCACCTCTCACATGAGATGAGGTGTCTGGCTTGGTTTTCTTTTAAGTCTGTAACATCAGCAGGCGCAAACACCAGTAGGGAGGTTGGTGGGACCCAGGAGGGGCACTGGAAACGTGTCCACCTGTGTGCTGGGGACCTCTGCCCCAGCAGCTTGAAGAGGACAAACCCAAACGTCCCCTGCCTGTGGTGGCATCCCACACAGGGTGTGCTGGGGTCTGGTTGTGCCCCTGAGCCATCCTGGCAGTGGGTGGGTGCAGATGCTCATGGTGAGCACCACAGATCTCCCGATCCACCCCTGGAAAATCTGGGTGCTCAGAGGGAGCTTTGGGACACAGATCCCTCTGGAGATGGAAGCTAGTGGGCAGGATGTTTCTGAACTTTTTTCTTTTTGAGTGTTCTTTTGCTTTTTGGTGGTGCATGAGGGTGCTGGTTGTGGCCAGGGCTTGTGTCCCCTGCTTAGCTGGGATGTTTCTGGAGGAGAAACCTCTAATGGATAGATGGAGGTTGGAGGTTTTGGAGAGAAACGTGTGGTGCTCAGGCCTTGATAACCAGCTGCTTTTGGGGGGTAGCTTGAAGGGAGAAATCCCTTTATGTGAGAAGAGGTGTTTGCTAGGCAGAATGGAGCTTTCCCTCTGGTAACTGCTGGTTAGAAGAATGTAGAGGCGGTCACCGTGGCTTAGGGAGACCTGGCAAGTGGAGAGGGAGTCCTCTGGAGCAGGGTAACAGTGGGGAAATGAAACCACTGCACGGGTGCAGGTGACCACCTTGGCTCTGTCTGGTTGTTGTGGGAGAAGGTGCTTCGCCCATCTTTAAAGTGTGGTGTGTTTCAGCAGAGCTCCTCTTGCCTTTCCCTCTAGCTGTGCCTGCGTGGACACCATGTCTGGGAAACCACCTGCTCCTTGGTGCTGCCTTGGGGTGACCCTGGCTGGAGCTCCTGCCTGGCAGCACCAAAGGGTTGGCCCCAGGGTGCTGGGCATGGCTCCGGTTGTTGTGCTGGGGATGGAGGTGGCTCCCCAGAGGTAGGCAGAGCCCCCCACCCTGTGCTGGTACACACAGGTGAGAGGTAAACCCAGTCCTGCTTCTAATTAGCAGCAATCCTCATGCCTCAAATTAAACTCGGCCACTTTATAAGGGCTTGGTGCCAGGGAGCACCCATGGCATGTTGCATCCATGGCGGCACCCTGCCCACTGCCAGCTGTTGGGGAGAACCTTGGGATGCCAAAAGGTTTAGGATGAGGCTTGAGACTCCACTGCTGAGCAGAGATCCCGGAGGGACGTGCTGGCAGGGGTAGGTCCCAGATGGATGCTGCTGGTCCTAAAGGATGGTTTACCTATGGGGCTGGACCACCACCGCCCCCGCACCCCTGATGGGTATTTTGGCCTGTCTGTCTCAGCACTGGGCTGTGATGCTGTGGTTGAGCTTTGGGATGTATTTGAGGCTCCCATCAAAGTCACCCCCCCCTCCCCATCAGTTCGGTTTTCCACTTGTTTCATTGCAGGGTAGGAGACAGGGATGGAAAAATCCGTAGGAAAAGCAGGATTATGTCTCCCTAATTAGTAGAGGACCTGATTATCATTTCTACCCAGAGCTCTGGGTAATGATTAAATATGTGGGAATTATCTTTATTATTTGTATTGCATTAGTATTTAGCAGGCTGGGCCCCTGTTTGCCGTGCAAACAGCGAGCGATAGTCCTTGTGCAGAGGCACAGCATCCCTGGCACACCGACTGGGCAGAGCAGAGGCACCATGAGCCCTGCACACCCCTGGCATCACCCAGATTGCTGCTGCAGCTGGGAGGGAGGTGAAACATTGAGTTGTAGGTCGGTTTTGGTGCATGTGTGTTAGCATGGGGAGAAAGAATAAACATCAGTGTCTTAACGTGACCTCTGAAATGGCAATTTAAATATATATATTTATTAATAGTTTTTTGGCAGCTGGGCTGGTGAAGCCCAGGAGTTGGCTGCTGCCTTTAGACTCCCTCACTTTCTTGTTGGAGGGCTCCAATAAAGCAGCCTCGTTAGGTAAATATGAAGATGTTACGATCCACCATCTGCTGAAGCGCTGCTGCGCGGCGCGGTGGGAGCTGCCTGCCGCGCCGCTTCCCCCTGCTCCTTCGTGCCGGGGTCTGCTGTGGGTCTTGCATGTCCTAGGGAAACAGAAGGGGTGGGTATGGGTGGAAAAAAGGGCTTTTGCTTAGTTTCCTCCCTTCTAAGCAGCTCGGGGCTGAGCTGTGGAATGCTTCTGACTCCTGTTGGAGCCGTTGGGGTGGCATTAGGGTCATCAAGCAAGCCCTCAAAAACTGTGTCACCGTGTTACCCAGCTGTGGAGACCCCGATGCCTAGGGATGATCCAGTCTGTGAGGATGCTCCAAGATGTCATCAGGTCCTATGGCATCATTCTCATTCCCATCTGAGAGGTGGGACAACCCTGTCCCAGTGACAGTAGGGACCCCCCCGCACCCCCCTCACCCCCGTGGGCACTGGAAACCCTTTTGCAATCGCCGGCAGGAAGGATCGTGCTCGGTCGGCAAAATATGTGAGGAACTCTGCTTGTTTAAAGTGCCTTTGGGGTTTTGGGCCTTAAATAAACATCCTGGTTGGGGTTTGGGTTGGAGGTTTTCATCCTGGGAAAGACAGGCAGGGGGGAAGGGAGCTGTGCTGGTGCCCCAAGTCCACGTGCGCCTTCTGACAAGGTTATAAATTAGCTTCATTAGAGGAGGATCACTGAAAATAAATTGCTCCTCACCCTTTCGGGGCATCACTGGGCTGTAATTTCATCTCCCCTTTCTGGGGAAAAATACCTAGAAACCCCTGGAGTGAAATCACAGCATTTCACCCTCATCCAGAGCTCGGTATGTGTGCCCTGCAGCATGCAAGCACCCCTGTGCCCTCTGAGGAGGCTGGGCTGTGGGCTGGTGTTGAAGCAGGGAGTTTGAGGGGAGGGGGGTGTGTGTGGGGGGGTTGCTGTGGGTTTCTGGCACGCAATGGCTTCCTTGGGTGATGTCGAGCTGGGGGAGAGCAGTGTGCTGGGCATTGGAAACCCGTGGCACAGTGTGGTTCAAACCAAGCGGCCCGTGTGCTGTTAATGGAGATCTGCGGTGGGAGCAGGAGGAGGGCAACCTTTAACAGGACATTAAACATTTATTAAAACTGTTAGAATTAGTGTCAGGTTGTATTTATTTGTTTTATTTAAAAAGGGGAGTTGGGGGAAGGGGGGAAAGACAGGCAAGCATGACCTGAGAGCTGCAGATGATGGCTCCGGTGCAGTGCCTCCCCAGCCCTCCCTGTGACAGCTCCTGGAGCAAAGACCCAGCTCGGGGTGGGGGGGGGGGGGGAGAGCATCCAGTATCCATCTGTGCCCTTCCCACTGCTCCTTGCTGGATCCTGCTGCAGAGAAGAGCAGGTACTGTTATGAAAAAAACCCTCTCTTCCATCTTGGCCCCTTCAAATATTTATTATCTCCCCCCTTGCCTGAAGGTCTGTTGCTTTATGGGGAGGTGGGAGAGCACAAGATGAGCCCCTCTCCTCTCCCCATCACCTTCCTCCAGCCACCCTACGGCTTTCCCCGAGCTGCCCCCCCAAGGATTACAGTGCTCTCTTGAAAACCTCTTTGTTTCCCCCTGTTTGCTGTTGTAATTTATGTACGATGCTGCTGCTTGTTGAAAAACAAGGTCTTTATCTCCGTGGGAATTATACCTGCCGAAATCCAGCCCTATCACTGCCTGTGCACCAGGCTCTCCATGATAAAAGGCAGCATCAGCCCTGCAGCAGTGATGCAAAAGTTTCCTCTACTTTAGCTGCTGGCAAGAGCGATGCTTGCCTCCCTTCCTCACCCAGTAGCACACAGATCCCCTCTGCTTTAAATGCTCTCTGGAAGCAGGCTGCTTGGGTTGTGGCTTCATCACCAATACCTTTTCCTCCTCCTGATTTATTTCTTTCTCCCCTAGCCACATAGGTGTCATTGAACTATTTTATTTTTCCCTTTGTTTTCTGGTTGATTTTTAATAGTTGTTTGGGTTTTTATTCCTCTCTGCAAGATGTATATTCCCACACTCCCTGACCTGCTAGGGTGCCGTGGACCCAGTGCGGTGATGCTGAGGGAGCACGCATCCCATGGGGCAGGGGGTGCCTGTGGGTGGCTGGCAGCCACGCTCCTGGAAAGGGCTATTTTTAACAGCTGGGCTTGTGCTGGGTTGCCATCGATGCGCCAGAGCACGTAGGCATCCTTTATTATTTTAAACTCGATAATTAAAATTAAAAATAATGTGGAGGCTGTGAGTAGCTGCTGCTGAGGATGCTCTGGGATGACAGCTTTCCAGTGGTGGAGGGGTCTTGCTGCACTCCGAGCAGCGGGTGGGCTTTGCAGGTACCCAGCTCTCCCTGGCTGCAGTCCCCCTGGGGCAGGGAGCTGATGATGCCCATCGGCAGCTGGATCCCATCCTTTACAGGCACAAGGGAATGGGTGAGGAGAGCAGTGGGATGGTGGCTCTCCTCCCAGCGCTGGCTGTCCCTGCATGCGCCCTCCCTGCATGCGCCCTCCCTGCAGCCCCGCACCCCCCAAAACCAGAAGGGCAGCAGCTGGGGTGCACACCAGCATTGTGTGTGTGTGTGGGAGTCAGGACATGGTGCCGTGCTGCCCTTCCTCTTCCCCCTCCCTGTAACTCTTCACTTGTGGTCAGATCAGGCTCGGGAGGGTGCTGGGCTGGGTCCATGCCCTCTTGCACACTCCCTGCCTGAAAATCATCAGTAATGCCTATGGAAAACCGCACAGCAAACACTGTTCCTCTTAAACCCATGTGCTGGGGGGTGCTGAGGGTTTTTCTGTCCTTCCCCCCCCTGTTCCTTCCCTAACCTGCTTTCCACCAGCAAAGCTACGAAAGGCATTTAAGCCTAGAACCTTCCTTCTCAGTATTGATTTTGCTTTCTGCTCGAGTCTCTTTTTATTGCCCTTGGTATTTTGAGTAGCTGGAAGGATGCAGGGGAGAGCCAGGCTGCTTCCTCGGAGGGCTTCGTGTCCCCAGCAGCGAGGTGATGCGTGAGGGAGGCTAGGGGGGGTATTTGTGGGGCTGGAGGAGTACCTCTCCTTGGAGGTGCTGATATCCTTGGCTTGTGGTTTTTGGGCTGTGAGGACTGTTGCTTGGAGATGCTGGAGAGGTGCAGGATCACACTCAGTGCCTAGGGAAAAAGCCTCTCGTAGGGCAGCTGGTGCCATTTCTCCTCCCCATCCCAGATCAGCAGCCACAGGGAGAGGTGAAGGTGTTTCCTCCCACCTTCAGGAAAAATAAGCATTTTGCTTTTAATCAGGTTTTTGGGCTCTGCCCAGGGAAGCACCTTCGCAGAGGACGAGGCACGGTGGCAGCTGAATTACACCTGCCTATTTAAATATTTACTCTCCCATTCTAACGTAGCTCCGTGTTTACCCCCTCTGCGGCTGCGTGCAACACGGGGAGCTGTGCCCAGAGCTCCCCAGGGCTTGGCACCCTTGCTGCCAGGCAGTGGGCACCCATTGCCTAAGTGCTTGCCACCTATTCAGAGGAGCCACGGAGATGAGGAGAGGGCTGGAGCAGCTCCCCTCTGGAGAGAGGCTGAGGGAGCTGGGCTGGTTGAGCCTGGAGAAGAGAAGGCTGTGGGGGGACCTCACTGCAGCCTGCCAGTCCCTGAAGGGAGCAGAGGAACAGGAGGGGAATCAGCTTGTTCCAAGGGGAGACACTGGCAGGACAAGGGGGATGGAGTGAAGCTGAAGGAAGGAAGGGTTCAATTGGATCTTAGGGGGAAGTTCTTTGCAGAGAGAGTGGTGAGGGGCTGGAAGGGGCTGCCCAGAGAGGGGGTGGGTGCCCCCCCCCTATTCCTGGGGGTGTTCAAGGCCAGGTTGGCTGGGGCCCTGGGCAACCTTGTGTAGCTCCAGGCCTGGAGGTTGGTGTCCCTGCCTGTGGCAGGGGGTTGGAGCTCTGTGACCCTTGGGGTCCCTCCCAGCCCATGCCATTCTATGATTCTATGGTTCTATTTAAGGGGAACTGATTAAGAAATGAATTCCCAGTCTCAGGCTCTCGGTCCCCATCTGAATGCTTCGATGGTAACGGAGAGGGGATGGATGCGGTCGAGCGTGCTGCCTCCCCTTCTCCTTGCTGAGGCAAGAGGTAATTAATTCAGAGGCTTTTGGTGTTGGGGTGGTTTGGTGTTTGAAAATAGTCTCTTTTTTTAATCAATTTCTGCAAGTTCCATGATGTGTGAGGCTGCATGGGACTCTGCAGGGTCTGGGGTACAGGCCTGTGCTTGGTGGCATCATGAATTGGGATGACAGGGAGTTTTAGCTGGTCCTTAGCAGTGCAGCTGCTCGTATCCCATCTCAGGGATGAAGACATCAGAGGGTTTCCGCCTTTTATCCTGACAAGCTTATTTTTGTGCAAAAAATAAGCAGCAAGCCCCAAAAATAAACTGTGTGCCCTCTGCCTTCCCCGTGGCAAGGTGCCTTCCCTCTGCACAGCCCTGAAGATCTGTTTTGAGGGGCCAGTCCCTACCCCTGGTGTCACTTCTGTAAGCATCACCATCCTGGGGCTAAATCAGCACCGAGCTGCCTCCCACACCCAAACCACACCGCACATGTAGTTATTTTCTGTTATTTATGGTGTGTCTGAGCCAAGCTCTTGATTTCCATGGTGGTGAGGAACCAGGGTGCCTTAACAGCTGCCTCAGCACTGCCCCCCCCCCCCCAACCCCACCTCAGGCACCCTCGGAGGTGGCGGGTTGCTGGAGGTTTGGGTGCTTATTTCCCCACCCTCACACCTAAAGCAGGCTCCGAATTTGGGACGTCGCTTCGTCGGGTGGTGCCGGTGAAGGGAAATGTGCCACGAGGCAGGTTTGCTTTGCAGGATTAAAAGCAAATCAATATTTATGTGCTATGCAAAGCAGGCCCGAGAAGAGACGCGTATCATTGGGAATTTGAAGCGGTTGCAGTTCGGGCCTGAGATGAAGGGGTGTGCGTGTCGGTGTGCTGTGTGCTTTAAAGGGATGTGGTTTTCTCCTGCTGCACAAAAACAAGGAGAGAGAGAGAGAGAGAGGGGAAAAACAAGGTGGTTTGGTTTAGTGGGGGTTTTTTGGGGGTTTATTTTGCTTCTTGAGCTGCTCAGGTCTTGGGTTTCAGCATCTCCCTGCATCCCTGTGTGTCTAACTGCAGGGATGGAGAAGAGCCAGGGAGAGAGAGGGCAGTGCAGGCAGCATTTCGTATGCAAATATGATGCTGGCCCCGTTCCTAATATTCGCTGTGTTTACACGTAAATGCAAACAACTGTTGACTTAGTTTCAACAGATAATGTGTTTCATAACACAATGGAAATGAGAATTAAGCTGGAATTTAGCAGGGGGGAACATGTGTTTCTGCAAGACCTGAGGCTCTGCTGTGCCTGGGTGCCGTGTCGTGGTCATGGCGGCACTGGCGCCACGGGGACTCGAGGCCAGGGATTGGTGTCTTTGGGGGGTTCCATCTCACTGGCGTCAGGGGACACCTCTGCAATGGATTTGCCTTGCTAAACTGCCCTGAACAAGGGCAGGGCTGGTTGGCTGCAGGATCAGGGAGTTGAACCGGCCAGGCAGGGGGCTGGTGACCCCCTGAGGTCATAGGGACCAGGGCTGATGCAGGGACAGATCTCTCCTGGGAAGCGAGGGGCTCATGTGCCTGAATGGGGGGGTCAGGGTATCAGGGGAAGGGAAGTCCTCGCCCAGGCCAATGCGTGGGAGCCCAAGTGCTGGTGTGTCCCAGGAGGGAGGAGGCTGGGTCACCTTGTCCCGCCGTGACACGCACCAGAAGCACGCAGGAGAGGGCTGTGTCCTGGCCAGCCCGGGGCAGCACTCCCGGGGCTCCTTGGGGCCAGCCCCGATGTCAGCCCAGGCCGCCCTTGAGTCACGGCTCAAATCGGCGGCTATCAGAGCCGCTCCTGCCGCCTCCGCCCCTGCCTGCCACCATCCCCACCCCACCGCACCCCAATCCCACTGTGGGGGCAAGGCAGGACACCAGCACCACCAGAGACCCCCCAGGATGCTGCATTGCCCTGGCTGGACAAAGGCACTGCTGTGCATGGGCAGCTCACTGCAGCCCTGAGGAGCAGAGGTGTCGCCAGGGAATCAGCAGTGTGGGACCCACAGATGTGCAGTCACCATCCCTGGGCGTGGGTCTGTCCCATCAGTCTGTCTGCCTGTCCCTGGCCACCTGCCACCCAGGGCTTGCAGTGCTCAGGGCACAGCGTTAAAGAAGCTGAGGCTCCGTGCGTATGGGGTGGGGGGGAAGTTTTGGGGTGCACACCCAAGCTGTGTTTCACTGTGATTCACTGGTGAATCTCCCCAGGAGAGCTGTAGGGATGGGGACACATCAACTGGGGGCACACGGCTCTGTCCTCTCTGGGGACCCCCCTGAGCTGTGGAGCTGCTGTTCCAGGACAGGGGAGCAGCCGGGCAGGACTTGGTTGTGATGCATGGGGAAGCCAGCACTGTCCTGGTCCAGACCCCGCGGGTCTCTGAGTGTCAGCTCCCCAGGGAGGTGATGGGGTGGGTGGGGGCACCCGCGGCTGTTTGTGCCTGGCAGCCGGCGGTGATGCCGAGCCCTGATAGCGCCGCAGTAATGTTGGGGTTTGCATGCCAAACAGCAGGTTTCGGGGCTGGTGCCACAGCCAGAGGCTGCCTGGGAAGGAAATGGGGATCCCAGCTGGCCGGGGCTGTCAGCGTCCCTCCTCCCCAGCGGCACTGCTGCGCTACCCCCTCAAAGGCTCACCCCGGGATGAGTGTGTGCTTGGCTTCACCAAAGACTCCACTGGTGGTGGTGAAGCACCTGCTGGTGCCGGGTGCTGGATTCAGGGCAGGCATCAGCACAGCGGCGCTGGCTCTGGCACGTGTCCTCCCTGCCATCGGACAGAAGCAGAGAGCCAGCCCAGGGTGACCCAGGGCCTGCTCCTGCCTTTCTGATTCATCTTGTAAAACAAGGGAGAAGGGAGAGGGTGGGAGCAGGGAGCTCAGGGTGCTCCCATCTCCGAGCCTCCTCTCATCCCCTTAGAAAGGCATTTTAGTTTTTATTGAGTTTATTTATATGGTGGAGGGTCAGGCCTGGGAATAGCCCATCCTGTAAGACATGGAATATGTGATACTGAGACACCAGGAACCCGAGAGAAATATTAGAGATCAAATTAAATCATAATGAGATTAGGTAGCGGCTCTCTATCAGAGACCTCCTTACGCAGAGGTAATTACCTGGGAAGAGGAGAAAGCAGGTGATGAGCAGTGGTGGCCAGGGAGTGGGGTCAGCATGGGGAGGACGGGGCCACCTAGACCTGCCTGGGAGCTGGGGATGGTCAGCACCATCAGCAGTGGCTTTGCAAAAAGGGTGGTGAGGAGCAAGGCAAGGTGTCTGCCAGCATCAGCTCCAGTGGCAAGCACCAGCTAGATCCTCCTCTGCTGAGCCCTTGTGTACTCATTGCCCACAGTCTGGGCTCTGTGTCTTTGTAGTTTGGGGTCTCTTTGCTAGATAATTCAGAATTATTATTAACTGGAGCAACACCCAGTTAGATGGACACAGGGTGGGCACGCAAACTGGGGCGACAGATCTGATGGGCCATTGGGTACCGTTCAGAGAAGGCAAACCATTACCTGCAAACATTGTTCATGGGGGAGCTGCTTTAATTTAGAAGGGGGAGAGGGGAGGAGTGGGGTTAGAGGGAAGCAAAAAAGCCTGTGCCTGTGTAATATAAAATTTGAGTTACGCTCTGGGTGACTGCACGGAAAACAACAGGCTTTTTATGTTGGCTCTTGGGGTAGGAGGAGAGCAGGCTAGAATAAAGATTTACAGTGTTTGGGAGATTAAAGGCCCTTGGTACATTGTTCAAATACCACGAGATTAGTTTCCAAGGAGACAGATACCAGTTGCCATAGGCACCGGGGGGCCAGGAATTAGGATTGCGATTTTTTATCCTGATCACGCAACCAGTAGCTGAACGCTGCTCAAACTGGGGCTTTAAATAACCCCAGCGTTAGCTAACGCACCGCTGAACCAGAGCCTGGAAACTGTATCTCCCTTCCTTCCCCTCACCCCAGCGCCCCTTGGGGTGTGCAGAGTTGGACCTGGGTGTTGATAGAGGGGTGCAAGGGGATACGGAGCCGGGCACTGAGGTCAGTACAACCCCCAGACCTGCCTTGCAGGTCACCCTGTGGCTTCAGGGTTTGTTTCGTCTCATTTTTTTTTTCTCTAGGCAAGGGATTGCCGGCATCTTCTCATCACCACGGAGCAGGGGATGTACCAAGGGGCAGAATTAGTCGCTTGCTAATTTTGGCTTCCCCTGGCCGCTGGCTTCTGGGAAGTGCAACCCGAGCCCAGGCGCGTGGGATGCCGGATCTGTGCCCTCCCTGCCTGCCTCTCCTTCTAGGAACTGCAAAGCACTGGCTTTTGTCAGGGCTGTGCAGAAAAGGGGTGCTGAGCTCCCCACCTCAGACTGTGTTTCAGGGCTGGGCCATCCCCCTGGAAACGGAGGCTCGACCCTGGGAGCCACAGAAGCACCCAGGTCCCACAGTTAGGTGCCTTCCCTCGCCCATCAGGCATCATGAAGCTCATCTTCAGCCTCGCTGCCCCCAACCACCCATTCTGGGGCAGGATCCAGCCCAACTGGGGCTGCTTTCCATGCACGGTGCTCGCAGCATCCTTCTCCAGCAATGGCAGGAACACTGCGATTAACGCTTACTTAGCCCCCCCTCTCCCCCCTTTTTATTTCTTTCTTTAATAAACAGAGAGGCAGTTGCTGGAAGCCAGAGCTTCTGTGCCTGCCTGCCGTGAGATTGCGGCGTGGAAACTTGTCTGGAGCTGAAAGCTGCGCTGCTTGAGCTCCACGGGCAGAGCGTTCCCCCAGCAGCCGCCGTGACATGAAAGTGTTTATCCTGGGGGAGATGAGACTCAGCTTCTGAAGGGCACTTGATCCTCAATCCGTCTCTCTCTTTGCTCTAGACAGCAGCCTACTGTAATTTTACTGTATTATATTGGTGTGTGTGCCTAGGCCAGGCTTAAGAAAATCAAGGTGGTGGCAGATTGCAACGCCGTGGTTGAGGGGGTGTGGGTGGGGGGGGGAAGCTAAATTCCTGCTGTGGATACGTCCCACCGCAGGAGCCCCTGGTTTGCTCTTTGCTGCTTTTATAAGCGGGACCGAATCGCGGCGGGCGCCGGATTATCTGGGAAAGCAGAGCCGAGGCGGCGATGCTGGGGGATGTCGTGGTGCTGGCGTGTACGTGAGGAGCTTTTCCAGCAGGTGCCCTGGGTTTTGTGGGTAAAATAAAACAGGGGAGGAGGTGTCCGGCGGTGGGAGCTTGTTCTGTCTGGTGCTACCCAGCTGGAAGGAGGGGTGGAGGGGGAAATAGAGGGTTTGGAAGAGCCAGCAGGTCGAGCAGAGTGAGGGCTGCTGGCATGGTGAGGATGTGGGCACAAGCAGTTGTGTACCATGGACTGTGCTGGGGGCTGGTTTTGCCCCAGCCCTGCTGCTTTCAGCCTTTTGAAAAAGGTATTGGCTTGAAAAGTAGCAAAAAAAAAAGGGCATTTATGTATGTGGGGAGAGATGTGGCAGCAGTTATGGGGCAGCAGTTGGACCAGGTTATGGGGCTGGGGATGCACTGACACCTGCCTTGGAGGATGCTGATGTGGCCTTGTTCACAGTGGCTGCATTGGCCCAGTGACACCTAGGGTACCCCAAAAACCAGAGCCTGGTCTGGGATGGCAGAGCCACAGGGTACTCTCAGCAGCATGCAGCACGGATTAGGAGTCTGGGGGTGTTTAGACATTTGAAGGTGTCTCTGGGCATTTGGCAAATGCCCCAGGTCCTGGTTATCCACTGTACCCCAGCATCGGTGCTGACTGCACAGCTCCCCAGTCGCATGCTAAGGAAGGTTTGCTACGGGAGCACTAACCTGCCGGGCTCTGAGTTGGGTGGCTTCAGGTCGTACTGGCTTGGGATGGAGAGGATGTGGGGGCTGGAGGCCATTAGGCATAAGGGATTAGGGTTTAGCTGGGTGGCACTGGTGTGTTAAAGCCATTGTGCCACAAGCAAGTCAACCATGCAGAGCAGAAGTCTGTGCCACCACTGCAGCAAAACCCCAGGGCTGCTCATGGAGTGAGGTGGGGGCTGTGTCATGGTGCTCAGCACCCAGGATGGCTTCGGCCGCGTGTGCCGGCTCTGCTGATACTGGTGTTTGCTTAAGTGATTACAAACAAACCACAAGTTGAAATTGAAGCCTGGTCTGTACCCCTGGCTGTGGTTTGTGTGGTTTCCATGTGCTTTTTGCTCAAGCAACTCCAGTTTGCCGGGCACTTCGCTGCAAAAAAGGACCTTAAAGGTCCCCAAGATGCAGTGGGGGACCTCCCAACTCAGTGCCCCTTCCTTGTCAGCATGCTGCTGAGATAGCCCTTAGTATGGGTCCTGCCCCAGAGGGTTGTCCCCAGCAGAGACAGGGGATGGTCCCCTTGCTTGGAGGGAGAATGCTGTCTGGGCAGTAGTGAAGGATGTAATTTGTCCCTCTGACTCGTATCAGGACGCTCCTGATGGATTTTAACGCGTGTGTAATGATAGCCAGGGCTAATTGCTTAAATGTCCTCCAGGACCAGTGTAATTTTTAAAAAATCCCCTTTAAATATGCCCTCCCAGAGTAAAAGCCAATTACAAGGAAAATCACTGTTGTCTCATCGTTCCATGTGGGTCATCATTGCACCCGTGTGTCACATCCCGCTCCCGACGGATGGGCTGCTGCGGGTGTTTGGTCCTGCTCCCTTGGTCCCAGGGGGATGGAGGCAGCTGAACGTGATGCCCAGTGTCCCCTGGCTTACTGAGCTTTTTGGATGGCCAAGAAACCCAAGTGCCACAAAAAAAACAAACCCTTTTGAAGCCTGGTAGCCTAATTGCCCAGCAGTGCCTTCCCCTGCTCCAGTGCCCCCCAGGAGGGGAAGTGGCCTGTAAGTCCACCTCGAGACCTGCCTCTAATACATGTGTATTTATTTATATATCTCTCACAGACTATTTGAATATCTATTTTCAATATATATTGATTTATTTTTTTTTTAAACTGGTGGAATTGAGGCTGGCTCACTTGGGCTTCCTGGGTTCTCTCACAGGCACTGATGAAACAACAGGCAGAATTTTCCTGGAAAAATGAGTAAGTGGATAATTTCCAGCCATTCTTGTGTGGAGCTGCAGGCAGGACTGGTGTGATGGGCTCTTTTTTTTTTTTTTAACTTCTTTTCCCCCCTCCTGCAACGTGCCAAAGGGTCAAAGCTCTCAGTAATTTAAATTCCAGTTTGGCTCCCTGAACTGGGAGTCATCCCACGCGGCCAGAGGCTTTATAAACATCCCAGCTGGGTGCACGGGGGGGATTTCCGTGGTGATGTCCACAGGGCAAGGGGGGAGCACTGGTAGCATCTGTCTGGAGCATTCTGTGCTGCTCCCCTGCTTTTTTCTTCTCCCTTGCTGCAGTCAGATCTCTGTGCAGGGGGCTGAGCCGGTGTCCTCTGGCTCATCGCCCTTGGATGGAGCCGATGGTTTAAGGGCTGTGAGGTGGAAGATGTCTCACCCACCCAATGCTGGTGGGTTTGGGTTGGGGCACTGGCCATCAGATGCTTTGCCCTGTGATGGTTTTGAATGGTTTGGTGTCCTCAGGAGAGGAACTGCTTTGTGCAGTGAAAATCACCAGGGTTACACTGGTAATGTACAGTAGGGCTGCAGGAAGAGCACCAATAAATCACTGTTTAAAACCAGTATTGGTAGAAAGCAGTAGAAGCAGCAGGAGATGCAGGTTGTCCCCTGCCCCTTCTGGGCTATTCCCATCTCTGGCTTCCATTAAACACACGTCTCCTGCTTTGCAAGGCTTTGGCCTTGGGGAATTCCCCCCAAAATTGGGTTATTGCCTTTGTGATGAGCAGGGGTTGCAAGGGAAAGCTGGTAAGAAGTTCAGCCCAGTTCTGTGAGTCCTGGGTGAGTACTGGGTTCCTTTAGGGATGCTGGACTTTGGGGCTTCTGCTGAGGAAGCCTGGAGAAGAGAAGGCTGTGGGGGGACCTCATTGCAGCCTGCCAGTCCCTGAAGGGAGCAGAGGAACAGGAGGGGAATCAGCTTGTTCCAAGGAGAGACACTGGCAGGACAAGGGGGATGGAGTGAAGCTGGAGGAAGGAAGGGTTCAATTGGGTCTTAGGGGGAAGCTCTTTGCAGAGAGAGTGGTGAGGGGCTGGAAGGGGCTGCCCAGAGAGGGGGTGGGTGCCCCGTGTCTGCGGGTGTTCCAGGCCAGGTTGGATGGGGCCCTGGGCAACCTTGTGTAGCTCCAGGCCTGAGGTTGGTGTCCCTGACTGTGGCAGGGGGGTTGGAATCTGTGACCCTTGGGGTCCCTTCCAACTCAGACCAGGCTGGGATTCTATGATTCTTTGAAGACTCTGGTATGCAGCCAGGGGAAGGCAGTGGGGAGGGTGGCAGCGGAGGGGCTGCTTTCAAAGCTCTGCCAGGGCAGTGTGGAAACACCAGTTCAGCTTATTCAATAAGATACTGTTGCTTCAGGTTGTGGCACTGGGGCTGGAAATTGCTGTGAAGGCTCAAAAAGATGAGTGAGGAAGGGGGACCGAAGTCAAAGCCAGGGGCTCACAGCACCCATCTTTGCCACGAACTGAGCCCCAGCCTGGTAGGATGCTGGGGCTGCACCGTGTGAGCTGCTGACACGCATAAACTCCCCTCAGTTTCTCCTAATTGAGCCTGTTTATAATTTAAGGGATCTAATAACAGTTTTCTGCTTGAAATTTTCCTTTGGGGGGGTGGTGGTGGTTGTTGTCTTTTTTTTTACTGTTTTGTTTGCTCTAAACACTTTGGACCCAGTGACACAGCACTCAAGACTGGAGGATGTTTATTTTGGGGAGGGATGCTGCCCTGGGGCAGCAGTCGGGGGAGGGAGGATGGAGAGAAGATGTGGGCTTGGGAGATGAAGGGGGTGGGGGGGCGGGCAGGGGGACATTTCTGCAGGGAGCTTCCCATGCACCTGGTTTTTCCTTTGCTGCAGCCCAGGTGATTCACAAGTGAAACTCCCCCAGGGCCAAATTTCTAATCTTTCCCAGGATTATGAAGGGAGGTGAGGAAGGAGGTGTTGTAACAGCCAAGCAGGCGATGGCACATGCCCATGTCCCATGCTGGCCATGTCACAGCACCCCTGTCCCAGGGCTGTTTGTCCTGTCCCCATAAGACCCATTTCAGGGGGGGAGGGGAGAAATAATTAAATAATGATCATTGTTTTGTTTTGTTTTTTAATATAAGGTAAATAAAACCAGCCTGTAAGTGTTGGCCCTGTGACAGCTCAGGAGTCACTCTGTCCCCTGGGGACAGGACTCGGCTTGCAGAGGGTAGCTGAGCCCCTGCTACAGGCTGGGAGGGGAAAATCCCCCCCTTGATGATGGGACTTCAGCAGAATGGGTGCGTGGAGCCCGGGGAAGTGGTGGGGGGGGGGGGATGTTTGCACCCATCCTACCCGCCTTGCTCCCTGCCGCCGGCCCTAGCTGCTGTAAGAATGGTTTACCCCAGATTTCCTAAAGATTGCTTTCCCTTTGATTAGACAAACAACTTCAAGCTGTATGTCTTAATTTGATTTGAATAAGCCTAAGTGCTCTGCCGTGAAGTTTTTTTCCTGCCTTTTATTCCCTTCTTTTCTCAATCCACCATCTCTGCTCTTCATGACCACAAATGCTGAAAAGCTTTACAGGAATATCGTGTCATCCTCCCATCCCTTAAAGTCCTGTTGTATTACTTGGGTCATATTTGACCTTTTTCCCCTTATTGAGTGATTTTTCCCTTTCCCTCCTTACTCTATCAGGTGAAAGGGATTATTTTGGCCCTAGTCTCCCACAGAGCAGGGAGCAGGTAGGGAAGGGGATGCAGCGACCCTGCCCCACTTCCCACAGACATTATCCTGGGCTTTGCCTTTGGTTTTCCCTGTAGGACCAAATGCAGCTCATGGTTTTGCTTCCTGCAGCCAAGGGAGGAGCATCTCTTCCCTTGGGAGGCCATGGTGGAGCAGGTTGGTGCAGCCTGAGCTCTCCAAGGGGCTGTGACCAGTCCCACCAAGGCAGGGACAGGTTCTTCGAAACATTGCTGGGAGGCAACAAGAACATCCATGTCGTGGTAGTCATACTTCATAATAATTAGGGCACTTGGAAATCTGTCCAAGCATCAAAATGAGGCTTTTTTTCCAAGTGGGTGCTTGGGGGTGGGTTAAGAAGTGAGTGATGCTCCCTGGACCGAGTCCGTTCCTGATCACAGCCCCTGGGTGATCACTGATCCCCAACCCAGCACTGGGGCTGCCCTGTGTCCTGCAGGCTGGGAGAGCAGCTTGGGGCCAGCATCAGCTCTGTCACCTTGCTGCTCCCTGCCAGCTGCAGCAAAGCAGCTCCTAGTAGCACAACACCGATTGAAAGAAGGAACCTTGAGTTATTACACCAGCTGCTTGGGAGGCTGCTTGTGGAACGGTCCTTCATCGGTCTGACTGTCTGTCTGTCCATGCACCTGCGGACTGCAGGGCTGGAGCAAAGCCAGCCCTATCCTGGCATTGCTGGATTCACAGTGCTGAAGCTGGAGGCAGGCAGAGCCCTGTGCCCAGCCCTTGGGGGGGCTGTGCTGGGGGGTGGCATTGCCCAGGCTGCAGGACCCTGTGTTCCCTTTCCTGCTTTATTTTCCAAGCTGACACCTAGTTTTGGTGGTGTCATTTTATTATTTTATTTTATTTTTATTTTAATTTCCCCAGGATTGTCCTGGGGGAGGAGAGTCGTCTGTCTGCTTCGTTAAGAAGTGTCAGCATGGTGTAAGAGGATTTTGCTGGGTGCCTGTCAGCGTGGTGTTGGCACGGCTGTGGCTCTGCTGTCCAAACAGGATGGCAAAGGCCAGGCCTTGGCGCTGCTTGCCTGCTCTCACCGCAGGGGAAGACAGCCCAGAGGTCTCACCAAGAGCAATTTCTGACATTCAGTGGCTCTTGGTGAACAGGGAATTGTTGCTGCCCTTGTTAGCTTGTTGTGTGCCCACGTAACAGCGAGGCTTTGCAGGGCCACGTTCATCAGCTGCCTGCCCTGTGCAGGCTCGGGCACCTGCAGCGTTTCAGCGTGGGGGAAATTGTTATTTTGGGCCAAAATGCACCATTTCCCCAGTTGCATGGGGCAGTCATGGCCCCACCATGCATGCAGACTCCTTCTGTGTGGCCTGGGGGCGGCCTGTGCCCAGAAGGTGAATTGGAGGGGTTTGCTGATGGCTTTAACCCTTGTTTTCAGCAGGGCCGAGCGGCGGCGGTTATCGGCTGGGCCACAAATCGAGTTATGCACAGGCAGCTTCATTCATATTCCCCAGCTCCTGCTCGTCTTGCCTTGTTAGAGATTCTCCAGCCTCTTTTATCTGCTTGTGGCTGTGAGCACATGATTTACGAGCCGGTTCGAGTGGCTCCTGAGCATTGCTGGCTAATTTGCCACTCTTCACTTGCAGGATTAAAGCCAGGCAGTGCGATGCTGCCCTGCGGATGGAGGGGTGATAGCTGGGAGGGACTGAGCGCAGTGCTGGGTGGGGGTGGGTGATGCAGTACCTGGTGTGGGTGTCCTGGCATGGGAGCAGGGTGATTTATGGTGGGCGAGCCCCTGCCTCCGTCTCCCCAGCAGCATTGGCATCACCACAGGTCACAGTGAAGCATATGTGTTGGGGTGCAGAGACCTGGCATGGTCACTGCATGTGTGGCTGGGCCCTGGTGTTTTTCCCCCTTTTCTCCCTGTTTTGTAGTGTGGGATGGAGCTCCTGGGGTCGAGCCCCTTCTTGACTGGGGGGTCCCACTCTGCCATTCAGTCCTGCTCCCACCAGCATGGTCCCACAGGAGCTGCGAAGTGGGATGATTTGATGACTGAGCCCTTCGCCACAAGCTGAAGGCAGAGCACCCTGTGGCTTTGGCCTGTTACAGGGCCACTTTTGGGTGCTGGGCTCTCCCTTTGCCTGGGGTAGCGGCGGAGGCACAGCGTCTTTGCAGGGTCACGTATGTCACCCACTGCTCTCTGCTGCCTACGGAGCTGGGGCACTGGAGCACTTATCTGCTTCAGCACCTCATCCTCTGGCTCAGCACAGCTGCATCCTGCTCACCTGGGGCGTCCCACTGTCTGGTCATCTGTCACACCCTATGAGGTGGTGGCATCTCCCCAGGGCCTGGTCCTGAGGGTGGAGGTGGCCTGGCTGCTGCTGGGACACACAGCATCGGTCCAGGGCTTTGGTTATGGCTTGGCAGCGTCTGCAATTATCTGAGGGTAGCAGAGGAGACGTGGGGATCGCACGGCTTGGGCTGGCCCCGGCCTCACTCTGTGCCTCAGTTTCCCCTGCGTATCCATGCGGGTGTTGGTGTTGGGGCTGTGCTGCTCTCCAACAACACATATTCATTTTTCCTTTTTCTTTTTTCCTATTTTCAGGTGAATATGGCCCTGGCAGGGAAGCCTTTAGATGTGACTCTCAGCACCTCCAGACCTGACCAGTGGAATATGGTTTTTCCCCAGAAAGATGAAATCATCACCAGCTTAGTGTCTGCCTTAGACTCCATGGTAAGAAGCTGGCGGCGTCCCCGTCCCCCTCCTTCATTTCACCTCCCTTTAACGGGGCTGGCTAGGAGCAGGGCTTAAGTAGGAGGGCTGTTGAGCTCATCCTGCTCCCTTCTGCTGCTGAAAAGCCCAGGGAGCTGCTGGAGCTGGGAAATAAAAATCCTCTCCTGCCCTGACAGCCGTAAGGATCATAAAGTCAGCCCAAGTTAATCTCAGCTGGGTACTGTTTCTCCATTAATATTTATGTTGGTATCAACTGAATGTAGGGTGGTTGGGTGGTGGGGTGGTTTTTTTTCTTGATGTTTTACCAATGTTACCGTGAGCTTTTACACAACAGGAGAACAATGGCTTTTATCTCTGAGAACAAAGAAAATAACTTTCATATCTTTTGACGTCGAATTCCCGGTGGAAACCTTGCCTAAGTCAGCCCTGCTTACATAAACAAGATAACTGTCTGGATTAAGTCTCGTGGACCAGAGCTAATCTTATTTTTAACTGTGAATGTGATCAAGAAGGGAGAGTGGGAGTGGAGTAACAAATGTCTTAATGCATTGCGACGGGCTTAATAGCCCTACCTTTTAAAGGCAAGTCATGTTGAATGTATATACCTTGGGTGCATTGTCTTCTCTACTTCTAGGGTGCTTTCTTCACCAATATTAATCTCCTTCACTGCTTTGAATCATAGAGTCATAGAATGGCATGGGTTGGAAGGGACCCCAAGGATCACAGAGCTCCAACCCCCCTGCCACAGGCAGGGACGCCAACCTCAGGCCTGGAGCTACACAAGGTTGCCCAGGGCCCCATCCAACCTGGCCTTGAACACCCCCAGACACGGGGCACCCACCCCCTCTCTGGGCAGCCCCTTCCAGCCCCTCACCACTCTCTCTGCAAAGAACTTCCCCCTAAGATCCAATGGAACCCTTCCTTCCTTCAGCTTCACTCCATCCCCCTTGTCCTGCCAGTGTCTCCCCTTGGAACAAGCTGATTCCCCTAAGGAGCAGGTTCCCCTGAGGTGATGCACCCCAGGCAGCTTTGATGATTTATAGACGTGCCATCCTGTCCAGCAAATCGTGTTATGGTAGTTTAGCTTCCTAATGAACATACATTTATTCTGCAGTCCTGCTCCTGAAATTCAGCCTTTGTCCCAGGGCTTCACCAGGGCCGGGCTCCGCACCCGCTGAGGCCTGGCTGCCTGCGTGCGTGAGAAATAGATCACGGGGCTGAAAGGGGCTTAGGGTTTGGATTTGGTCTGCCTCCAAATCTCATGTCCCCTAGGTTTTATCGGTGTTTTTTGAGCGTTCGGCTTTTTGAGCAAAATACTTCCGTTGGCTGCTGGGTTTCTGACAAGAGGATTCTTAAAAATGTCTATTTTTGGGGAATGTGATTCAATACCACTTCCTCAAAGGTGAGCAGGAGGTAAAATGACCCCATATAGAGACTGGTGTGAGCCCACGTGAATTGAGCTCGCTGTAAATGCGTGTGAGGTGATTGTTCCTCTCTGCTCTGCCAGCAGTGGCTCTTGCAGCTGGGAAGGGCGATGGGATCTTGGGCTCCATCAGCAGAGGGGTGGCAGCAGGGACAGGGAGGGGATTGTCCCTCTCTGCTCTGCCCTCATGAGGCCCCAGCTGGATCCTGTGTCCAGAGCTGGGGCCCCAGGACAAGAAAGATGGGGAACTGGTGGAGAGGGGTCAGAGGAGCCACCAAGATGAGGAGAGGGCTGGAGCAGTTCCACTATGGAGAGAGGCTGAGGGAGCTGGGCTGGTTGAGCCTGGAGAAGAGAAGGCTGTGGGGGGACCTCATTGCAGCCTGCCAGTCCCTGAAGGGAGCAGAGGAACAGGAGGGGAATCAGCTTGTTCCAAGGGGAGACACTGGCAGGACAAGGGGGATGGAGTGAAGCTGAAGGAAGGGTTCAATTGGATCTTAGGGGGAAGTTCTGTGCAGAGAGAGTGGTGAGGGGCTGGAAGGGTCTGCCCAGAGAGGGGGTGGGTGCCCCGTGTCTGGGGGTGTTCCAGGCCAGGTTGGCTGGGGCCCTGGGCAACCTTGTGTAGCTCCAGGCCTGAGGTTGGTGTCCCTGCTTGTGGCAGAGGGGGGTTGGAACTCTGTGATCCTTCCAACCCAGACCATTCTATGATTCTGTGAAGGTACCTCTGGGGGGTTTAGTCCATGGGCAGCTGTTTTCCTGCTCCCTCCAGAGGCCACAGCATCCTCTGGCCCCTCCACAGTGCCAGAGACAGGCAATGTGTCTAACTAGGGCTGTTGATGGGAAAAAGTCCTGTTTCACCCATTTAAATCCTGACCTGGGGATAGCATCTTCATAGCGCCAGCGCTGTAGTTATGGGAATATGACTCAGGCTGCCAGCACTGCCTAACTATTAGAATATAAAAAATAATCATAAAAATGCATATACACGTGTATTATGTAGAGCAGGAAGCTCACGTTACATAAAATGGATTAATGGAGGAAGTCTTCCATCTCTTTAATGTTTTGCATAACTGTACAAGAAGAATCGTTCCACTAATCCAGACTTTGACCATATTAGTGCTCTGCAGCTGCAATGAGATTCCTGTGCTCCTTATTTCATTAGAGCTGGTGGAAAAATCTACATGGGTTGGGTTGGGTTGGGTTTTTTTTTACAGGAATGTTTTCTTTTAAAGAAATACTATCAAATGTTTACATTTAGGATAGGAAAAAGTGAAGTGAAATGATGGGTAAATAGTTCTTGCTTCCCAGGAAGGCATAGCTCAACTGGATATCACTTCAATCAGGACAGGCTGAGGGTGACCTGCTGGAGAGGAGCTCTGCGGAGAAGGACCTGGGGGTCCTGGTAGATGACAGGGTGGCCATGAGCCAGCAGTGTGCCCTGGGGCTGAGAGAGACAATGGGATCCTGGGGGCATCAGGAGGAGTGTGGGCAGCAGGTGACAGGAGGGGATCCTCCCCCTCTGCTCTGCCCTGGTCAGGCCCCACCTGGAGTGTTGTGTCCAGTGCTGGGCTCCCTGGGATCAAACAGCCAGGGATGTGCTGGAGAGAGTCCAGAGGAGGCTGAGGAGATGCTGAAGGGCCTGGAGCATCTCCCCTGGGAGGAAAGGCTGAGTGAGCTGGGGCTGTTCAGCCTGGAGAGAAGAAGACTCAGGGGGGACCTGATGAATGTTTCTCAGTCTCTGAAGGATGGGCTGCAGGGGGAAATGGCCAGCCCCTTTTCAGTGTCTGTGGGGACAGGACAAGGGGCAATGGCTGAAATTAGAGCAGAGGAAGAACTTTTCCCCAGTGAGGGTGCCAGAGCCCTGGGACAGGCTGCCCAGGGGGTGTGGAGTCTCCATCTCTGGAGAGATTCCAGCCCCGTCTGGACACCGACCTGTGCAGTATGAGCTGGGGAGCTGCTTTGGCAGGGGGTTGCACCCCAGGAGCTCTCCAGGGCCCTGCCAACCTCTGTGAGTCTCTGATTCTATACCTTTCTGGTGCTGTAAATTGCTGAACTGTTTCGGGGATGTCATAAACCCCATGAAGTTCTGACCCAAACCAGTACATTCCTTTTGATGGGGGAAAGCTTTTGATGGGAGGAAAAAAAACCCCACTGGAAGATGGCAGGGGGGTGCCAAGCAGGGAGGCTCCTCGGGCTGTGCTGACCCGGTGCCTCCCCGCAGTGCTCGGCGCTCTCCAAGCTGAACGCGGAGGTGGCCTGCATCGCTGTCCATGAGGAGAACGCCTTCGTGGTGGGCACCGAGAAGGGACGGGTCTTCCTCAGCGCCCGCAAGGAGCTGCAAGCTGACTTCCAGAAGTTTTGCAGTGAGTATCCCTTCTCCCCTGCTCCTGTAGTGCCGGCTGGGGTCCCCACTGTGCACGGAGGGGTTGTGGTTTGGTAGGGGGAGGGCTGTGCTGTGGTGCCATCTGTTTGTGGAGCTGAGAGGTGTTTAAAGTGATGGAGAGAGCAGGTAGGAACCGTGGCTGAAGCCTCTGCCCTCCCAGAGAGGGCACCCAGCACCCTGACTCTCCTCTCCGAGAGCATCCCAAGGGCAGCAGAGGGCTGAACGGCTCCCCCAGTGCTGTCAGGCTGTGGCACCACTGCCTGTGTGGTGGTGCACTGGAGTGGCTTTTGAGGTCGTAGCAGGAAGGGTTTGTCCTGGCAATGCCCCAGGAGCAGAGAGGCTTCTTGATCCAAGGCTTTATTCCTGGCTTTGGAAAAACAGGGATGGATTTGGAAGCTGGAAGCATTGGTTGTGGAGCTACTGGTCTTTTGAGGGGTTAACAGTGATGAAGGGATGAGTTGAACAAGAGCCGTGATCCCCCTGGTCTCACATTGGGGTCACCAGGTACCGTGTGGACATGTGTCACTGGTGGCAGCCCAGTGTGTGGTGAGGCTGGCACCCAGCCCTCTGTGCCAGCTCCGTGCCTCTGCCAGCTCTCCAAAAACACCCTGGGAGCTGAGGCAGGCAGGGCCATGCTCTGTGTGGGGACCTACATTTCTTGGATGGCATCATCCCCAGCATGCCAACTCCCTTCCGGGGCTGTGCTCTGCTCCGCCGTCCTGCCCACCACAGGCACCTGCCTGTCATCTCCACCATGCCATGTGCACCAGGGAGAGCTGCTGTTAGTTCTCCTTTGCTTTGGCACATCATGTTTTCAGGACAGGTGGCTTTTTGGGGATGTTTCCAGCATTCATGGGCAGCTCTGCTTCCCCTTCCCAACACCCATGGGTGGCAGGTGATACCAGTGCAGTGACTGGCAGTGGGGTGGCCAGTGGAAAGGAGCTCCATCATATGCACTGTGTCCTTAGAGCTCACAATATTTGATGACATCCTGCAAATCTCACTTTGATCAATATATATACACACATATATCCTGGTGAGTGACCTCCCACTGTGCTGATTTGATCCTCGTGCCCCTCTCCTTGGTTTCATTTACACCTTTGTCAAAACAGAGTGGTTATGTCTGGTTGAAAGCACAAAATCTTGACGATGGTGAAGTGGCTGATGCTGGAGACAGAGTGAAACGTGATAACTCTGTCTTGAATTATAAATGGCCCAGGCTCAACTCCGCTCTATAAAGCTCTTACAACTGGCACGCAGTGGAGAGCATCCCTGGAAGTGCCTCTGATTTATGATCTAGCTGCCCCCTTCGAAAGGATCTGAAGTAATCTAAAGCAGACATCGCTGGGAGATGTAAGAAGCCTCTTATCTCTCTGGGTGTGCAGACCTTGCTTGAACGCCCTCCTTTATCTGAACCTCTGGCTCAGCCTTTCCTGGCACGCAGGGGGAACTTGACAGTGATCAGGATTAATGTCAACAGAGGAGAGTTATCGCCCAGCCAGGAGGGAGAGTCAGTTGTAGGAGGGTGTGGATGAGGATGAATTTCACCACCTTGGTAAAACACCCCAAAAAAAACGGTTTCCAGGGTGCATTTCCCTGTGCTGTGCAAGGGGTGTGGAGCTCACCAGGGGTTGTGCAGTGTTGGGTGGTCATCCCCTTTCCTGTGGCCATTTTTGTGGGTACCCTGTGTGGCTTTCACCCCCATCTCAATGATGTCAAAGTTGTTTCCATGGGAGGGATCCATGAGCTCTTCCTTGAGTGCCCAGGCAGCAGCATCCAGGGCTGATCACCAGCAGCAGCCTGTCGAGGATGATGAAGGAATTAGTCCTTCCCCACCAAAAATCCCTTGTGAATCACTTTGGATAGAACAGCAATAATGCACTTGTAGTGTTTAATTTTCTGTGTGTTTAGAGATGCAAGGAAGTGGTTGCTGAAGATATGCTTTATTTGAGGTTTAATGGGGGAAATTAGCAGGAAATAGCTGGTATTACCGAGCTACGTGACACTGAAGGGTAAAAAAGCCTCTAAGAAAGGCGGATTTTCTTTCCCTGAGAGATTGAAGGCTAAGCAGATTGAAACCAGAGAAAAGCAAGGCGCTGCCCAATTAATCACAACAGCTCCAGTGAAGCTGAGTGGGTAAAACCAGGGAAGCGGGGGGCGCGCGCAGGGTGAGCGCGTCTCCAGCTGGCAGGGGCTCACCCTGCTCCCAGCAGTGCTGTTGGCATCACTGTCCATGCTGGCACCTTCCCCTGCACACTGGGAGCTGCTGGGCACTGAGTCAGGGTTTGGGGAGGGTGGGCAACCCGGGGCACCCTTCTGCCTGGCCAAAGGACTTTGCTGATGCTGTGGGGGTGACGAGGAGCTGAGTGACCATGGGATCCCCATTTTAGATGGGGTTTGGCAGGCAGGGATGTGTTCAGCCCCAGCTGAAGTTGGCATAACCCGACTGATGGGTTCGATTGGTTTGCATGTGCCCCAAAGCATGCACAGCATTGCCCATGAACCCTCTGCTCACTGCAGTGTCTCCCATTTCTTCCTTTCCTCCCCGCAGGAGTCCAGCAGAGGAAGGAGCAGGATGCTGAGGCCCAGAAGAAGGCAAAGGAGTGTGGGCGAAGCGTGCTCAGGGTCTCCCCGGACCAGGGATCAGACGTGTACCTCCTCAGGAAGATGGTAGAGGAAGTGTTTGATGTGCTTTATAGTAAGAACCTTCACGCTTCCATTTGGGGATTTGGATTGCCCCCAGGGCTCGCTGAGCTGCCCGGCGCCGCTGCCGGATGGATGCGGCTTTTGGCTCCAGCCCGGCTCCCTGGCAGGGGCAGCATAGCGGGATGTGCTCCTGTGTAGGGTTAGTGTTGTGTTGAGAGGGGATCCAGCCACTGCTGCTTCATTTCCCAGTGCCCCAAACCAGGCAAGAAAAACCCCCTGTGCTAAGAGGAGCATCCTCTGCCCCCCCAGCCAAGGGGAAGCCTCTGCCATACCCTGAGTGTGAATTTTTTCCAAGCACACCTTTATCCCTGACTCCACCTCTACAGCTCCTCTTTCCCAAGTGCTGTGTTGGGCTCTGCAGAGCCTCTCTCACCCTTCTTCCCTGGCAAATCTATTTAAAAGGAGAAAAGATGATTTTTCTCACAGGCAGCCCTGCAGCCCCAGCTCCAAGAGACGAGCTGGTGCCGTTCCAGCACATGCATCATCCCCGGCAATAAAGCTTCTGCAATTAAAATGTAGATGACCATATGGCTGTTGATATGTAACCCAGTGGGTTGCAGAGAGCTCCCTCTGGGCCCAATCTGCAGAGGCTCGAGCGGCGACAGCGCCTGCTTCTCGTTCAGGAGGTCCCTGCTGAAGCCTCTGCAGAGCAGCTGAAGGTGGTGGCTGCACTTTTGGCTCATCTCCTGGCAGCACCTATGGGGCTGTGCTGGTCTGGGTAGGAAAAGTGAGGTTGGGAAAACAGGGTGACGAGCCCAAATACTGCCCCGTGCTGCTCAGCAGTATGGTTCAGGAGAGTTCAGGCCATGTGGCTTGACCAGCTGCAGAGCTGAGCATTTCATTTTCCTGGGTGGCAGCTCCCCATCACCATTTGGGTTTTGGGGTGAGCTACTAAACCCTGCTGGGGCTCTGTGGGTCTCCCTGAGCCTGAAGCAGAGGCGTTGCCCGTGTTTGTGTGCTGGGTTTGGGAATGGATGCTCCCACACAATGGGAAGGGGGGGACATGTGCTGCCCTGGGCTTGTGTGCAGGATTTGCTGCTGCTGGCTGTCATTTGGCACTCGCTGTGCCAGCGCTTGCTGCAGGCTTCATAGACAGAAAGGGAAGATAGCATCCATTCCCCTGGGGATGGACAGTCGCTGAGGTTTTCTGAAACCACTTAGAGGATTTGGAGGCAATATTCCCATTAACAGGGGTAATCAAATCCTCTTGCTGCCTTCAACAGGCTGAGCCCAAGCAGGAAGGAGGGGGCAATGCAGAAGAGCCAAGGAATGGGATGGGGAGGGTGTTTTGGCACTGGTTGGATCCCTGCTCCAACCTGCAGGTCAAGAGCTGCTGCTGGTAGAGCACTGTGCTCCTCAAGCCTCTTGGGAATATGGGAATGACTCATATGTGACATGCCATAAATACATAATCGCTTTAAAAAGCCTGATCAGGGTGCATCTGGGTGGGATAGACAGCCCAGGCTGCCCATCCATCAGGATGAGTTTGTGATGCTCTTTTCCTTGTCAAGGTGCCATGGGGACAAGCTGACAGGGTCCCCAACCCAGGGTGGCCGACTTTGCCATGGCAGGAGGAGGTTGAGCATCACTGGGCCAGTGTATTGGACCCTGGAATTTGGTGTAGTTCTGGCTTTGGGTGTAATTCTGGTGTTGGGTGTAATTCTGCCTTTGCTGACCATCCGGTAGGATCGGCTGTTTCCATCCCTGAGCTGCCAGGTGGGGAAACCCCTGGGCAGATGCTCCCCTCCCAGCCTGCCCACCTGGAAGAGCCTCTCCTGGCTGAGGAGATAGGAGGTGTCCCAGGATGCTTCTGTTTCCAACACCAAAGAGAACTGTCAGAAATTACCAGTTATCTTTCAGATGCCCTGGGGGTTTTTTTATCCTTTTGGTCACCTCCCATCAACAGGGATTGGAAACAAAAAGTCTCAGTCAAAAAAGGCTGCATATTCCCTCCAGAGCTGGGTAATCTCCACACCAACAGGATGACTGATTACCACCACCTTCTATTAAACAGGCATTAATGATTATTATTGTCTCTCTTTAGCTAAACCATGAGCCTCAGCATAGCAGTGGGAGGCTTGGTGAAGGTCACTTTGACAGTATCACACTCCCCATAAATATGTTTGGGGAGCTGTTGAGCGTTGAGTTGATAAGGAGCCGCCGTGGGCATTGGGAGCTTCTCCCCAGCACGAAGAGAGGTGGTGATGGAGGGAGGTGGGAAGCTGCTAGAGCTGGTGCAGCGAGGCAGGGAAACCAGCAGTACACTCTGGGCTTGCAGGAAATGTACTTGTGGTGTTATGGTTCAAAGTAGGGACAGGGAGGGGATTGTCCCTCTCTGCTCTGCCCTCCTGAGGCCCCAACTGGATCCTGTGTCCAGAGCTGGGGCCCCAGGACAAGAAAGATGGGGAACTGGTGGAGAGGGGTCAGAGGAGCCACCAAGATGAGGAGAGGGCTGGAGCAGCTCCCCTATGGAGAGAGGCTGAGGGAGCTGGGCTGGTTGAGCCTGAAGAAGAGAAGGCTGTGGGGGGACCTCATTGCAGCCTGCCAGTCCCTGAAGGGAGCAGAGGAACAGGAGGGGAATCAGCTTGTTCCAAGGGGAGACACTGGCAGGACAAGGGGGATGGAGTGAAGCTGAAGGAAGGAAGGGTTCAATTGGATCTCAGGGGGAAGTTCTTTGCAGAGAGAGTGGTGAGGGGCTGGAAGGGGCTGCCCAGAGAGGGGGTGGGTGCCCCGTGTCTGGGGGTGTTGAAGGCCAGGTTGGCTGGGGCCCTGGGCAACCTTGTGTAGCTCCAGGCCTGGAGGTTGGTGTCCCTGCCTGTGGCAGGGGGTTGGAGCTCTGTGACCCTTGGGGTCCCTTCCAACCCAGACCAGGCTGGGATTCTGTGATTCTATGAAAGGTTCGTTTTGAAACTTGTGTTATTTGCTTAATTAAAATATTATCCATCTTGCCTATAAGGAGCCTTGATGGCTTGTGCAAGTGGCATGTCGTTGGTTGTCATGCATTGCTTCAAAGAACATGTTGAAGAAATCACTGTTAATGGGGGATTGCTGACAGTGGCACAAAATTTTGAGGGTTTCTGTAAGATCTTTTGGTGGTTGTTGGGGTTTTTTTTTTCCAAGGAAGAGAGGAAAAAGGAAAAGATTTTTCAAGAAAAGCAATAATATAAAATCCCACAGCTATTTAAAGGTCCCATAATCTCCTCTGCCTGCCCCTCAGCCTGGAGACAAAGGCACAGACACCTTGCCATGCGGCCAGATGTTCTGCATCTGGACCCTCCTTTGCCAGACAGGTTGCATTCCTGCACGGCTCTTTCTTCTGCTTTATGCTTTCAGCACCAGGTTTATTGGTTGCAGTGACCTGAGTTGGTTTCCAAAGTCATTTTTTCCCCTCAAGGATTTGGCCATTCCTCGAAACCCTTCAAAAGGGGCTGATTTCCTGATTTTTTTTCTTACCTAGTGAGCTCCAGTAAGCATCTCCAGTTTGGACCCTTGAGCTCTTAGGCTGGTTTGGTGAGGTTTTGATGCCAAAGGTACAACAGAGCCAGCCCTGGGTGGTGGGGATGCAGGGGGAGAAGTCTGTGTCTGTTGTCAGGGGGAGCAGGGAAGATTACTGGGCGGGGAATATTCTGGAGAAACGTGAAATGTGTTGATGTTCATGCTGCCTGTGAATGGTGGGACTGTTAGGGTTTGGGTTTTTTGTCTCTCAAAGTGCATCAAGGCTGCCTGGCAGTACCAGCAGTTAAAGTGCTTTCCATTCTTCCAGGAGGTAAAATCAGAAAACTGACTGAAAATCAGGTTCCTAGAATATCTCAGTAAACATAAGCTGAAAATCAGCACGAGCCCTTCAGCCTCCTTTGTCAGCTCTTGGCTCCCTCACGGCTGTGCCGGCGGCCACATCCCACACTGGCTCGTGTCCGGGTGCTCCCAGGGGGAAGTGGGGGGGTGGGCTTGTGCCAAGAGACCCCAACAGAGGATTTTACTGTGCAACCTGAAAGATGAGACATCTGCCTATTGACTTTTGTGAGCTTTTTTGTTAATTAGTGCCTTTAGAAAGGGCTTGGAGGGCCTTGCATGCTAAGTGCAGAACGTTTCCGTCGGGATCTCTTGCTCTTGTGTTTACTCCTCCAGCCCGGCTCAGCCGTGCTCAGGGGTGCTGAGTGTCTGTTGGTGTGTAACTCTGCCCCCTCCCCAGGTGAAGCTGTGGGGAAGAGCAGTGTGGTCCCTCTGCCATACGAGAGGTTCCTCAAAGAGCCGGGTTTGTTGGCAGTTGCCGGCTTGCCCGAGGGGATCAGCTTTAAGAAACCCATGGAGTATGATGTGAAGTCCCTGATGGCCATCTTAGAGCACAGCCACAGCATCCGCTTCAGGCTAAAAAGGTAATTTTAGGGGTCTCCCAAGGGGGTGGGAGGTCAGTGAGCCCTCAGGATGGCTGGCTCTTAAAACACCAGCACGTGGCAGCGATTTTGTGCGGAGCAGACAGGAGGGTCCCTCCCCTGTTCCTGCCTTCTCCCCCAGACCAATTAACCTGAGTCCAGCCACCCCAGACCCCGCACTGCACATAGGTTGATCCATGGCAGGTGGCTCAAGACCCTTTCGGCCTCGTTCCTATAATAAGCACGTGTAAACGTGTGCATTAACCGTGTTGCTTTATGTGTCTCCACCAGTTTCCGCTGCGGTAAGCTAAGTGCTTTTCTGTCTCCAGAGGGGTTTCCAGTGTAAAAGCCACAAGCTTCTTCCCAGGCTGAAATGGGGAGGAGGAGGGTGGGGGGACCGCAGCGGGGCGAACGCTCCGTTTTGGCTGTGTTTTCTCAAGGGTTTCAGTGGGTTTGGGTACATTTCCTCTGTGTTTGCCTGGCTGACGGCACCTCGGATCCATTGAGAGAAATGCTGAGCGCTACCAAATACCTCCTCTGAAGGCTTCACTTCTGGAAAATCAGGCTGAGACAGCTAAAAGTAGGACAGGCAGAATTCGAGCTGTCTGTGAGCTTGCAGCCGCCTGTCTCATGTGAAGTGAGGCACGTGGGTTTTCTGGGTCTGAAGCTCATCCTTGGGCTGACTGAGGTCCTTGCTGAACGTGCCGTGGATCCTAGGGGCTGGGCAGGCAATGGAGTCAAGCAGTTGCAGTCACACAAATCGTTATACCCTTTAAAACCTCTGAGCTGTGGAGCTTAGGTGGCTTTATCCTAGCCAATATGAACTCTTTGGACTACCATACCACCAACGTGTTTCACTTAAAGAAGAAGAAAATGGTGCAGGTGCCTGAAGAAATTGGAAGAGGTTGGGTAATGGCTCTCATTTCCAAAACGAAGAGCTTGGCAGCCAGCAGTGCAACATGTCCCAGCCTTGTGGGCACAGCTCTCCTTCCCCCTCCACATCCTTGCTTGTCTTGGCTTCGCAGTGCCGTGGACCCAAAGGAAAGTGGGGTGTTTTATTTTCTCTTCTCCCTTCCCCTCAGGCCAGCAGATGAGCCCAGCCGAGAGCCAAACCCCAGCGTGGAGCTGACTTGTACCTCCCTCACCTCCAAGGCCGGCCGGGACTCTGGTGCCAACGGCCTCATGGCCAAACCTGCCGGCCAGGACACCCCCTCTGCCATCGCCGTCACCAACTTCTTGTACGGCGTCTCGCTGCCAACCCAGATCGCCGTCGACCTAAAGCAAGAGGTGTCCTCCGGCCTGCCCGGGCCTAACACGGCCGGCGAGGCGCTGCTGCCCAGGCCCGCGGGAGAGCTGAAGGTGCCTTCCTCACAGGAGTACAGCGACTGCTGTGGTAATAGCCTGGAGTTTGCTCGCAGACGAGGGCCTGGTGCAAAGCCCCGTCCCCCAGCGCTGACAGGGGACAGGCCCCGGGTGTTTTGGCGGTCCTTGGAGGAAAATCGGTGCAGAGCTTTGGTCCGTATGGAGATGAGCAGATCCCCATATCCCCCTTCCCCACCATGCTGGGCCACACTGCCCCAGCCCTTCCCTGGGTGCCTGCAATGTGCTGACAGGGCACACCTCCATTTTTGCCCTGAACTGTGGGTGCTGTGCCACAAGGCTAGAGGGGCGATTGGGGGACGGTGGGGCTGGGGCTGGCCAGGACCCCGCTGGGATGCCATAGGCCAGGGTGCACAGAGGAGAGCTAGTGGGGCCAGGTCAGTGTTCCCAGAGGGGAACAGCGGGGGTTTGTTCGGGTGCCCGTAGCTTTGGTCAGGCTCTCATCAGCCCTTTCTTCTTGCCTCCCCTCTTGTCCAGGACAGAAATCGTCGGTCTCTGGAGGTCCCCTCATCCAGAACGTGCATTCGTCCAAGCGCATCCTCTTCTCCATTGTCCATGACAAGACAGGTCCGTGTCCAGCTCAGGCATTGGAGGCAGCTGGCAGCCACCTCTCAGGGAAAGGCTTCACCCCTCCAGCCTGGCTCTCCCAGCCATCCCTTTCCTCAGCAGGGACCTGGCAGTGCTGGGGGATTTGTTTTCCCCTTTACTTGCTACAACAGGGACCTGGCAGTGCTGGGGGCTTTTTTTTCCCCCTTTACTTGCTACAACAGGGTCACAGCTTGATCCCTGCTTGCTTCTGTTCCTGCCATCTCTTGTGACATCTCTTGTCCTTGAGTGCTGATGGCTAGCTGGGAAATCCCATCCCTGCTTGGGGCACAGGGAACTGAGCCATGGCTTTGGGTGAGCTGTGAACAGCAAATACCCATCAAAAGCTGGGTGTTATTTCAAAATAACTGGAACCCACTAACCCTGGTGTGATTCTGCCATGGTGCCCCAGGGAATCAGCAGCAGGGAGGAGACTCTGCCATTTCCCTACCTCTACCCCACCCAAGGGAAATGCAGCCTGAATATGCTGAGGTGTTTACATCAAAACCCTCCCCTGCTTGCATTAAAAAGGAGGGGTGTGTGTGTGTGGAAAAATGGGTGAGAAAGTTGGGAAAGAGGAGATGAAAAAACTCCTCTCTGAAATGGCCATGCCTTTCAAAGGTTTGTTTCAGGTTGAGTTTCCTCTGTCCCAGAAGGTCTTTCATTTCAGGGGTTGAGAAGTTTGATGGGGTCATTTCTTAGGAATCTGCTTTGCACATACATGGCTGCAGAGGAGGTTGCTTGGGGCTGGGGCTGGGGAAGCCCAGACCTTATCTGTCAGCCTGGTGAAATCCACTCAGGAAGAGAGAAATCATTCTTTTTAAAGCAGCAAATTCTTGTTCCTGCTTCCCAGCACGAGGAAAGTGCATCTGCTGTGTACAAACCATATGGAAGTTCCTTATTTCTTCTATTTTGTTTTGATAGATAAGTGGGACAGTTTTATAAAAGAAACTGAAGATATCAACACCCTTAGGGAGTGCGTGCAAATTCTGTTTAACAGCAGATATGGTGAGTAGGAGTTAATATCCCATTATGCATCTGCAGTGCTTGTGGTTTGCATATCATTATAGAGCAATCAGTTTTGTTCCCTAACACAGCAGCAGAAGCCATATGCTAGAGCTCCCTTCTCTTCCTAACACGTTTTAGCCCAGCACTTCCCAGGCTCTGGGTGTCTGCTGAAGGTTATGTCAATATTTCCATTTGGAGACCCACCCCCACCCCCCACCCCCATCCCAATTTAAGGAATTTAGAGCTGGGCTGTAAGACAGCCCCAGCCTGAAGTGACACCGTGGGCGCTGGCAAGGCCTGTGACACAGTCCCCACCACATCCTTATCTCTGAACTGGAGAGATGTGGATTTGATGGGTGGGACCATCCAGTGGATAAGAAACTGGTTGACAAGAACATAGACCAAGGGTGGTGGTCAAGGGGTCTGTGTCCAGGTGGAGGCTGGTGACAAGTGGTGTCCCCCAGGGGTCTGTCTGGGGACTGGTGCTCTTTAACACCTTTATCAGTGACATTGATGATGGGATTGAGTGCAGCCTCAGCAGGTCTGGGGATGACACCAAGCTGAGTGGTGTGGGTGATACAAGAGCAGGAAAGGAGCCATCAAGAGGGAACTGGACAGGCTGGAAAGCTGGGCCTGGGTGAACCTAGTGAGGTTCAACACTGCCAAGTGTGAGGGGTTGCACTTGGGCTGGAGGAATCCCAGCCATAGTTCCAGGCTGGGAGAAGAGCTCCTGGAGAGCAGCCCTGTGAGAAGGGCCTGGGTGTCATGAGGGATGAGAAACTCCCCATGAGCCAGCAGTGGCTCTGGCAGCTGGGAAGGTGATGGGATCCTGGGCTCCATCAGCAGAGGGGTGGCAGCAGGGACAGGGTGGAATTGTCCCTCTCTGCTCTGCCCTCATGAGGCCCCAGCTGGATCCTGTGTCCAGAGCTGGGGCCCCAGGACAAGAAAGATGGCGAACTGGTGGAGAGGGGTCAGAGGAGCCACCAAGATGAGGAGAGGGCTGGAGCAGCTCCCCTCTGGAGAGAGGCTGAGGGAGCTGGGCTGGTTGAGCCTGGAGAAGAGAAGGCTGTGGGGGGACCTCATTGCAGCCTGCCAGTCCCTGAAGGGGGCAGAGGAACAGGAGGGGAATCAGCTTTTTCCAAGGGGAGACACTGGCAGGACAAGGGGGATGGAGTGAAGCTGAAGGAAGGAAGGGTTCAATTGGATCTTAGGGGGAAGTTCTTTGCAGAGAGAGTGGTGAGGGGCTGGAAGGGGCTGCCCAGAGAGGGGGTGGGTGCCCCGTGTCTGGGGGTGTTCAAGGCCAGGTTGGCTGGGGCCCTGGGCAACCTTGTGTAGCTCCAGGCCTGAGGTTGGTGTCCCTGCCTGTGGCAGGGGGTTGGAGCTCTGTGACCCTTGGGGTCCCTTCCAGCCCAGACCAGGCTGGGATTCTATGATTCTGTGCCAGGGGAAAAGACAGTTTTCATTGTGGCTGCTTTTTGCTTTTTTCCCACCTGCATGGGTGTTGTGCTTATCCCCCCAACCCTGGGCAGTGCCTTTGGGTTTGTTCCTGGGGATTGGGCAGCTGTAAGCTCAGGAAATGCTTCTGCAATGGGCTGATGGGATGGAGGTTGTCACCTGTGCTGTCCTAATTAAGCTGTGTAATTCATGAGTTCTCTGAGTTATGGAGGGGCTGTAGAGCTGTGCTGTGTCCCTGTGAGTTCTGGAGGGGGTGAAGATGGGCTCTGTAACTCATGGTGTGTCTATGTGCTATGCAACTCCGAGCTGAGGGACCTGCCACAGTCTCGGGGAGGTTGGGGACAGCACACGAGCCAGCTCAGCCCTGGTTTGAGCAACCCAGGGTGCACTTGGGAGTTCAAGCCTTTAAGCCTTCTAGTTCTCAATCTGCAAAGAGAAAAGCCCATGTTTTAGGGAAAACCATGTATTTGTGTTTCAGCTGAAGCCTTGGGGTTAGACCACATGGTCCCTGTCCCATACCGGAAGATTGCCTGCGACCCCGAGGCAGTGGAAATCATTGGCATCCCAGACAAGATCCCTTTCAAAAGACCTTGCACCTATGGGGTCCCCAAACTCAAGAGGATACTGGAGGAGAGACACAACATCCATTTTGTCATCAAAAGGTGGGTGGCAAGGTCTGTGGTCTGAAGGGGGGCTTGGGGATTGGAGCTGTGTCTCCTCTATGCTCTGAGCATTTGGTTTGATGCACAAAGTTAATTTTTTAATGGAAAAGAGCTGAACTTTCTCCCTGCTTCTCCTGCCCCAACCCTCTGTTTTCCATCTCTCCCTGTTTGTGAGGCTGTGGCAGGTCTGGCTGTACTACAGTCACCCCTGAGCCCTGCCACCCAGTTGTAAGTCCACGCAGACATTGCCAGTGCCACCCTAAGCATTTCAGGTGGTGATGGGACCCTCCGATCGCAGTGCAACTCTCTCCAGTGCCATGTGGCAAACAGGAGTGGTGCCTCTGGGAGAGAGGAGGAGCATCAATATTCATAGTGCACAGGGATTCCCCTCCAGCTTGCTGTGCAGGGATCACCTATGCACATCCTGTATATAGGATGGTGAGGATGTGTGGCCTACAGGCAGGGTGTTGTGTCTTGGTGCCTGTGTTTGCAGTGCAGGAGGAGGAGCGGATGCTTTCTGGATTCTCTCTGCACCACACAACCCCTCTTTGCTTCTGGCCTGAGAGTTAATTCCCTTTCCAGCAGCTGGTGGATGCCCTGTTTGGTAGTTGGGGTGGGAGAAGTGCTGAGAACACAGGGATGCTTTAGTTGTTGCCGAGCAATCAGGGACTTTTCAGTTGTTCATCCTGACCTGCTAAGGAGAATCTCATAGAATCACAGAATCCCAGCCTGGTCTGGGTTGGAAGGGACCCCAAGGGTCACAGAGCTCCAACCCCCCTGCCACAGGCAGGGACACCAACCTCAGGCCTGGAGCTACACAAGGTTGCACAGGGCCCCATCCAACCTGGCCTTGAACACCCCCAGGGATGGGGCACCCACCCCCTCTCTGGGCAGCCCCTTCCAGCCCCTCACCACTCTCTCTGCAAAGAACTTCCCCCTGAGATCCAATTGAACCCTTCCTTCCTTCAGCTTCACTCCATCCCCCTTGTCCTGCCAGTGTCTCCCCTTGGAACAAGCTGATTCCCCTCCTGTTCCTCTGCTCCCTTCAGGGACTGGCAGGCTGCAATGAGGTCCCCCCACAGCCTTCTCTTCTCCAGGCTGAGCCAGCCCAGCTCCCTCAGTCTCTCTTCATAGGGGAGGAAGGGTGGGGGACACCCAGGGATCTGTGAGGGGACACAACTGGGACAGGTGACCCAAAGTAACCCAAGAGGGTATTCCATACCATGACATCATGCTCAGCATAAAGGGGGGCTGGTGAGGGAGGAACACATGGCTCCAGGATGTGCAGTTTGGAGATGGTCCATCTTTGGGATGGCTCTGAGCTGTGCAGTCTGAGTTGTGTGGTTCAGTGAGAAACTGCATCATGTAGCACCAGTCATGTAGATTTGTTAAGTCTTGGTGTTTTTTCTCCCTGCCTTTGCTGTCCCAGCACACTGCCCTTACCCCAGCCCATGGGGTTTGCCCCAGCTCCCTATTCTCCTCACCAGCCTGCTGAGGAGAGGGCTGAGTGAGCTGCCCCGTGCTGCTCAGCCACTGGCTGGGGCTGAACCACAGCAGCTTCTCTGTCAGAAAAATCTGCTTTATAATGTATTGATTGATTGATTCAGTCCCTGCCTGTGCAGTGCTTGTGTTGATCCCCTGCTAGAGGTGTGAATCTGTGGGGCAGAAACCCCCCTGGCTGAGGCTCCCAAGGGCACTAAAATCACAGACACCAACAGGACTCCAGCATCCTAAAAGAGAGTTAGCTTGCCAGATGTCAGCTGGTGGAGGAGCTGCTTTGTCCTTCACAGCTGGGGCTGCACCAAGCTGGATCAGGCCCCAGGATGTGCCCCTGAACACAATTGCTCCCATGAGCAAGGTTGAGGGTGGCACCAAAACACAATATTCAGGAGACAGGTGACATCTGGTCGATGGTCTGTATTGTGAACTGAAGGTCCAGCAACAGCTACTTCGGTTCTACTGTCTCTTTTGGTAAAGCCAGCCTATAGCAGCCTCATTTAATAAGTTAATTAAATTAAAAGAATGACTTATAAGCAGCTTTAAAGGTGCTTTAGTCATACAGCATGTGCTGTAAGATTGCTTGGTTGCACAACAGGCTAAAAGGCTTTTTCTTTTCTTTAGCTGAAAAATTCATTCCCTTTTTTTTAGAGAATGAATAAAATGACTGTTTTGACTTGGCTTAATGCTGCTCATTAATAAAACCTAACATTCAGTTATTAGAAGCATGTCTTTCTAATCCCTTTTTTCCTTTCCCTCCTAGGATGTTTGATGAGAGAATTTTTACAGGTAGGTTCTCCACGTTCTTTGGTTTATTGCCCCAAAATTGTATGATTATCCAGAGCAGCAGAGTTGAAATACTGTCACCTGCAAGCACTGAAAGGACAGCACATGTAGCTATGCTCAGTGAGGAGAATCACAGAATCCCAGCCTGGCCTGGGTTGGAAGGGACCCCATGGGTCACAGAGCTCCAACCCCCTGCCACAGGCAGGGACACCAACCTCAGGCCTGGAGCTACACAAGGTTGCCCAGGGCCCCAGCCAACCTGGCCTGCAACACCCCCAGGGACGGGGCACCCACCCCCTCTCTGGGCAGCCCCTTCCAGCCCCTCACCACTCTCTCTGCAAAGAACTTCCCCCTAAGATCCAATTGAACCCTTCCTTCCTTCAGCTTCACTCCATCCCCCTTGTCCTGCCAGTGTCTCCCCTTGGAACAAGCTGATTCCCCTCCTGTTCCTCTGTTCCCTTCAGGGACTGGCAGGCTGCAATGAGGTCCCCCCATAGCCTTCTCTTCTCCAGGCTGAGCCAGCCCAGCTCCCTCAGCCTCTCTCCATAGGGGAGCTGCTCCAGCCCTCTCCCCATCTTGGTGGCTCCTCTGACCCCTCTCCACCAGTTCCCCATCTTTCTTGTCCTGGGCCCCAGCTCTGGACACAGGATGCAGCTGGGGCCTCAGGAGGGCAGAGCAGAGAGGGACAATCCCCTCCCTGTCCCTGCTGCCACCCCTCTGCTGATGGAGCCCAGGATCCCATCGCCCTTCCCAGCTGCCAGAGCCACTGCTGGCTCATGGGGAGTTCCTCACCCACCAAGGAGCAGCCTTGGCCCTGCCCTATACCCCAGTGTGATGAGGTTGCCCTCTCCTAGCTTGGTGCCAGTGCTGTGTGCTCCTTCAAGTTTGAGTCAAGCAATCCCTGGGGTGTGAGGCTGGGCTGGCTCCCTGTGCTGGGCTGAGCTGCAGCTACAGGTAGCACACAGTGTGTGCCTGTGCTTTCAGGAGGACGGACAGTCACTGCTGGGTTCCTCACTGGTAAATCAGTCTCTCTCCTCTTCTGCCTGGGAAGAGCTGGCATCATTCAGTCCCTGGCTGTTTTCAAAAGAGAAACAATGGAAATCCATGTTTTTCAAGGACAAAACCCCAAGAAGGAAGGGGTTTCTTTGGCTTGCTTTGCCTTGGCCTTTCACTCCTTTTGGAGGTGGAGCTGGTTTGGTTGGTTGGAGCTGGAGGAGCCAGGCTAAGTGCTTTTTGGCACCTAAGACAGGGACTGGTGTGGTCCAACCCGACCCTCACTCCATTAGCTGCCTCTGTCCCACCACCCTGCTTACCTGCCTGAACTATGGCACTGCACCCCAATTTATCAGCACCCAGCCCTGCTCCGGGACTGTCTGGGCTTGGCTTGCAAGTAAAGACGTGTTTTGGGGTGGTTGTTTGTTGCTTTGGCTTTTTTTCCCAAGCTGCCAACCCCACACACTGGCAGCTTTCCCAACACCACCTTCTCCTCTGACATCTTCCCTGGCCAAATTAACCCCTCTGGTTCCATGACAGCCCCAAGGGTGCTCCCTGGGGGTGATGATGCCAGAGCCAAATTAACCCCTCTAGTCCCACAACAACCCCAAGGGTGCTCCCTGGGGGTGATGATGCCAGAGCCAAATTAACCCCTCTAGTCCCACAACAGCCCCAACCCCAAGGGTGCTCCCTGGGGATGCTGATGCCAGAGCCACACAAAAGAGCCATCCAGCAGAGCTTGGAGGGGGACCCACCTCCATGAGGGGGATGGGGATGGGGGGCAGTTTCTTTGTCTCCAGCCCCACAAATGACATTTTTCTCAAGAGATGGATTTTTTTTAAGCTTTCCCCCACCCCCCAAAGGGCTAAAGCACTGATTTATGTCTTGGGATGCTTGGATTTTCCTTGCAAATCCAGCGTGGCTGTGCAGTAGCAGGGGGAGGCATCACAAGCAGCAAGAGCTGCTGATGGATAAAGCACAGTGCTTTGAGCTTGGGGGTTTACATGGCAGGGTGGTGCAAGTGGGAATGAGGAGATGAGGAAGCAAATCCAGCAGGACTGGGGTGGATGATGGCACTTCCCCCTCCCTGCCTGGGCCCTGCAGGGCAACTAGAAGTGAAACACATTTCAACCTGGCTTTTTGTGATGTGCATCAGCACATCTGAGATGAAAAAAAAAAAGCAGCATCTGCTGAGTCAGGAGGTGCCATTTTTTGCAAAGACACTCTTTTTCTGAGCAGAGCTGTATTTTAAGTTGCCAACTGTGAAGTATCCCAAAGCTTCCCTGTACAGTTTTGCTCACCCTTTAATTAAAATCCCCACCACTGCTAGGAAACCTATTTTTGCTACTCCCCTGGGGAGCAGCTTCAGGCAGGCTCTGCTGCTGCAAGAACAAGATTTGGTCCATAGAAAGCACAAATTAAAAGGGGCCTTTTGGGCTGTCAGTAGATAAATAGTGTCTTTAAGGCTCTGTGTTGCTGCTGGTGCCATTGCCAGAGCCCTGCCCTTCCTTGCAGGCTGGAGCTGAAAGGGAAGAGGCTTCGTGTTCCCACGGATGGGACATGTTTGGGAGGGGTGGGGATGTCACGATGGCACTTTAACACCAGCAGAGAGCCTTTGGCAGCAGCTACTGAACAAGACACCTAGGTGGTTTCTGCAGCCTTGTGGCATAATTTCATTCCCTCCTTCCCCCTCCACGCTAATCCTTCAGCTTTTTGCTCACCTTCCCTGCCTGATTTTCATCTCCTACCCTGTTTTCAGATCACTCTTTTCATCTCCAAGGTCATTGCTGAGGCTTTGTTTCAGCTCCTTTCAGGTTGCTGAGGAACAGAGAAGGGAGAGAGGGTTTTTTTCCTGGTGACAGGATGCTTTTGTTCCCCTCAGCATTGCTTCAGCAGAGATTTCTCCCACTGCATGTGGGGCTTGGAGCTGCTGGGACAGCACTGCCTGTAACACACTGCTTTAGGCTTTGCTGAGCTCCCATCCCCTCCCTTGGGATAGGGCTCTGCTTGCTTTGGGGTTTGCTCCTGCAACGCTGGCCCATGGTCCTAGCCATGCCTGGGTTTCCTCACCCCTGCCCCACCTCTTGGCACCCTGTCCCAGCAACCAGCCCTTCCCAGAGGTGCTCCATCCCCAGCAAGGCTTCTTAGTGCACACTTAGTTACACAGAGGTTCAAGGAAAAGCCTTCCTGTTATTTTAGCATGTAAACCAGATTAAACCTGGGCCCTTCTCTGGGAGCAGGGGACTCCTGAAAAGCTGCCCCCTGCCCCAACCACAGCTCTGGGACTAGAGGGGGAACCAATAGAGGAGGCCAAGCTGCATTGTTGGCATCTCTGGTTGCTAACTCTGGTTTTGCTTTTCCTTCCCAACCTGCCCCATGGCACCTGACACCAGGAAGCAAATTCACCAAAGATCCAACCAAGCTGGAGCCCTCCAGCCCCCCTGGGGAGATCTCCCCTGAGCCGCACCGCGGGGCCGTGCTGGACCTGGCAGGGACCTCCCAGCCCAACAGCAGGTGAGTGGCACTCCTGTCCCCTGGCAGTGCAACCCCCTCCTGGAGTTATTGTGGAGGGCATTGATGTGTCCCAGCAAGCTATTGCTCTGCTGCTGGTAGGGTGATGCTTTCCTGCCCCCCCCAAGCCCCACTGCAGTGGTGTGGCTGGCACAGGAGGGCTCTGAGCACCCCCAGCATTTTGCCAGCCAAAATAGCAACGTTTGGAATCAGTGATTTGATCCAAAACTGATGGAATCAGGCTGTGCCCCCTGGGACTATCTGCAGGAGTGATCTCTGGTGTTAGAGCATGGCCTAAGGGTTCACCCTCAGCCAGCACCATAGCACAACATCCTGCTAATTCATAGAATCACAGAATCCCAGCCTGGTCTGGGTTGGAAGGGACCCCAAGGGTCACAGAGCTCCAACCCCCTGCCACAGGCAGGGACACCAACCTCAGGCCTGGAGCTACACAAGGTTGCCCAGGGCCCCAGCCAACCTGGCCTTCAACACCCCCAGACACGGGGCACCCACCCCCTCTCTGGGCAGCCCCTTCCAGCCCCTCACCACTCTCTCTGCAAAGAACTTCCCCCTAAGATCCAATTGAACCCTTCCTTCCTTCAGCTTCACTCCATCCCCCTTGTCCTGCCAGTGTCTCCCCTTGGAACAAGCTGATTCCCCTCCTGTTCCTCTGCTCCCTTCAGGGACTGGCAGGCTGCAATGAGGTCCCCCCACAGCCTTCTCTTCTCCAGGCTGAGCCAGCCCAGCTTGTAACAAGTGTTAATTGTTTATAAAGCTCACAGGGCTGTTAATAGCAGATTAACAGATGTTTTAATGAAGGTGGGGTTGTAGAGTTCAGCAGGGCAGGAGCCTTTTTATGACAGCACCTGTTTCTTGTACAGCTGTGCCACGAGCCAGGCTGGTGTGTAGCATGCTGCTGGGGCCTGGGCAGTGTGCAGCCCTGCTTTCCAACCTGTGCTGGGAGATCCAGCAGGGATCTTCCTTCAGGGCAGCCGTGATACTGACAGGCAAGGCTGTGCTGCAGGGAAGGGAGCCTTTTCCCAGCCCTGTCTGCAACAGATGGCTCTGCCATGGGTGGGTTGGGGTCTCCTCCTGGTCTCCCCAGTGCTGTTTCAGGCTTGTCCCCTCAGATGTGGTGCTGTGTGCCCCTGAGGCTGGGCTTGGCCTGGGTGGGGGAGCGTTAGAGCAGCGAGCAGGCCCAGCAATGCTCCAGGAGCTGCACTCACAGCTTTGGAGAGCAGAGACCTCTGGCACCCTCAGCCCTTGGGGCTGGCATGTCTCAGCCCTCTGTGTATCTGCAGCTTCAGAGGAGGGTTTGAGGGTCACTGTACCCCACGAGGTCGGGATGGCTCTTGCACAACCTTGCTGCCCTGCTGCAGCAGGACACCACCATGTCCTCACCTAGGCTTTATTTTGCTAAATCATAGAATCAGAGAATCCCAGCCTGGTCTGGTTTGGAAGGGACACCAAGGATCAGAGAGTTCCAACCCCCCTGCCACAGGCAGGGACACCAACCTCCAGGCCTGGATAAGTGGGCCAAGCCAAGTTCTTCTTGCCCTTTCCCCCATGGGTGTCACTCATGCCCCATGCCACGCCACAGTGATGTTCCCTGTGCTTAGCAAAGGCTGACCCCACTTCCTTGTACCTCTGGCTGACTGCAATACCAGCCCTCCCACACTGCAGACTGATGCAAGGCAGAGTCAACCCTGGACATAGGAAGGGGGTTAAGATGAGCACGTGGTTGGGCTGGCTTGCCTGGCCTGGGTCTCCATGGGTGGTGTTGCTTTGCTCTGGGTGGTGATGTTGTCTGTGTATTGAAATGGTCAGTGCTCAGCACTAATTGTCAGCCCTAAAGAAGCAACCCCAAATGCTGTGCTGCTAAAGCAGAGCTGTGGCACCACTCTGCCAGGAGGCTGGTGGCTGTGGCAGCCTTGGGGTGTCCGTGCTGGAGCAGCACTGGCTGAGTCACTCCAGCACCTTTCAGCAGTAGCAAGGTCAGTGCACCAGGTGAGCCACCCCCATCCAACCATTTAAACTAGGGTGGAGAATCATGGAATCTCAGACTCCCAGGGGTTGGCAGGGCCCTGGAGAGCTCCTGGGGTGCAACCCCCTGCCAAAGCAGCTCCCCAGCTCATACTGCACAGGTCGGCGTCCAGACGGGGCTGGAATCTCTCCAGAGATGGAGACTCCACACCCCCTGGGCAGCCTGTCCCAGGGCTCTGGCACCCTCACTGGGGAAAAGTTCTTCCTCTGCTCTAACTTGCAGCCATTGCCCCTTGTCCTGTCCCCACAGACACTGAAAAGGGGCTGGCCATTTCCCCCTGCAGCCCATCCTTCAGATACTGAGAAACATTCATCAGGTCCCCCCTGAGTCGTCTTCTCTCCAGGCTGAACAGCCCCAGCTCACTCAGCCTTTCCTCCCAGGGGAGATGCTCCAGGCCCTTCAGCATCTCCTCAGCCTCCTCTGGACTCTCTCCAGCACATCCCTGGCTGTTTGATCCCAGGGAGCCCAGCACTGGACACAACACTCCAGGTAGGGCCTGAGCAGGGCAGAGCAGAGGGGGAGGATCCCCTCCTGTCACCTGCTGCCCACACTCCTCCTGATGCCCCCAGGATCCCATTGTCTCTCTCAGCCCCAGGGCACACTGCTGGCTCATGGCCACCCTGTCATCTACCAGGACCCCCAGGTCCTTCTCTGCAGAGCTCCTCTCCAGCAGGTCACCCCCAGCCTGTCCTGATTCCAGCAGTTATTCCTTCCCAGGGGCCAGACTCTCCACTTGCTTTTGTTGACCCTCATCTGGTCTCTCCCTGCCCAGCTCTCCAGCCTGGCCAGGTCTCTCTGGATGAATCATACCCCATGAGGGCCTCTTTCTCCCCGCAGTGATGAAGGGGCTCCAGGTGAAAGCCCTGGCCAGAGACTCACCTGGACAGTGTCCTGAAGGTGCTTCACTGATGTTAAGGGGATTTCAACTTGAATCTCCAGGATGCCCAGCTCAGGCTGAGCTGTTTCTCTGCCAGCTCTTGCTCTCTGCACCTTGCTGAATCGCTCCATGTCTGGAGGTGTTTAGACTTGGGGGGCAGCAGAGCATCCGTTGCATGTGGTGTTCCAGGGAAGATGGTGATGCTTCAAATATCACTGGCCTCTAAACACACTGCAGGGCTGAAACCTGGCCTGGGGCTTCTTGTTTTCCCATTCATTCGTTAACATTTGCAATTAGGACACTTAATTTTTGCTGCAGAAGGTCCCACTGTGCAGTTAAATTGGTGTGACTGGAAACAAGGAGGTGGAAGGATGGGATGCTGAGCTGGTTTCTGCAAAGCAATAGGTACAAACCCAGGCCCTGTGTGTCTGCAGGAGCATGCTGCCTGCCAGGGTGGGAGCTGAGGTTTGCTGCTGCAGAGCTCTGAGGGCAGCTGAAGGCTCATGGTCCCCACACAGCCCTGCTCACCAACTGCAGGCCAGGCAGAGGTTGCAACAGTGCAGTAAAACTGCTTGTCAAGTCCCTCTGGGGGGGGAAAAAATAGGGGATTTAGGGGTGCTTTGTACCCAGCTGGATTCACATCACCCTCTTCATGGGGGTGCTTCGATGTGGAGCACACTGGGCTGGGCTGGACTGGCCAGCTTCCACTGGTGTGACTCTGGCAGGAACTGAAGGTCATCCCAGGGTCCCTGAGGATTTATGCTGTCTGTGTGTATACATAATTTGTGCTGTGTGTGTGCTTATTGCATTGGGCTAGGGCCCCCCAGGGTCCTCCAGGATCCCCCAGGGTCCCGTGCACCTCTGGTGACACAGGGAGTGGTGACCCGCAGCGGTGCTGCACAGCTGGCTCTGTGCTGCAGGGGAAACCTACAGCTCCCCAGCTCTCCCAGGGGGTATTCCAATCCCACTTTGTTCTTCCTACAAATGAGGAACCTCTGTTCATAGAATCACTGAGTCACAGAGTTGTAGGGGTTGGCAGGGCCCTGGAGAGCTCCTGGGGTGCAACCCCCTGCCAAAGCAGCTCCCCAGCTCATACTGCACAGGTCGGTGTCCAGACGGGGCTGGAATCTCTCCAGAGATGGAGACTCCACACCCCCTGGGCAGCCTGTCCCAGGGCTCTGGCACCCTCACTGGGGAAAAGTTCTTCCTCTGCTCTAACTTGCAGCCATTGCCCCTTGTCCTGTCCCCACAGACACTGAAAAGGGGCTGGCCATTTCCCCCTGCAGCCCATCCTTCAGATACTGAGAAACATTCATCAGGTCCCCCCTGAGTCTTCTTCTCTCCAGGCTGAACAGCCCCAGCTCACTCAGCCTTTCCTCCCAGGGGAGATGCTCCAGGCCCTTCAGCATCTCCTCAGCCTCCTCTGGACTCTCTCCAGCACATCCCTGGCTGTTTGATCCCAGGGAGCCCAGCACTGGACACAACACTCCAGGTGGGGCCTGAGCAGGGCAGAGCAGAGGGGGAGGATCCCCTCCTGTTACCTGCTGCCCACACTCCTCCTGATGCCCCCAGGATCCCATTGTCTCTCTCAGCCCCAGGGCACACTGCTGGCTCATGGCCACCCTGTCATCTCCCAGGACCCCCAGGTCCTTCTCCACAGAGCTCCTCTCCAGCAGGTCACCCCCAGCCTGTCCTGATTCCAGCAGTTATTCCTTCCCAGGGGCCAGACTCTCCACTTGCTTTTGTTGACCCTCATCTGGTCTCTCCCTGCCCAGCTCTCCAGCCTGGCCAGCTCTTGCTCTGGCTAGGAGCAGAGCATTTCCATAGCAATGGTCCACTGGGCCCAGAGTCCAGTTCCAGGGAAGGGGCAGTGCAGATGCTCCACACCCCATGGAGGGTCACACACTCCCCAGGGAAGGAAGCCCCCTTCCCAGGTTTCTCAGAGGAGAGGTTGGCTTTGCCCTGAAGCAGGAGAGTTGAAAACCCTTCCCAGGTCTCTGAGCTATAGAACTCTTTAGACCAGAGATCCCTTTCACCCAGACAGCACTGAGGAGGAATGTTTCAAGAGTGCTCCTGGCTTCCTTCACAGTGCCAGTTTGTTCTGCTGACGCTGCTGAGTGGCTTGAGGCAAGTGAGAAGTGCTTTTGAACATCTCCCTGAGCCAGCAGTGGATATCGTGCTGCCTCAGAAGGGTTTTCCTTCTTCCTGAAGGACCAACCTTATGGAGGAGTCCTGAGAATGCCAAGTAATCTCATTTGGATGCTGAACACCTTGTGTAAATCCCTGAGCATGGGAAGTTAACTGTAGATGTGAGTTTGGGAGAGTGCCCAGTGTTCAGGGGAGAAAAAGCTTTGGGCAGAATAAATATTTACCAAATCAATTGACTTTTTTTCCTTTCTCCCTATTTGCTTTAGCTCCATGAGTAACCACATGGCAATGATGCTTTATGCACTGCTCTCTGCCACAAAGGGATGGAGTTAACAAGGATTTGAGCTTGAAACCCCTCTTGCTTTCAGGAGCTCTCTGCTGCAGTTACATCCATTGGTGTCTAGAGGCAGGGCTGTGGTCAGTAGTGGTGCAGGACTGGGGAGGGTTTGGGACCAGGGCTTGGTTGCAGAGGAAACTACAGGCTGTGGCTGTCCCTTGCAGCCACAGATGTTGTGCTGCTGCTGAAATGGGTGCAGTGGCCCTAGGGACCCCTCCACAGCCCTTGCCTGGCATTGCAGGGGGTTCTGGTGTTTCTCCCTCCTGCCAGGTCAGTCCTCTGCACACTGCTGGGTTTTAAGCTTTCCTTTTGATTGCCCTTTGCTCACTTCTCATCTGCCTTTCCCTTCCAGGTCTGAGAAGTGTAGTGCTTCTGAAAGCTGTGAACCAGGTGAGGAATTATTTGTTTTCCTTGCAAAATAGAATCATAGAATCATTGGGGTTGGAAGGGACCTCAAAAGATCATTGAGTCCAACCCTGATATAGTGATATTGGGGGGGGAGGCACTAGGGAAAGCTGCCTGCAGAGTACCTTGCACATGTGACACCAGTTGCCTGGTTGCCCCATGGGGCAGTTCTCTCAGGGTTTTATCCCCATTTGATAGATGTGGAGATGAAGGGACATACCCTGTGACCCTTCCCCTGGGTCCCAAAAGTGCATAAATTGAAATAACAAGACTTAAGAAATGCCTAAATGCAGTGCTAAGGGAAATCTCTAGTCTTGGAGCTCCCTTCTCCCTAAAAACCTGAAAGAAATCCATGGTGTTACTGCCCTGAGGACTGCAGGTGAGAAGGAAGCACTTCTCCCTTGGTTTGGGTGCTTGGCCCCATTGAATCAGCACCAAAGCCATGCTGAACCTCACTCTTCTGCCTGCCCCAGCTGCAAGCTGTAACTCAGCACCTTACTGAATCAGTCCCACCCTAAATGAGGATCTTTATCTGGAGATAAGAGCCAGCTGGGCTGAGCACCACATGCAGCATCTTCCTGGGATGGGCTCTGTGGGATGGCCATGCCAGTGCAGGCTGTGGTGAGGCTCTGAGCCACACTGAATTTTGCTGGCTGTGCCCTGGTGGGATGTGGCTGTGGATGGCATTCCAGGAGCATCCCTCTGCAGAGGGGCTTGTCTCAAACATGCATTTGGGAGTATTAAAAGTGCCTGGAGTGCCTGTGGGGATGGGTCCTCCTGCATCCCTGCCAATGCTTGTTGATGACCCAGGGTGTTTTAAGCAAAGCAAGTCAGGGAACAAGCACATGATGAGGGCTGATGGCCAGTCTGAGGGCACTGGCAGCTCCTGCCAGCTGAGCTGTGTGCAGAGGCCATGCCTGCAGGCAGCCTTTGAGTCCCTCCATGCCACCTGGGCATGATGCTTCTGGGCCATTGGACTGAAGCCTTGTTGCTGTGGGATGCCCAGCTGGCACTGTGGTTTCCCTGCCTGCACTGGTGGGCAGACACAGCTCTGCTGGCTCCTGTCTGTGGTTTGTCTTTCCCTGGTAGGTACCTCAGGAGAGCTGGGTGGGATCAGGCAGATCAAAATCGAGCCAGATGAGCTGGACATCATCCAGATCACTGTGCCAGGTAGGTGCTGGGGTGCCCCCTGTGTGCAGTGTCTCCATGTGTTGCTTTGAGGAGTGTGGGGGGTGTCTCCTGAGCACAGGAGGTCCCCCTCTGCCCATGCAATCACCTTGCTTCACCAAAGATCATTTCAAGGGGCTTATTGGGAATCAGTAGGTTTCCTGGGGGTGGTGGAAGGTGGTTGAGGGCTTGCTCTTGTTTCTCTCTCTCCTTCATGGCTTTTATATGTTGCCTTTCCCCTGGAAAAAACAAGTCTGGTTTGCTGCTTTCCTTCACACCGTGGGCTTGGAGGATCCCAGGTGTCCAGTGTGGGATGCTTTTGATGGGTGCTTAATTTAGACAAGCCAGCCTGAAGACTTTGTAAGAACAGGTTCAGTATTAAGCATGTGCTGAATTAGGTGATGCTGATGTTCCTCCCAGAGAGACCAGTGGTGCTGGAGACAAGCAGTTGGGTTCTTGAGAGGAAGCCGGGAGGGTCATTTTCCACTTAGCTGACCTAGACAGCACAGTAAATGGTAGGATGATCCTCAGGGTTTAATGAGTGGCTAGTTAGCACTTTGCATTTTCAGTGTGCTTTCCAAACATTAATTAATCATCTCACCAGAATGAGGGCAGCAACAGGACTCCTGATGGGCCTGAGGGCGAGCGATGCTGGGACAGCAGTGACACCTGCCACCCTGGTGTGATCTCTTGCACCCCAGTTGTAGCAGTCCCCTTAATACAGTGAGACCTGGGGAGTCACTCCAGGGTTATTGTAGAATGGACTTAACAGATGGTTGATACAGGGGCAGCAGAAGGAACGTGGTATTGTGGTAGATCAAACACTTCACATTTCAACTTGGCAGCTAATGGAAGAGAAGGAAGGTAATAGACCTGGTGAGCTGGCAGTGCCTGGGAGCAGGAGGAGGAGGAGGAGGTATTATCATTTCTCCAGTGCTGGGTAGATCACACTTTCAAGTCCAGAGTCCACCTTTTCTTACCTTATTTGAAGACAGAGTTCAATCAGAGGGAGTACAGCTCAGGGCAGCAAGGAGGATGAATAGAAAAGAGGTGCTCACCTACAGGGAGAACTGGATGAAACTGGGATTATTTATCCTGCCAGGTGATGATAAAGGAGTGACCTGATTAAGGTATTTAAACTAGCTGAAGGTTTATTTAAAGCTCAATTTGGATAGCTCTTTGAGGGCATTGGAGAGCCTCGTGTTAGGGGAGACAGGTTAAAATGAAGAGGCCATACAGCTCATGTAAGGGAAACCCAGGGAGGTGTGAATCTGGGGAGGAAGACAGCATTAGTGGGATGGTTTTCCCATGGTGGAATAGCTAAGTCCAGCAGCATTAACTTGTGAAGTCAAAATCAAGTGTCTGGGTGGAATTAAACCAAGTGGATCCTTTGGAACTGTTTTTGCTCTTCACCTTCTGCAGAGGGTAGGAGAAACTTCTGCTGAGAGGTCACATGAGTCACTCCTCTCATTTTTGGGTGGGATTCTTTTGGGGGGTTCTTAATGAATTAAAATCACCTGAAAATAACCCTGTGCCACACTGCAACTGCAGCACAAAGCAGCTCGGGAGGTTCACTGCTGGTAGTGTGACAGTCCCTTCCCTGGAGTCACAGAATCCCAGCCTGGTCTGGGTTGGAAGGGACCCCAAGGATCACAGAGCTCCAACCCCCTGCCACAGGCAGGGACACCAACCTCAGGCCTGGAGCTACACAAGGTTGCCCAGGGCCCCATCCAACCTGGCCTGCAACACCCCCAGACACGGGGCACCCACCCCCTCTCTGGGCAGCCCCTTCCAGCCCCTCACCACTCTCTCTGCACACAACTTCCTTCACATTCATTCCTCAATCACAGCTAGGTGCTAGGAGAAGCCTGGGGGGTACAGTTCACATGTTTCAGGGACGAGCTCTGGGTGATCCTGGGGAGGCAGATGCACCCCTGGAACAGCTCCTGGTGCAGGGCTGTGGTGTGCAGGGTTCCAAGGGCTGGAGAGCCCTTTCCTCACCTCCTGACAATGGGCCCAAACCCCTCTGAACCTTGTTCTGGGGATGGTGCCCCCCAGCCCCTCTCCCAGCACTGGAACAAAAGCTGCCTGTGGGGTTCTGTCCGCAGACCGATCGCCCGGTTCGGAGGAGCTGCACGATCCGCTACCCCCGAGAGTGGCCTCAGAGGAGTCGAGCTACATCCTAGACACAGGAGCAGGTACCAGAACTGAAGCATCCAGGAGGCTGCACGGGCGCACAGGAGTTTCTGTGTGGGTCAGAGAAGTGGAAAGGCCATTCATGAGCCAAGGTGATGGAGTCAGGACCCGCTTCTGGAGTCCTGGCCTCAGCCAGGCCAGCTGGGAGCTCTGGTAGACATACTGGTAGCTTTTCCAGCACTGCTGCTCCTTCCCAGTCTCTTTCCATCCCCAGCTCACTGCAAACCCCATCTCCTCTGCCCAAATTTACCCTAGGAGATTTGTGCCAGCACTGCAGCTGCTCTCATTTGTGCTGGGTGCTGGGTCTTGCCTCTCCCAGAAGCCTCCACTAAAGGGTGGGCAAACCTCTTGGATGGAGTAGATGGGTTTCCTGTGCTTAGGAAGCTCCTACGTGATGCTGCCAGCCTGAGCCTGCTCTGGGGATGTGTGCTCAGAGCTTAGCAAGGGGAGGGGGTGGTTGGGTGGCTGCAGGGGATGCAGACACCTCCTGCTCATAGCTGGACTGGTTTTGCTGGCACTGGCCACCACTAACCCTCCTCTTCCTCAGCAGGGACAGAGAAGGGGTCCAGCGAAGAGTCACGGCACGAGGAGAAGCAGATGGAGGGAGCAGGTGAGTGTGTGAAGGACCTTGAGCACTGCCTGATCACTCCAAGATTTTGGAAGGAAGGATGGAGATGGGTGTGTTTGGGTTGGGGTTCCTAGGCTTCCTCCCTTCTTGGCAAAGCATCCAGCCTCTGAAAAGCTCAGCATGGAAGGGCACTGCCTGCTTCTTTGGCTCTGTCCTCCCTTCTCTTGCCTGGATTTACTTCTTCCCCTATTTTTCCCCCCCTTGCTGCTAGCACAGCTCTGTGGCAGGTGCATCTCTGCCCTTCCTCGTTCAGGGAGGAGTTTGGAAGCAGCTGCCAGAGGACTGGCACTGCTCTGGGCTGTGTGAAGCATTGCACAGCCAGCTCTACCAGAGGTCAGGGGGCTGCTGGCCTTCACTGTGCCTTGCTTGTCCTGGGGGCAGCTGGTTTCTCAGTGCATTTCTCTCTCTCTTTTTTATTTTTCTCTTCTTTCTTTTAGCAGATGGCATAGGGGATGTTTTAAGTCATTTGAGGAAACAAGTTGAAATCTTGTTCAACACGAGATACGGTAAGATGGTCATTAACACACGCTCATCATGCTGAGTGCTGGCCTCTGCCACAGGGAAATGTCACCTACCATTTCCAAAGCAGCAGCTGAGTAAAGGTGCAATCTGATTTGTTCATTTGCTGTCTTTCTGGGCTTACAAATGCATTTGAAATCTCCCTGGGCCTTGTTATTGCTGCTCTTCCCCTTAGTTTCCTCAGTGCCTTTTCACTGACTGCAGCCCAGGAATTGCTGCTGTGACCTTCAGCCTTCTTCCCACAGAGGGAAGGACCAAAGTGGTTCCCCCCACCATCACTTGAAATATCAGAGAGGGTTTTCCACCCAGGGTGGTCATGGTGGGGCTCAGGAAGGCTGGTGGGCCCCCTGGCACCAGGGGCTGGCACTTGGCATGTTCTGCTCACCCCTTTTTAGAAAGGTTATTTAACACAGGAGAAAATTGAGGTGTGTTTTTGAGAGCTGGCAGAAAGCTTCTGCCACTGCCAGGACCAGGAGATGTGGCTCTGCCTGCTGGTCCCCAAAAGGCAGGGACAGAGCTGAGCTGTGGCCCCTGGACTGGGAGGGAGAGCTTTTTATGCCTGGGAAAAAGGAGAAGGGCTGGGATGCTCTCAGGCAGGGTTAGGCACTGGGGATGCAGCTGGAACAGCTGGCAGGGTGATGACCCTCAATGTACCCCATGATTTAGTAGCAGACTGGGAGTCCTCACTCCCACTCATTGGATTTGGTCCTGGTTTTCCACCTCTGGCCACACATGGCTGCTTGGCACTGGCTGTCCAGCTCATTTGGCAATACAGCAGAGCAAGGGGAACCCTCACCATGCCACACTGCACAGGCTGGCAGGGCACCTCCAGCTACCTTCCTCACCCCCTCATCTGGCAGAGGGACATCCCTGTAGGTATATACCCACCAGCACACCATCTCACTGCTGCTTTGACCCAATGTGGAAGCCCAGCAAACTAACGAGGTCTGGTCCCCACGCAGCGAAAGCCATAGGAATATCAGAGCCAGTCAAAGTTCCCTACTCCAAGTTCCTGATGTACCCTGAGGACCTGTTTGTTGTGGGCTTGCCAGAGGGCATCCTGCTGCGGCGCCCCAACTGCTTTGGGATTGCAAAGCTAAAGAAGATCCTGCAAGCAAGCAACAACATCCAGTTTGTCATTAAAAGGTAAGGCAGGTGGAGTGGCTGTCTCCTGGGGAGGATTTTTCTGCTCAGAGCTCCTGCTGCTGTACAGCATCTTGGGGAGCATCCATCACTTGGTCACCTTCAATAAATTTGCTTGATTAGAAGCAACTAAGGGTTGTTGCTTTGTGGGTGCCATCTCTGAGAGGCTGCTGTGGTGTTGTCACCTCTCCCTTGATGTCTTTTGAGGTTTTAACCCTCTTTTCTGATGGTTTGCCCACAGCAGAAAGGAGCATCCAAGGGTGAATGAGAGGATCCAGAGTCTTTATCCTTCTGGGTGCTCAGATGGGGGGCAGGGAATGGGGTTGGGAGCCATGGAGGGTTTTCATATGGGAAGTGGCTCTGGCTGAGGCCCAGGTGCACACATGGGATGCTGCTGGCATTGGGCAAGATGCTGTCCTTGCACTGGAGATGTCACAGGAGCTGGAGGGGTTGTGAGAAGCCACGACCAATGTAGCATCACGTTGCCCTGAAAGAGGGAACAGATCCAGCAGAGGTGGATTCAAAAATGTCTTTAGGTGTTTGTGAGGTTTCTCACCCAAATGGCAATTCAGCCTCCCTTGCAGAGGAGAGGGCTGATGCAGCTGGTGTGGTGGGGCTGAAACAGGAAATCAGTGTTGGGATCGCAGAGATTTTGTGGCATCAGACCAGCAGCTCCCAGGCCAGCCTGACCACGCTCTGGGCTTTCTCCCATCCCCATCCCAGACCTGTTTCTCTGAGATGCAGCTTCAGTGTGGCTTGTAAGGAGCCCTGCTATCACCTCACTGTGGGGGGTTTAGCATTAGATACCCAAGTGACAATTCTAGGAGCCAACTGTATGTTGAAAGGAGCTGTGAACAGCTTCTCCCATCCCTGAGAAACAGGCAGGACCATCTCCTAAAAGTCTCTACCTGCTGATTTAAGCTGCTCAGCCATCACCAGCTCCATCTCACCCTGAGGAGCATCACATCAGCTTGCTAAAGAGTCTGTTGGCATGAAAATGATTTCCAAAGTTCCCCTGGCTGCATTGCAGGAGCTTTAAAACTGCATTAGCCAGGTAGGTGAGGGAGCTGTGGCTGTAGGAACATTGTCCTGGGGGGTTGCTGGAGCAGCAGGATGTTGCTGCCTGGGGGAGCTCACACACCTGCCCTCTGCTTTTTGCTGTCTTCCAGACCAGAGCTGCTGGCAGAGGGTGTAAAGGAGCCTGCGTCGGACAGCCCGGCAGCCAAAGGTAGGCTGCGGGACGCCCGGCAGCCGGGCCGTTAAGGACTAGGTAGGAGAGGAGTGAGAGCGTTTCCCTACAGCTCATCTCTTGCCTTCCCTCCCCACCTCGGTTTTTTGGGCTGGAAACCCCCCCTCCTGTGTGTCCCTCTTGGCAGCACTGCAAATCCTCATTCCTCTTATGTTCCCTGTCACAGCCACCAGCGAAAGGGACTCGAGCGAGGCGCTGCTGGAGGACGCGGTGAAGAGACAGGGCTTTCAAGGTGAGGGCCTGGGGGCATCTCGGGGAGGGGGGGGTTGAGGCAGAGTCTCCAGCCCACTGTGGAGACTGCAGAGTGCAAACAGATGTGGGATGGGAGTTGTGTAGGGCATCAGGGTTCTGTGGCTTGGCAGGGGATGGGGGGGAGGAGAGGAAGAGGTGGGTGAAGGATGGGAAGGACAGCCAGCCAGAAGCCAGGATGCGCAGCCGGGGCAGGCAGTCCCATAGGTCCAAGGAAGAGGTTTGAAGCACTCTGGATGGTGCCCTAATTAACCAGCTTTGCTTATCTCCCTGCCTGACCTTGTGGGATGCATAATTAAGTCTTCCAAGCCTCAGAGTTTGCCTTTTCTGGGGCTTTTTCCACTTGAACCATGTTTGTAGAAGCACTGCTGCTCGGTGTGCACCTGCAACCAGCACAGCGGCTCCACTGGGGGGAAGGAGTGATGGGGAGATGCTCGTGGGCTCAGGGACAGTGCTGCCCTGCTCGAGCATCCCTCTCCTTGGCCAGGGCAGGCTTCTCAGAGAGAGGGTCAGAGGCTTTTCAGAAAGGCTTTGGAGGATGTTTTGCTTTAATGCTGGTAATTATCACGACTGAATCTGCGATTTCATGTGGTTTTTATTCTTAGCAAACAAGCAGGGGGAAAAGAAACATATTTCTGTTTAGATTATTTTTAAGGGCTTTGAATGGCCCACTCTAGAGATTAGCTAATTGCAAGATAAGGACTTTCCTATAATTAGAAAAATGGCATTACTTAAAAGTCACAGAGTGCCTTTTAATTTACCAGCAGAAGGCCATAATTGTTTCTTTATTTTACAGAAAATTATGATGCCAGGCTTTCCAGAATAGACATTGCTAACACGCTGCGGGAGCAAGTCCAGGACCTGTTCAATAAGAAATATGGTGAGAAACCAGAGGGGGAGCTGGTTTTATTCCCACCTTACCCCCTCCCAAATTTTTTGCTCCCTATCCCTCCCTTCTACTCCAGATTCCTCTTTGCCAGATCATAGAATCATAGGGGTTGGAAGGGACCTCGAGAGATCATCGGGTCCAACCCCCCTGCCAAATCATAGAATCATAGAATGGCATGGGTTGGAAGGGACCCCAAGGGTCACAGAGCTCCAACCCCCCTGCCACAGGCAGGGACACCAACCTCAGGCCTGGAGCTACACAAGGTTGCCCAGGGCCCCATCCAACCTGGCCTTGAACACCCCCAGACACAGGGCACCCACTCCCTCTCTGGGCAGCCTCCCCAGCTCATACTGCACAGGTCGGCGTCCAGACAGGGCTGGAATCTCTCCAGAGATGGAGACTCCACACCCCCTGGGCAGCCTGTCCCAGGGCTCTGGCACCCTCACTGGGGAAAAGTTCTTCCTCTGCTCTAACTTGCAGCCATTGCCCCTTGTCCTGGCCCCACAGACACTGAAAAGGGGCTGGCTGATTCCCCCTGCATCCCCTGCTTCAGATAATTATAGACATTAATTAGGTCCCCCCTTAGTCTTCGCTTCTCAAGGCTGAAGAGTCCCAACTTACTCAGCCTATCCTCACAGGGGAGATGCTCCAGGCCCCTAATCATCTTTGTAGTCCTTCTCTGGACTCTCTCCAGGAGATCCCTGTCCTTTTTAAACCATGGAGCCTAGAACTGGACACAATACTCCAGGTGGGGCCTGACTAGGGCAGAGCAGAGGGGGAGGATCCCCTCCTGTGACCTGCTGCCCACACTCCTCCGGATGCCCCCAGGATCCCTGATGCTTTCTCTCACCTCCCCCTTGAGTGTCTGGCAGCTTGTGGGGCCGGGGAGGGAACGGGAGGTCTGGGATGGCACCTGGGGAGCCTGTGATAGAGAGCACTTTGCAACCATTCCCACTGTGTGGGACACAGCCCTTCCTGGATGTGTTCTGGGTTGGTTGGGGCTTTTTTTTAACTCCCTCTCCATGAAGAACAACACTGGTAAATTTATTAGTGGAGAACTGTGGATCAGGGGGAGCGCAGGGCCGTGGCAGGAGGTGGGAAGGGGATAAGGAAGGGCTGAAAGTGCTGGGGGATGAGTAGATGCTGCTCCTCCTGCCTCAGGGCACCTGCCCAGGCTCTGCAGGGCATTCCCTTCCTGCCCAGGCATTGCTCCTTATCAGACAAGGCAGGGAAACGCTCTTCTCTCCATTTTCTAGGCAGGAGTAAGACTTGCCCAGGTTCCTGCAAGAACAATTAAGTGCAAAGAAATACATAAGCTCAGTCATAGAATCCCAGCCTGGTCTGGGTTGGAAGGGACCCCAAGGGTCACAGAGCTCCAACCCCCTGCCACAGGCAGGGACACCAACCTCAGGCCTGGAGCTACTCAAGGTTGCCCAGGGCCCCATCCAACCTGGCCTGGAACACCCCCAGACACGGGGCACCCACCCCCTCTCTGGGCAGCCCCTTCCAGCCCCTCACCACTCTCTCTGCAAAGAACTTCCCCCTAAGATCCAATTGAACCCTTCCTTCCTTCAGCTTCACTCCATCCCCCTTGTCCTGCCAGTGTCTCCCCTTGGAACAAGCTGATTCCCCTCCTGTTTGCATGCTCCTGCAGCCAGACCTCAGAGGGGCAACATACCTACAGAGTTATCTCCAAATAGCATCTCAAAGCAAAAAGCAGCAGCTTTCCATCCCTCTTCCTGCGCTGCACGGGGGCCATCGTACAGGGTGGTGCTTCTCCTTGCTCTCACCAGCTGAGCTGTGGGGTGTGTGGCTGCCTTGGGCCCACCCTGCTCCCTGAAAGTGTTGATCCTTGATCCAACCCTTGGTGTGGTGCCTGGAGCAGCCTGCTCATGCTCTGGCAGGGCTGGAGCCAGAGCCATGGTAGAACTGGCACCACACACACTTACTGCTTGCTTCCTGCTCCCTTCTCTCCCAGGTGAGGCCTTGGGGATCAAATACCCTGTGCAAGTGCCATACAAGCGGATCAAGAGCAATCCAGGGTCGGTGATTATAGAGGGGCTGCCCCCTGGGATCCCCTTCAGGAAGCCATGCACCTTTGGCTCTCAGAACCTGGAGAGGATACTGGCCGTCGCCGATAAAATCAAGTTCACCGTGACGAGGTGCGTGGTGAGAGGTGTCAGCAGGGCGTGGAGAGGAGAGAGCCAACCTAAATGCACCCCCAGCTCTTCCAGCCCCACTGGGGCAGGGCTCTAAATACTCTAAACGCTCCCCAGACAGCAATGAAGTCTAATGATTTAACAGGAAGGAGGGAGCCACAAAATCGAGAGCCCTGCTCTTTCCTCCTGGGAGCTGCCCAGAGAGGTGCTGGGGAAAGCACTGGCAGGAGAAAGTGGTGCAGACAAAACCAGGCTGAACAATCCCAGCTCCTTTCTGGGAGGCCTGAGATAGGAATGATGTTGTTTGGGTTATTGCTGGTGCGAGGCAGCGCTCGGGGTCCCACAGCTTGGAGAGGCACCAGCAGTCTGTGGCAGGGTCCTGTGGCTTTGGTAGCCAAAGGGGATGGGTGCCTGTGGGAGGGGAAGGCACTTTACTGGTGTATCACTGTGAGACAGGGACTGGTTTGAAGAGTGGCTCCATCACCCTCTTACTGGGCCACACCCCCCATCATCTTACCAATGGGGTGCATGCTGCCCTGAGCAGGACCACAGGGACCCCATCCCCACAGAGCCCCTGCCAGTCCCACACGAGCCATGGCACAGCGTGTGGGGGACAGGCTGATCCTCACCCTCCCTGGGCTCTGGGAGGATGCTTGGTCCAGACATGTTGGCTTCCCAGGGGTCTTTCATTTTAAACCCTCCTTTTTTCCTCATTTTTTGCAGGCCTTTCCAAGGACTCATCCCCAAACCTGGTAAGTGCTGATGCCTTTTTGCTTAAGTGATGCAGTGGCCAAGTGTTTAGCAGTGTTCAGGGACTTGTAAGCTGTGGATGGCAAGCATTAATGTTGTCAGCTGGAGGAAGGGTGCCCCTGACCCCACTGTCCTGGGCTTCCCACTTGGCTTTTGTTGTTGTTTGGGGTGTTTGCAATGTTCCCCTGACTGAGCCAGTGGGCCTCAGCATCATCCATTGATACTGCTCCCCTTTGCCTTGAAATGGCAGCATTTTTTAAGAGCTGATGTAGGCCAGGGATCTGGGTTCTGCATGGAAGAAAGCACCCACCTTCTTAAGCCTTTTCTTAAAATAAATAAGTGGTGCAGCAAGCTGGGGGGTTCAGTGGTGAAGGAGGGTCGTGGAAAGGGGGTGATTAACCACAGGGGCTGCAGCAGTGTGGCAGTGACAGCCCTCACCAGCTCACAGGCATCCCACATGTGGATGCACCAGGGGAGATATGGGAGAGAAGAGGGTGGGGGTGTCCAGGGTGCTCTCCAAACCCATCCCAGATCTGCATCCTTCCCCATGCATCGCTGCAGTAGCTCTGTCTCTCACTTCTTGGCTGCTGAGAAAAAAAGAGCTGCATGAGAGAGAAATGTGGGTACAAACCTGCCTTGTTTTAACTGTCTGTGATTACAAACTGTTGGAAGAGCACAGATGGGTGCAGAAAATGTTCTCATCCTTATTGGTGGCTTCCCATTTCCTTGGCTGGCCTCCATGGGGATGGCACAATTTAGGGAAGACAAATCTGACAGAGGGGAAAACATTTCTGTGCCCTTATTGGGAACAGCAAAGAGGTGTTAGATGCCTGAGAGGGCTCTAACAAAGGGGGAGCTGTCTGAGAAACCCAACCCAGGGTATGGTCCCTGTGTATGGCCCTGCCAAGATGATGGGGTGGTCATAGAATCATAGAATCACAGACTGGTCTGGGTTGGAAGGGACCCCAAGGGTCAAAGAGCTCCAACCCCCTGCCACAGGCAGGGACACCAACCTCAGGCCTGGAGCTACACAAGGCTCCCCAGGGCCCCATCCAACCTGGCCTTCAACACCCCCAGACACGGGGCACCCACCCCCTCTCTGGGCAGCCCCTTCCAGCCCCTCACCACTCTCTCTGCAAAGAACTTCCCCCTAAGATCCAATTGAACCCTTCCTTCCTTCAGCTTCACTCCATCCCCCTTGTCCTGCCAGTGTCTCCCCTTGGAACAAGCTGATTCCCCTCCTGTTCCTCTGCTCCCTCCAGGGACTGGCAGGCTGCAATGAGGTCCCCCCACAGCCTTCTCTTCTCCAGGCTCAACCAGCCCAGCTCCCTCAGCCTCTCTCCATAGGGGAGCTGCTCCAGCCCTCTCCTCATCTTTGCAGCTCCTCTGACCCCTCTCCACCAGTTCCCCATCTTTCTTGTCCTGGGGCCCCAGCTCTGGACACAGGATCCAGCTGGGGCCTCAGGAGGGCAGAGCAGAGAGGGTCCCCTGAGACCTCTGGATTTTGGCCTTAGCCTGCCAGTCTGTAGGTGCTATGCTGCAAGGTCCCAGCTCCCATTGGCTGGAGGATGCTGGACCAGAGCTCTGGTTTTCCCCAGAACTGCACTGGAGTGAGCCAGGGGGGTGTCTGCTCCTCCAGCCACATCTTGTCTTCCCCTTTCTCCCCCATAATGGGTGTAATGAACATTAAGAGACGCTGAGCTGACACAAATCACACCATTAAGAAGGGAGCACATCAGAAGGCAAAGCCTTCAGCCTGCCAGCTGGCCTGGCAGCACAGCCTGATAGAGAGAGATGTAGGGGAAATTGGTTTTCTTTTTGATGTACAAGAGGTTTTTTTCCTCCCTTCTCCAGCTGAACACTCCCACTGTGGGATAGGATAGCCCATGCTAGCACAAACCCAAAGTCCCATTTCATTCTATGTATTGTGGTACCCAAGCAGGCTCAGGAGGAGGTCTCAGCATCCCTGCCAGGCTCAGGGCTCTGTGCCCTCTCCTCCCACAGAGGTTTTAAATAAGAGCAGTCACAGGTGAAGGGGTTTTTTTTTCATCCTTGACGTCTCAATTCCTTATAGACTATTTCACATATTTGCTAAACCTTCAGAGGCAATTCCAGGACTTATTCTCTAGTAGTCAGACCACTGGGATGTCTCCTTGAGGAAAAGGCTATTTGTATTTTGCCCCCCAAAAAATCCCCATTGACAGCAATTAGCCTCTCATTTGCTTTTCCACCCCATTACACCAAAGAGGATGGTGGTAACAAAGTGGTACATTCACTGCCTTGGCTTGGATTGCTTTTCATCTGCCTTAACACAATTAATGATTTCCAACTAGCCAGACATCATTAAAAATTTAAATTGAAGAGTATTCCTTTTACCTCAATCTTGTGTAGTAAAGTCCTGCCATGTAAAATGAAGAGCAGCAGCTGAAGGGCATGCTTGGCATTACAAGAAAATCAATGAAAATCACTTTTATTTCACAGAGGAGTGTTCAAATGAAAGCAAGAGTTACTCCCAAGCAGGATGGCATTGCACCAGTATCTAAAAGCTGGAAAGCCCAGGAGCTGGCTGCATAAATATACAGGAGGTTATGGGGTTTGTGGATAATTTTCATAGAATCATAGAATGGCATGGGTTGGGAGGGACCCCAAGGGTCACAGAGCTCCAACCCCCTGCCACAGGCAGGGACACCAACCTCAGGCCTGGAGCTACACAAGGTTGCCCAGGGCCCCAGCCAACCTGGCCTTCAACACCCCCAGACACAGGGCACCCACCCCCTCTCTGGGCAGCCCCTTCCAGCCCCTCACCACTCTCTCTGCAAAGAATTTCCCCCTAAGATCCAATTGAACCCTTCCTTCCTTCAGCTTCACTCCATCCCCCTTGTCCTGCCAGTGTCTCCCCTTGGAACAAGCTCATTCCCCTCCTGTTCCTCTGCTCCCTTCAGGGACTGGCAGGCTGCAATGAGGTCCCCCCACAGCCTTCTCTTCTCCAGGCTGACCCAGCCCAGCTCCCTCAGCCTCTCTCCATAGGGGAGCTGCTCCAGCCCTCTGAGCATCTTGGTGGCTCCTCTGACCCCTCTCCACCCGTTCTACATCCTTCTTGTATTGGGTGCTCCAGATCTGGACACAGATTTTGGCCAAGAAGTACAGATTTTAAGGAAAAAGAGACATTTAACTTTTTTTTTCCAGTCATTTTGCCATGATTTTAGTTGCCTTTAGGTTCATTTACAGGATTTAATTGGCTTTTAAGAAGTGACACACCTCCTGTGTTGCCAACAGCATCCCAACTAACTGTAGGACCATGGAGGAGCAGCCTCCTTACCTCTCTCTTTTGGGGACACCCAGGTTTTAGGTGCAAAAGAAGCTGATAAAAGGATTTCAATATAACCTGAGTGCCCAGCAGGCTTTTAAATCAAGATTATCTGTCATTTCTCTGTTGTGATGGTGTCTCCCTGGTGATGGGTGGCCATGGGGGGTGATGCTGCTGGTGCAGAGGTGCCTGGCGGGGGAGGGGGTGTGCCTGCAGGGATGCTGGTTGCAGAAGCAGGTGGTTTTGGGGAGAATCAGGCTGGGTTTAGGGGAATATTATTTCTTTTAACAAAGCCAGCATTGCTGCCCAGAGCCTGGAGGAGATCAGTGCAGGTTTGCAGCTGCTTTTGAAGGTGGGATGATGGCCTGAAGGTCACCACTGCCACTGACAGCACTCTTACCCACCTGGCTCCCCAAGGACTCCAGCCCAGGAACACAACCCTCCTGGCATTCAGAGGTTTCTCTTTTCATTTCCAGCTTCTTTTTCTCCCCACCACTGGTCTCTGCTCAGCAAAAAGACCTTCAAAATCCCTTATTGAAAGCAGAATGATCTCTTGACACTAAAACAGAAGCGTGTGAGAAGCAGGGATGCTCCAGCACTACAAACACAGCACTTAGCCTTTCTTTTCTTCTTTTCCTGAGGCAGAGAGATACAAAACAGGCTTAATTTGAGCCTTTGGAGAAAGAAAAAATCAAGCATAAGTAATCTAGCACACACACACACACAAATCTTTCTGTATGTTAATTTTTCTGTGCTTTGATTGAAAAATGTACACCAGCTCCATCTGTCCTATTCCCCAAACTCCCCACCACCCTGATAGATTATTTCCCACACTCCAATTAATAAAGTAGGGCAGGCAGTGTTCTTTAATTAAAAAAACACCACACATCCAGGCATCCTTTTTATATTATTATTTTTTTTAATCACAAGAGCACCATCCTCTGCAAGACTTTGATGAGATGTGCCTCGTGCTGGAAACTCCTAGCAAGAGAAAAAGGAAAGAGGAAAGCACTTGATGGGGCAGTGATGGGAGCAGAGAGCATCTCACTCCATCACCAGGTTGCTTTTTGAGGTCCATGCCCCTCTCCCTTCACCCCCTGCCCCAGCCCTGATGTTCAACCCCAGGGTGAATTGGTTTTTAGTGTTTGGCTGGTTCATGGTTTCAGTCTGCAGGTGGAACATCAAGAGGGTAGTGTGAGTAGCTGTGGAGCTTCAAAGCTTGTTTGTAAGCACCTCTGTGGTTTGAGTCACCTTTTCTTTACCTACTTTTTGTCTCCTTTCCCCTGTCCCTGTGAGCTTGGCATCCTCATGCCATCCCTCAGCTCGTCCTTGTGCTCATGTTTGCTTTGCTCTTGCCTCCCTCCCACTCCTCTCCACCCTCATATCCTGTCATATCCTTCAGAGACCCCAGAGCCCCCTTTTGTCAGGGTGCTTGTCCTGGATGCTGCTCCATGCCAGCTCTGGTCCAGCACTTAGGGATGTGCTCCATACCCCCCCGGGCAGGAGCCGTGAGCCGTGGTGAAAGCTGAGCAGCCCATGGGGGTTACCAGGACAAGAAGCTTTAATTATCTTTCTTAATTATCCTCGATTTCATAACAGCATCTTGAAATTTTCACCTGGATCACTGAAAAGGCCTTTGAGCTGCTTCCCACTGAAGGAAATGCTGTGCTGCCCTTCCAAAACCTTCTCTGAGTCCTGTTGGAAAGATGCTGCAGTGTGCTCCTCTTCCTCACTGCTGCCTGTGCTCCTGCCTGCATTCCTCCTGGACAGGAGCTAAGCCAGGGCTTTGTTCCCTCTCAGCTTGGACTCTAGCTTGGCTTTCCCAGTGCTGGCAAGACCCATCTGCCTCTCTTCCCCTTCACATTGCATATTTGATTTATTTTGCATATTTCCCATATTATGCATTGCATATTTGGTGTGGTGGGCAGGGTGTCACCCTGCAGTCCAGGGGACAAGAGATGGGCAGCATCACTGCCTGGGTCCTGCTGTGCGGCTGCGCTGCCACTGACAGCTGCACCCAGGGGGGATTTGTCTGTCTGCAGCCATGGCAGTGCAGGATCTGGCTCAGCACCTCAGCTCACCCTGCTCTGCACTGAAACAGAGACACCTGCAGCTGCCTGCTGCAACCCTGGCGTGCTTTTGTGCTGCTGAACCCAGGGGCTCTCCCTGCGCAGACGTCGGGCTGAAGGCAGCGGCAGAGCTCGTTGTGCTGCAGTGCCTGCTTCCCTCAGCCTCCTGGGGATGCTTGGTGTGTCTTGTACCCAGTGAGGGTGCCAGAGCCCTGGGACAGGCTGCCCAGGGGGTGTGGAGTCTCCATCTCTGGAGAGATTCCAGCCCCGTCTGGACACCGACCTGTGCAGTATGAGCTGGGGAGCTGCTTTGGCAGGGGGTTGCACCCCAGGAGCTCTCCAGGGCCCTGCCAACCCCTGGGAGTCTGGGATTTTGGGATACTAAGATTGCTTATGTGTCCGTTCAGCAAATTTGGGCGTGCACCCCTCCAGTCTGTGGGTGCCAATGTGCTGCAGCTTGGCAGCATGAGCCCCCCAGCTGAGCCCCTTCCTCACCCCGACGCTGCGACCTGCAGCTCCCATCCTCCCCACTGGCTCTCACCGCAGCTGCCAGCTTCTGGGTGATGAGCTGCTTCATCCCTCCTTTTGCCCATCGTGCAGATCCTGGCCCTGGCCCTTCCCTGCTGCTTTTCCCCAGGAAATTCATTTCTGTTTGACACCACTCCTCACTTCGGTGTCGGTGGCGAGTGCCAGCCTCTCCTTAGGGATTCCCCTTCCTGCCTCCCCCCTGCCCTGCTGCTGCAGAACTGACACCGTTTCCCTGTTTGCTTTTCATCTCCTTTAACCTCAGCTCTCTTTTGTGTCCTCTCTGGCACGGTCACACAGCACACACGCTGCTGCTTTGGCACATGCCTTAAGTGCTGCTATTCAGCCGTGTGTCCCTGGGCACGTGCAGACCTTGAGCTGCTCAGGAGTGTGGTGTAGCTCACGGGGGATGCTCATGGGCTCAAGCACATCCCAAACCAGGTCCCTGGCATGCAGTGGAGAGCCCAGCTCATCCACCCAGCTCACCAGGCCATTATTTAGCTCCCAAAAGCATCTCTGTGCCAAGGGGCCTGGGGACCGGAGGAATTTGAAGCTGCTAGGGACAGTGTCATCCTGGGTTTTGCTTTGTTTGTGACCAAGAAAACAAGCTGCAGCACTCATGGCTCTCTTTTTCTTTCTCTCTCTCTTTTTTTTTTGTCTTCTTTGAACTCCCACTGTAGCCCCTAGACGGATAACATCATTGGAAAAAGCCTACGCTGCCTTGAATGGTACGTAGCTCAGTTGATGCATCGTAGATGGTAGCAGACAAGAAATGCACTTGCCTTTTAATATGGGAATGAAAATGTCTTAAACCCCCAAATTTCAGGTATTTTTTTTTTCCTCCTCTCTGCTCTGTTTCCCTGTGATGCCAAGAACTGACTGATGCAGGATGTGTGTAGCAGTATTTGATGGTTGTTATTAATCCTCTCTGCATTGCCAAGCACCGTTGCTGCAGTCCCTGGGCATCGGTGCCAGTTCTGGTCCAGACAAACCCACCTGCCACATTATCCTCAGCTCATCCCCATGTCTAAGGAATGAATTTGTTAACAAATCCACTTGCCATTCATAAGGAGCTCTTGCAGGGATTTGGGCTGGGAGGATTTTTGCTTTGCTTTAACAAATACTCTGGACTCAAGCCGCTGTGCGGTCGTGTAGGCTCCAGGGATTTGATGTACACACTAATTTAAGGAGTTAAGAAGAGCTGGCTGCCTGGGCCTGTGGCAGGGCATGGTGTATCTCCAGCAGATCCAGCCTTAGTGCCATCAGCTGGGAGTCTGGCCAAGTGGCTAGATGTGAACTGCCTGCTCCTGGGAGGTTGTAGCTCCGCTTGGGAAACACACACACATTGAGCCTGTTCCAACTGGGCTTCAACCTGAGCTACTGGGAGCAGCCCCAGGACAGACAGTGGGTTTAGTCTGGATTTGATCAGGGAGGTGACAGAATCGCACCCATTGAAGCTGGGAGGAGTGGGGAAGAGGCATGTGTTTATCCTCTTCTCGTGCTCGACCAATCTCACAGCCTTCAGTGATGTCATTACCAACAGGGTGGATGGAGGGAGAGCAGTGGATGTCATCTACCTTGACTTTAGCAGAGCTTTCAATCCTGTCTCCCACAACATCCTGATAGAGAAGCTGAGGAAACAAGGGATAGACGAGTGGACAGTGAGGTGGGTTGAGACCTGGCTGTCAGACCGGGCTCAGAGGGTCGTGATCAGTGGAGTAGAATCTGAATGGAGGCCTGTGACTAGCGGTGTTCCCCAGGGCTCAGTGTTGGGTCCAGTCCTGTTTAATATCTTCATTGACGACCTTGATGAGGGAACAGCACCCACCCTTGGCAAGTACGCCGATGATACAAAGCTGAGAGGGGTGGCTGACAGGCAGGACACTGCGCTGCCATCCAGAGACCTGGCCAGGCTGGAGAGCTGGGCAGGGAGAGACCAGATGAGGGTCAACAAAAGCAAGTGGAGAGTCTGGCACCTGGGAAGGAATAACTGCTGGAATCAGGACAGGCTGGGGGTGACCTGCTGGAGAGGAGCTCTGTGGAGAAGGACCTGGGGGTGCTGGTAGATGACAGGGTGCCCATGAGCCAGCAGTGTGCCCTGGGGCTGAGAGAGACAATGGGATCCTGGGGCATCAGGAGGAGTGTGGGCAGCAGGTGACAGGAGGTGATCCTCCCCCTCTACTCTGCCCTGGTCAGGCCCCACCTGCAGTGTTGTGTCCAGTGCTGGGCTCCCTGGGATCAAACAGCCAGGGATGTGCTGGAGAGAGTCCAGAGGAGGCTGAGGAGATGCTGAAGGGCCTGGAGCATCTCCCCTGGGAGGAAAGGCTGAGGGAGCTGGGGCTGTTCAGCCTGGAGAGAAGAAGACTCAGGGGGGACCTGATGAATGTTTCTCAGTATCTGAAGGATGGGCTGCAGGGGGAAATGGCCAGCCCCTTTTCAGTGTCTGTGGGACAGGACAAGGGGCAATGGCTGCAAGTTAGAGCAGAGGAAGAACTTTTCCCCAGTGAGGGTGCCAGAGCCCTGGGACAGGCTGCCCAGGGGGTGTGGAGTCTCCATCTCTGGAGAGATTCCAGCCCCGTCTGGACACCGACCTGTGCAGTATGAGCTGGGGAGCTGCTTTGGCAGGGGGATGGACCCGAAGATCTCTTGAGGTCCCTTCCAACCCCTAAGATTCTGTGATTCTGTGATTTGGGGCCAAATCCTGACCTCCATAAGCACACCAGGTCACCTGGCTGAGCGTTCCTTCAACACGACTGGGACTGTGTGCTGAAGGGACCAGGGCCCTTCTCCCAGCACCTTGTAGTGGTGGCCAGTTCCCTGCTGGAACAGGCTTCATGCTGGCACTTTGGATACCAGGAGGTTGTTATTCCAGACACGGTGGCCAGGTGGAGGATGTGCCTTGCCTGGAGCTGCACTCCAGGATGCTGATGATGGCACAGGGAGGGGGAGGAAGGCTCTGCCAGGTACCCTGCTTGGCTGTCCTGCAGCTTTGCCACCAAGATCAGGGCTTTGCACGTGGCATCACAGAGACAAACCCATTACCTATCCATGGGTAACATGGCTCTGGTTTTGTGGTGTGGTTTTTAAAGTCCCTGGAAGAACAGGCAGTGTTGTGGATCCCCTTGTCCAACAGCAGACACCCAAAGGCTGTTTTTAATAACTACAGAATATGACCTGGCTTTTCTAAAAGCAATGTCAAGCTCTGCCAAGTCCTGCTGGAAAAGATAAAATGGTGCTTTAAAAGTGTGGTGGCTTGTACAGAGCACCTACAGAGAGGATGGGGCTCCTCACTCCAGGCAAGCAGGACTGGAAAGGAAAAAGGCAATCAACTGGCTACTTTATTTAATTAAAAAAAACCCTAAACTTGATAGCACAGAGCTGAAGCCAGCAGTTTGTGTAAAGCTGCTTCATGGGAAGGACTCAGCACATCCCAGGGGTGGCAGTGGCTTCCTTGAGTTGATTGTTTTCCAAATTCAAAGGTAGATGGAAATCCCTCTTGCCAAGGGACAAGGGGTAGCACCCTGGGATGGAGGGGTCCACCCTAGGATGGGGGGTTAGGACCATGGGATGGAGGGGTAGGACCCTGAGATGGAGGGGTCCACCCTAGGATGGGGGGTTAGGACCATGGGATTGAGGAGTAGCACCCTGGGATGGAGGGGTAGGACCCTGGGATGGAGGGGTAGCACCCTGGGATGGAGGGGTAGGACCATGGAATGGAGAGGTAGCACCCTGGGATGGAGGGGTAGGACCATGGGATGGAGGGGTAGCACCCTGGGATGGAGGGGTAGGACCATGGGATAGAGGGGTAGGACCATGGGATGAAGGGGTAGCACCCTGGGATGGAGGGGTAGCACCCTGGGCTGAAGTGGCACTGCCAGCTGAAGCCCCTCTCTGGCTTCTCTGTTATGCATGCTCAGTTCCAGGTTTTTTTCATGGAATTCCTTTGTGTCCTTGGCTGGGAATTTGGGAGTCCTGCCCACTGGGAGGTGGAAAAGCTCCCCCCCCCTCTGGGGTCTTGTTTCTTGCACTTGGGTCGCTCGGGGCGTGGGGGGAAGGGGAAAAGCTGCTGAGTTTTTCAGTCCCAGAGAGCTGAACAAGTGAGAACACTCCCTTTGGTGTTTCTTTGTCTGCTACCATCTACACACTGCCCAGAGACTGAGCACCAGTGACAAGGAAGTCACAGAGGGAGCCTGCAGGGTTTGTCCTGCTGGCTTGACAGGGCCTTGGGAGCAGCACTGGAGGCAAGGTCTGGGCTCTTGAAATCAGAGCTCATTGGCAACATCTGTTTGATTTTCCTTTTTCTCCTTTTTTTTTCCTTTTTGTTTTTTGCTCCATCCCTTGTTGCCATTTCTGGATTGGAAGCACCCTGAGGTTCCTTCACAAAAAACTTCTCTTTTTTTTTTATTTTTAAATTTTTTTTCCTAGTTTATCCAGACAAAACTCTTGTTTTCCAGGTGGAGAAGAGGGGTTTGAGGCTGTACCCTGCAGTAGTGGGGTGTGGGGATGTCAGGGTGTCAGCTTCAATGCTGGCCCCTCAGCAGCAGGGTGGCTGAGGCATGGGATTTCTGCTGAGCACAGGGAGGCAGGGACTTGTGACAGGTTCCCAGCTTGTGTTTGTGACCAAATTGTAAGCCATGGGATTGCTGAAACCCAAAATCAAACTCATCTGAGCACTCAAAATCATAATGAAACAGCCACAGGCCTGGGAGCAGAGGATGCTCAGGCCTTGGTGCTGAGGTTTGCAGGGCTCGTGGTAGTGATGCCACACTGCACCCCACTGAGCCAGCCCCGTGCTGGATCCCACTGGGAGGTTGGTGCTTTATACCTGTGGGGTGAAAGAAAGCATCAGAGGGGGCTGGTGCAGACCCTGGTTGTTCTTCCTGGAGCCCCCAAGGATGCTGAATAGTTGGGGGGGAAAATCTACTGAGAGAGGGCACGTCATTTGGAATGAGAGAACAGAGGAGAAACTGTTTGCTGGGATGAGGATAATTAAAAAAGGTAATAAAACCCGAGCTGATTATATGGCATATTATAAAACAATACTGTACTTAGGAGCCCAGGTGTCAGAGTGCTGTCTCATTCCTTGATATCACCTGGGGGAGCCTTCGGTGGCGCTGAGGGGCTGTGGCTGCGTGGCTTTGCATAGTGTCTGTGGGGACAGGACAAGGGGCAATGGCTGCAAGTTAGAGCAGAGGAAGAACTTCTCCCCAGTGAGGGTGCCAGAGCCCTGGGACAGGCTGCCCAGGGGGTGTGGAGTCTCCATGTCTGGAGAGATTCCAGCCCCGTCTGGACGCCGACCTGTGCAGTATGAGCTGGGGAGCTGCTTTGGCAGGGGGTTGGACCCCAGGAGCTCTCCAGGGCCCTGCCAACCCCTGGGAGTCTGGGATTCTGTGATTTGGTGCCAAATCCTGACCTCCATAAGCACACCTGGTCACCTGGCTGAGCGTTCCTTCAACACGACTGGGACTGTGTGCTGAAGGGACCAGGGCCCTTCTCCCAGCACCTTGTAGTGGTGGCCAGTTCCCTGCTGGAACAGGCTTCATGCTGGCACTTTGGATACCAGGAGGTTGTTATTCCAGACACGGTGGCCAGGTGGAGGATGTGCCTTGCCTGGAGCTGCACTCCAGGATGCTGATGATGGCACAGGGAGGGGGAGGAAGGCTCTGCCAGGTACCCTGCTTGGCTGTCCTGCAGCTTTGCCACCAAGATCAGGGCTTTGCACGTGGCATCACAGAGACAAACCCATTACCTATCCATGGGTAACATGGCTCTGGTTTTGTGGTGTGGTTTTTAACCCCAGGAGCTCTCCAGGGCCTTGCCAACCCCTGGGAGTCTGGGATTCTATGATTTACAGCCCCACAAAGTGGGTGTAAAACGCTCTCAGCTGTAGCAGCACGGGGCAAATGCAGGTTTGGCAGCGTTGGAGAGCTCCTACGCGAGGTGCAAAGCGCAGCGCAGCCACCTCAGAGCTGTCCCCACACCATGCTGGGGCAGAGGGGTGGAGACACACCGTTGTGCCTTGTGATGGGTTTTCCAGGTATCCTATTCCCCGTCGTTTTTTCCCTTTGCAGATGAGGACGATGCCAACAGGCTGGGAGAGAAGGTGATTCTCCGAGAGCAAGTGAAAGAGCTTTTCAATGAAAAATACGGTGAGTCTCCCATCTGCACACCTTGCCAGGCTGGGTTGGTTTTGCTGACAGCAGCCATAGTTAAAATTAATTCCACTGATAGGCCTCTATTTATAGGCTGAGCTCACAGCAGCCTGCAGGTTTCATCCCACTGCTTCACATTACAGCCTGTCCCCAGGGACGTTCCCGTCTCTCGCTCCCGGCAGGTGGGACTGTGACCTTCTTGTTGATGGTTCCTCCTTGGTGAGGGGAGGGAGGATGGGGGGAAAAAAAACCCCACAGCTGAGAAGCAGGATTTGTTCTGTCTGGCATCAGCTTTTGAGGTGTTTTTAATGTGCCCTGAGCTGGCATGGGTCGTGGTGTGTGTGCTGAGTGTGGCCCGCTGGCAGGCAGCCCCTTGCCTGCTCTGCCCGCCGGGCTGGGAGCAAGGCTGGAGCTGCAGCCCCAGCGTGAGGAGCTGCAGCAGAAAAGGAGGTCAGGACACTGAAGAAGATCTGAAAGTGCTGTTTGCAGGCTCCTTGCGCTGCCTAGCGACCCCCTGGCTGGGAAAAGACACAGTAGGAACAGCAGCCAGGCAGAGAGAGGGTGGGAGCTGGGCATGGGATGCACAGCCTGCACAGCATCACCCTCTCAGCCCTGGGGGTATGTGGCTGTCCCCTCATGCTGTTGGGGCACAACTTGTGGAAGTGCTGGGTGGTTATTTCTCACTCTGTAACTCCCCAGGGCTGCACAGCCAGGCCACAGCAGCTCGGTGACACCCCAACACTCCGGTGCCGGGTTGTCATGGTTTAGCCACGGCGTAATTAGCTGTGCTGTGTGCCTCCCTCCCCAGAACGATTGCCTGAAGGGGAATAGCCACATCAACAGCAGAGCAGTGGGAAAGAGAATTTCCCTCCATTCTCAAGTGTGCCCTAGTTAAGGCTCCTCACCCTTCATAGAATCATAGAATCATAGAATGGCATGGGTTGGAAGGGACCCCAAGGATCATAAAGCTCCAACCCCCTGCCACAGGCAGGGACACCAACTTCCAGGCCTGGAGCTACACAAGGTTGCCCAGGGCCCCAGCCAACCTGGCCTGGAACACTTCCAGGGATGGGGCATCCACCCCCTCTCTGGGCAGCCTGTTCCAGGACCTCACCACTCTCTCTGCAAAGAACTTCCCCCTAAGATCCAATTGAACCCTTCCTTCCTTCAGCTTCACTCCATCCCCCTTGTCCTGCCATTATCTGCCCTTTTAAAAAGTTGATTCCCCTCCTGTTTGTATGCTCACCCTTCCTGCAATCCTGTTCACTTTGGGGTGCTGCTCACAGCATGGGCCATGTGCTGCTTTGGGGGTGGATTTGTGCCATTGGAGGTGGCAGGGATGCTGCCCTCTGAGCATCCCCAGCAGCACTTGGCCTGCGGGGGGGGTGAGCCCTCAGCACGTCCCTGCGTTCCCATGGTGCTGGCACCATTCATGGAGCACAAGGGGGGCTGTAGGGACAAACCTCCTGCCAAGAGGGGAAGCTCTTCAGAGGGATCTGAACAGGCTGGGCCCATGGGCTGAGACCAAGGGGATGAGGTGTAACAAGGCCAAGGGCAGAGTGCTGCACATGGGACAGAACAACCCCCTGCAGAGCTACAGGCTGGGGGAGACTGGCTGGAGAGCTGTCAGGCAGAGAAGGACCTGGGGGTGCTGGGTGACTGCAGGCTGAACATGAGCCAGCAGTGTGCCCAGGGGGCCAGGAAAGCCAAGGGCATCCTGGCTTGTGTCAGCCCCAGTGTGGCCAGTAGGTGTGGGGAGGGGATTGTGCCCCTGGACTGGGCACTGGGGAGGCTGCAGCTGAAGTGCTGGGTCCAGTTCTGGGCTCCTCAGCATCAGAAGGACATGGAGGTCCTGGAGCGAGTCCAGAGAAGGGCAACCAGGCTGGGGAAGGGGCTGGAGGGCAAATCCTCTGAGGAGCAGCTGAGGGAGCTGGGGGTGTTCAGCCTGGAGAAGAGGAGGCTGAGGGGAGACCTTCTCCCCACCTCCAGCTCCCTGAAGGGAGGGTGCAGAGAGGTGGGTGCTGGTCTCTTCAGCCAGGGGACAGGAGATGGGACAAGGGGCAATGGGCTCAAGCTGTGCCAGGGCAGGGGCAGAGCAGATGGGAGGGGAAAGTTCTTCCCTGGCAGAGTGGCTGGGGCCTGGCACAGGCTGCCCAGGGAGGGGCTGAGTCACCTTCCCTGGTGTGTTTAAAAAGGGTAGAGGAGGTGCTCAGGGATCTGGTTTAGCTCAGGATGGGAATGGTTGGACTTGATGAGCTTCAAGGTCTTTTCCAACCTGGTGATGCTGTGATGCTGTGAAGAGCCAGAACTGTGGCTAAGGAGGGGCAGCTCGTCCCTTTGGGTCTGGGGATGGCTGACACATGAGGCACTTGCAGGTGCTCACAGCCAGGACCAGCACAGGAGGAGGGATGTTCACCACTCCCCATGGTGCAGGATAAAGTGTACCCAGAGAGATGGGCAGCAGGAACAGGCAGGAGCAATTCCTACAGCTCAGGTCTCTTGGGGGCTGTTGAACTCTGGATGTGATCTCTACCCCAGTAACCCCAACCCCCCTGACAGCCAGAGGCAAGAGGAGATGGACAAATCTCTCCCATCTGCCCTCTCTCCTGGGCTGTCTCCTGTGCTGCTGCTGGCCCAGCCTTGGGCTGGTGCAAGTGTGTGGCAATGGGTGTGCTCAGCACGGAGCACAGGGGGTGTGTGAGAATGCATGTCAGAAAACAGCCCTCAGGTGAGGCTCCTGGCAGGAGCCTGCTGGTGCAGGTAATAAATTGGGCAGGTAAAGGTGTGGCAGCTGGGTGGGATGTGGCTGCAGCAAAGCTTGGGCACCACAGCAGCTGTGACTTCCCAAAGTCCTCCCACCACCCTTGGTCCTGCAGTTGGTTGGATGTGGAACCCCATGGGGTAAAGCTGGGGTGTTGTCCTCTGCTCTGCTGTTACAGGAGAGGCTCTGGGCCTGAACCGGCCCGTCATGGTGCCCTATAAGCTCATCAGGGACAGTCCTGACGCCGTGGAGGTTACTGGGCTGCCGGATGACATCCCCTTCAGGAACCCCAACACCTACGACATCCATCGGCTGGAGAAGATCCTGAAGGCGCGGGAGAGCATCCGGATGGTGATTATAAACCAGCTCCAGTAAGTTCCCCCAGCTCTGCAGCCAGGGAGTGTTCCTCTTCATTGAGCATTGCCCTTGCTTCTCCACGGGGTGAGCAGAGTGGGGATGCACCCCAGCACACCGGGGAGGACCCTCACCACCCCAGCATCTGTGCCACAGGGATGTGCCATCCACGGGTGGGCACAGCAGAGCGCCAGCGGGACTGGTTTGTCCCCCTCTTCCCTGCACAGGGGCAGGTATTGGGATAGCTGGCTGTGTTATTTTGGATGGCTTCCCTGTGGGGAGGCTCTGAGTCCCATCTCCACCCAGGGTTTGTCAGGGAGGAAGGATGGGGTCTGCCTGCTCTGACCCTGCTTCTCTCTCACACAGGCCATTTGCTGAAATCTGCACTGAGGCCAAACAAACAGGTAAGGGGAGGAATCAGGAAAAACCATGGCTTTCCCTGCCCTGGGGCAGACTGAACGTAGGGCAGAATGGGTGGGGTTTGTGGGGGGGTGTTTGAACCTCCCTCATTCCTAGGGGAGCCTGAGGAAAAGATAGTACCTAGAAAAAGTCAGGCTCAGGAGCAAACAAACCACCCCCAGATGATTGCACTTCTGTGAGCTGGGGAGAGAATGGGCTGTGAGATTCCAACTTCCATCATATTCCAGAGGATTTGATTATCCCTTTCCCATTAGCTCACCATGAGCAATTTATTCACTTGTTGAAGACTTTAATTAGAAGCTCAACTGCTAAATGATGGCTGAAAGGAAACAAGGTTTCTGTGAGCACTGTGAAGGTGTTTCTGTCCCATCCTCCCCAGCAACTCTCAAGCAGTTTTAATCAAACCTGTCAGAATGAGCAGCCCCAGAGATAATTCATTGTCATCGAGCCCCAGGCTGGTTTGGGTTGGAGGGACCTCAGAGTCACTGTCACCCCTGCCATGGACAGGGACACCCCCACCAGCCCATGGTGCCCAAAGCCCCATCCAACCCGGCCTTGAGCCCTGCCAGGGATCCTGGGGCAGCCCCAGCTTCTCTGGGCACCCTGTGCCAGGGCCTCCCCCCTCCCCAGGAAGGACTGTCATTGCAGGCAGCACCATCACAGCCCCAGTTAACAGCACGGACACCAGTGGGTGGGATGTCGGGCTCTGCAAGTGCTGGAGTTTGGGTTTTGCTTGGTGGGAGGTGAGGTCAGAGCAGTGGGAGGGGTCCCTGCACTGAGAGACCACTGCAGGGCTGGGACACTTCATGCTTCCCCTCTCTCCCTCCAGAGAAGGACACCAGCGTTCCCAAACGGAAGCGGAAGAGGATCTCCGAAGGGAACTCGGTATCTTCCTCTTCCTCATCTTCCTCTTCCTCTTCTTCCAATATGGAGTCTACATCATCAACAAATCAGATCTCACTTGTGGTAAAGCCTTCCAAATATTAGGGGGGTTACTGCCTACCTATCTTTCTGCTTCAGGATGCTGCCCTCTGCTCTCCTTGACCCATCACCTCCGCCTGGCAAACACCACACACGTGGTGTACAATGGCACGAGCAGGTTTGGTGAAGGAGGGGACACAGCTCTGGGGGCCCTTTTCCAGCTGGGTTTGTCTGGGGGGGGTCAGCAGAGCAAAGCACCTGCTGCCCCTTGGGGCTGTCCTGCATCCCAGCGCCACAGGGTGATGCTCAGCCTTGGCAGGAGCCTCAGGGGGATGCTCAGCCTTGGCAGGAGCCACACACACATGAGACCCAAGCAGATCCCCCCACCCCAGTGGGTAAAACACTGGTGTTGGTGGTGGCACCTCTCAGCAGGACCCGCTGTGGTTGCTCCAGCTCCATCCAGGGAGACATGCAGAGCTCTGGTTGTGCATCCAAACTGCAAATAGGAAATGAAATTGGGGAGATGCATCCAACTGCTCTCCCCCAGGGAGAGCTTCAGTTGTGGATGATACTGAATGCTTTTTAAAAAAGAATAAAATTAATTTTATTATTTTACTACAATGAAAATAATACAATAAATAGAATAAATATATTAAAACAATAATAGATATGTGTTATTAATATTATATTTATAGAAGATATAATGTTATATATAATTAGAATATATAGTTATAAGATATGATATATAATGAGATATATTACTAATATATTAACTAATGTAATTAAATAATTAGAAATAAAATTATAATAAGCAGTAATAATTTTTAAAAAAACACAAGTGAAATATAAATGTAGAAAGGGGGTTTTTTTTGCCAGGTTTACCAGTGGTGTTTTGGTTTGGGGTTGGTTCATTTATCTTATTTGGAAAGTGGGAGCAACAGCCCGTTTGGGAACGTGTCAGAGATTTGATGTATGCATGGTTTCCTGTTGTGTCCTAACAGAGACTTCTGCCTTCTTTTTCTCTCCCTCTCTTTCAGCAATGGCCCATGAACATGTACATGTTAGACTATGGTGGTCTAAACGTCCAGATCCCAGGACCTATTAACTATTAGACCTCAGTACCGAATAAGAACCTCACATGAAAGAATAACTAAATAAATGTAATTTATGTAAAAAGTGTATATTCCAATATGTATCAATGCCTTTTAGTTTTTCCAATGATTTTTACACTATATTCCTGCCATCAAGGCCTTTTTAAATAAAAATAAAAAGTGTTGCCTTGCTCTTAAAAGTACTTCTTCTGCATGTTATTGATAACCTTTATTGGGAAGAGTAAGAGTGGCCCTGGACAGACCTTGTTCTGCTTTGGCTGCTCCCTAAAATCCTGGGTGTCACCAGTGCTTGAACCCAAGAGGTTTGACATGTTTTAATGCTTCATTTAATTTAGATCAAAGGCATCAGACCTTTCGTACAGAGCTGCAGGGGACGTGGTACTGAGCTGCAGCAGTGACCACTGAGGGAACCAGCCCTTAGGAGCATCAGTGACCTGTGCTTGGGAGTCCTGTTGGCTCTGAGCAGGTTTGGATTAAGCAGGAAGGAGGTTTCAGGCCTCCCAGGGAACGAGCTTCCCTCCCCCCACCCCCCAAGCCCTCTCATCTCTGGCTTCTGCCACCCCAGACTTGGAAGGGCACGGAGGCAGTTTCGGTTGTGTGTGTTTAACCACTCTCTGAACCAGGAAGAGATTTTAATCGGGTGAATTGATGATTTTCTAAGAGGCTTGGATGCCTTATGGGGAGGGAAGCTCCCATGGGAAGCACAGGCTGAGCTCTCTGATGCTCCACTGGTCCTGTAACACTGGACCAAGAGCTGGTGTCACCCGGCGCAGCAACACACAGCATCATGGTGGGGTTGAGTGCTGCTGGGTGTCCAGGACCAATCACAGCCTTTTCACAGAGACATCCTGCCCCAATAGGTGGGGCAGGTTGTGGCTGTCATCTGCTGGGAGGGGACAGTAGCAGGGATAGGATTGCAGTCACTCGTGACAGCTTCTCTGAATGTGATGCCATGCTCTGTGACATGATGCTCTGGGGGCATCAGGAGGAGTGTGGGCAGCAGGTGACAGGAGGGGATCCTCCCCCTCTGCTCTGCCCTGGTCAGGCCCCACCTGCAGTGTTGTGTCCAGTGCTGGGCTCCCTGGGATCAAACAGCCAGGGATGTGCTGGAGAGAGTCCAGAGGAGGCTGAGGAGATGCTGAAGGGCCTGGAGCATCTCCCCTGGGAGGAAAGGCTGGGTGAGCTGGGGCTGTTCAGCCTGGAGAGAAGAAGACTCAGGGGGGACCTGATGAATGTTTCTCAGTATCTGAAGGATGGGCTGCAGGGGGAAATGGCCAGCCCCTTTTCAGTGTCTGTGGGGACAGGACAAGGGGCAATGGCTGCAAGTTAGAGCAGAGGAAGAATTTTCCCCAGTGAGGGTGCCAGAGCCCTGGGACAGGCTGCCCAGGGGGTGTGGAGTCTCCGTCTCTGGAGAGATTCCAGCCCCGTCTGGACACCGACCTGTGCAGTATGAGCTGGGGAGCTGCTTTGGCAGGGGGTTGGACCCCAGGAGCTCTCCAGGGCCCTGCCAACCCCTGGGAGTCTGGGATTCTGGGATTTGGTTTATGGGGTTTTGGTGTGCTTGAGTCCTTGTCTTTTCAGGCCGTGGGAGCATTTTGATGATGAGTAGAAGTGTTTGGAGGCAGCTACAGTTTTACTTCCTGGCTCTGGACTTGAATTTGCTGTGGAGTTGGATGCAAATGCTCACATGAGATAACAAAAGCCCAAACAAATGTAGGCGATGGCACAAAGGTGGCAGTAGAAAGGAGAGCCAAGATCTGTATCAGTGACCCCAATTAGAGGTACAGTTTGACATCTGAGCAGTTGGCATCAGATCCGACGTCTTTCATGTGTCTGCCTGATGCTCAAACCTGTGGCATCTCCAATTAAGAAACAAAGAAACATGATTCAGAGGTAAAAAATACAATTTTCTCTTCCAAAAATGTCTGAAAGGGGTTTATTCCCAGATCAAACCCCACTGAGTAGGTGTCTCCTAAAAGGGCACACTCATTATATTTGGATTAGGGGTTTTTTACCCAGTATAGAAATGAAGGGCTGATGCTGTAGCACGGGAGGCAGCGGCACGCTCCGGTAATGAGTGGAGATGTTTGAGGTCTGCTGCTGGTCCCAGCACCCTGTGAATGTGCTGAGGGAAAGCTGCTCCCAGGGTGCAGGTCTGGAAGGCGGCACCCTGCATGGGGCCCTAATTACTGCTGCTGAAAGGAGAGCACAGAGGGAAATTAGGGCGCAGGAGCGACGCTGGGGACTAACGATGTCGACTAACGATGTGGTTCAGAAAGCTGAATGCTATCCTAAAGGCTGTGGATGAGGAAAGGGGCTGGAAGCTGGGCAGTGTAGGGCTGTTTCCCTGCTCTGCATCTCCTCTCTCCTCAGCTCGGAGCAGGGGAAGGCTGGCTGTGCCACCACAGCTCGGGCTAAGTGCTGGGCTAAGGTATTCCTCCCTCAGTTTCTCGATGCATAGGATCATAGAATCAGACTGGGCTGGAAGGGACCCCAAGGATCACAGAGCTCCAACCCCCTGCCACAGGCAGGGACACCAACCTCAGGCCTGGAGCTACACAAGGTTGCCCAGGGCCCCAGCCAACCTGGCCTTGAACACCCCCAGACACGGGGCACCCACCCCCTCTCTGGGCAGCCCCTTCCAGCCCCTCACCACTCTCTCTGCAAAGAACTTCCCCCTAAGATCCAATTGAACCCTTCCTTCCTTCAGCTTCACTCCATCCCCCTTGTCCTGCCAGTGTCTCCCCTTGGAACAAGCTGATTCCCCTCCTGTTCCTCTGCTCCCTTCAGGGACTGGCAGGCTGCAATGAGGTCCCCCCACAGCCTTCGCATCCATCTGTCAGAGCTCCATGTGTCCGGCTCGTATCCAGCCCTGGCTGCTCAGCCTGGAAGCTCAGTGGCTGCCCAGCACCTCCAGTATCCCCAGGTTGGGCTTCGAGGCTGCTGAGTTCTGGTGTCAGACAGAGGTTTGGGGGAGAGAGTAGCAGGAATTCCTGCTGTAATTTCAGGGAGTTTCACAGACACAACATCCACCATCCCATGGCTGGGGTGGGAACCTCCAGCCCTGGGTGCCAGCCTTTCCTCACAGCTCAGGGATGCTGACCCTTCCCAGTTTGGAAAAAAAAGACAGCTAATCTCTTTATTACTGTTTTCTCTCAGCTGTAATTCCTGCAGTTTCCCTAATCTTGATCCTGCAGTCGCAGGGTATTTTTATAGCCCTCTTTGTGTGTGTGTAACATGATTATCTGCTGAATGGGCTCCGCTCCGTTACAATTAGACAAGTGAAGATGCAGAGCTCAACACTTGAGCCACGTTCCTCAATTATTACTTTTCAAAGACTTTGGTGAGTGGTTTTTTTTGCTGCTGTTGTTGTTGTTGTTGATGTGTTTACAAATCCAATAACAATCCTCATTAGGAGTTGCAAAACACGAAGCCATTTTGATCCCAGGCAGATGGCAGCTAAATGAAGTTTAATTAAAGAATGAGAGCTTTGATTCAAATCATTTTTAAAAAAATATAGTGCACTGAGGTGGTAGAGAACAGCATAAACAGCATCTGGGCTTTTTATTCAGGAGCCCGAATGCATTTGAGAGGAAATGCTGTGCAAATCCTTTCAGAGCAATCGTGGGCTGTGGGCTGCAGCCTGAGGGGCTGCTGTGGCTGGGTGGTGCAGAAACCCCCTTCCCTGGGTACTGCAGCAAGGGGTGGCAGCAGGGACAGGGAGGGGATTGTCCCTCTCTGCTCTGCCCTCCTGAGGCCCCAGCTGGATCCTGTGTCCAGAGCTGGGGCCCAGGACAAGAAAGATGGGGAACTGGTGGAGAGGGGTCAGAGGAGCCACGGAGATGATGAGAGGGCTGGAGCAGCTCCCCTACAAAGAGAGGCTGAGGGAGCTGGGCTGGCTCAGCCTGGAGAAGAGAAGGCTGTGGGGGGACCTCATTGCAGCCTGCCAGTCCCTGAAGGGAGCAGAGGAACAGGAGGGGAATCAGCTTGTTCCAAGGGGAGACACTGGCAGGACAAGGGGGATGGAGTGAAGCTGAAGGAAGGAAGGGTTCAATTGGATCTTAGGGGGAAGTTCTTTGCAGAGAGAGTGGTGAGGGGCTGGAAGGGGCTGCCCAGAGAGGGGGTGGGTGCCCCGTGTCTGGGGGTGTTGAAGGCCAGGTTGGCTGGAGCCCTGGGCAACCTTGTGTAGCTCCAGGCCTGGAGGTTGGTGTCCCTGCCTGTGGCAGGGGGGTTGGAGCTCTGTGACCCTTGGGGTCCCTCCCAACCCAGACCAGGCTGGGATTCTGTGAATAGAGGGGCAGAGCAGAGTGAGAGGAGGGAAGAAGCCCCGGTGTCTCAGGAGAATCCCAACCCAACAGCATTCCTCACTCCTCACTGTGCACAGGTGCTTTTCTACACAAATAGAATCTCTGTCCTTCTCCCTGTTTGTTTATTTTTTACAATTGCAGCTCCCAAACCAGTGTAGCCCCACTGCAGCCCAGTGAACAGCTATGTGCTGATGGTATCAGACACCAGCAGTGAGGATGGACAGAATGAGACCATAGCAATCCGCATTTTTCCAGCAGGCAGCTCCAGATAAGCTTATTTCATGCTCCTTTACCAATTCTCCTTTGCTCCAGTTGTCTCATTTCCTCTGCAGTTTCCCTCACTAAGCTTTTCCTCCCTTAAACAGTAAATAAGGACATCCTGTATTTTGCCTCTGAACGTGGTACATGGGATAAGGCAGGTGAACACGTGGGCAGGACAAATATTTGGCTAGTAAAAGCACAGGCACTGCTTTCTCCCATCATTTATTCCTCTGCCCTCTGCTCTGGGAAGTTTAGCAAGGAAGGATCGTAGAATCACAGAATCCCAGCCTGGTCTGGGTTGGAAGGGACCCCAAGGATCACAGAGCTCCAACCCCCCTGCCACAGGCAGGGACACCAACCTCAGGCCTGGAGCTACACAAGGTTGCCCAGGGCCCCAGCCAACCTGGCCTGGAACACCCCCAGACATGGGGCACCCACCCCCTCTCTGGGCAGCCCCTTCCAGCCCCTCACCACTCTCTCTGCAAAGAACTTCCCCCTAAGATCCAATTGAACCCTTCCTTCCTTCAGCTTCACTCCATCCCCCTTGTCCTGCCAGTGTCTCCCCTTGGAACAAGCTGATTCCCCTCCTGTTCCTCTGCTCCCTTCAGGGACTGGCAGGCTGCAATGAGGTCCCCCCACAGCCTTCTCTTCTCCAGGCTCAACCAGCCCAGCTCCCTCAGCCTCTCTCCATAGGGGAGCTGCTCCAGCCCTCTCCTCATCTTGGTGGCTCCTCTGACCCCTCTGCACCAGTTCCACATCTTTCTTGTCCTGGGGCCTCAGCTCTGGACACAGGATCCAGCTGGGGCCTCAGAAGGGCAGAGCAGAGAGGGACAATCCCCTCCCTGTCCCTGCTGCCACCCCTCTGCTGATGGAGCCCAGGATCCCATCGCCCTTCCCAGCTGCCAGAGCCACTGCTGGCTCATGGGGAGTTTCTCACCCACTATTCAGAGGTCACATATGGAAGCACTGGATCCCAATCCCCCACGTGTGGGGTCTGGATGTGTTCCTTCCCAGAAAAGCAGGGCTCTGGGTGATTGGTGTAAGACTGGTGGGTGTTCACTTGCTGTCACCCCTTCACAAAGTTTGGAGGACTCCAGCAGTTCCAACAGGCCTCTCAGAGGTTAGATAGCAGCTGTCAGAGATACTTAGATTTACCTACAGAAACTTTAAGGGGGGCTGGCTGGAATCCCCAGTGCTCCACTCAGCTTGATATGATGATAAATGATGGTGAAACTCACTCTGAATTTGACTCCTCTGCGCCAGAGTTTTTGGTTTTACAGGCTGTCTCCCTTCTTTAAGAGAAATGGTTTTGCTTGCCTTACAGTTGTGTGAACACCTTCAATCAGCAGTTGAAGCCAGGCTGGGTAAGGAGTAGAGGGGAAAACAAGGTGATAAAAAATACTTTAGAATCCAGGGAATTTAGATTAAAGTCTTTTTCTGCCAGGAGACTGGTCCTTGAATTTTAAATCTGGAAAGAATATCAAGGTGGACTGGTCATGTGTTCAGGAATCTGCTGGTAAAAACCCACAGAGGCTGGGTAAAACACTGGGTGGCTTTTCTTGAAGGAAGCTGCTTGAATTCCCAGGCTCTGGACTGATGGAGAAATTCTTGTGGGCCATGGTGGAACGTTACAGTTGTTAATTACTCCAGCTACTAGAACTGTACGAGTCATTTCTAGTCTGAGCATTGATTTACAATGCCCAGCCAATGTCTCCCATGGATTTAGAAGCCTTAAGGAACTGATTCTTCAGTTTGTTTTGTCACCACAATGGGCAAACAATGTTCCACATAAAGCATGACTTCACCCTCTGCCTTCAGTTAACTCCTGTATCCCACTCCCTGGCACAAGTGGCTGGTACAGGGGGGGATACAGAAGTGTGGGAAGACTGTTTTCCTGGAGAAACACCAAATTTCCACTCTTCTGAGGATCCAAGTGAGCCAGGGCAACAGCAGCCTTCCCAGCAGGGAGCAGCTGCCACATTTGAGTCCCAAAAGAAATCGTGATGTGACACTGAGTAACCAGAAGGCATCTTCTCTGCACCCAGATCAGCTCTTACTTGCAGGATGAGGGTCTGGATGCTGCCTCTGGATGGGGTCTGGGTAACAAGCTCCCATTTCTTAGGCAGTTAAAACTTCTCCTGCCTTCCAGGAGGATTCTCCTGAGGAATGTTTTGGGCAGGATGTACCCAGGACATCTGAACCTGTGTGCACTGGCTGGCTGTGGGCAGTGAGGCACCGCTGGAAGAGGACACGCTGGAGTGGTGCCACTTTCCACTAAACCAGCCATCTAAAAGGCAAAGGGAGCTGATGTGTTCATTTAGAAAATAGTTGTGGCTGCTACAAGAGGTTTGGCACCCTAGGGTGCTGCAGCCCCACACCAGGAGTTACACCCTTCCCCACAGGAGGAACCCCTCAAGGGCCAGGGCCAAAGTCTTCTGGGGTAGGTCGAGGTGGTGATGAAAGCAGGTGGTGGCTTTGTGGCTTGGGTTTGTCTTTTGGGTTTGCTTTTCTTAGTATTTTGGTGGTGGGGGTTTTTGGTAGTTTTGGGTTGGTTTCCATTTTGTTTGGGGTGGGTTTGGGTTTTTTCTAGGCTGCTGAAGAAAGCTTCTGTCTGCTTTCCCACAGTGTAAATGATGAGAGCAGTTAGATCCAGCTGAACCCTGGCAAGGAGTAGAATCATAGACCTCCAAGATCATCTAGTCCAACCTAGTCCTTTCCCAGCAGACAGCTTCTGAGCTTTACTGCCTGGTTTGATTGGTCTGTTTTCAAGCAAGCAGGCTTCCACTTCCTTTGCAAAGGGGATTTCCTTGGAATTGTAGTGTTTGGTGATTCCTCTTGGCCAGCTCACAACAAACTGTTAACCTTGAGGGAAGTACTGAAGTGGGGAACATATGACTTGGTCAGCAGGGAACTATGTAAAGGATGTGCAAAGGTCTGTCTAAAGGACTCCAGTGTTAGCACATGGTGATACCTCAGGAGAAACCATTTATCTCTGAGAAGATAGCAAGAGGGAGGAAGAGCAGGAGGGAGCCTGAAGTCTGCAGAACCAGCTCCGTGGCTCTGTTAGCAAGGCAAAAGCTAAAGTTCCCCACAAGGACCTGTAATGAAAAGGAGGAGAAGTAGTTAAGGTCATCCAATGTCTTTGAAGCCCACCAAGAGGTTACCAGGGTGGGGTAGGTGGGTGGGCAATAATAAGCTCTCACAATGGAAAAATGAACCTTTCCTTGGCAACCCTAGGAATATGGCTATTTGATGAGTATGCATATATATGTCTTGTATAAAAGCTGGGTCACTGACCCTTTACGGCACCCACAGGAGGTGCAATCCCCTGTGCTGCCTCTGCCTTGCTACAGAATCACCTGGGTTGGAAGAGACCCTTTAGATCATGGGGTCCAACCACAGCCTGACCCTGCCTAACTCACCTCCTTAGGCACATCATCTACACACCTTTTGAGTACCTCCAGGGATGGGGACTCCACCACCTCCCTGGGCAGCCTGTGCCAATGCCTGACAACCCTTTCAGCACAGAAATTCCTCCTGGTACCTGTCCTAGATCTCCCCTGGGGCAGTTTTAAGCCAGCTGCTTTGGCAGGGGGGTTGGACTTGATGATCTCTCAAGGTCCCTTCCAACCCCCATGATTCTGTGATTCCTGCTCATCCTGTCACTTGTCACCTGAGAGAAGAGACCGACCCCAGCATCTCTGCAGCCGCCTTGCAGGGAGCTGGGCAAGTGATGAGTCTCCCCTCAGCCTCCTCTTCTCCAGACTGAAAGCCCAGCTCCCTCAGCAGCTCCTCACAGCACTTGTGCTCCAGCCCCTTCCCCAGCTCCATCACCCTCCTCTGGACACGTTCCAGCATCCTTCCAGCCTCATCCAGCCCAGCGAGCTGTGAATGGGGCCTGTCATGGCACCAACACCAGTAACAGCTTTGCATGGCTAAAACAAGCATGTTGATACTTTGGGAAAGGATAGTTGGTCTTAAAACTATGTATATTCAACAGCAGGGTTTGTTCGGGCTGTTTGTGGGGTTTTTTTCCTCATTTGGAAGTGTAGAAGCACAGTGTTTCCCTTTGGGGAGCTTTCTATCCACGTTGCACCTACGTTCTAAGGTGCCAGAGCCCTGGGACAGGCTGCCCAGGGGGTGTGGAGTCTCCATCTCTGGAGAGATTCCAGCCCCGTCTGGACACCGACCTGTGCAGTATGAGCTGGGGAGCTGCTTTGGCAGGGGGTTGGACCCCAGGAGCTCTCCAGGGCCCTGCCAGCCCCTGGGAGCCTGTGAAGAGCAGCAGTGCCGGCTGGGATGCCCGGCTGTCCAGGGAACAGGCCTGGGAGCTGCTCTCCGTCCCGCCGGGCGCCTCTGCAGAGGCGATAACCCGGTTTGGCAGCACCGGGGAAGCGATGCCGCTGCCAGGCCCTGGGTGAAGCATCACCCGAGGGGCCGGGGACGAAGGCGGCGCCGCCACCGAGCCCAGAGGCCGCGGCACCGGCACCGCCGGGGCTCCCTCCGTGCCGAGGCGTTTCCCGGGCTGGGCGCTGCCGAGACGGGGCGGCCGGGAGGTTCCCCCGCTGCAGGCCGCAGGGAAGGAGGGAGCCAGGCCCCTGCCCCGGGCTCCCCCCCGCTTCTCGCCCGCAGCCTCTCGAGCAGACACGGCCGCCCCAGGCCCGGCTTCCCCCACACAGCGCGGCTCCCGGCGACCCCCGCGAGGACTGCGCCTGCGCGGTCGGGGCCGGGCGGACAAAAAGCCCTCCCCCTGCCCTCCCCTCCCCCGCTCGGCGCTGGGCTCAGCCCGACACCGCCAAGCGGGGCCGTGGCCGGCCGGGCCCATCGCCCCGCCCGCCGCTGGGAAGCCGCCTCCGGGCCCTCTCCCGCAGCCTCCAGCCAGCGGGACCGGGCTGCCTGCGCCCGGCGGCGGGGTGAGTAGCAGGGCGAGATGGGGCCGGGCGGCAGGGGGCTGTTCTCCCCCCCCCCGAGGGGAGCCCTGCCCGTGCGGGGGGGGGGGTAGCGGGACATGGGCGCTGTGAGGGCCGCGTCTGCCCCCCCACTGCGCCCCAGGGGGAGCTCCTGCCGCAGCGGGAGGGGCCAGGCGGGGCTGGGGCCAGGCGGGGCTGGGGCCAGGCGGGGCTGGGGCCAGGCGGGGCTGGGGCCAGGCGGGGCTGGGGCCAGGCGGGGCTGGGGCCAGGCGGGGCTGGGGCCAGGCGGGGCTGGGGCCAGGCGGGGCTGGGGCCAGGCGGGGCTGGGGCCAGGCGGGGCTGGGGCCAGGCGGGGCTGGGGCCAGGCGGGGCTGGGGCCAGGCGGGGCTGGGGCCAGGCGGGGCAGCTACCGCCGTCGTCGTCCCCCCCCGTTCTTCGCCGCTCCCCGCGGGGTGCGGGGACACACGGCCCCTCCTCAGCGCGGGGCGGGGCTCTGCGCCCTTCGCCTTCCACCCCCCTCCCCTGGGGGACCCCGGCGGCTGTTGGTGAGGGGGGGGGGCGCTGGTGCGGCGGCGCCGCCTCCCATTGGCTGGCGGGGCGGCGCGCGCGTGCCGGAGTCCCGCGGCTGGCATCGGCGATTGGGCGCGGCAGCGGAGGGGCGGGGCAAGGGAGGCGAGGGAGCCGCGGGGGCGGGGCGTCCTTGGGGCTCCCGGCGCTGGCGGGGCCTGGGCAGCGGCCTGACCCCCAGCCGGGCGGCGCCGGGTCCCCGGAGCCCCTGACGGGCGGGGGGTGCGCTTGGCGTCGTGAGGCCTGAGCCCCTCCGCTGGCACAGCACAGCCCCGCGCAGGGCCTGGTGCCCAGGCTCTGGGGAGGAAGCGCTCAGGTGAGCAGCGCCTGGGGCGGCGGGGAGCGAGCGGGGAGGGGGTCCCTTGGGGTCCCTTGGGGTTTCTTCTCAGACTCCCGAGCCGCTGAGGTGTTCTTGTGGTTTTTTAACCCCCCGTTCCTTCTACGTGCCAGGCATCTTACCTGCCGATCCAGTCTGGCGCTGGTGTCTCGCTCTGCAGGCGGCAAATCTGTGCTCCAGGCAGCTGCCAGGGAGCAGAGTGCCTGGGGAAGGGCTGGAGAGCCCTGGGGAGAGGGGTCCTGGGGCAACCCCCCTCCCCCTCACCACCCTGGGGAGAGGGGTCCCGGAGCAGCACCCCCCACCCCCCCCCCCCCACCCTGGGGAGAGGGGTCCCAGGGCAGCCCCCCCCCACACACACACCCTGGGGAGAGGGGTCCCGGAGCAGCCCCCCACCCCCACCCTGGGGAGAGGGGTCCCGGAGCAGCCCCCCACCCCCACCCTGGGGAGAGGGGTCCCGGAGCAGCCCCCCACCCCCACCCTGGGGAGAGGGGTCCCGGAGCAGCCCCCCACCCCCACCCTGGGGAGAGGGGTCCCGGAGCAGCCCCCCACCCCCACCCTGGGGAGAGGGGTCCCGGAGCAGCCCCCCACCCCCACCCTGGGGAGAGGGGTCCCGGAGCAGCCCCCCACCCCCACCCTGGGGAGAGGGGTCCCGGAGCAGCCCCCCACCCCCACCCTGGGGAGAGGGGTCCCGGAGCAGCCCCCCACCCCCACCCTGGGGAGAGGGGTCCCGGAGCAGCCCCCCACCCCCACCCTGGGGAGAGGGTCCCGGAGCAGCCCCCCACCCCCACCCTGGGGAGAGGGGTCCCGGAGCAGCCCCCCCCCACCCAACCCTGGGGGGAGAGGTCCAGGAGCAGCATGCCCCCCCCCCCCCACCCCGGGGAGAGGGGTCCTGGAGCAGACCCGTCCGTCCCCTGTCCCTCCCAGGAAGAGGGGTCCCGGAGCAGCCCCTCCCCCCCCACCCTGGGGAGAGGGGTCCCGGAGCAAGCCCCCTGGGGAGAGAGGTCCTGGAGAGCCCCAGAAGGGCCCTTCTGCAGGCTGGGTGCTGGAGGCAGGGGTCCAGCAGAGGTGGGTGTATGTGCAGCAGCAAAGAGCTTCTCTTACTGGTCACAGAGAGTCCATCAGCCTGATGGTTAAGGCAGGTGGACAGAATGTTGTACACCTGCCTCAAGGTGTAACATTACTTGTCTCTCATGGGTTTCTGGCAGTGGTTTTTAATCATCACAGTGTTCTGGGTATCGCCTGTTGTGTTCCCACTTCCTTAGGCCAAAGGCTCTGTGTCTTAAGTTGCTTGAGAGAAATGTCTGTGTGGTGACTGTTTGATGGCCATCCCCTCAGAAGCTGAGCTTGTAGCTGAGTTGTTGTCAGTCTGTGCAAATCTCACAATAAGGAGCAACTTTTAGGCTGTGCTTTTATCTAATATTTATTTTTGCTTGGCTCACTATAACTCTGCAATTAAAATAACAAAATCCTATAAAACATATTATTAAAAAAAAGGCAACAAGAAGAAAGGTTTGTAATTTTGTTAAGTAAATTAGATGGCATCAAAGTTTGCCCCCCATATACCCTGGTGAGAGGCTCCTCACAGCCCTTTGTCTTATCCCTCAGGACATGAGAACCTTTTCATAGAAGTTTGGTTGAAACTTGTTTTCTTCTGGAAGAACTATGAATTTGTAGCTTTCTGAAAAAATAAAACCCACTTAGTGATGCAATCCCAAACTCTTCCTTATGGAATTGGCTTTTATTTCTGGTCAATAAAATAAAGATAGAGACTAATAATAGGATTGGTGTGAGCACTTTAATTCAAGGAAGAACATGTGGAAATTGGTGTTCTGGTTGTTTGGTTAAATACAATCTAGGAAGAGGGGAGGGAGATGGAGAAGGGAGCTCGGTGACCCAATAGAGGGGGCTGGTTACTCCTGCAGAGGGCTGGGGTGATTAGTTTCATGGGTTTCCCAGGGTGTCCTGACCAGCTCACACCAGTGAGGTCAACAAAGTTGCACTCTGGAAAACGTGCCACCAGTAATTTTGTTACAATTAAATAAATACCACTGGAGTTCAGACTAATTAACTTCTCAGATATGCCTCAGTGTTGATGACAGACCTAACCTCGTTGTTTCTCACCATGGTCATTGTGTTGACTAAGTAAATAGAATTACACTGGTAAAGACAGAGATTGCCAGATGGTCAGCACTGCTGTGATTAACATTCCATCTTGTTACTGCAATTTGCTCTCCTGGTTTTGGTTGGGATAGAGTTAATTTTATTCCTAGTGGCAGGTATAGTGCTGTGTTTTGGATTTGGGGGGAGAATCATGTGGGTTACGTGCTGGTGGTTTTGGCTGTTGCTAAGTAGTGCTCCTACTAAGACAAGGACTTTCCAGCTCTCTGTGCTCTGCCAGTGTGGAGGTGCATGGCCAGGACAGCTGCCCAAACTGGCCAGAGGAATAATCCCTTCCATATGACATCATGATCTGTGTGTCACTAGGGGGAGAGCTAGCCAGGGGCTGCTGCTTGGGGACAGTTGGCTGCTGAGGAGCAATTGGTTTTCCTCTTACATCACTTGTCTTCCTTGGGGTTTAGTTCTCTCTTTATTGTTTTCTTTTCCTTACAGTTTTCTGGTGCTATTATTGTGTTTCAATTATGAAAATGGTTTTAACCAAACCCACAAGTTTTCATAGAATCCCAGACTCCCAGGGGTTGGCAGGGCCCTGGAGAGCTCCTGGGGTCCAACCCCCTGCCAAAGCAGCTCCCCAGCTCATACTGCACAGGTCGGTGTCCAGACAGGGCTGGAATCTCTCCAGAGATGGAGACTCCACACCCCCTGGGCAGCCTGTCCCAGGGCTCTGGCACCCTCACTGGGGAAAAGTTCTTCCTCTGCTCTAACTTGCAGCCATTGCCCCTTGTCCTGTCCCCACAGACACTGAAAAGGGGCTGGCCATTTCCCCCTGCAGCCCATCCTTCAGATAGTGAGAAACATTCATCAGGTCCCCCCTGAGTCTTCTTCTCTCCAGGCTGAACAGCCCCAGCTCACTCAGCCTTTCCTCCCAGGGGAGATGCTCCAGGCCCTTCAGCATCTCCTCAGCCTCCTCTGGACTCTCTCCAGCACATCCCTGGCTGTTTGATCCCAGGGAGCCCAGCACTGGACACAACACTGCAGGTGGGGCCTGACTAGGGCAGAGCAGAGGGGGAGGATCCCCTCCTGTCACCTGCTGCCCACACTCCTCCTGATGCCCCCAGGATCCCATTGTCTCTCTCAGCCCCAGGGCACACTGCTGGCTCATGGCCACCCTGTCACCCCCCAGCACCCCCAGGTCCTTCTCCACAGAGCTCCTCTCCAGCAGGTCCCCCCCAGCCTGTCCTGATTCCAGCAGTTATTCCTCCCCAGGTGCCAGACTCTCCACTTGCTTTTGTTGACCCTCATCTGGTCTCTCCCTGCCCAGCTCTCCAGCCTGGCCAGGCCTCTGGATGGCAGCGCAGTGTCCTGCCTGTCAGACACTTTGCCACCCTTGAGCAGGGAGGGGGAGCGAGTAGCAGCTTTGTGAGGCTCATGTACAGGCTGGGGTTAAAACATGATATTCACAGATGCCTTGATGCTGCAGTAGGACACTGTATACTTAAAGACTAAAACCCTAAATGAACTGTTCTCTGAGTCTGCCTGGCTTTAACACAGAAATGGACTAATGGTTTCACTGCTGCACGCTGGGTGATGAATTCAGCTGTACGTAGTTGCCTTGTGAGGTGTACTGTTAGATACTGTATTTTCATTTCATCTAAAATGTCATTATTGAATGCTGGTCTATATTGGCATCTGTAGAAAGAGTGAAAATGATATTTAAATATATCTTTACCAATATTATGCAGACTTGAGAGAAATCAGAGATGCTTTTTACACTAACAGTTGCTGGAATGGGGTTTTACTGGTTTTAATGGCTCTTAAGAGTAGTTTTTTAGTATCCTAAAAATACCTAGAATATGGGAATGAATTACTATTGGGTTTAGGGGTGTCTCCCAGCTGCATAACGAATGGTGTTCCCCCCATCCCCAGCAAAACACTGCTGGGTTTGTGCTGTCTGGGTGCTAGGGGTGTGCTGAGCCCCAGGTGTTTCCCCTCAGAGCTTTGTTTGTTAGAGCCCTGGTTCCCTTTCCTGACTGCCTTTCCTTACTGACCTTATGCTCAGCTACCCTTGGGGACAAAAGAACAAGAGGGAGACAGCTTAGATCAGTGAGCACTACACTCAGGGTGTGGGCAGCCTGAGGGTTTGCAGCAGGATTGTGTATCTTCATTAGCATGATTCTGCAAATCCTGTTACTAATTAGTGGGATGTGGTGCTGTAAGTCGTGTTGCTGGTGTGTTTTGTTGTAAAACACTCAGTGCTGTGTCTTGCTGCTTCTGCTGCTCTGAGGACAATCCCTGCTGTGGGAGCTGGATTGGAATGGCGACGGGCAAAGTCCCAGCTGCGAGTGTTTAATGGGTCACTGGTGCTTGTAATGGTGTCGGGTGTGAATGCCACAGCGTGCTTTCCAGGGAGCTGGCTCCTCAGTGAGGCCCTGAGCCTTGGTGCCACATGTCTGTAATCCTCATGCCTCCAACTAGGAAATGATAGAGCTTCAGGCTAGGGAGATGGACAGAGTTTTTAGTGAGCAAAGGAGCAAGAGGGTTGACTTCACGTGCAGACTTCTCATGAATCAGCTGCTCCACATAAGGGCTATGGAGATGATGGAGCATCTCCCCTGGGAGGAAAGGCTGAGTGAGCTGGGACTGTTCAGCCTGGAGAGAAGAAGACTCAGGGGGACCTGATGAATGTTTCTCAGTATCTGAAGGATGGGCTGCAGGGGGAAATGGCCAGCCCCTTTTCAGTGTCTGTGGGGACAGGACAAGGGGCAATGGCTGCAAGTTAGAGCAGAGGAAGAACTTTTCCCCAGTGAGGGTGCCAGAGCCCTGGGACAGGCTGCCCAGGGGGTGTGGAGTCTCCATCTCTGGAGAGATTCCAGCCCTGTCTGGACACCGACCTGTGCAGTATGAGCTGGGGAGCTGCTTTGGCAGGGGGTTGCACCCCAGGAGCTCTCCAGGGCCCTTCCAGCCCCTGGGAGTCTGTGACAAGAGGCTGGAAAAAAGGCAGAAGAGATACTTCAGGGAGTATGAGTGGAAGGAAGAAGTGCAGAGCCTCCTGGCATGTTAAGGCTTCTTCAGGGCTACTCTGCTGTCCTCAAGAGTGATGTTTATTCATTTTCAGTGGTGCTTAATAGCCTGGATTCAGTCTCAACTACAAGCCAGCCTTGCCAGTATACATGACACTGCTCTCTAACAGATGAGTCCAAGTTTGTACTTCCAAGAGAACCAACTTCTGTCTGGAAGAGCTGACAGTAAGTCAGAAGAGGTAACCACAGATGAGAGTTGAGTTGACCAAATGCCCTTTTCTATCTATAATCAAGAAGAGATTGCCCTAACAGGATTGCATGGGTCAGCTATGAATGAATGCTGAGGGTGGTCCTGGTTTTGGCTGGGATAGAGTTAATTTTCTCCTTAGCAGCTGGTGTAGAGCTGTGTTTTGGATTTTAGGATGAGAATGATGGTAATAACACAGGGATGTTTTAGTTGTTGCTAGGCAGTGCTTAGAGTAAGTCAAGGACTTCCCAGCTTCTCATCCCTACCCCCTTTCCCTCCAGCAAGGAAGCTGGAGGTGTACCAGGAGCTGGGAGGAGACATGGCCAGCACAGCTGCCCCAAGCAGGATGAAGGCATGTTCTCAACCATAAAACATCACACTCAGCATATGAACGGTGGGGAGATGGCTGAGGGTGACAGTTGCTGCTTGGGGATGGGTTAGGCATCAGTCAGTGGGTGGTAAGCAATTCTGTTGTCCATCACTTATTTTGTATATTCTTTTATGATTATTTTCTCTTTCTTTGTTGTCCTGTTCAACTCTCCTTAACTCACAAGTTGCTCCCCCCATCCTGCTGGGATGGGGGGGAGGAGTGAGTGAGTGGCTGTGTGGTGCTTAGTTCCTGCTGGGGTTAAACCACAAGGATCTTCCAACTCTGTGAACAGAATGGCTAGGGTGACTGTGCTGCAGAAAGTCAGAAGGGTAGGTCTGCATCCCAAGAGAGTTTCTGTGCTAGGTTAGCTAAGAAATCATAGAATGGCATGGGTTGGGAGGGACCCCAAGGGTCACAGAGCTCCAACCCCCCTGCCACAGGCAGGGACACCAACCTCAGGCCTGGAGCTACGCAAGGTTGCCCAGGGCCCCAGCCAACCTGGCCTTGAACACCCCCAGACACAGGGCACCCACCCCCTCTCTGGGCAGCCCCTTCCAGCCCCTCACCACTCTCTCTGCAAAGAACTTCCCCCTAAGATCCAATTGAACCCTTCCTTCCTCCAGCTTCACTCCATCCCCCTTGTCCTGCCAGTGTCTCCCCTTGGAACAAGCTGATTCCCCTCCTGTTCCTCTGCTCCCTTCAGGGACTGGCAGGCTGCAATGAGGTCCCCCCACAGCCTTCTCTTCTCCAGGCTCAACCAGCCCAGCTCCCTCAGCCTCTCTCCATAGGGGAGCTGCTCCAGCCCTCTCCTCATCTTGGTGGCTCCTCTGACCCCTCTCCACCAGTTCCCCATCTTTCTTGTCCTGGGGCCCCAGCTCTGGACACAGGATCCAGCTGGGGCCTCAGGAGGGCAGAGCAGAGAGGGACAATCCCCTCCCTGTCCCTACTGCCACCCCTCTGCTGATGGAGCCCAGGATCCCATCACCCTTCCCAGCTGCCAGAGCCACTGCTGGCTCATGGGGAGTTTCTCTCCCCCCATGACACCCAGGCCCTTCTCACAGGGTGAGCAATAGCAGATTTCATTTCCTCTGAGCCACAGAATCACTGAAACAAATGGGAGGAAAAGTAGCACAATTTTTTAGCCAAGATCTGCTTATAAAGATTAATTCATAATTAACAGCTTGTGGGTGTTAATCTGTGCAGTTTGGAAAGAAGCAACTTCTGGCCTTAATCAGAAGGGCAACACTTGAACAGAGTTAAATATGATGGACTTGTGCCTTGGCCCAGAAGGCAAGGAAGCCAAGGGGTGAAAGCTGCAACCACCAAGAAGTAGTTTGGCTTCATTAGCTACTTTTCTTTTTTTAAATGGCATATTTTGTTTTATTGTTTTTATTCCAGCTTTGCAAGGAGATGAGTGCTTTTATACCCCTCTAGAACTAAGAGCTGGCCTTTCTTTCCCCAGGCAGCAACTGATGAGCTCACCAACCTGTTGTGCTGGCTTTGGCTGGGATAGGGTTAATTTTCTTCCCAGCAGCTGGTTAGTGCTGTGTTTTGGATTCAGGATGAGAATAATCTTGATAACAAGCTGATATTTTGATTGTTGCTGGATGATGTTTATACCGACTCAAGGGCTTTCCAGCTTCTCATCCCACCCTACCAGCGAGGATGCTGGGGGTGCAGCAGGAGCTGGGAGGGGACAGGCCAGGACAGCTGCCCCAAACAGGCCAAAGGGATGTTCTGGACCATAAAACATCATGCTCAGTCTATAGTGGGGAGGCTGGCTGGGAGCAGGACCGTGGCTCAGGAACTGGCTGGTGAGCAGTTGTGCTGCACATCACTTATTCTGTTTATTATTATTATTATCCTTTTCTGTCTTATTAATATGTTTTTATCTCACCCCATGATTTTTAACCTTGTTTTTCCCCATCCTGCTGCAGGGGAGTGAGGGAACAGGTCTGGCTTTTGTAGGTGCCTGAGGGTTAAACCACAACCCTTGGGGCCTGCATCCTTTCCCATGGGTGTGGCAGGATTGGTTTGGAGATGGTAATGCTATAGGTGAGGGGCTCCTAGAGGGAAGTGTGCTATGGCATCCACAGCTGCTTTTCTGACATGACTTCTTAGAGCTTTCTGATTGAGGAACTGGCTGCCACTGGCCTGAACAGGGAACCATCAGCTGGGTTAGATGATGGCTGGGCCCAAAGGGGGAATGGAGCCAAACCCAGCTGGAGACTGGTCACCAGTGTTGTCCCCAGGGCTCAGTGCTGGGGCCAGTTCTGTTCAACATCTTTATCCTGGAGGAAGGGATTGGATGTTCCCTCAGTCAGTTTGCAGATGACACTGAGCTGGGAGGAAGTGTTGATCTGTCTGAGGGTGGGAGGCTCTTCAGAGGGATCTGAACAGGCTGGGCCCATGGGCTGAGACCAAGGGGATGAGGTGTAACAAGGCCAAGGGCAGAGTGCTGCACATGGGACAGAACAACCCCCTGCAGAGCTACAGGCTGGGGGAGACTGGCTGGAGAGCTGTCAGGCAGAGAAGGACCTGGGGGTGCTGGGGGGCTGCAGGCTGAACATGAGCCAGCAGTGTGCCCAGGGGGCCAGGAAAGCCAAGGGCATCCTGGCTTGTGTCAGCCCCAGTGTGGCCAGTAGGTGTGGAGAGGGGATTGTGCCCCTGGACTGGGCACTGGGGAGGCTGCAGCTGGAGTGCTGGGTCCAGTTCTGGGCTCCTCAGCATCAGAAGGACATGGAGGTCCTGGAGCGAGTCCAGAGAAGGGCAACCAGGCTGGGGAAGGGGCTGGAGGGCAAATCCTCTGAGGAGCAGCTGAGGGAGCTGGGGGTGTTCAGCCTGGAGAAGAGGAGGCTGAGGGGAGACCTTCTCCCCACCTCCAGCTCCCTGAAGGGAGGGTGCAGAGAGGTGGGTGCTGGTCTCTTCAGCCAGGGGACAGGAGGTGGGACAAGGGGCAATGGGCTCAAGCTGTGCCAGGGCAGGGTCAGAGCAGATGGGAGGGGAAAGTTCTTCCCTGGCAGAGTTGCTGGGGCCTGGCACAGGCTGCCCAGGGAGGGGCTGAGTCACCTTCCCTGGTGTGTTTAAAAAGGGGAGATGAGGTGCTCAGGGATCTGGTTTAGCTCAGGATGGGAATGGTTGGACTTGATGAGCTTCAAGGTCTTTTCCAACCTGGTGGTTCTGTGATTCTGGAGAGTAGCAGCCAATGGATATGTGTCTCATTTGATGAATACATTGCATTACATCTGGTGAAGGGTAAAAACATGTTGCTGCTGCTTATTAACTCTAAGAAACACATGTTCCATCTTCTCCCTACTCTGTATTTTTCTGTGGGTATTCTTTACGTACTTAAATAACAATTTTTCTTCATAAAACTTCATTATAATTTTGCTTTCTGTGTGTGTGACAGGCAGCTACTAGAGAGCATCCCTTAGTGTTGGCTTTACCAAGATTGGCCTGTCTGCTCTTGTATAACTGCAGGGAAGATGGAAAGTGACTGTGTCTTGTGGTTCTGTTCTGTCTGACCTTGAGTACTTCTGGGTTTTGGTTCTTAAAAGTAGAAGCCAGCACGAAGCACAGAGAGGGAGAGACGTGTTGGTTTGATTTGGTTTCCTGAAAAGGTACTGGCTTGGGTCATTTTTTTCCCCTTGAAAACACAGAGGGTTATTTAGCTCTAAATCAGTGACCTTCTCTGGCAGAGTGCTGGTTTGGGCTGGGATGGAGTTAATTTTCTTCCCTGTAGCTGGTGTGGGGCTGTGCTCTGGGGCTGTGCTGAGAACAGGGTTGGTAACCCAGGGCTGTTCTTGTTCCTGCTGAGCAGTGCTTGCACAGAGCTGAGGCCTCTCCTGCTCCTCACCCCACAGCGAGGAGCTGGGGGGGCACAAGGGGTTGGAGGGGACAGAGCTGGGCCAGCTCCCCCAGGGACCAAAGGGCCATTCCAGACCGTGTGGTGTCATGCTCAGCACATAAAGCTGGGGGAAGAGGGTGGAGGGGGAGACATTTAGAGTGATGGTGTTTGTCTTCCCAGTCCCTGTTGTGTGATGGAGCCCTGCTGTGCTGGGGATGGCTGAGCACCCACCTGCCCTGGGGAGCAGGGATGGGATCCCTGGGTTTGCTTTGCTGGTGCACAGGGCTTTTGCTTTACCTGTTCCACTGTCTGTGTATCAGCCCAGGAGTTTTCTCACCCTTCTGACTCTTTCCCCATCCCATGGGGGGCAGGGAGTGAGCTACTGACTGGGTTAAACACACAGAGAACTGGCTAAGTGCTCCATCCTTGGCACTCTACCTGTGCATTTTGAAAGACTTTGTTCACTGTTACAGCCAATTACTTGGATAAAGGCTCACCTTGGCGCAGTTATACTGAAGGATTTATAGATAATTATAATCAATATTAACTGCTCTGGAAGTTCTTTTTTTGGCAATATAAGGTTAATAGAACTATCATCAGTGGTACTCCAGCAGCCAGCTTGTAATTGGTGGAAGGATGGTGTTCAGGTGGACCTGTGTAGCATGGTGGTAATAGGCAAGGTGTTCACACATTTTCCAAGGCTTTGCACTGGGTGATGGTGGTGTCACACACTTCCTAAGGGCCTGATCTTGGAAAGGCAACTGTTTTCATTAGACTTACTGAACAATAGCTTACTCTTTTTAATAATAAACACTGTCCCAGTGGTAAAGATAAGGATAGTGGAGAAAATTGTTTTTTGAAAGGGAGAAACTGGTGAAATCTGGAGGTAAAAATGAAATCTTTCATGGGTGACTTGCTGTCAAGTGGGGAGGAAAAAAATACTCTTGTGCTGCCATGGTGCAGTAGGATCATAGAATCCCAGACTCCCAGGGGTTGGCAGGGCCCTGGAGAGCTCCTGGGGTCCAACCCCCTGCCAAAGCAGCTCCCCAGCTCATACTGCACAGGTCGGTGTCCAGACGGGGCTGGAATCTCTCCAGAGATGGAGACTCCACACCCCCTGGGCAGCCTGTCCCAGGGCTCTGGCACCCTCACTGGGGAAAAGGTCTTCCTCTGCTCTAACTTGCAGCCATTGCCCCTTGTCCTGTCCCCACAGACACTGAAAAGGGGCTGGCCATTTCCCCCTGCAGCCCATCCTTCAGATACTGAGAAACATTCATCAGGTCCCCCCTGAGTCTTCTTCTCTCCAGGCTGAACAGCCCCAGCTCTCTCAGCCTTTCCTCACAGGGGAGATGATAGGATGTCTCTTGAATTTACATTAAACGTTGATCTGGCACCATACAAACTGGTTAAAGGAGAATGGGTGTGTTAAAATGGCAAGGCACTGTTGGGAAGGCCCTTCCAAATCTTAAGACCTGTGTACTGATAGCCTAAGCTAACTCCTGGTCAAATCTGAGTCCTAGATGCCAAGGCTGTGCCCTCATGTGCAGCAGTAGCAAGGTGGCTTAGGCTGTTTGTTGTGTGGCTGTGCAGGGAATCAAACTGACACTCGGTCCAGTGGAGCACTTCTCCTCCCCCTTCCCTGGACAGACTCCCTGGCTTGATTTCTGTGTGCCCATGGATCAGAAACCAGCTTCCAGGGATGGAGGAACTTCTTCCTGGTGAGGGTGCCAGAGCCCTGGGACAGGCTGCCCAGGGGGTGTGGAGTCTCCATCTCTGGAGAGATTCCAGCCCCGTCTGGACACCGACCTGTGCAGTATGAGCTGGGGAGCTGCTTTGGCAGGGGGTTGCACCCCAGGAGCTCTCCAGGGCCCTGCCAACCCCTACAGCTCTGTGACTCTGTGATTCTGTACTGTTTTAGAAAGTCTACATGCTATAATATTTGAAATCTCTATCAGCTTCTGAACCCTCCAGGACTTCCAAAGGTGTGCTTGAGAACTCATGGCTCAATTAAGATTGATTTATTTATATCACATCATAATCTCCCTCTTCCTTCTGATATTACAGTAAAGCTCCTCCTCTTCTTCTGGTGGATAGAATCCCAGCCTGGCCTGGGTTGGAAGGGACCCCAAGGGTCACAGAGCTCCAACCCCCTGCCACAGGCAGGGACACCAACCTCAGGCCTGGAGCTACACAAGGTTGCCCAGGGCCCCAGCCAACCTGGCCTGGAACACCCCCAGACACGGGGCACCCACCCCCTCTCTGGGCAGCCCCTTCCAGCCCCTCACCACTCTCTCTGCAAAGAACTTCCCCCTAAGATCCAATTGAACCCTTCCTCCCTTCAGCTTCACTCCATCCCCCTTGTCCTGCCAGTGTCTCCCCTTGGAACAAGCTGATTCCCCTCCTGTTCCTCTGCTCCCTTCAGGGCTGCAATGAGGTCCCCCCACAGCCTTCTCTTCTCCAGGCTGACCCAGCCCAGCTCCCTCAGCCTCTCTCCAGAGGGGAGCTGCTCCAGCCCTCTCCTCATCTTGGTGGCTCCTCTGACCCCTCTCCACCAGTTCCCCATCTTTCTTGTCCTGGGGCCCCAGCTCTGGACACAGGATCCAGCTGGGGCCTCAGGAGGGCAGAGCAGAGAGGGACAATCCCCTCCCTGTCCCTGCTGCCACCCCTCTGCTGATGGAGCCCAGGATCCCATCACCCTTCCCAGCTGCCAGAGCCACTGCTGGCTCATGGGGAGTTTCTCATCCCCCATGACACCCAGGCCCTTCTCACAGGGCTGCTCTCCAGGAGCTCTTCTCCCAGCCTGGAACTGTGGCTGGGATTCCTCCAGCCTGACATGGTAATTTCTGAATGTTTAGCTCCAGCTTTGGGTGAACCAGCAGGAAATAGAAAATCAGTGTGAGCTCTTCCTGCTGATTTCCCTGTGTGTGTTTGTGGTGGGGTATGTTCTGGGGTTTGGCATAGTTGGGGTTTGTTTTTTCTTTGCTTGCTTGAGAGATGCTTTAGTTCTCTTGCGTTGTTGTGCACATCTAATCAGGGTATTTTCATTTCATTTTACAGGAGGAAAAAATGGCCCAAACTACCACAGCAGCCGCAGCCACCCCTGATGAGGACTCCTCTGAAAGCAGGATGGTGGTTACATTCCTCATGTCAGCACTTGAGTCAATGGTCAGTGGAGTAGTTAAGCAGATACATTATAACTCTCTCTTGGCACACCAGTATTTTGCCTCCTGCTGGGTGTATAAAAAAGGAAAGGTGTAAAGTTATATCTATATACCTTATTGTGTGCTGGCCAACCACTTGTCACTCTCTTCTTTGCTTGTGGAGAAATCATGCCAACCACCTTCTTAATAGTCAGCTTGGTATTTTTGCTGTTCAGCTTGGTGTGGTTGTCTTGAAAAATATACTTATTGTCAGCTAACCAAAGGGGAAATAATTGCTTGATTGCTCAGGACAGGTTTGAAAGGCCAAGAGTGTGTTCTGAGCTCTGTCATCTGTAATAGAGACTGAATAAATGGTCAGGAGGCTAATGCCTGGTCCTTAGCTGCTGGACCAAGTCAGTAAAACATGTTCAGAAAAGACTTTATTCTTTAAAAGCTTGGCATATCACCTGTTTTGTAGAGGTTATTTGATGGTTGTGTGATGGGCTTTAAGGCTGAGGGAGTGGAAAAGCCTGTCCTCTTACCTTAAAGTTGAGGCACTGTCAAAGGTCTGGTTCTTTAAAATTGGTTTCTTAAATAATAAGCAAGAACAAGCCTTTTTTTTTTCTCCTTAAGCAATGAAACTTTGAGTAGGGTGGTTAGAGAAGTGCTGGCAAAGCCTTTTTTCCCAGTGTCTGGGTTTGGTCTCTGAAGGCTTTGTGTCACTTTCTCCTCTCCTGTCACAGTTGTTGGTGTCTTTCTAGGCTGCAGCAAACTCTGATCTTCTGAATTCCTATGAGAAGTTAACTCTTAGTGCCCACTTCTTGGTGATCTCACAAACTTTCTTAGGCTCTTTGCATGGCAGGCTTTCTGCCTTGCTGCTTTTGGGTGCTGATCAGTGGGGCAGAGTCTGGCTGGAGGCCTGTGACCAGTGGTGTTCCCCAGGGCTCGGCTGATTCAATGAAAAGTAATCATGCTGATTGATTGATATAGGTGCAGCTTAAGAGACCATTAATATAACTTTAATATAAGAATTTTTATAGTTTTAAGAATAGACTAGTTTAAGAGTTTCAAGGCCAGCTTGGATGGGGCCCTGGGCAACCTTGTGTAGCTCCAGGCCTGAGGTTGGTGTCCCTGCCTGTGGCAGGGGGGTTGGAGCTCTCTGATCCTTGGGGTCCCTTCCAACCCATGCCAGTCTATGCTTCTATGAAGAGCAAGCTGTAACTGTAACTGTGTAAGCTGCTTGTGAGAGCAGCTGCAAAACTTAGCCATAACAGTACAACAGTCACAGCTTTCAAGATTAAGAAGTAAGAATCTGTGAGTTTTTAGGAATAGATTAGTTTTGGATTTTAGCAGAATTTGGCTGTAATCACATCAGCTGTTTCATGAAAGTGGCTGCAAAACTGAACCATAATAGTGCAACAGCCTGGAAACTAGAGGAAGCAAGAGATAAATAATGAGACTAATGACCAATTAAAAGACAGAGTATATCTTGTTTTCAGTGCAAAGCTAATTAGTAGGTGCAGGCGTTTCGAGCCCAGATAAGCATGGAGAAAACCGTAAAGAGCATGTGCTGAGAGCAAGGAAGATGACCAGCCTTCATCCCTGAAGACCACCAGAAGACCCCCTGAGTGTCATTGAGCATGCTCCATCTGGGTGGAGTTAATGTAAATGTTTTCCTGGAAATAAATTGCCTAACCCTGCCTTTTCTTAGGAAAGATAATGAATATGTATAGTTAATCTGTATCAATATGAGACATTTGTCTTTAAGGGGCGCACACATTGGGAGGAGCGATCCCCTGTGTGCCCAGTGCTGCCATAAAGGATCCTGCTTCAGAGTCACCAAGGCTGGTGAGTTTTGATTCCGGCTTTCTGGGGCATCAGTTTGGCCCCCAGATGGGCCCCTCTCTGCTTGGCTGCAGGATCCGGGAAGGACCAGGACTCCCTGGCGCTCCCCGGGATTTCCCGGAGGGACTCCTCGCCCTGCTCGGCTCACTGCAGGAGCAGACAAGGACCATCCTCTGATTTTGAAGGTATTCCTTAAATTTCTTTGAGCTCTTGGTCTGGGAGATACCCGGCTGTGTCTGGTATACTGGGGTGTCTTGGTATTTGGTTTCTGGAGACCGGTTGTTCGGGGATACTGGAAGTCATTGGGATCCAGTCCTGTTCAATATCTTCATCAAGGACCTTGCTGAGGGAACAGCACCCACCCTCAGCAAGTACCTGATGATCCAGAGCTGGGAGGAGTGGCTGACAGGCAGGACACTGTGCTGCCATCCAGAGACCTGGCCAGGCTGGAGAGCTGGGCAGGGAGAGACCAGATGAGGTTCAACAACAGCAAGTGGAGAGTCTGGCACCTGGGGAGGAATAACTGCTGGAATCAGGACAGGCTGGGGGTGACCTGCTGGAGAGGAGCTGTGTGGAGAAGGACCTGGGGGTGCTGGTGGGTGACAGGGTGGCCATGAGCCAGCAGTGTGCCCTGGGGCTGAGAGAGACAATGGGATCCTGGGGGCATCAGGAGGAGTGTGGGCAGCAGGTGACAGGAGGGGATCCTGGGGGCATCAGGAGGAGTGTGGGCAGCAGGAGGGGATCCTCCCCCTCTGCTCTGCCCTGGTCAGGCCCCACCTGGAGTGTTGTGTCCAGTGCTGGGCTCCCTGGGATCAAACAGCCAGGGATGTGCTGGAGAGAGTCCAGAGGAGGCTGAGGAGATGCTGAAGGGCCTGGAGCATCTCCCCTGGGAGGAAAGGCTGAGTGAGCTGGGGCTGTTCAGCCTGGAGAGAAGAAGACTCAGGGGGGACCTGATGAATGTTTCTCAGTATCTGAAGGATGGGCTGCAGGGGGAAATGGCCAGCCCCTTTTCAGTGTCTGTGGGGACAGGACAAGGGGCAATGGCTGCAAGTTAGAGCAGAGGAAGAACTTTTCCCCAGTGAGGGTGCCAGAGCCCTGGGACAGGCTGCCCAGGGGGTGTGGAGTCTCCATCTCTGGAGAGATTCCAGCCCCGTCTGGACACCGACCTGTGCAGTATGAGCTGGGGAGCTGCTTTGGCAGGAGGTTGGACCCCAGGAGCTCTCCAGGGCCCTGCCAACCCCTGGGAATCTGGGATTCTTTGCCAGAAATTTCTCCCAGCAGAACACATGTGGGTGTTCATAGGGAAGGGGCACTCCTGCCCTTCTTCTGGAGGAATTCACTTGAGCCTGAGCCCAGCAGGCAGGGCAGGGGCAGGCCTGGAGGCAGGACAGTGCAGACTGCAGGCAGCAGGCCTGAACAAAACATGATGTGTGAGAAGTGTGCTCTGGATGAACAAAATTCTTTCACACCCTCTTGCTAGTTGGGAGTTGGTGTAAGACACTCCAGATGATTATCTAACAGGGATGTGATCATTTCATATGGACTGATATCATAAATCATTTTAATTAAAAACAGGGCAATGTCTGGGTCTAGACCAAGCCTTAATTTCACTAATGTATCTGCAATGCTTTTAAGATTCCTGATGAAAAGCACTCTGGAGGTATAAACTATCCTTTGCTAATGGCTGATGTTGTGTTACTCATGGTGCTTCTGAACAGTGGATGCTGGCAGCAGAAGTAATAACTGTTTTACCTGATACCATGCACATTTCTATTAACTGTACTCTTTAACTATGGTCATAAAACCTTTCTTTTTTCTTCTTTTTATAGTGTAAAGAGCTTGCCAAGTCCAAGGCAGAAGTTGCCTGTATTGCTGTATATGACACAGATGTGTTTGTAGTTGGAACTGAGAGAGGAAGAGCCTTTGTCAAATCTAGGAAAGATTTTCAGAAGGATTTTGTTAAATACTGTAAGTTTCACTGTTGTGTTTTTGTATTTCACAAGCTGCTTAATGTATATTGCATAATAGGAGAAACTCTGGGGAGCAAAGCTCTGTGGATGGTGGCTACATGCCATCCTTATGTTGGCTATGGCAAAACCAGCTGTTTAAAAATGATCAGTAGCAGTGGTCTTGTTTGGAGTGTTATTTCAACTGTGGCTGGAAATGCTTGCTTTTTTCTGTAGATAACATGACAAACTAGTTCCATAGGAAGTCTGAAACTGTTCACCCTCCCAACACACCCTGCATTTCCTAGTGCATGTTATTTTCTCTTTGTGGCCCCTCCTCCAAGTTGTTTTTCCCTACTTATAAAGGCTGGCAGGACATTGAACAGGTACTGGCCTACTTCTGTCAGCTCACATGGTCTGGGGTCTTCATGCCTTATTGAATCAGATGTGTGTTTTTGCAAGATGGTATTTTTTTCTGTGGCTTTTTTATATCACTGTTAGTGGCTAGAAACATGTATCATGCTATAATGACTTAAAACTGACATCTGCATTACTTTTGTACTCCCTTTAAGCACATCTACTTGGTTGGGGGGTTTGTTTAATTTCATTTTAGGGTAAGACAGTGGACCTTCTGTGGTCATAAACCATGATCTGTTGGGCACAGGGTGCTATTCTTATGGGTTAAGTTTCAAAGATTCAGTGAGTCTTTGGGGGGAGCATTGATGTGCTTGTTTAGTGAAGTATTGTTGATGAATGCTGCTTAATCAAGAAGGAAATTTACCTTTACCTGCTTAGGGTAGAGCATCAAGTATGGAACATCCTGGACTGTCAGGTGGAGCTCTGGGCTTTTGCTGCTGACATTACTCCCTTGGACAGTGACTTGCTGTGTGTATATTTACTCTAAGGAGAGTCACCACAGTGTTGCCTTGCATCTGATAACAAAATGCAGGATTACAACCTCACTGAGGAATCCAGTATAAGATGAAGTAATTCCTTATATATTTTTTTTAAAGGGTCAGTCTTTTGGTACTGGTTTTTATGAAAACTATTGGTTGAATAATGGGAGGGAGCTCAGTTGTTCCCCTGAATTCTTCTCTTTGGTTAGTTTTGTTCTCTGAAGGGCTTCCCTGAGGTCCTACATGCTTGGTTTTATTGCTGGCCCTGATCTGCTGGAGACTTTGTATACTGTGCACATCTACTGGGAGGGAGTCTGACCTAACTGGGGTTTGATCTCCCTGGCTAGATCTGCATGTCTGGTTCTGTGCTGTGGGAAGCACAGGGCTTCTCATCCCTGCTTGTGCTTGACTCTATCAGACCTGGTTTCCAGAGTATGTGAATGTGTTTAAACCTCAGCAGTACCCTTGATAAGCTCAGTCATGGCTTTGATGGTTTCATATCCATGCTACTTCCCAGGGAGTTCTGATGCTGACTTTGTTGCTGACAAACATGTTGAGAATACCAGGCAATTTGACTTCAGAGCACCAGTTTTTGGGAATAACAGCATTATTCCTTGCTGGCAATGCTGGTTCTGTCACTGCCTTTGGCAGCTTTGAAGCCTTGATGGAGTTTCTAGTGACTATCTTCTGGTCTGAACCACAGAACAGTGGAGCACACAGCTCCTTTTCCCTTGCACTTTGTTACTTCAGTTAAATATGAAAGCTAGCAGTAGGAAATGTTCATTGCAACGTTAGTAATTAGTTTGGGCTGGAGGAATCCCAGCCACAGTTCCAGGCTGGGAGAAGAGCTCCTGGAGAGCAGCCCTGTGAGAAGGGCCTGGGTGTCATGGGGGATGAGAAACTCCCCATGAGCCAGCAGTGGCTCTGGCAGCTGGGAAGGGCGATGGGATCCTGGGCTCCATCAGCAGAGGGGTGGCAGCAGGGACAGGGAGGGGATTGTCCCTCTCTGCTCTGCCCTCCTGAGGCCCCAGCTGGATCCTGTGTCCAGAGCTGGGGCCCCAGGACAAGAAAGATGGGGAACTGGTGGAGAGGGGTCAGAGGAGCCACCAAGATGGGGAGAGGGCTGGAGCAGCTCCCCTATGGAGAGAGGCTGAGGGAGCTGGGCTGGTTGAGGCTGGAGAAGAGAAGGCTGTGGGGGGACCTCATTGCAGCCTGCCAGTCCCTGAAGGGAGCAGAGGAACAGGAGGGGAATCAGCTTGTTCCAAGGGGGGACACTGGCAGGACAAGGGGGATGGAGGGAAGCTGAAGGAAGGAAGGGTTCAACTGGATATTAGTGTGGTGTCCAGCAGGGAGCAACACGCAATTTGATATGAATTTTAGGTGAAGCCATTTTATTAGGTGAAATCACCCAGATTCTAGACCTTTCTTACTGCAGACGTGGCAAGCTAAAAACTGCTCATTGGTTACACACACTGTTCACACCATATTGATTGGTTAGTGATTATAATGAGTTCTGATAAACCTATCTTATAGCTAAATATTCTTAGATTACCTTTAATACCTAAAAGCATCCACACACCTGCTGTGTTGACCCTCTTGTTATGGTTGGTTCCTAACATGTTCTGTTACTCCCAAATACCTTCCCATAGCTGCTTCTTGGGTTAGGGCAGCCTGTACCCCTATCAACAAGGCCGCTGTGTTTGGAGAATGTGATTATTGGGATCCTCTCAGTGTGAGTAACTTTTCTCATGGGAATAGGAGAATATAGTCACGGCCTGTGTCTTGGGAGAAGAGAGCTAGGCCACAAGCAGGCCTGCTGTCTTCCCCAGCATATTAGGGGGAAGTTCTTTGCAGAGAGCGTGGTGAGGGGCTGGAAGGGGCTGCCCAGAGAGGGGGTGGGTGCCCCGTGTCTGGGGGTGTTCAAGGCCAGGTTGGCTGGGGCCCTGGGCAACCTTGTGTAGCTCCAGGCCTGAGGTTGGTGTCCCTGCCTGTGGCAGGGGGGTTGGAGCTCTGTGACCCTTGGGGTCCCTTCCAACCCAGACCAGGCTGGGATTCCTTGATTCAGTGAAAAAGAAATCCAGGAAGGTCACAGCTCTGTGTGTTTACCAAGCTAGACTTGGGCTCTTTTTGTTCCTTTTAGATTAATAAAGGCTGCCAAGAGATTCTTACGTTGCTCTTGGAATGAAACCTTTGACAAGTCAGCTGTGGTATCAGTCTCTGGTAGATGTGGTGCTGCAGTATTGAAAATCACTTCTCCATTTGTGTGGGTCTCTTCAGTTTTCTTGAGGTATGGGAGCAGAAGTGTGGTTCCCAAGTGTTCCTCTGGTTAGGTCTGACTCTATTGTGGCAAGCCAGTGTGTGTCTGCACTCTTTACTTCTGCTTTTCCCACAGCTCTTTTGTATATTTTGAGTAAATCTGAAGAGTTTTCAGGATTTGGAGGGCTCAAGCTTCAAACCTCCTGCTTATTTTTGGTAAGGAGTATAATTTGGTGGGCTAAATAGATGAAATGAGGTTTATGAAGGAAGTAGCATGTGTGCTTTCTAGCAGCATAGGCCTGATAAAAATAACAGTGGTCAGTGAAAGCAGCACTGGAGTTTGGTTTCTGTGGCTTCCATTCATAACAGCTTTCACCCATGTGGGTTCCCTGATGCCTAGCTGCAGGGGGAGGAGCAGTCTTGAGCACATCTCACCTACCTTGTTACCCTGACAAAATGTGTTAGAAACAAACTAGTGCAGTGCTGCTTTTTGGTGGCAGTGTATGTTGGGTACTGAGTGCTGAAGCACCAGGCAACAGGTGTTATTTACTGAAAACTGGGTCAGATAATACGTTCTTCTGAATTGTGCTTAATTAAGGTGGCTGTCAGCCCTGTCAGTAATCAAGGTTATGCTGGCTTGCCCTACCAGGGCCTCTTTGGTTTAGTTGCTGTTTCCTGCTGAAGTGTGTTATGTGATCCTTTTGGAACAGGCTCAGCAAGACAAAGTGCCTCCTCACCCTTGGGATTGCTCTGGAGTTGTGGGTCATCAGCCATCCTGAACAGGGGACTTATGCCTCAGGTGTCTCAAGAACCATAGAATCATAGAATGGCCTGGGTTGGAAGGGACCCCAAGGGTCACAGAGCTCCAACCCCCTGCCACAGGCAGGGACACCAACCTCAGGCCTGGAGCTACACAAGGTTGCACAGGGCCCCAGCCAACCTGGCCTGGAACACCCCCAGACACGGGGCACCCACCCCCTCTCTGGGCAGCCCCTTCCAGCCCCTCACCACTCTCTCTGCAAAGAACTTCCCCCTAAGATCCAATTGAACCCTTCCTTCCTTCAGCTTCACTCCATCCCCCTTGTCCTGCCAGTGTCTCCCCTTGGAACAAGCTGATTCCCCTCCTGTTCCTCTGCTCCCTTCAGGGACTGGCAGGCTGCAATGAGGTCCCCCCACAGCCTTCTCTTCTCCAGGCTCAACCAGCCCAGCTCCCAGAAGATCTGTGGTTTCTGTCCCATGGAATCCTTCTGGCCTTTGAGCAAACAGAAGCATTGGGTTTTCTGAGGGATTCTTCTGACATTGTGCTCCCTCATGGCTTGGACTGATAGAATGCTGCAGCAGCTTAGAAGGGGCTGGGATAAGCAAACAAAAACCAAAAGAAACCTGAAAATCTAAGTCTTCCTGGTTTAAAAAACCAAAAAGAACTTGAAACTGGCAAGTCTCTAACTGGATTTGCAGCTGTTGGACTGTCCCTGTGGTCTGAGTTCCCTTCAGTGGCTGAGTTTTGCTGGGTGCAGTCTGTGCTAGACACCAGAGAGTAGAAGTGTCATAACTATCTCAGCTTTCCCCTCTTTGCTTGCTTTCCTGAGCTGCTTCTAGGGATTTCCCTTTGGAAATCTTACCTGTGCTGAGTGACAGAAACACTTTGTCCTTACATTAAATGTAAATGTTTAAACTATGACTGCACAGGACTGAGCTACCTGGGTGTTCCAGGTGTCTGTCCTGTGTCCACAGCCATGACACTGCAGCACAGCACACGTGCTGGCAGTGACCACTGGGGCTGTTTGGTGTGTCACATGCCTGGTGCTGACATCCTGGACAGCTGGGATGCTCTGAATTCTCCACTAGCACTGGATATGAGGTCAGCTGTTGCTTGGTCTGCATGAGAATTGTCCTACAATTGAGGTCCTGGAAGGGGCTGCCCAGAGAGGGGGTGGGTGCCCTGTCCCTGGGGGTGTTCCAGGCCAGGTTGGCTGGGGCCCTGTGCAACCTTGTGTAGCTCCAGGCCTGAGGTTGGTGGCCCTGCCTGTGGCAGGGGGGTTGGAGCTCTGTGATCCTCGGGGTCCCTTCCAACCCATGTCATTCTATGATGATTCCACCAAGGAATTTGTGGTGCTGGCTGGAGTCATCTCCTGTAGAGAAGGACACTGAAGTCCAGCTGTTTGAAGGCAACAGCTTCCTTTGTTGTTTACCTGTCATTACCTGTTGTACCTTGTTTCTTACTGGTGAGGTACTGGCACCCCAAACTGCCTAATAAGTTGGTTTTTTTTCAAACTAGAAGTATTTTGTGAAATAAAATAGCCAATGCTTCTCTTGTGATTGAGGTTTTAAAATGTTAATATTCTCCAGAAATGCAATTACTTCAAATATTGACAAGAATAAAGAGCAAGGCTAGCAACTACAAAGCAACTTGTGTACCTAAAAATCCAGAGGTAAGCTTCTGGAAGCCTCCATGACATCTGCCTGCAGGCATCTCAACAGCTCATCAGTCAGTAGCTTTGTCTTGAACTGTGTTCTCTCTGTAGGTGACAAGCTCTAAAGAGCTTGGTGCAGAAATACAGCACTTGAGGATTTTTTTAACCAAAGCTCAGTAAAAGGCACAGCATAGAACTGGGAGCTTTATAGCTGGGAGCTTTATAGCAGGGAACTTCAACTCGTGGCACATCCCATGAGCAGGTCTGACTCCCTGCTTTGGTCCTTCCACTGCCTGAGGCTGATCACACCTTTGATCCCCCCCTGTGCATCTACTGTGTCCTGCCACTGTAAGCCATGCAGGACTGAGAGCATCATGCACAGACCTGGGGGTTAGATGATAGAATCCCAGACTCCCAGGGGTTGGCAGGGCCCTGGAGAGCTCCTGGGGTGCAACCCCCTGCCAAAGCAGCTCCCCAGCTCATACTGCACAGGTCGGTGTCCAGACGGGGCTGGAATCTCTCCAGAGATGGAGACTCCACACCCCCTGGGCAGCCTGTCCCAGGGCTCTGGCACCCTCACTGGGGAAAAGTTCTTCCTCTGCTCTAACTTGCAGCCATTGCCCCTTGTCCTGTCCCCACAGACACTGAAAAGGGGCTGGCCATTTCCCCCTGCAGCCCATCCTTCAGCTAGTGAGAAACATTCATCAGGTCCCCCCTGAGTCTTCTTCTCTCTAGGCTGAACAGCCCCAGCTCACTCAGCCTTTCCTCCCAGGGGAGATGCTCCAGGCCCTTCAGCATCTCCTCAGCCTCCTCTGGACTCTCTCCAGCATATCCCTGGCTGTTTGATCCCAGGGAGCCCAGCACTGGACACAACACTCCAGGTGGGGCCTGACCAGGGCAGAGCAGAGGGGGAGGATCCCCTCCTGTCACCTGCTGCCCACACTCCTCCTGATGCCCCCAGGATCCCATTGTCTCTCTCAGCCCCAGGGCACACTGCTGGCTCATGGCCACCCTGTCATCTACCAGGACCCCCAGGTCCTTCTCTGCAGAGGGGTTATAGGTGGGAGTCAAGCTACAGTAGGGAGAATATTTTTATTAACTGAATAACTCTTGGTTAATTGTACACTTGTGCTTAACTATGTCTTTGATTAGGTCTGCTGAGATAGATAGATAAGGTATTTTTTACCTTGCTCACAGGCAAATCCCTTGCCACTAATGCAGCTGGTTCAAAAATACCAGCTCTTTTTGATGATCTGATGTGCCAGTGTGGAAAGTGGTTTCCCACAGTCATTTTCCTTAGCCCTAAACTATTCTGTGGCCAGCTGAGACTTCTGTGGCTTTTTGTTGTTCCTGAAGCTATGGAAACTTTTGGAAGAGAAAACAGTCATTAAATGGTAGACATAAATAGTCAATGAAAGAAAAGCAGGGAGAGCCAGGCAGAGGATTAACCCTGACCAGACACTCATGGAGCTGCATGCATGCCATTGCTCATCTGTTGCCTCTTTTAAATGGAAGTGGGGGGTGGGGGGTGTGAGTCTTGCTCCAGCTTTGGTCTTCCACTGCACCTCAAGAGGGGTACACTTTACAGAAGGTGTAGCAGGAAGAAAGGATGTTGGAATAATTGTGTTTTAAAGCTCTCCCTGTCAGGATGGTTTTCCATTGCTAAGCTAGAGCAGTTTTACACCTCTGTAATTTCAACCTCTTTTTTTCATGCCAGGTTTCCTTCCAGCTCTTTGGGAGGAGTGTGGCCTCTCTAAAACAGCCTCTGCAAAATGCTGCTTTGGGGATCTGCTGGATCAGGCTCTTCCCAGTCACTTGTAATGGGAGCTTTCTCAGCTATGCCCATGGGCTGTGTTCCTGAATTTTCACTTCCCTTTTTGCAGCAGGTGACTTGGAATAGTTTGGCACTTCTGCACTTGTAAGACCAGAAGAGATGGATGGGCTCTCCTGGCCACACTGACTTTCCTGTCACCATTTCCCAAATGTGATGTAATTCCTTGCACCATGACTGTCACTTGGGAATTCAGACCTTGTGTCTGTATGTGTCTGGGCCAGAAGAATCCCAGCCACAGTTCCAGGCTGGGAGAAGAGCTCCTGGAGAGCAGCCCTGTGAGAAGGGCCTGGTTGTCATGGGGGATGAGAAACTCCCCATGAGCCAGCAGTGGCTCTGGCAGCTGGGAAGGGTGATGGGATCCTGGGCTCCATCAGCAGAGAGGTGGCAGCAGGGACAGGGAGGGGATTGTCCCTCTCTGCTCTGCCCTCCTGAGGCCCCAGCTGGATCCTGTGTCCAGAGCTGGGGCCCAGGACAAGAAAGATGGGCAACTGGTGGAGAGGGGTCAGAGGAGCCACCAAGATGAGGAGAGGGCTGGAGCAGCTGCCCTATGGAGAGAGGCTGAGGGAGCTGGGCTGGGTCAGCCTGGAGAAGAGAAGGCTGTGGGGGGACCTCATTGCAGCCTGCCAGTCCCTGAAGGGAGCAGAGGAACAGGAGGGGAATCAGCTTGTTCCAAGGGGAGACACTGGCAGGACAAGGGGGATGGAGTGAAGCTGAAGGAAGGAAGGGTTCAATTGGATCTTAGGGGGAAGTTCTTTGCAGAGAGAGTGGTGAGGGGCTGGAAGGGGCTGCCCAGAGAGGGGGTGGGTGCCCCGTGTCTGGGGGTGTTCAAGGCCAGGTTGGCTGGGGCCCTGGGCAACCTTGTGTAGCTCCAGGCCTGAGGTTGGTGTCCCTGCCTGTGGCAGGGGGTTGGAGCTCTGTGACCCTTGGGGTCCCTTCCAGCCCAGACCAGGCTGGGATTCTATGATCTCTCCTAGAGGAAGGGATCACTGGAGCATTCCCTTGGCTGTTTTACATCCCATGAGCCAGGTTGCATCATGCCTGTTTAATGGTGTGTAAGTTCTAACCTGAGTTAGGTAGGGAGCAGTTTCATAATCCTCCTTGCTTGGCAGAGTTGTGGCCATGCTGGTTGCTGGCTTCCTCATGTGTATCTCCTTTCCACAGCTCTCTGCACAAGATGGTCTGTGTTTGTGCCCAGCCAGCTGCTGGAGCACTTGGAATTAGTTCTGGGGGACCTTGTCTCCCTAGGAAGCTACAAAGATGTCCAGAGTGTCCTGATTGTTGTAGTTCAGGGTGTATCTTTGCTTATTTAAGAAAAGATGAAGCTTTAGATGTTCCTGCTGGAAAGCTAGGAGGCTTTGCTATGCACACTGGGACTACCTCCATGGCACCAGCCTCCAGCAGCACAGGCTGCCCAGGGAGGGGCTGAGTCACCTTCCCTGGTGTGTTTAAAAAGGGTAGATGAGGTACTCAGGGATCTGGTTTAGCTCAGGATGGGAATGGTTGGGCTTGATGAGCTTAAAGGTCTTTTCCAACCTGGTGATGCTGTGATGCTGTGTGTTATCCCTCAGTTTCTAGTAAAACCCTTATTTGAGAGAGGGATTTTACCATCATTTTTTTAACACAACCAACAGCAAATCTTATTACAATAATGCAAATTATAATCATGAGCAGGGTTCCCCTTATCCTGTCTGCTATCAGTCTTGACAAATGTCCTTTATCTTCCTATTCCTACATCCCCTACAGAGGATTCCTCATGGGGCAGCCTGAGTCCTCCACTTCCCAAGTCAGCAGAGCAAAATACCACCACCCATTTCAGTTTGCAAAAGCAGCATTCCCCAGTATTTGCCACATTGGGAACCCACTCTTGCAGGTGTGTGCTGCTCTCAATACACCTCTTATTCCCAGCCCCTTTCCCTTTCTCCATGCCCTGCCTAGCTCAGAGCTCTGAGCAGTGTTTCTGGGTTTCTTTCAGGCTTTTGGGTAACTGGTCTCTTTTGCAGCAGTGTTGGAGCTGGGTTGCTTGCCTTTATTGTCATAGAATCATAGAATGGCATGGGTCGGAAGGGACCCCATGGATCAGAGAGCTCCAACCCCCCTGCCACAGGCAGGGACACCAACCTCAGGCCTGGAGCTACACAAGGTTGCCCAGGGCCCCATCCAACCTGGCCTTGAACACCCCCAGACACGGGGCACCCACCCCCTCTCTGGGCAGCCCCTTCCAGCCCCTCACCACTCTCTCTGCAAAGAACTTCCCCCTAATATCCAATCTAACCCTTCCCTCCTTCAGCTTTACTCCATCCCCCTTGTCCTGCCATTATCTGCCCTTTTAAAAAGTTGATTCCCCTCCTGTCAAAAAACTTTCCTACTTCTGTCTCTGCCCAGCCAGTTCAGGAGTATGAACCCCCCAAAACCCAACAACCAACAAACTGCTCAGAAAGTTCAGTCCCATTCTGGTGCAGACCACCCAGCTCCTTCCCTCAGAGTCACAAACACACAGAAAATGACTGTAGATAACAGCTCTTTGAAGTTCCCTGGCTGCCAAATTCTGCCTCAGGTGTTTTGCTTTTCTTGTGGTTTAAGTTAATCCTTTGATAATCCTAACATTATTTCTTCTTTAATTTGAGGTTATTGTCCAATTTCATGAACTATCAAACTGGATGGACTTAAAAAGTTCACAAATGAGCTAGGTGCATGCATGAATTATCAAATCAAGCAGGAGGCTTTTAGCCATACCCACACTGACTTTCCCTCTTCCATCCCTCTTAGTTATTTTCAGAGAATAATTTTCATGAGGCACAAACAAGAAAATACATGTCCCATGAATGGTGGCACCAAGTAATCCTTGCCCTGAAGTTGCCTCTTGGAGTGTCAGTGCAGAGGTGATGTTCATGCTCTTATAAAGACTTTTTGGCTTTCCCCACCCCAGGAATTAAAACCCACCTGCTTAAAAACCCTCTGATGCTGTAGAATGCCTTACCTCTGATGGGATCAGCAGCTCTTTTGCTCAAGGGTGTGTTGAGCTCCATCAGCTTCAGATCCTGAATCCTTCCAGCTTTGCTGTGTACAGAGAATCTCATTTCACTTAAGTAGATTGTTTTTTCTGCTAAAGCTTGATCAGAGAATCCCAGCCTGGTCTGGGTTGGAAGGGACCCCAAGGATCAGAGAGCTCCAACCCCCCTGCCACAGGCAGGGACACCAACCTCAGGCCTGGAGCTACACAAGGTTGCCCAGGGCCCCAGCCAACCTGGCCTTGAACACCCCCAGACACGGGGCACCCACCCCCTCTCTGGGCAGCCCCTTCCAGCCCCTCACCACTCTCTCTGCAAAGAACTTCCCCCTAATATCCAATTGAACCCTTCCTTCCTTCAGCTTCACTCCATCCCCCTTGTCCTGCCAGTGTCTCCCCTTGGAACAAGCTGATTCCCCTCCTGTTCCTCTGCTCCCTTCAGGGACTGGCAGGCTGCAATGAGGTCCCCCCACAGCCTTCTCTTCTCCAGGCTGACCCAGCCCAGCTCCCTCAGCCTCTCTCCATAGGGGAGCTGCTCCAGCCCTCTCCTCATCTTGGTGGCTCCTCTGACCCCTCTCCACCAGTTCCCCATCTTTCTTGTCCTGGGGCCCCAGCTCTGGACACAGGATCCAGCTGGGGCCTCAGGAGGGCAGAGCAGAGAGGGACAATCCCCTCCCTGTCCCTGCTGCCACCCCTCTGCTGATGGAGCCCAGGATCCCATCACCCTTCCCAGCTGCCAGAGCCACTGCTGGCTCATGGGGAGTTTCTCATCCCCCATGACACCCAGGTCCTTCTCATAGGGCTGCTCTCCAGGAGCTCTTCTCCCAGCCTGGAACTATGGCTGGGATTCCTCCAGCCCAATTGATTTATTGATTTGTTTTGTTTCTTACTCTTTGGTGAGATGCTGACAGTCATTGTCTCTTGCCTGCAGTGGGACATGCTCCTCCCAACAGCAGCTTTTCCCTTTCCTCTGTCAGGTGCTCTGAAGACAGACATACTTTCTAGTCTGGTTTTGTCTCCTGCATTCAGACTGTGCTTCAGTGGCACTTCAGTGTTGTGTAACACTGCTGAGCTGCAACTCTTCAGCCATTCAGGAGCAGGACAGCATGTTCATGAGGCAGGGAGCTGCCAGTCTAGCTGGGGAGAGCTCAGGGTGCAGATATTTAATTCACAGCATCACAAGGTTGGAAGAAGAGACCAGCACCCACCTTTCTGCACCCTCCCTTCAGGGAGCTGTAGGTGGGGAGAAGGTCTCCCCTCAGCCTCCTCTTCTCCAGGCTGAACACCCCCAGCTCCCTCAGCTGCTCCTCAGAGGATTTGCCCTCCAGCCCCTTCCCCAGCCTGGTTGCCCTTCTCTGGACTCGCTCCAGGACCTCCATGTCCTTCTGATGCTGAGGAGCCCAGAACTGGACCCAGCACTCCAGCTGCAGCCTCCCCAGTGCCCAGTCCAGGGGCACAATCCCCTCCCCACACCTACTGGCCACACTGGGTCTGACACAAGCCAGGATGCCATTGGCTTTCCTGGCCCCCTGGGCACACTGCTGGCTCATGTTCAGCCTGCAGCCCCCCAGCACCCCCAGGTCCTTCTCTGCCTGACAGCTCTCCAGCCAGTCTCCCCCAGCCTGTAGCTCTGCAGGGGGTTGTTCTGTCCCATGTGCAGCACTCTGCCCTTGGCCTTGTTACACCTCATCCCCTTGGTCTCAGCCCATGGGCCCAGCCTGTTCAGATCCCTCTGAAGAGCCTCCCACCCTCAGGCAGATCAACACTTCCTCCCAGCTCAGTGTCATCTCCAAACTGCTGCCATGCAGCAAAAAAAAGATGGCCAAATTAAATTATGATTGTTTCAAGTATTCCATTCTTTGTTTTGTCACAAAATTTTTTATAAGGGAGATCTTATTATTTTTTTTAATCTCTACACACCCTGTTTGTTTTAGAGTATCTTCACTTTGTAAGGCTGGTGACAGCTGGGAGATCCCTCTGCCAGCCCAGGTGTGGGCAGGGCTGTTGAACCCAATCTGCTGCTGATCGGGGCAGGTAAGAGGGAGGATTGTCCTGAATACCCCCAACACCTGGATAGTGCAAGGGGTGATGAGATGCTCAGTGGGAAGTGAAGATCGTTAGTACTTGGGCCATGGTAATCCTGCTCATGGTAGAGTAGTTTTCAGAGAATGACAGGGGTTGGCAGGGCCCTGGAGAGCTCCTGGGGTGCAACCCCCTGCCAAAGCAGCTCCCCAGCTCATACTGCACAGGTCGGCGTCCAGACGGGGCTGGAATCTCTCCAGAGATGGAGACTCCACACCCCCTGGGCAGCCTGTCCCAGGGCTCTGGCACCCTCACTGGGGAAAAGTTCTTCCCCTGCTCTAACTTGCAGCCATTGCCCCTTGTCCTGTCCCCACAGACACTGAAAAGGGGCTGGCCATTTCCCCCTGCAGCCCATCCTTCAGATACTGAGAAACATTCATCAGGTCCCCCCTCAGTCTTCTTCTCTCCAGGCTGAACAGCCCCAGCTCACTCAGCCTTTCCTCCCAGGGGAGATGCTCCAGGCCCTTCAGCATCTCCTCAGCCTCCTCTGGACTCTCTCCAGGAGATCCCTGGCTGTTTGATCCCAGGGAGCCCAGCACTGGACACAACACTCCAGGTGGGGCCTGAGCAGGGCAGAGCAGAGGGGGAGGATCCCCTCCTGTCACCTGCTGCCCACACTCCTCCTGATGCCCCCAGGATATGACTTTCTTCTAGTTATTCAGGAACACGTCTGCCTGTCTATTTTCCATTTCAATGAGAAATAAGCAGTGTCATCATCTTATTTCAGTTCTTTTTATTATTTTTAGCAAGTGTGGGTTTGCTGTTGAGAAGCTACTGACGGTTAAGCTGTTTTCAGTGAATCAGTCTCTCATGTGGGGAAAATGCCCACTCAGAAAGTGACACTGCATGTGGCTAGAAATGGAAACTGATGTCTGTTATCCTGTAGACTGCAGGCAAACCTTAGAAGCTCTCATTACCCTGTCTTGTTGGTAAATAACAACATTCTACTTTTGCATTATTTTTTGTATTATATTGCAGAAGAAAAAGTGTAAGACCTGAAGAGCTGCAGAGCAAAACCTGGCATGGAGGTGGCTTTCCAGGGCACAAAGCAGATGTGTGACCTGTAGGAAAGGAGGTGGTTCTCTTTTAAATGAAATTTCAAGCTTTTAAGATGATAAATACTTTTTTTACTAGGCTGTTGCTTCTTCAGCTCATTTCCCACAGGAACACACATCTCCATTGCTCCACCTCTGTGTGGATGCCCCATCCCTGGGGGTGTTCAGGGCCAGGTTGGATGGGGCCCTGGGCAACCTTGTGTAGCTCCAGGACTGGAGGTTGGTGTCCCTGCCTGTGGCAGGGGGTTGGAGCTCTGTGACCCTTGGGGTCCCTTCCAACCCAGACCAGGCTGGGATTCTATGTATAGTTAAAATCCCTGTTGAAAGGTGAAAGAGCTGTGTTACATTGGAGCTGTTGTGGCAAAAGTCAGATCCCTTCTAGAAAAAGCCCAGCTGTGCACATAAAGCCTAAACTAAGCTGGGTCTGACATACCTGCTTAATTAGGCATCATGCACAGCACTAGAGTTGTGGGACCCTCCACACAGGCATTATAACTTTTCCCTGTGAACTGTTCCAGTCCTCCCTTTTTTTGGGCAGTTTTGCATTTGATTTCTACTGTGTGACCTTCCCCTGGGATTGACAGTGTTTTCTACCCCTTTGTGCAAAAAAAGCTTGCTTGGGAGTGTCTTGTAATGCAAGGGGATGAGGTGTAACAAGGCCAAGGGCAGAGTGCTGCACATGGGACAGAACAACCCCCTGCAGAGCTACAGGCTGGGGGAGACTGGCTGGAGAGCTGTCAGGCAGAGAAGGACCTGGGGGTGCTGGGTGGCTGCAGGCTGAACATGAGCCAGCAGTGTGCCCAGGGGGCCAGGAAAGCCAATGGCTTCCTGGCTTGTGTCAGCCCCAGTGTGGCCAGTAGGTGTGGGGAGGGGATTGTGCCCCTGGACTGGGCACTGGGGAGGCTGCAGCTGGAGTGCTGGGTCCAGTTCTGGGCTCCTCACCATCAGAAGGACATGGAGGTCCTGGAGCGAGTCCAGAGAAGGGCAACCAGGCTGGGGAAGGGGCTGGAGGGCAAATCCTCTGAGGAGCAGCTGAGGGAGCTGGGGGTGTTCAGCCTGGAGAAGAGGAGGCTGAGGGGAGACCTTCTCCCCACCTACAGCTCCCTGAAGGGAGGGTGCAGAGAGGTGGGTGCTGGTCTCTTCAGCCAGGGGACAGGAGGTGGGACAAGGGGCAATGGGCTCAAGCTGTGCCAGGGCAGGGGCAGAGCAGATGGGAGGGGAAAGTTCTTCCCTGGCAGAGTTGCTGGGGATGTGGAACAGGCTGCCCAGGGAGGGGCTGAGTCACCTTCCCTGGTGTGTTTAAAAAGGGTAGATGAGGTGCTCAGGGATCTGGTTTAGCTCAGGATGGGAATGGTTGGACTTGATGAGCTTCAAGGTCTTTTCCAACCTTGTGATCCTGTGATTCTTTTTTTTTATCATTCTGACACCTGTGATAGTTACAGAGTTTGTAAGATTTTTGGTGTAATTTTGGGTGTAAATTGACATTTATTCATTGTCCATGTACATAAATAAGTGCATTTCCCTCTGGCTGCAGAGAAGTTCTTATGGCTTTGCAGCAGGAATGCTTCTCAAGCATGAACTGGAAGGCCTGGGTACAGGTATTTTTAATAACTTCTTTTATTTTTGTCTTATTTTGATAAACAACTGCTAGGTGTTGCAGAAGAGGAGAGGGCTGCAGAACTGCAGAAAAACAAGATTGTGCCACCTACAAGCAGACTGACAGTGGATATTGTGGAACTGGAAGCTCTCAGAAAGTCTGTGGAGGACTTCTTCTGCTTTTGCTATGGTGGGTGCTTTAATGTCTTCACAGCAGCTGCTCTGGATTTCTGAGATTTGGTTCTAGTTGGGAGGAAAGTACCACATGATTTTAGTCTTCCAACTGTTCTTCTGTTAACTTTTTTGAGAGATCTACACCTGCACCTTGCTTTGGCTCCAGTTCTCTCCACAGGTTTTATGAGGAACTTGGCCTTTTGCTAACTTGCTTGCTCTTGACCTCATAAGTATCTCTCTTTTTTTTCTGTTTTTCTTCCCATCTAGGCAAAGCTTTGGGCAAGTCAACAGTGGTTCCTGTGCCATATGAGAAGATTCAGAGGGACCAGTCTGCTGTGGTAGTGCAGGGCCTGCCTGAAGGACTTGCATTTAAACATCCAGCAAATTATGATGTTTCAACACTGAAATGGATTTTGGAAAACAAGTCAGGGATCTCTTTTATCATCAAAAGGTTAGTTGCTCTCACTCCTGCTGCTCTGACCACTTGGTTTTGTACTTAAATTAAGTCATAGAATCTCAGCCTGGTCTGGGCTGGAAGGGACCCCAAGGGTCACAGAGCTCCAACCCCCCTGCCACAGGCAGGGACACCAACCTCCAGGCCTGGAGCTACACAAGGTTGCCCAGGGCCCCAGCCAACCTGGCCTGGAACACCCCCAGACACGGGGCACCCACCCCCTCTCTGGGCAGCCCCTTCCAGCCCCTCACCACTCTCTCTGCAAAGAACTTCCCCCTGAGATCCAATTGAACCCTTCCTTCCTCCAGCTTCACTCCATCCCCCTTGTCCTGCCAGTGTCTCCCCTTGGAACAAGCTGATTCCCCTCCTGTTCCTCTGCTCCCTTCAGGGACTGGCAGGCTGCAGTGAGGTCCCCCCACAGCCTTCTCTACTCCAGGCTCAACCAGCCCAGCTCCCTCAGCCTCTCTCCATAGGGCAGCTGCTCCTGTCCTCTCATCACCTTTGTGGCTCCTCTGACCCCTCTCCACCAGTTCCCCATCTTTCTTGTCCTGGGGCCCCAGCTCTGGACACAGGATCCAGCTGGGGCCTCAGGAGGGCAGAGCAGAGAGGGACAATCCCCTCCCTGTCCCTGCTGCCACCCCTCTGCTGATGGAGCCCAGGATCCCATCACCCTTCCCAGCTGCCAGAGCCACTGCTGGCTCTTGTTAAGCTTCTCAACTTAAGTTTCTCAGATTAATTTTAATTTTAATTAAATACATTGCACTGTTTCTCTCAAACAGCAGTGCTCTCTCTTTAATGTTATAGTACCAGGTATGTAATGATGTCTTTCCTAATGTTTTTCTTTCTGTATTTCCACACAGGCCTTTCCTAGAGCCAAAGAAACACCTGGGTAAGTTATTGCTTGCTCACACTGAACATAACAATTTTAGAGTAGAAAGCAACCTAGACACCAGGCTTGCTCATGTGCATCCAGTGGCAAACAGCAGAAACTCTTAGACTCTGAGTTGCCTTCTTATGGACCTCTAACCTTTGGCTTCATGCTTTCTGCCAGGAGCAACTCATTAGAGAGACCTTTTTTTTTTCTCTATTGCTTGAATTTAAATATGCTGTGAATTGGATGGTATCCTAGGGGAAGGAGAAGTGAACTGATGAAGTACTGTGCAGTGCATTTTTAGCAGATGCCAAGACTTTGCAGTGCTCCCTGTTTCAATACATGGCTGATTTGGGCATCTATACCTCATTTTAAAATTGGATCTGATCTTTTGAAGTGCTCAGTGAGGTGTTGCAGCTCCTATGAAAGTCCTTTCTCCTGCTCCTCTCATGGCATCATGTTGCTTTACTTGCCAAATTGATATATGTGAGGGTTGGTTTTATGAAGAGGATGAAGCAGTCTCTCTAGTAATATAACCAGAAGGGGAAACGTTTCAATTTTGAGGTGAAACAGCCAGAAATTGATGCTGGATTAGTAAAATAAGAAATGTCTTGCCTGTCCCCAATAAGAAGACTGGGAAATGACAGAGATTCTGGTAATAAAAGATCTCTGTAGATAAAGCAAGGTAGGTTTGCAGTGTGGTAAATGACTTTCTATAAACTGTTTGTGTTTAGTTGTAATTTAGGATTAATCTCTATAAAACAATCTGTTTTCCTTTAGCAGAGTTTGGATGGAAGCTCTGTTTAACATCTATTTCCCAAGGTTTTCACTTAGTCTCATGAAAGCAGTGGAAAGCATGATGGTAACAGGCATTAGAAGCAATTATACTGGCATTGCTTTATAGATTAATAAAGCAGTTGAATGAGAGTTCTTGATTTCCTATCTGTGAGCACAAAAACCAGGCACAGGAGCTTGTAAAATGCAAATAAGGGCTTGGTGCATGAAATCAGTGTTACATTTTCAAAGTGTATTGAAGGGAAATAGAGTGCAGGAAATTCAAAGATTGTCTTTTAACTTGCAGGAGCTCATCTGACAGACCCTTCACATCCAATTCTACCTCCAGGTGGAAGGTGAATTTAAAATAATGTGGCTTTTTTTTTGGTTATTGACTATGTATTTTCATATAGTATATCTGTCTTAATGTGCTTTTCCTGGGCAGCTGACCTTTGGATAACTCTTTCATGCCTGGGATTATAAAAAGCATGAGGTTTAATTTTGTCTTGGACCATTATTTGTAAGGAAACTGTTTGGAATTAAGCAGATGGCAGAGTTTCCCCTTGGCTTAATTAGCCTGATGAGTGCTTTAATTCACAGTCTGTCAATCAGGGAGAAGTTTGTCATGTTTGAAGAGATGCAAGTGATGGGGAACAGATGTAACGTTGCTTCCTTCCCCTTTCTCAATTAAAAAATTAACATAGTTTTTTTTTTCTGCTTGTTATTAAATGAAGAGATGATATGTGGAAGAAATGAATTTAAAAATGCTTCATGCAAAACCAGGGAGCAAAATGGCAAGTGTTCTTTGCTTCTTGGTAAATGGCAAACATGCTTTGAGTGAGGTGTGTGTCATGAAGATGTAGGGATGGGAGATTCCTGCCAGTTCCCTTGAGATAAATCAGACAAGTCCAATGCAGTGGTTTTTACTGGGAGATTTCATTTTACTTGACAACCTGTAGAGCTTGAGGAACTTCCCAGCAATGTGATACTTGATTTTTATAATATCAGGATGCTTGATGTGTTTCTTTTTCTAGTTGTCCTCCTATTCAAGTGAAAACAGAACCAAATGAGGAGTCAGGTATGTTCAAAACTTTGTCCTTCTTTAAGGTTAAAAAACCAACAAACACAAAACCCCAAAGGAAAAAACCCTACAAACCTCCCCAAACCCCCAGTCCCTTTCTGTTCAGAAGGCTGAATTTAAGCAAAGACAGGAAGCTTCAAGAAAGAAGTGGGGAAAAAGACATCCTTTGTGAGAGAGTAAACCTTAAAAATGCCCATTTAGCCAAATGTTTGCATTCCTAGGAGGAGGAAATTTCTGATATGGTCTAGATTCCAACAATTTCTCTTTCTAAATAGTTTATTAAATAGAGAAGAAGAAAATCTGGGGGTTATTTTGCTCTTAATTCAAGATCACTTTATCCCTGATGGGGAGAGACCTTGATTTATTTATACTGAAAATGACAGATTGTCCATTTTCTCCCTAAAATGGGAATAAAGAGCAAAATGTGGTGCTGATGGTTGAAAGGACAACCAAGTCTATGAGTTCCTTGCAGGAAGGACATGGTCTTGGCAAGGCACTGATCCACACAGAGCCATGCTCAAGTGTGCTTGGAGATCATATCATTATCATTGATCATCAATCAACTGAAAATAACCCTGTGCCACACTGCAACTGGAGATGCAGCACAAAGCTGCTCAGGAGGTTCACTGCTGGTAGTGTGGCAGTCCCTTCCCTGGAGTCACAGAATCCCAGCCTGGTCTGGGTTGGGAGGGACCCCAAGGATCACAGTTCCAACCCCCTGCCACAGGCAGGGACACCAACCTCAGGCCTGGAGCTACACAAGGTTGCCCAGGGCCCCAGCCAACCTGGCCTGGAACACCCCCAGACAGCCCAGCACTGGACACAACACTCCAGGTGGGGCCTGACCAGGGCAGAGCAGAGGGGGAGGATCCCCTCCTGTCACCTGCTGCCCACACTCCTCCTGATGCCCCCAGGATCCCATTGTCTCTCTCAGCCCCAGGGCACACTGCTGGCTCATGGCCACCCTGTCATCTCCCAGGACCCCCAGGTCCTTCTCCACAGAGCTCCTCTCCAGCAGGTCACCCCCAGCCTGTCCTGATTCCAGCAGTTATTCCTTCCCAGGTGCCAGACTCTCCACTTGCTTTTGTTGACCCTCATCTGGTCTCTCCCTGCCCAAAGAGCTTAAAGTGTGCCAAGAGCTAACCTGAGATTTTGTCAAGTCCTTCCCAGACTCTGGTGCTGCTTTTCTGGCATTGTGAGGAACTCTTTGTTTGGAATGTTTTGAGAATGCTCAGAAGGCTGATGGAGGGAATCTTTCACTTGAAGGAAGCCAAGAGCAGTTGGGGACCCTGGTGTTACTCCACCAGCTGCACAGTTAGATGCAGGTTGTATCTAAACTTGGAGGTTCAGAGGAGTCAGCAGGAGTAGATCTAGAAGCACTTTCAGCACAGTAAGTCTTAAAGTATGTTTTGGGATTGGTTTTTTGGCTGTGTTAATGGGCAAAAAGGAAGAAGGTCATTCATTTCAATCCTTCAGGTCCAAGATAGCATTTGCAAGGATCCCTAGTTCGTAGGGAAACATTCAATCCTGAATCCCTTCTGGTGGTGACCAAACTGAAAGATAAGAAACCAGCAGCTCCCTTTGGTACCAGTGTTTTAGTTCAGCTGGGTAGTGTCTCAGCACCTGGAAAGCACTGGATCTTTTTCTTGAGGCTTTTTGTTATTTTTAATAGAGGCCAGTTAGGATCTTGGTGGTTGTTTTCCTTGGAGATTTATTTTTTTAAGAATCTGGTTATTATTAGTTTCCACCTTTGATTCCTTTCTTGTTTCTACAGAAATGTCTTTGAAAATGGCAACAGTAACAGTGAAGGAGGAATCAGATGATCCTGACTATTATCAATATAATATTCCAGGTAATGAGGCTAACTTTCACACGTGTTCATCTCAGGAAAGGGTTGGTTGCTGAAGTGCTCCTCTGTGCCTCTTAAAATCATAGATTCACAGACTGGTCTGGGTTGGAAGGGACCCCAAGGATAACAGAATAAACCTTGGGAAAACCTAATCCATAGGTAAAGAGGGGAGGGATTTTGGATGGGAATATGGAATAAAAATGCTCTAAACCAGCTTTGCCAGGTCACCCTCTCTTGCAAGAAGACATCATAAATTACTGCTTCACTAGTACATCTGCCATGAGTCCTTTTTTAGGACCTTTGGCATTTCTAACACCAACACAGCCATGGAGCCAGGGAGGAAGAGGATGGAGCCAAAGGAAGCAGGCTGAGGGAGGCAGGCAGAAAGCGATCTTGCAGAACTCTAAACAACTCATGTCTAACTATGGAAGAGAAGTTTTGAAGAGGCATTGTTTGTTTTCCTTGGGAGAAGGTGGGAAAAGGGGTAAATTCATGAAAGGAGGGAAACTAACAGGAGCATGAAACTTAAGAAAAACAGATTAATTCACCCCTAATACCAAGAGAAACAGCTTTCAAAGGAGACCATCAAAACTGCACAGCTAGCCAGAGCTGGCTGTCACACACCTCAGGTAAAGTGCTTTTATCCATCTGGGAAGTTGTGGAAGAAGAAGGGAAGGAAACCAGTAGGAGAAAAGGTAGAGTACACCTGGTCACAAGGTCAAACTATGAGATAGGGGAATGATTTTCTTGTCTTCCATGAAGACCTAGGCTATTCATGCACAATTAATGAACAGATTAATTGGGAGAAGCATGGAAAGCTCAATACCTGCATCAGCTGCATTGGGAAAGGTCAGGCAGATGGAGATGGTGGGCTCCCAGGTGAGCTGAATCCTTTAGGTGAGCTCAACTGGAGAAAGCAATGGCAAAAAAGCACAGCTCTTGCAGTAAGAAGGAAGGGGATGCCTGCTTTGGATTTGATGTTTATTACTTGTATCTACAACTGTCTGGTGAGTGCTGGGCACATTACACAGAACCCCAGAACATTCAGGGCTGGGAGGGACCCTGAAAGATCATCTAGTCCAACCCCCTGCCAGAACAGCATCACCCAGACTAAATCACACTCACCCAGACTGAATCACACCTTTAAACTGAATCACACCTTTAAATTGCCTTTAAACTCATTCCTAAGCATGTGAATTATTAGGAATAAACTGACAAGGCTTTAGGAAGAGATGCTTTAAGTCATGGCTACATTCTGCAAACAACACAAGATATGTTTCCATCACTTCATTTAAGAGAAAAAAGCTCTTTGGGAGTCCAAGAATAAACAGTTCAGTTATTTATCAAGGAGAAACAGGAAAAACTCACCCAAAACCTAGTGGTGGAGTAGAAACAGTTACAGAATACAAACTAGTGCTTCTATGTAAATACTTTAGGAGACTGGGAAAGCAGGAGGCTGGTGCCATGGAGGTAGTCCCAGTGTGCATAGCAAAGCCTCCTAGCTTTCCAGCAAGAACATCTAAAGCTTCATCTTTTCTTAAATAAGCAAAGATACACCCTGAACTATAACAATCAGGACACTCTGGACATCTTTGTAGCTTCCTAGGGAGACAAGGTCCCCCAGAACTAATTCCAAGTGCTACAGCAGCTGGCTGGGCACAAACACAGACCATCTTGTGCAGAGAGCTGTGGAAAGGAGATACACATGAGGAAGCCAGCAACCAGCATGGCCACAACTCTGCCAAGCAAGGAGGATTATGAAACTGCTCCCTACCTAACTCAGGTTAGAACTTACACACCATTAAACAGGCATGATGCAACCTGGCTCATGAGATGTAAAACAGCCAAGGGAATGCTCCAGTGATCCCTTCCTCTAGAAGAGATCATAGAATCCCAGCCTGGTCTGGGTTGGAAGGGACCCCAAGGATCACAGAGCTCCAACCCCCTGCCACAGGCAGGGACACCAACCTCAGCCTGGAGCTACACAAGGTTACCCCATCCAACCTGGCCCTGAACACCTCTTTCAAGTATTGTTTGTGTGCTGCTTCCTGCCACAGCCTTTTCAATGCAGTCCCTATATAGCCATCAAAAGAGCTGTTATGATGAAAAGCAAACAACCTTGAAGTGGTGTCAATGATTTTAATCTCTCTGAATTTGTCTGTTTAATGGAGAGAGAAATTTTCAAGTCAAAAAGGACTCCCTGTTTAACAAACAGGGGAAAACTGATTACAAATTCCTTGAAAAAAAGGCAGAATCTTCAACATTTCATGTTTCAAATGAGTTTAACAGCACAAAAAAAGGGAAAGCTGCTTGTTCTGCATGATTCTCTGACTGTTCAGTGGGACAAGACATACACACCCCTGCCTTTAGCCTCTCAGTGCTTTTATTCCATAGAACTGGATGAATATGGGTTGATATCTTAATATTTCACATGGTCTTTCTTGAGTTCAGTGTTATAGAAATGAGCCAATGATATATGAAGTTAAGAGCAAATTCCTCTATGAGCTGGGAAAATGAGTTTGTTTGTGAGCCACAATTTAAAAGCTGTTCTCTTTGTTCCCAAGCAGGCCCATCTGAAACATCAGAGATGGATGAAAAAATTGCTCTTGCAAAGAGTTACACAGGTAGATCTTTCAGTTTGTACTTTTTTCCCCTCACATCTGCTTTAGAAATTAAATATATTTTACTTTTCAAGGCTCTGCTTCCTTGATTTGAAGTAAGAATTAAGGCATTGGAACTTCAACTTCATTAGTAATGAACATTTAATTGCCCAAGTAGAGAGACCTATAGGAGGGAATCTCATTTCTTCCTTTTCTAAATTGGAAAAGGACCATCAGGTTGATCACTAAAGCAGTAGTGATGTATTTCTCCTGAAATTCAGTCTGTTTCACAACTGCTTATAAAGTTGGAGAGATTTCTGCTTGTGTAGTATAAGTACAACCTCATCATTCCTTTCTTCCAGCTGTGTGTGAGGTGAATGGGTATCTCCAGGACAAAGAACCTGCCAGGTTCTGTTTAGGGGAAGGACTGTCACTGTGTGTGAACAATATCTGGAAGAAATTTACCCCAAAATGTTACTTTTAAAATACTCATTTGCTCATTTGCAAACAGTAGAAAATCCTAATCTGTGTTTCAACCTCTGAATTTCTTTATAGCATCAAGAGTGCTCCTGCTGGCAGGAGTTTAAGAGGCAGAAATTGGGGTGTTCATGTGAACATGATAGTTCTGGATTTTTCCTTAGGAAAACCCTTGCTTTGAATAGTCAATGTTCAAAGTTCCTTCTGTGTTTTTATTGTGGTATTTTTTTTTTCACTTTATATTTGTCTAAAGGAAGCCACCTGGGTTCTGACTGCAGTGGAGGAACAGATGTGGAAATCCCAGTAGAAGGTTAGAGATATGAACTGTTTTTCATGAGACTGATTTAAAACATCATCAGATTATTTTTTTTTACAGAAATATTTGAAAAAAGGGGCACCTTAATTACAGTTGCACATCTCCAACCATTCTCTTTCCACATATTCACAAAGTTGGCTTCTGGCTTTATTGCTTTGTTTTGCTTTTAACCTCCCAAACCATGTCACTCTTCCTATAACCAAATTGGGATGGGAGCTGTCATCCTTCTAAACCTTGAATTGCCTTTCATAGAATGAATCATAGAATGGCATGGGGTGGAAGGGACCCCAAGGATCAGAGAGCTCCAACCCCCCTGCTACAGGGGGGTTGCCCCTGCCCCCTTTGTGAGATGCTTGTCACCCAATGTTTAAAGCTTTGAACTGATGTTAAAAGGACATCATTGTGCTGATAGCTTCATGCTAAGCACCTGCCTCTCAAACCTCAGTCAAGTATTTTTTGGATGTTAAGGCCAAATTATGGTAGCAGCAGCTTTCCTTCCTGCAGATCCCATTAGCTTTGCTTTGAAGGTAAATATCAGCAGAGTAACAGGGGGGGAATCAGCTTGTTCCAAGGGGAGACACTGGCAGGACAAGGGGGATGGAGTGAAGCTGAAGGAAGGAAGGGTTCAATTGGATCTTAGGGGGAAGTTCTTTGCAGAGAGAGTGGTGAGGGGCTGGAAGGGGCTGCCCAGAGAGGGGGTGGGTGCCCCGTGTCTGGGGGTGTTCCAGGCCAGGTTGGCTGGGGCCCTGGGCAACCTTGTGTAGCTCCAGGCCTGAGGTTGGTGTCCCTGCCTGTGGCAGGGGGTTGGAGCTCTGTGACCCTTGGGGTCCCTTCCAGCCCAGACCAGTCTCTGATTCTGTGATTAGTGCAGTCAGCAAGAGCAAAGAAGTTTATTCTCCTTTACAAAGAGAAATCATAGAATCATAGAAAGGGTTGGAAGGGACCCCAAGGATCATAAATGCTTTTCAATTTCATGTAATGGTGCCCTTAACTATGCTGATCATAGAATCATAGAATGGTTTGGATTGGAAGGGTTCAGAAAGCCAAATGCAATCAAAAGGCTGTGGATGGGGAAGGGGGGGTGGAAGCTGGGCAGTGTAGGGCTGTTTCCCTGCTCTGCTTCTCCCCTCTCCCCAGCTCAGAGCAGGGGAAGGCTGGCTGTTATTAAAGAAATAAAACTAGTAGGTGTTTAAATTTTCTTCTGAAATTTGCCTGAAAGCTCTGAACTGGGGTGCAGAAGATTGGCAGAAATGATTGCTTCCTGCCCAGAAAAACAGAGGGATGTATGAACTTCTCTTTTGGTGTGTATTGGGGGTTTTCTCTGGTTTTCCTCTCCAGTCACCTTGACAAGGTGGTGAAAAAGTGGCCAAAATTACCATGTCCCTGGAATCCCCCAGATGAGCTGTAGCTGAGAAAGGTGTCTGAGGTCTCAGTGAGACTGGATGAGTGGGGAGCATGGTGTGCTTGAGATTCAGCAAGTTGAGGCTATGTGCATCAAGGGGGATTATTTTAAACACAGTGAAACCTCCTTTGAGAATCGGGAGATGATGCCAGGGAATGACATTTCAAACTCTGAGGAAGACTGCTGCTTGGGAGCTGGTGCATTTCCCTAAGATCACAAAATACCTGGTGATGATGATAATAATACTTGGTTAAAAATTACTCTAGTGTTTAAACCAGTTTGGTTTAATCTGAGTTAAGAAGAGCTGTCCCACCTGGAGAGTTTTCTTCCAGGTTTTCTTTACCATCTGCTTTGACATTTTTGCATGTTTCTCTTCATTATGAGTATTTGCTCAGGGATTTGGTACTGAACTACATGGGCTGTTTGCCAGTCTTTGTGGCTGGTCTGCAATGGCCCAAGATGGTTAGTGTTTTTAAACTTCTCTGATGCTCTCAAAAAACAAAAAAAACCCAATTTTTTTTAAGGGATCAGTTGATGTGATGGTTCTTTATAACCATACTTTATGTTCACATCTACTAAAAGACTGTTTACCTCCTTCTTCTCTTTTGTTCTGCTTTGCATTTGCTGTTAAAACTAGAAAGTGTTGATCTGCCTGAGGGTGGGAGGCTCTTCAGAGGGATCTGAACAGGCTGGGCCCATGGGCTGAGACCAAGGGGATGAGGTGTAACAAGGCCAAGGGCAGAGTGCTGCACATGGGACAGAACAACCCCCTGCAGAGCTACAGGCTGGGGGAGACTGGCTGGAGAGCTGTCAGGCAGAGAAGGACCTGGGGGTGCTGGGTGGCTGCAGGCTGAACATGAGCCAGCAGTGTGCCCAGGGGGCCAGGAAAGCCAATGGCTTCCTGGCTTGTGTCAGCCCCAGTGTGGCCAGTAGGTGTGGGGAGGGGATTGTGCCCCTGGACTGGGCACTGGGGAGGCTGCAGCTGGAGTGCTGGGTCCAGTTCTGGGCTCCTCAGCATCAGAAGGACATGGAGGTCCTGGAGCGAGTCCAGAGAAGGGCAACCAGGCTGGGGAAGGGGCTGGAGGGCAAATCCTCTGAGGAGCAGCTGAGGGAGCTGGGGGTGTTCAGCCTGGAGAAGAGGAGGCTGAGGGGAGACCTTCTCCCCACCTACAGCTCCCTGAAGGGAGGGTGCAGAGAGGTGGGTGCTGGTCTCTTCAGCCAGAGGACAGGAGATGGGACAAGAGGCAATGGGCTCAAGCTGTGCCAGGGCAGGGGCAGAGCAGATGGGAGGGGAAAGTTCTTCCCTGGCAGAGTTGCTGGGGCCTGGCACAGGCTGCCCAGGGAGGGGCTGAGTCACCTTCCCTGGTGTGTTTAAAAAGGGGAGATGAGGTGCTCAGGGATCTGGTTTGGCTTGGGATGGGAATGGTTGGACTTGATGAGCTTCAAGGTCTTTTCCAGCCCAGTGATTCTGTGCTCTCCCCAGCCCACTCTCTGGGTTAGATTGAAGCATCACACCCTGTTTTCCCTGAACTAGGTGATATATGTGATTCAATTCAAATCTATTCCAGTCAAGGTGCCTCAGCAGATACTGCTGAATCTCTGCCACACACAACATCATGTGAAGAGCCTGCAAACAGAGATTCATTCAGACTTGCTCCCAAAGTGATGTCATACTCCTAGCTTACAGAGATCTGAAACAAGATAGGCTTCAAAATGCACAAGCACAGCACTGCTCTTCCAGAATAATTAAAATACATTCCTTCATACACTGCTACTTAGTTTTGAAATAGTTTCCCATATAATTAACTTCATTTTTTAAAAAACCTGACTGCAGTTAAATGCAAATTGCTCTTTCTCCCACTGAATATTGATAGGCCTAATCCTATTTATTATGTTGGTGCAGACTGCCCCAACAGAAATACTGTGTGTTCCTCTCTCATTTTTTACTGTTGGCCCTGTAGCCTGTTATGGAAATCATCCCTGTGCAACAACTATTGAGGCTGTATAAATGGTAAAGAAATATATCATCTGTAGGGGCATCCAGCCTTTGTTTATATTTTCAGTAATCCTTGATAACAAAGGGAAAAATAATTTATGATTGTATTAATCCTATTAACCCAAGAATAAGGAATTTTCTACTGTCATTAACACCAACTCCACACTGCTGCACACACAGTTTAGCAACTCTAATCCTCACCTCCACACCCTTGTCTAGAGCTGCTTAAAGGCTTATGGCAGAATGTCCTTGCTTCTGGTTTAGTTGCACACTGTGAATGCAAAACATTTCACAGAATCACCAGGTTGGAAAAGACCTTGAAGCTCATCAAGTCCAACCATTCCCATCCTGAGCTAAACCAGATCCCTGAGTACCTCATCTCCCCTTTTTAAACACACCAGGGAAGGTGACTCAGCCCCTCCCTGGGCAGCCTGGGCCAGGCCCCAGCAACTCTGCCAGGGAAGAACTTTCCCCTCACATCTGCTCTGCCCCTGCCCTGGCACAGCTTGAGCCCATTGCCCCTTGTCCCACCTCCTGTCCCCTGGCTGAAGAGACCAGCACCCACCTCTCTGCACCCTCCCTTCAGGGAGCTGTAGGTGGGGAGAAGGTCTCCCCTCAGCCTCCTCTTCTCCAGGCTGAACACCCCCAGCTCCCTCAGCTGCTCCTCAGAGGATTTGCCCTCCAGCCCCTTCCCCAGCCTGGTTGCCCTTCTCTGGACTCGCTCCAGGACCTCCATGTCCTTCTGATGCTGAGGAGCCCAGAACTGGACCCAGCACTCCAGCTGCAGCCTCTGAAGGTGACTCAACCTTCAGAGGGCTTCTTTGACAAGTGTTAGCTTAAATAGAAAAACATGGAGTGTTTAATTAAAAACCTTTGCTGTGTCCATCCTTTAGCAGTTGTGCTTTTCCCCCTTCAGATTCCTCCCAGCATGTGGCTTCAGAAACCAGTGAGGATCCAGAGGTTGAGGTCACCATTGAAGGTTAGTTCTCCACTAACTGCACTATGTCCAAGATGTTTTACAGTGCCTGCATCACTTGGCACTCAGTAAATAGGATTATGTTCCAGTGCTGCCCACAGTTTGCATCATGCACTGCTTGGTTAAACCTATCTAGTGCAGAGATTTGAGGAAACCAGAGTATGTGGAAGCATGTTGGACTCGTGGGCTGGTGTTGAAATGATGCCTGGCAGAGCTGCATCTTTCACAAGCACTGGTAATGAAGAACACTCATGGTTTGACAGCTGTGAATTTAGATTTGAAGAAAGATTTTACACCACTTCATCTGCAGAACACATTGCACACTGAAGTTAGGTAAGATTGTGAGCTTAGTGCTCTGTTCTGGGAAGAACTGTGCTGTAACAGAAATGATGTGTTCCAGGTGGTGTAAGCCAAGCTTCAGTTTATTCCTCTGATATCAGTGAATATGTGATCAAACCCTTCACACTCACTAACCTCCATTTCTCATCTATATGGCACTAAAGCCACTCACCAGTATCCATGATGCTTTTGTGCTTGGATGTTGTTTGGAGGTCAGTTGTAATTCTTGTATTTATGAATGACATGTCCTTGTAACTGCTTTAAAACACTCCTGAGATCGGCTTTTGCAGTGCTGGCTTCTGACATGGGTAACATTAAGACCACCAAATTAGCAGTTTAGAAGTTAAGCAATAGGATGTAGGACACAGTTGACACTTCTGGTGTTACTTTCTCCTTTTGTAGTCCTGTGGTAAAGGTGCTTCAACAGAAAAGGTAATAAGGGAGCAGGCACTAGGTTCTGTGTGTGCTCTGGAGGATGGCACCGAGCTGAGGGATGTGGGTGACACAGGAGAAGGACAGGAGACACCCAGAGGGAACTGGACAGGCTGGAAAGCTGGGCCTGGGTGAACCTAGTGAGGTTCAACACTGCCAAGTGTGAGGTGTTGCACTTGGGCTGGAGGAATCCCAGCCACAGTTCCAGCCTGGGAGAAGAGCTCCTGGAGAGCAGCCCTGTGAGAAGGGCCTGGGTGCCATGGGGGATGAGAAACTCCCCATGAGCCAGCAGTGGCTCTGGCAGCTGGGAAGGGCGATGGGATCCTGGGCTCCATCAGCAGAGGGGTGGCAGCAGGGACAGGGAGGGGATTGTCCCTCTCTGCTCTGCCCTCCTGAGGCCCCAGCTGGATCCTGTGTCCAGAGCTGGGGCCCCAGGACAAGAAAGATGGGGAACTGGTGGAGAGGGGTCAGAGGAGCCACCAAGATGAGGAGAGGGCTGGAGCAGCTCCCCTCTGGAGAGAGGCTGAGGGAGCTGGGCTGGTTGAGCCTGGAGAAGAGAAGGCTGTGGGGGGACCTCATTGCAGCCTGCCAGTCCCTGAAGGGAGCAGAGGAACAGGAGGGGAATCAGCTTGTTCCTAAAGTTACTCAGATAAAGAACATGTTGCAAAATTTGATGCCTTAATAAAACACAGCTCAATGCTTGCACTGAGGTCTGAAATTCAAAGCAGTTCCAGTTTTGCATGTGAGTTCTATGGACATTAAAACTGGTATTTTTATTTCCTTAAGATGATGATGACTACTTGCCCCCTAACAAGAGACCGAAGAACACTGAGCCAGCTAATGAAGCCCCCAGTACTGGGAGGAGGAAAGCAAGAGAGTTCAATTTTGGTAAGATAAAAATAAGATTATGTTTTCTGTTTCTGTTTTGTTTTATGAAAAGGAATTTGAGAACTTTCTACTCCAGTAGTGAGACATGCCAGAGTGAGTATTTGTTTAAGAGTCCTGGACTCCTTGTAAATGTGTTGAAGCAGCATCATCACAGGCTACCTCTGCTGTTTCTCATTATTCAAAGTGACCATCTAAACAGACACTTCAAATCATTTACTAAAAGAAAAATAAGTCTAGATTTTTGTCAGGTGATTTCTTGGACAAGAAGATCAGACTGAATTCATTAGGGACCTGAATTATGGAGTCTGGCTGCTCTCTCTTCATACATGAACTGAAGATGTGCTGATGTTTAGGAGGGTAACCAAATGAATGACAGAATCCCAGCCTGATCTGAGTTGGAAAGGACCCCAAGGATCACAGAGCTCCAACCCCCCTGCCACAGGCAGGGACACCAACCTCAGGCCTGGAGCTACGCAAGGTTGCCCAGGGCCCCAGCCAACCTGACCTTCAACACCCCCAGACACGGGGCACCCACCCCCTCTCTGGGCAGCCCCTTCCAGCCCCTCACCACTCTCTCTGCAAAGAACTTCCCCCTAAGATCCAATTGAACCCTTCCTTCCTTCAGCTTCACTCCATCCCCCTTGTCCTGCCAGTGTCTCCCCTTGGAACAAGCTGATTCCCCTCTTGTTCCTCTGCTCCCTTCAGGCACTGGCAGGCTGCAGATGCTTTTGTTATGCTGAGTAGCTTGCCTTGATCCCTGTGGACACACAAAAAGTTGGCGTCTTTGTGGTAGCGCTCATACCTTCTGTAGAGTTCTCACTGCAGAAATGCATTTGCCCCCTGTAGTTCCTCTTGCTAAAGATTTGCTGCAGTCCTGTATCTCTCCCTTATTTCTTGTTTTAGTTTGGTTTCTGGGCAAACACCCCATGAATCTGTGTACTTGTATAAGGTTCTCTGCAGTCATTGGCACCATGTTCCATCAGCAGAGGGGTGGCAGTAGGGACAGGGAGGGGATTGTCCCTCTCTGCTCTGCCCTCCTGAGGCCCCAGCTGGATCCTGTGTCCAGAGCTGGGGCCCCAGGACAAGAAAGATGGGGAACTGGTGGAGAGGGGTCAGAGGAGCCACAAAGGTGAGGAGAGGGCTGGAGCAGCTCCCCTCTGGAGAGAGGCTGAGGGAGCTGGGCTGGTTGAGCCTGGAGAAGAGAAGGCTGCGGGGGGACCTCATTGCAGCCTGCCAGTCCCTGAAGGGAGCAGAGGAACAGGAGGGGAATCAGCTTGTTCCAAGGGGAGACACTGGCAGGACAAGGGGGATGGAGTGAAGCTGAAGGAAGGAAGGGTTCAATTGGATCTTAGGGGGAAGTTCTTTGCAGAGAGAGTGGTGAGGGGCTGGAAGGGGCTGCCCAGAGAGGGGGTGGGTGCCCCGTGTCTGGGGGTGTTCCAGGCCAGGTTGGCTGGGGCCCTGGGCAACCTTGTGTAGCTCCAGGCCTGAGGTTGGTGTCCCTGCCTGTGGCAGGGGGTTGGAGCTCTGTGACCCTTGGGGTCCCTTCCAACCCAGCCCAGGCTGGGATTCTGTGATTCTATCATTTTGTGTGCACTGTGCAGTTCGTCCCTGCTGTAGTGGATGTTATCTGGAGCCAGAGAATGAGGTAAACTGAAGAGGCTGTGGACAGGCTGGGGGAGTTTCAGGGTTGTTAATGAATTGGGATGGGGTTTTCTGTGTATCAGAGGGTGTATTTACAGGAGTAGAAGGAAACTACCACTTATCTTTGCTGCCTGTGGGGAAACTAAAGTGCTTTGCAGAGGGTGATTACCAGAACTGAGTATCAGCTTAGCTTAGTGCTGTGTCTTCAGCTTTGTGCATGAGTATGAAGTGTGTGACAGAAGAATGTTTTCCAGTAGTTTACAGTCGGAATCTATGGGGTTAATAATGCTGATAATCTGCTTAAAAATCCTGCCTGCTTACCTGATAATCCTCCAAATTTTGAAGCATTTCTGTTCCCTGTTCTCTGTATATCCACTGTTCCAAATAAACATGCCAGTATTGTGGTGTGTTTGATTATTAATCCCCTTAATATTTCTTTTTGAGGGAGAAGAGCCAGGGAAGTGTTTGCTTGAGAAGAACCACAGGGAATATTTGCCCAGTGATTTTGGGGGATTTGATTTGGTGACTGAGAAGCCTTGGCACCTTAATGGCTCGTGTAGGAGCTCTCATGGGCATGGTAGGAAGCTGAGGGAGACCAGGCTGGGGGGAGCAGCTTCTGAAATTGCAGCAGCAACCATCATGCAGGACAATAGTATTTATAGACTTTTATGTGGTTGCTTTGTAGTATGGGATGCCATTCTTTGTGGCTGTTCTCCCTCTGATGAAAACCAACCTGAGTTTGAGAGGAGATGGTTTGCAGACACTGCCTCAGATCTTAATGAGCTGAAGGGATCTCAGCTCTCTGAGTTTCCTCTGAGTTACAATCTGAAGTCACACCTTTCAAAACCCTTGGTTGAGTAAAGCAGGGTTTCCCCCTTAGGCCTGTATATTCTAACTCCTGACTTTTACTGGTGCAGATGCTTTTAATCCATATTTCAGTAGATCAACCAAAAAATGCAATCAGTTGTTGAGCTGGAGTCCGGGAGCTTCATCTGGCTGTGTCTGCGGTTAGAGGGGGAAATACTGCAGGGTCAAGACATGATTACCAGCCAAGAAGCCCTGTGCTGCAGGGTAGCAGTTAAAAGGGTGGCAGAAGCAATTACACAGATGCATCCACAGAGGTGTTACTTCAAAGCATACCCAGGTTCATTGATGCAGGTGATATGCCAGGTAACCAGAAGGCAGAGTTTATGTCTGGATGCAAGGCATCCTGTAAACAAGGCCTTGTTCTTGCCACATCTGAAGCATGCTGCTCTCATGATATCCATGAAATTACATCCAAAAAGCTCTAAGCTTAAACATGGCCACCTCAGTTATGTACATAGGTCTGAGAAGGAATATTTAACCCCCTTTCAATATGGACTCAGAACTCAATCCTCTCTTGTCTGATGTAAGGATTTTTTGACAACTGGAGGTGTAATAGCTTGAACAGCCTCATTTTTTGACCTCTGTAGTTACTAGATTCAAGCCTTTGGTGTAAGATAGAAGCTGGAACTACACTGCACAGAATCACAGGGTTGGAAAAGACCTTTAAGCTCATCAAGTCCAACCATTCCCATCCTGAGCTAAACCAGATCCCTGAGTACCTCATCTACCCTTTTTAAACACACCAGGGAAGGTGACTCAGCCCCTCCCTGGGCAGCCTGTTCCACATCCCCAGCAACTCTGCCAGGGAAGAACTTTCCCCTCCCATCTGCTCTGCCCCTGCCCTGGCACAGCTTGAGCCCATTGCCCCTTGTCCCATCTCCTGTCCCCTGGCTGAAGAGACCAGCACCCACCTCTCTGCACCCTCCCTTCAGGGAGCTGGAGGTGGGGAGAAGGTCTCCCCTCAGCCTCCTCCTCTCCAGGCTGAACACCCCCAGCTCCCTCAGCTGCTCCTCAGAGGATTTGCCCTCCAGCCCCTTCCCCAGCCTGGTTGCCCTTCTCTGGACTCGCTCCAGGACCTCCATGTCCTTCTGATGCTGAGGAGCCCAGAACTGGACCCAGCACTCCAGCTGCAGCCTCCCCAGTGCCCAGTCCAGGGGCACAATCCCCTCCCCACAACTACTGGCCACACTGGGGCTGACACAAGCCAGGATGCCACTCGCATGCTTATTAACTCCTTCTTAAAAGGCCAGACAGCATCTGGGAGCAGCTACAAGAGAGTTGTGTTTTCCTGCAAGCACTGAGGAGCACAAAGAGCTGTGAAACCTGCATTCCTTGTCACAGGCAGAGAATTAGATGTTAAAATCCTGTCATTCAATCCAGCTCTCCATGGAGCACAGGATTGGATCTGGAGAACTTCTGTCTTTCAGCCTCTATCTCCTTTCAGAAGTTGGATTTATGGAGATGTTTTGCAACATCAGGACTTTGAGAAATACTGGATTAAGATAGAGGATGACATGATACTCTCCTGACCCAGGCAGGTTACAGCTTTACACCAAAACAACTTCATGTACTGTCTGTAAGCTTGATCCTGCTTCATTAATTAAGGCTTTTAATTTAGATAACTATCAATGTCAGCTGCAAACTGACTTTACTCCTATGGTAGAGCTGCTGACTGAGCTATCAAAGAGAAACTGGATTTGGAAGTGCCTTTAAGCCTGGGTTATGTTGTTGGGGGGGTTTTAAACTTGATGGGAGGAGTGTCTGACAGGCAGGACACTGCGCTGCCATCCAGAGACCTGGCCAGGCTGGAGAGCTGGGCAGGGAGAGACCAGATGAGGGTCAACAAAAGCAAGTGGAGAGTCTGGCACCTGGGAAGGAGTAACTGCTGGAATCAGGACAGGCTGGGGGTGACCTGCTGGAGAGGAGCTCTGTGGAGAAGGACCTGGGGGTCCTGGGAGATGACAGGGTGGCCATGAGCCAGCAGTGTGCCCTGGGGCTGAGAGAGACAATGGGATCCTGGGGGCATCAGGAGGAGTGTGGGCAGCAGGTGACAGGAGGGGATCCTCCCCCTCTGCTCTGCCCTGCTCAGGCCCCACCTGCAGTGTTGTGTCCAGTGCTGGGCTCCCTGGGATCAAACAGCCAGGGATGTGCTGGAGAGAGTCCAGAGGAGGCTGAGGAGATGCTGAAGGGCCTGGAGCATCTCCCCTGGGAGGAAAGGCTGAGTGAGCTGGGGCTGTTCAGCCTGGAGAGAAGAAGACTCAGGTGGGACCTGATGAATGTTTCTCAGTATCTGAAGGATGGGCTGCAGGGGGAAATGGCCAGCCCCTTTTCAGTGTCTGTGGGGACAGGACAAGGGGCAATGGCTGCAAGTTAGAGCAGAGGAAGAACTTTTCCCCAGTGAGGGTGCCAGAGCCCTGGGACAGGCTGCCCAGGGGGTGTGGAGTCTCCATCTCTGGAGAGATTCCAGCCCCGTCTGGACACCGACCTGTGCAGTATGAGCTGGGGAGCTGCTTTGGCAGGGGGTTGCACCCCAGGAGCTCTCCAGGGCCCTGCCAACCCCTGGGAGTCTGGGATTCTGGGATTCTATGATTTACTATCTGTACAACTTTTGGAGGTAATCTTAAATCTTTTTCTTTCTCAATGTATCCATGTATTTTAAGGTATTTTGAGCCTATTTCTTACCCTACAGGAACCTGTATGCCATTGAGCAGTAAAAGCACACACTGCCTGTTGCAGTTAGTGGCAATGTAGATTTGATAAGATATCCTGAGTTTCATTTGGCCTCTGACATTTCCTCATCTTCTCTTTGCAGAGAAATGGAATGCACGAATTACAGACCTGAGAAAACAAGTTGAAGAGCTGTTTGAAAAAAAATATGGTATGTCTTACACTCCTGCCCAAACAATTGCTGCTAGTCCTTTTGCAACCATAAAGCACAGCTCTTTGGTCTGCATCTTACTGCTGGCTCCAGGAGCACACTAGTACTGACAGCACCATGGGGTTAAATGGTATCACAGGACTTAAAAGTAGCTCTTTTAATGAGCAGAATCTTTTCAAAATTGGGTGTCTGCTTGGTACTTGAGTGTGAAACTTGATTTTTATTTTTCAGTTGGGCTTAGTTTCCTGGAGCTTCAGTGTGCTCATGTCTTGGGCACAGGGATTTGAGCAAGCCAGCCTTTCTTCTGTCATAACACTGGGTCTTTGAGTGAAATAAGAATTCTAAATGGCTTTGGGGAGAGGTTACCACTGACTGATTGTTCCTTTCTGATTGTGAATGATTTGTAGTGAAGCAACAATTGTATGTTGATGATTCTTGGAGAGAGAAGAAGAAGCATACATGATGTTAGACTTTGGAATTTTTTTCCAGGTGTTGCACCTAAACACATTTTGTGTCCACATGTCATGGACTAAACCAGCAGCAGCAAATATTTCAAAATCAATAGCAATGCTGCTCTGCTATGAAAAGTGGAAGTGCTTTCAGGGGGATCTTGTGATGCTGGAGTTCCTTACTACATCCTTTGGGTGTAACTATCATCTGATGTTTAAACAGCCCACTGAAAGGAACTCACTCCAAGTAAAGCAGTTCAGAGTCTGATTCATGGTATTTTAATTGCTCTGGAAAGGAGCACCATGCTTTAATTGCTTTAAATGTCATTTTGCTGTTTGTCTGTAGCCAACCTATGTGACTCCTGTGGAGTCTGTTGAGTACAGAGGTATTCAGACACATTTCCAGATGGGATGAAATGATCCCCTTTTTCCCTGTGGATGACAACATTCCATTGATTCACAAAGCAGTTCTGGATCAGGCTCCCAGTTCTTTCTATCTGTGTGGTTGTATCTTTTCCCATTTACTGAGGAGAGTTGGTGGATATCCAGAATTCCCAGAATAACTCCTCAGATGTGTTGGCTTCGGAAGCTCTGGAGTTGTAGCAATGTCAGTTACCATCATCCATCACCACAGAGGTGTCTGAAGATCTGTTTATCTTTGTGTTTAGATGGAAACTACATGAGATTTACTTTTGAATATAAATAAAAGACAGTGGCTCACTAATTTCTGAAAAAGAAACCTATATTCTATAGGATTCCTATGCAAAATGTGTGAGGCTCCCAATCTAAAAAGCCTCAGTGCAGACTGCCATCCTGTTCTTAAGCTGCCTGAGGTGTATTTGCTAGAACACTTGCTGGCTTAAGAGAAATAAGGGCTCTCCCCTGTAAAAAGTTAGTTCCTTAGGGTTTTAGTTACTCTGAAGCTGTTGTACTTGATGCTGTTTAGTGATCTAGATTGCAATGAAAATCAACTTGAATGAAGGATTGATATGACACACAGCAGCTCTCTGGTGATTGTCCTGCAGATCCTTTGGCACAGGTTGGAATAAGGTTTTTTAGTCCCTCTGTTCTCTGTCTCTAGTTTTGGCCAGCTTCTATTTGGCAGTTGAAACTCAGCATAGTTGAAACACAGTTCTTCTCCCAGGTTGCTAGAATTTTTGCTCTTCAGTTCTCATCAGAACATAAGATACACCCAGGATTTTCAAAGCTTCTCTTACCTAGAGCTGCTCTGCTTCCAAGAAGCTGAAAGAGTATGTTACCCAACCATACTGTTATGCCTTGAAAAGCTACACTGTTTTGTTGCTTTGAAGGATTTGTGAGTTAATGTAAGCATTCTATATGCACTCATGTCTGGACCATGGGTACAGTAAGTTGCTTGAAAAGGTGCCCTGAATAGTTTTGCTTTCAGAAACTCTGCCACAACATCACCAAACTCTTCATTTGGCCTTAGCTTAGCCTTTCTCTCCTCAAATAAATGTTTGCATCTGATTTCCATAGCAAAACAACAGACTGGACCAAACTATTTGCAGACCAGTCATAGAATCACAGAATCCCAGCCTGGGCTGGGTTGGAAGGGACCCCAAGGATCAGAGAGCTCCAACCCCCCTGCCACAGGCAGGGACACCAACCTCAGGCCTGGAGCTACACAAGGTTGCCCAGGGCCCCATCCAACCTGGCCTGGAACACCCCCAGACACGGGGCACCCACCCCCTCTCTGGGCAGCCCCTTCCAGCCCCTCACCACTCTCTCTGCAAAGAACTTCCCCCTAAGATCCAATTGAACCCTTCCTTCCTTCAGCTTCACTCCATCCCCCTTGTCCTGCCAGTGTCTCCCCTTGGAACAAGCTGATTCCCCTCCTGTTCCTCTGCTCCCTTCAGGGACTGGCAGGCTGCAATGAGGTCCCCCCACAGCCTTCTCTTCTCCAGGCTCAACCAGCCCAGCTCCCTCAGCCTCTCACCATAGGGGAGCTACTCCAGCCCTCTCCTCATCTTGGTGGCTCCTCTGACCCCTCTCCACCAGTTCCCCATCTTTCTTGTCCTGGGGCCCCAGCTCTGGACACAGGATCCAGCTGGGGCCTCAGGAGGGCAGAGCAGAGAGGGACAATCCCCTCCCTGTCATTACTGGCCAGTCAGATAGAGAGTTCTTGTTGCAGGGCCTACAAAATTAACACACCCTTGTGAGTAGGAAGCAATCAGGCCTCTTGGTATTTGCAAACCATCATGCCATTCTCCAGCATTTGCCAGCCTGATAGGTGTAGTGATATGGTCCTCATAACTTAAATAACCTTAACGCATGATAAGGTTATTAACAGGTAACCTTAATTAACCTTAATTAACAGGTAACCTTAATTAATTAAGGTTGTTAACAGCTGTGGGGGAATCTGTTGTTTGCTTTTCCTTTGCTTCAGAGATTTTGTTAGTAAAGCCATGCTGTTATTTCACTCTGTTGGAATTAGACTGTTTATTTCACTAGTAATTGCTAAAAATGCATCCAATCTTTAGGAATTCACACAAAATAAGGGATGTTGTACCCCTTTTCCATGGCATTAATGTCTTGTAACTCAATAGGAGTAACAAATAATAATCAGAACTAATGAACTGCAACGTGTTTGGTTTATAATTAAGTCCAGATAATTTCATCTTTCAAAATGTGCTCTTAAACAAACCCCAAATCCTCTGAAGCTTCAGTAACAGGTGCAGTCCCTGTTATTAAGTGTTTACAGAGGAAAGGCAATAGAGGAGAATCTGCATATGTATGCAGGTCTGCAGCTTCTTTGCTGTGCCTTAGAGTGATTTTCTTCCTGGAAAACAAAACCATTCCACCACAAACATGAGTGTTTCAGTGTGCTGAGGGGCTTATTGCCTGCCTGCTGATGTTAGTGTGGTATCAGATCATTGGAGTAGCTAATACAATGGTTTTGGTCTCTCTCTTTCTGTTTTCCTCTTTTTTTTCTTTAATTCAAGCTCAAGCAATAAAAGCCAAAGGTCCAGTGTCAATCCCATACCCACTCTTCCAGTCCCACGTGGAAGATTTATATGTGGAAGGGTTGCCAGAAGGAATCCCCTTCCGGCGCCCGTCCACCTACGGCATCCCCCGGCTGGAGAGGATCCTGCTGGCCAAGGAGCGGATCCGCTTTGTCATCAAAAAGTAAGGAACCACTCATGGCTTTCTGCTGGAGTCTGGCACCTGGGAAGGAATAGCTGCTGGAATCAGGACAGGCTGGGGGTGACCTGCTGGAGAGGAACTCTGTGGAGAAGGACCTGGGGGTGCTGGTGGGTGACAGGGTGGCCATGAGCCAGCAGTGTGCCCTGGGGCTGAGAGAGACAATGGGATCCTGGGGGCATCAGGAGGAGTGTGGGCAGCAGGTGACAGGAGGGGATCCTCCCCCTCTGCTCTGCCCTGCTCAGGCCCCACCTGGAGTGTTGTGTCCAGTGCTGGGCTCCCTGGGATCAAACAGCCAGGGATGTGCTGGAGAGAGTCCAGAGGAGGCTGAGGAGATGCTGAAGGGCCTGGAGCATCTCCCCTGGGAGGAAAGGCTGAGTGAGCTGGGGCTGTTCAGCCTGGAGAGAAGAAGACTCAGGGGGGACCTGATGAATGTTTCTCAGTCTCTGAAGGATGGGCTGCAGGGGGAAATGGCCAGCCCCTTTTCAGTGTCTGTGGGGACAGGACAAGGGGCAATGGCTGCAAGTTAGAGCAGAGGAAGAACTTTTCCCCAGTGAGGGTGCCAGAGCCCTGGGACAGGCTGCCCAGGGGGTGTGGAGTCTCCATCTCTGGAGAGATTCCAGCCCCGTCTGGACACCGACCTGTGCAGTATGAGCTGGGGAGCTGCTTTGGCAGGGGGTTGCACCCCAGGAGCTCTCCAGGGCCCTGCCAACCCCTGGGAGTCTGGGATTCCATTTTAAATTTCAGCCTGTGTTTGTATTTTTGTTTTGCTGGAATGCTGTATCCAGGTGTCTATGGCTGTATCTGTATAGAGCATCTCCCAGGGCAGGCTTGAGGCCAAAATACCTCCTGGTTCCTGTGATTGTTGGATGTGTGTCCTTGGTGTGTCTGGAGGTAGGTCAGACAGTGTAGTGAAGGGAGACCTTAGGTGTACATAGCAGCTGCTTGAGGGCTCAGTGACCAAGCCTCACTTGTCTGGCAGTGTATTGTCTGCTTTTGAAGTGAGGACATGAGACTCATGAGATGTTCTGGGCTCCTTCCTTCCTCTTTTTCTCCTTTCTTGCCTTGGTGTCTTTCCTAGAAGGTCCCTGAGATTTCCTTCTGCAGAGGCAGGTGGGATTGGAAGGGAACCTGGGCCGAGCCTGAGCAGGGATTGATGCTGGTATCTGCAGATGCCGAGTGCTGGATCCCTGTGCTGCTGAGCACTTAGAGGTCCAGTGTTGTGGTTGAGGCTGTGGCAGACCAGTAGGAAGCTTTGGTAGTGGGTGGGATCAGACAGATGTGATGTGTCACACCATGGATGGGTGTTTACAGCTGAAATGAGGCTTCTGTGAATAACAGCTGACACTTTGCTATTGTTCAGTGGTGCAGGGCCTAATCCAAGAGTTTTCCAAGCGGGTAGGCACCTGCTGATGGCAGTGGTCAGGCTCAGAATCAGTGGCAGTGACAGCCCATGCTCTGTATGTGCTGCCTTTAGCACAGGTGCTTAGTTTCTCAAATTTGAGAGGTATATACTCAGTTTCTTTCATCCTAACACTTGCAGAAAAGAGGAAGATGATGTCCCTTCTGCCTCACTTCAAACCAGGGACTCACTCAGTAATTGATTTATGCTCTTCATCAGTTCTGTGATGTGTGGTGACAAGAGCAGCTCAGAAACCAGTTCAGCTCTGAGAGAAACATCAGAATTTCATTTGTTTCTTGTTGTTCTAATGTAGATATAATTAGATGTATTAGGGAAACTGAAATACCTGCTTGGAAATTTTCATTACCAGAGGCTAAATGTTTGATTTGGATCTTTGTTTCTGATGAAGAGTTCTTAGACCTCAGAGATGATTTCAGTGGAATCCATATGGTACCTTGAAATGGTACAGCTCAGGAGGACATGGGTATCAGGCATGAGAAATGGATTTTGGCAGAAGGGTTCCAACCAGCTCTGGTAACACTTCGGTGTTAATTGGAATTTAATGTTGGGGAACTTGATTGTCCCTTGGTTTGGGGTTATTTGTGGGTGTGTTTTGTTCTTTGGTTTTTTCTCTGATCCTTCAGTGGTAACTTGAGGCTGGAGATTCTTTATCAAAGTGTGCATCCCTGAGCCATGTGTGTCTTCAATCTTCTAGGCATGAGCTCTTGAATTTGGCACAAGAAGATGTACCCCTGGACAAGCCAGTAGCAGGAGGTGAGTCTGTACACACACCTGAGCTGCCCAAGTGCAGTATGATTCCCTGCTTGTGGCTGCCAGTTGCTTCTCCTCACTGCACCTTGCAAATAATTCCTCTTCTTGTAAACTTTCTTTAGCTACAAATTGACCAGAGCTTTTCCCTGGCTATCCAAGCCAGTGTTCCTAATGCTCTATCACCTGCTTTGATCACTTTCTCAGCAAGTACCTGATGATCCAGAGCTGGGAGGGGTGGCTGACAGGCAGGACACTGCGCTGCCATCCAGAGACCTGGCCAGGCTGGAGAGCTGGGCAGGGAGAGACCAGAAGAGGGTCAACAAAAGCAAGTGGAGAGTCTGGCACCTGGGGCTCTCCAGGGCCCTGCCAACCCCTGGGAGTCTGGGATTCTGGGGTTCAGCGAGTCAGAAGGAAATATGTATCTGTAGAGAAGAAGTGTTAGTTTCCAGAGTAGATCTAGTTTTTGTGTGTTTGGGAATAATTGCTGAGATATGGTCTGTGCCAGCATTAGATGGGCTGAGATGCAATACATACAGCTTATAGTGACATTTAGAAATGCAGGATCTGACTTGCTCAGGTGATGGGGTTCCATTTTCACATACCCCTGCAAAGACACAGCATCACCAGGTTGGAAAAGACCTTGAAGCTCATCAAATCCAACCATTCCCATCCTGAGCTAAACCAGATCCCTAAGTACCTCCTCTACCCTTTTTAAACACACCCAGGGAAGGTGACAAATGCCTTCTAACTCCTTTTGCCATCAGGAATATTTTCTTAGACATTTTCTCTCCATTGAGCACTCATCCAAAGCTAAAAAGCCAACTACAAAAGAGACTTTTGTTACAGCAGCACCCATGAACTCCTTTACCTTCAATTTGGGAGAGAAAAGTTATGTGTGGAAATAAAAATAATCAAGTTTTGAAAGAATGCCTTCCTATGGGCACTAGTTGGTAAACTACTTTCCTTGAGTGTTTCTTTCTCTTTAGTTGTATTCTTCTGTCTCTTGGGCTTCAGGGTGGTTTTTTACTTGTCCAGTTAAGCCAAGTTTTGAAAGCTTGTATAGCCTAAAGCAGTGGTAGCAGACAAATCACTCCCAAAAATGCTAACTGGCAACCTCAGCCTGGTTGAGCTGTGATCTGGTAACACCAGAGGAATTCAGACAGGGCCACAGGCATATGAATGGCTGGAACTGCACTACTGCAGCACCATTATCTTGTATTACATACTCCTGGGCTTCTGTTGTAAAAGGTATTGCAAAGACTGTAGTTAAGGTGAACACTAAGCATGGAAGCAGCCCTGCTGAGAAGGGCCTGGGTGTCATGGGGGATGAGAAACTCCCCATGAGCCAGCAGTGGCTCTGGCAGCTGGGAAGGGCGATGGGATCCTGGGCTCCATCAGCAGAGGGGTGGCAGCAGGGACAGGGAAGGGATTGTCCCTCTCTGCTCTGCCCTCCTGAGGCCCCAGCTGGATCCTGTGTCCAGAGCTGGGGCCCAGGACAAGAAAGATGGGGAACTGGTGGAGAGGGGTCAGAGGAGCCACCAAGATGCTCAGAGGGCTGGAGCAGCTCCCCTCTGGAGAGAGGCTGAGGGAGCTGGGCTGGTTGAGCCTGGAGAAGAGAAGGCTGTGGGGGGACCTCATTGCAGCCTGCCAGTCCCTGAAGGGAGCAGAGGAACAGGAGGGGAATCAGCTTGTTCCAAGGGGAGACACTGGCAGGACAAGGGGGATGGAGTGAAGCTGAAGGAAGGAAGGGTTCAATTGGATCTTAGGGGGAAGTTCTTTGCAGAGAGAGTGGTGAGGGGCTGGAAGGGGCTACCCAGAGAGGGGGTGGGTGCCCCGTGTCTGGGGGTGTTCCAGGCCAGGTTGGCTGGGGCCCTGGGCAACCTTGTGTAGCTCCAGGCCTGAGGTTGGTGTCCCTGCCTGTGGCAGGGGGTTGGAATCTGTGACCCATGGGGTCCCTCTCAACCCAGACCAGGCTGGGATTCTATGATGAAAGCATTGTGGCTCTTCAGGCCAACACACAGGGTGTGTTTTGTAGCAAGAGTGATGTCACTGATCCAATGGATTTTTGTGCAGCTTCATTATTTAATTTTTTAGTTCCATAATTCTTCTGCACAGTATTTTCTGGGTTACCTGGAAATGTGGGCTGGTTATGTCTTCTGTAAGCTGAACAACTGAAAACAGAACTAAAATAATTAGGGAATGGGTGTGTTTTGTGTCACTCAAATGCAGTGAAAGAGGAGTGGTATGCCAGAATCACCAAACTGAGAAAGATGGTGGATCAACTCTTCTGTGCAAAGTTTGGTGAGTGCACTATTGTTGCATTTCTTGAAGGCAGCTTTCAGCATTTCCTTTCATCCTCTGCATGAATGAAACCTTTGATCAGTTTTTATTTCAACTATTCAAAATCCTGGCAGTTGAAGGTAAGGGCTGTATTCCTCTGCTGATGATACAACAGGGTAAATTCTTACTTGAAAAAAAAAAAATCAAGTCTTACACATACAGCTCTTGTAATTGCTCTCCAATCCTTCCTATATGGATTGGTTTTCCTTTGGTGGTGAATTAAACTGCTATTTACTGACTTATATGCGTTGCAGTATCATTAAAATTAGTATTAGAACATTTTAAGGTGAATCTTTGTGTTGTCTCCCACTAAAAACAGCCTGCTCCATAAAAGCTAGCATAAATCATTGCATGGTGCTCCATATCCTATTATCTTTGTAAGAGGATCAAAACTTGGCAGAAACCCACTGGTATCCCCCAGTGAGGAACCCAGTAATGTCCATTCTGTCTACCCAATAGTAACATGCTACAATATAGTAAATCTTTATGGTTTTCATGTTCTGAGACTTGGACTGTGTTGGGGTTAGAAATCCTGCCTTGTCCCAGCTTCTACACTCAAGCTGGCAACAGCCTGGCAGCTGAGCTAGCTTTTAATAAGGGTGATGTCTGAACTGTCCAGTTACTGGATATATTTTCTTCTAACAGCTGAGGCCTTGGGGAGCTCTGAACCTAAAGCTGTTCCATACCAGAAATTTGAAGCCCACCCTACTGAGCTCTATGTGGAAGGGCTGCCAGAGAACATCCCCTTTAGGAGCCCCTCCTGGTACGGCATCCCTCGCCTGGAAAAGATCATTCAAGTGGGCAACAGAATCAAATTTGTCATCAAAAGGTAAGGCTTTGGCTTAGAACATAAACCTAGTATTGCTTTGGGGGGAGGAGGGGTTGAGGTGCTTTGTCTAGTCAAACACTTGGTTTCATTAAATCATGAAGCATTTGGTGTCTAGTTACCACATAGGCAGATGAAATGGTCTGCATTTTCCAGTGCATGGCTGCAATCCAGGCAAGGCTGCCAAAACAGCTTTGGAGCACGTTCCCCAGAGGGAAACATGTCACAGAGAAATGCAAACTATTCAGTAAAAGCTGCAATAAGTAGTAGAATTTAATTGGTGTCAGTCATGGGCAGATTACTCTGAGGAGCCACGGAGATGAGGAGAGGGCTGGAGCAGCTCCCCTCTGGAGAGAGGCTGAGGGAGCTGGGCTGGTTGAGCCTGGAGAAGAGAAGGCTGTGGGGGGACCTCATTGCAGCCTGCCAGTCCCTGAAGGGAGCAGAGGAACAGGAGGGGAATCAGCTTGTTCCAAGGGGAGACACTGGCAGGACAAGGGGGATGGAGTGAAGCTGAAGGAAGGAAGGGTTCAATTGGATCTTAGGGGGAAGTTCTTTGCAGAGAGTGGTGAGGGGTGAGAATACTCCAGCACAAAAGACACCTCGACGCAGCAGAATGCACTGTACCTCACGCTGTTTCCTTCCATGTTCAGGTACTGCTGTGTGTCTGTCAGCATGCTCTGTTCACTGGCTGAGCTGTGCTTGCTCTTAAGGGTCTTTCCAATGTGTCTCCAGTATTCCTGCCCATAGACAGGGTGGGTGCCCCGTGTCTGGGGGTGTTCAAGGCCAGGTTGGCTGGGGCCCTGGGCAACCTTGTGTAGCACCAGGCCTGAGGTTGGTGTCCCTGCCTGTGGCAGGGGTTTGGAGCTCTGTGACCCTTGGGGTCCCTCCCAACCCAGACCAGGCTGGGATTCTGTGATTCTGATCCCTCACTTTCTGGTTGCAGGCCAGAGCTGCTGACTCTCATGTCGCCTGAAGTCATTCAACCCAGGTCAAACACCCCAGGTAAGACAGGTGGGAATGGAAGGGACTGGTGGGGTCACAAATTCAGGTCAATACAACATTTTTCAAGAAGTAACCCTTCTGTGATGAGTGTGCTGATGTGCTCTTTGTGAGGTTTGAGCAGAATAAATTGATTGATGATAAATTATGAGCATGGATGGCTTTTTTCATCGTGGTGCAATCCAGCTCTCTTGGAAGAGCAGGATGGATCACCTTCACACCCAGGACAGCTGGGATCACTATCCTGGCCTGACTCAGAGCTCTGAAGTCTCACAGCAGGTCACAGCTGACTTGGGCTTTTTTCTCTGTTGGTAAGGAACTGCAATGACTTCTTGTAAGTGTGAAATGCTTTTAACACAGGGAGAGAGTCCAGATTTGTTTTTATTTCCCAAGATGATTGATTTCTGAATTAAGTATTGATACTTTCTTGATACAAAAGTGTACAACCCAGAGTACAAATCTACTAGGAGCAGTCACAGAAACCCAGAGCAGGGCTTGCTGGGGTTTTCCCACACAGCCATTTCACTGGATAAGATGCAGCTTCAGGATATAATTGTGTTGAGCTCTATGTGGAAGAAAAACCCATGCTTTGATACTCCTGTCATCAGTAGTTGTCTTATGTCTTCCATGTCTTGTGGATTTGGGTGGAATCTAGAAGAAGGCTCATGCTCAGCAATAGGGCAGCTCAGTAGAAATGACTGTGTTTGGTATGGAGCAGAGGAAGAGGCAGTGTTGATTGGTTTGGTTTGTTGCCAAAACCCCGATTGTTGTCAAATTTGACAGGATAACTGGCAAATTGACAATAAAGTCACAACAGCAGGTGCTGATAAGAGCAGTAAAAGCCATCTAATCAAATCCTCTTTCTGAAAGAGCTGGTTTGCAGAGGCTCAGACAGTTTGAATCTTCAGAATAACATTTCTACACACGTGCAGGTGTTAAGTACCCATGAAATGGGTCAAATAAGAAGTCCAGATTGCACAAACCCAAAGAAAACTAAAAAGTTAATGCCTCTTGCTTTGAAGTTAGAAAGTGCCCAGATGGCCAGGAAAGCCAATGGCATCCTGGCTTGTGTCAGGAATAGTGTGCAAAATAGAGCCTTAATTAATGAAGCTGGACCAAGCTTACAGACAGTACATGCAGTTGTTTTGGTGTAAATCTGTAACCTGCCTGGGTCAGGAGAGTATCATGTCATCCTCTATCTTAATCCAGTATTTCTCAAAGTCCTGATGTTGCAAAACATCTCCATAAATCCAACTTCTGAAAGGAGATAGAGGCTGAAAGACAGAAGTTCTCCAGATCCAATCCTGTGCTCCATGGAGAGCTGGATTGAATGACAGGATTTTAACATCTAATTCTCTGCCTGTGACAAGGAATGCAGGTTTCACAGCTCTTTGTGCTCCTCAGTGCTTGCAGGAAAACACAACTCTCTTGTAGCTGCTCCCAGATGCTGTCTGGCCTTTTAAGAAGGAGTTAATAAGCATGCGAGTGGCATCCTGGCTTGTGTCAGCCCCAGTGTGGCCAGTAGGTGTGGGGAGGGGATTGTGCCCCTGGACTGGGCACTGGGGAGGCTGCAGCTGGAGTGCTGGGTCCAGTTCTGGGCTCCTCAGCATCAGAAGGACATGGAGGTCCTGGAGCGAGTCCAGAGAAGGGCAACCAGGCTGGGGAAGGGGCTGGAGGGCAAATCCTCTGAGGAGCAGCTGAGGGAGCTGGGGGTGTTCAGCCTGGAGAAGAGGAGGCTGAGGGGAGACCTTCTCCCCACCTCCAGCTCCCTGAAGGGAGGGTGCAGAGAGGTGGGTGCTGTTCTCTTCAGCCAGGGGACAGGAGATGGGACAAGGGGCACTGGGCTCAAGCTGTGCCAGGGCAGGGGCAGAGCAGATGTGAGGGGAAAGTTCTTCCCTGGCAGAGTTGCTGGGGCCTGGCACAGGCTGCCCAGGGAGGGGCTGAGTCACCTTCCCTGGTGTGTTTAAAAAGGGGAGATGAGGTACTCAGGGATCTGGTTTGGCTTGGGATGGGAATGGTTGGACTTGATGAGCTTCAAGGTCTTTCCCCACCCAGTGATCCTGTGAATAAAGAAGGTGATGTACTTTGTTAGTCAAAAATATCATTTGGAAAGAAAACAAATTCTCCAAAGTTTCCTTCCTGCATGCAGCCACAGCTCTGAGTGGGGTCAGCTCAGGAGCAGTTAATTGTAATGAGAGGGTTATGATGAGAAGTAATGAATTATACCATTTGTCAGAAAAGCAATGTGTTTTATTGCTGCTAATGGGCTCTGCTTTCTTCTCTACCTGAGCTACAAATTATTTCCTCCCAGAATATACTTCTATTTGTAACAGAGAGCAGTCACAGCATCACAGGATAGCTTGGCTTGGAAGGGAATCATCTAGTCTGAGCCCCCCACCAGTCTCCAACATGATTGAAGATTTTCTTATTCTGTGCTGATCAAAGTGTTTAGCAAAGCGGGCTTTGCATCCTCAGCTTCTCTTCTAAACCCTGTTACTCTTATGCAATGCCATTAATTAATTAACTCCAACTTTGGAAGAGCCACTAGAATAATTCCTGCCTGCACCCAAAGGCTCTGAAGAACAAGCTCTCCCAATTGGGGCAACACTGGAAATGTTAAATTTCTGCATTTAAGCAGCTTTTCCATTCTGCAGAGGGAATTACATGTATCATTTCAGCTGCTGCTAGTAATTCTTACTCCTTGTAAACTCAGAAGTGAGTGTGTTAAAAGTTGACAGTTTCTTGTGATGGATAGAAGTAGATTCAGACACTTTTTATTTTCCAGTCTAGAACTGGGAACTACTCTGACCTGTCTATTTCTGGTATTTCAGTCAAAGAAGATTGGAATGTCAGGATCACAACGCTAAGAAAGCAAGTAGAAGATATATTTAATATGAAGTTTGGTAAGTGACATGTGAAATGAGCTGGTTTAGGATGCTGCTGTCTTTTAAAACCCATCTGTAAAAAGAGTTTGAAATCTTGCTGTAACTCTTCAAACACCAGTTAGGTCAGAGGTGGAAATCTTGACTCCTCTCAGGTGGTTTGAACTGACTCTTCCCTAAAAATTACATAAATGACTTTATATCAGCATTCTAGGACAGGGCTCTTCCAGTTGCATGACAGAGATGATGATCCAAGAAACCAGATGAGGTTCAACAAAAGCAAGAATACCTGATGATCCAGAGCTGGGAGGGGTGGCTGACAGGCAGGACACTGTGCTGCCATCCAGAGACCTGGCCAGGCTGGAGAGCTGGGCAGGGAGAGACCAGATGAGGGTCAACAAAAGCAAGTGGAGAGTCTGGCACCTGGGGAGGAATAACTGCTGGAATCAGGACAGGCTGGGGGTGACCTGCTGGAGAGGAGCTCTGTGGAGAAGGACCTGGGGGTCCTGGGAGATGACAGGGTGGCCATGAGCCAGCAGTGTGCCCTGGGGCTGAGAGAGACAATGGGATCTTGGGGGCATCAGGAGGAGTGTGGGCAGCAGGTGACAGGAGGGGATCCTCCCCCTCTGCTCTGCCCTGCTCAGGCCCCACCTGGAGTGTTGTGTCCAGTGCTGGGCTCCCTGGGATCAAACAGCCAGGGATGTGCTGGAGAGAGTCCAGAGGAGGCTGAGGAGATGCTGAAGGGCCTGGAGCATCTCCCCTGGGAGGAAAGGCTGAGTGAGCTGGGGCTGTTCAGCCTGGAGAGAAGAAGACTCAGGGGGACCTGATGAATGTTTCTCAGTATCTGAAGGATGGGCTGCAGGGGGAAATGGCCAGCCCCTTTTCAGTGTCTGTGGGGACATTTGCAATTACTCTGCAGAAACTAATGGAAACTCTATTGCAGTATTTCTCTGGGAGGTTTCTAATCTCTGAGCAGCAGAGCTTCTGTAAGCCAAATTTCTTAAAAATCACTTGAGCTTAAATCCCACCTATTTTGAGTGTGTAAACTCTCCTTAAATCTTTCCTTTCAGCCCAAGCTCTGGGGCTTTCAGAGGCACTGAAAGTTCCCTATCCTGTATTTGAATCAAACCCTGAGTACCTGTACGTTGAGGGTTTGCCAGAAGGAATCCCCTTCCGCAGCCCCACGTGGTTTGGGATCCCGCGCCTGGAGAGGATTGTCCGTGGAAGTGGCAAAATCAAGTTTGTTGTTAAAAAGTATGGGTGCCAGTCAGTTCTTTTATTTTTTTTCCTTCTGAATTTCAAGTTAGTTGATTTTTTTTTTCTTCCCAGCAACTTTAGGTTTTAAATGCTACCAAAATTCTGCTTCTGCTACATAAGCCTGGCTTGTGTCAGCCCCAGTGTGGCCAGTAGGTGTGGGGAGGGGATTGTGCCCCTGGACTGGGCACTGGGGAGGCTGCAGCTGGAGTGCTGGGTCCAGTTCTGGGCTCCTCAGCATCAGAAGGACATGGAGGTCCTGGAGCGAGTCCAGAGAAGGGCAACCAGGCTGGGGAAGGGACTGGAGGGCAAATCCTCTGAGGAGCAGCTGAGGGAGCTGGGGGTGTTGAGCCTGCAGAAGAGGAGGCTGAGGGGAGACCTTCTCCCCACCTACAGCTCCCTGAAGGGAGGGTGCAGAGAGGTGGGTGCTGGTCTCTTCAGAGTTGCTCTGGCAGAGTTGCTGGGGCCTGGCACAGGCTGCCCAGGGAAGAACTTTCCCCTCCCATCTGCTCTGCCCCTGCCCTGGCACAGCTTGAGCCCATTGCCCCTTGTCCCATCTCCTGTCCCCTGGCTGAAGAGACCAGCACCTTCCCTGAGTCACCTTCCCTGGTGTGTTTAAAAAGGGTAGATGAGGTGCTCAGGGATCTGGTTTAGCTCAGGATGGGAATGGTTGGGCTTCATGAGCTTCAAGGTCTTTTCCAACCTGGTGATTCTGTGAAACAAAGAACATTTTGTACATGTGTGTTTATCTCATAAAAGGATATCCCCTCCTTATTCCATATTCCATGCACCAGTGATCTAGGGGAAAAAAAGACCTTGTACCTGGAGCCTTTTTTCCTTTTTTTTTCCTGTTTTTTTTTTCCTTTAGCTTGCAATAAATCCAGAAGAAGATTGCAGAATAGATGATGTAGCTTTGTTTTCTAATAAAAATAGTAGATGCAGAGCCACCCATCAGAATTTCATTAGAGACAGATGATGCTATAAAAATTGGAACTCAACTGAAATCTAAGGAACTTGTTTTGCTGGGGTTTTTTTCTCACTTGTGCAATTAATTGGATTGTTTTCTGTTCAACTTTTAGGCCTGAGCTTATCACTTCCTATTTGCCTCCAGGACTGGCTAGTAAAATAAACACTAATGGTAAGTGATTAAAGCTTATTTGCTGCCATCAGTGTGTAAATACTTTCTGCTCCCTTAGGAGGCTGAGAGAGAGGTGTTGCAAACCAAAGGCATTATTTAAGATGATCTAGCCATGGTCATTTGAAAAATCTGCTGTTATTTGAAAAAGTTACTCAGAACATAAGTTTATCTACTTTTTTTTTTTGACTTAAAGACTATTCCAGCACAGAAAATGGAATTGTCCCAATTTCAGCATCACTTATTTTGCTGGTAATGGCCTACACTGTATTTCCTTACAGCTGTGACCTGAATACATAGATCCTTAATGAAACCAAATCAAACTAAATTTAACTGAAAGGGGATTTAACCTCATTAAACTGAATATTTCCTTAAAGCTACAAGCTGAAGTTTTCTAAGAAAATAATCAGTAGACAAAGGGAAGGCAACTGGTGTCATCTGCCTGGACTTGTACAAGGCCTGTGACACAGTCCCCAGCACATCCTTATCTCTGAACTGGAGAGATGTGGATTTGATGGGTGGGACCATCCAGTGGATAAGAAACTGGTTGAAAGAATATAGACCAAGAGTGGTGGTCAACGGGTCTGTGTCCAGGTGGAGGCTGGTGACAAGTGGTGTCCCTCAGGGGACCCTCTTGGGTCTGGTGCTCTTTAACACCTTTATCAGTGACATTGATGATGGATTGAGTGCAGCCTCAGCAGGTTTGGGGATGACACCAAGCTGAGTGGTGTGGGTGATACAAGAGCAGGAAAGGAGCCATCCAGAGGGATCTGGACAGGCTGGAAAGCTGGGCCTGGGTGAACCTAGTGAGGTTCAACACTGCCAAGTGTGAGGGGTTGCACTTGGGCTGGAGGAATCCCAGCCACAGTTCCAGGCTGGGAGAAGAGCTCCAGGAGAGCAGCCCTGTGAGAAGGGCCTGGGTGTCATGGGGGATGAGAAACTCCCCATGAGCCAGCAGTGGCTCTGGCAGCTGGGAAGTTATGTTCAGTGTGAGCAAGCAGTAACTTACCCAGGTGTTTCTTTGGCTCTAGGAAAGGCCTGTGTGGAAATACAGAAAGAAAAACATTAGGAAAGACATCATTACATACCTGGTAGTATAACATTAAAGAGAGAGCACTGCTGTTTGAGAGAAACAGTGCAATGTATTTAATTAAAATTAATCTGAGAAACTTAAGTTGAGAAGCTTAACAAGAGCCAGCAGTGGCTCTGGCAGCTGGGAAGGGCGATGGGATCCTGGGCTCCATCAGCAGAGGGGTGGCAGCAGGGACAGGGAGGGGATTGTCCCTCTCTGCTCTGCCCTCCTGAGGCCCCAGCTGGATCCTGTGTCCAGAGCTGGGGCCCCAGGACAAGAAAGATGGGGAACTGATGGAGAGGGGTCAGAGGAGCCACCAAGATGAGGAGAGGGCTGGAGCAGCTCCCCTATGGAGAGAGGCTGAGGGAGTTGGGCTGGTTCAGCCTGGAGAAGAGAAGGCTGTGGGGGGACCTCATTGCAGCCTGCCAGTCCCTGAAGGGAGCAGAGGAACAGGAGGGGAATCAGCTTGTTCCAAGGGGAGACACTGGCAGGACAAGGGGGATGGAGTGAAGCTGAAGGAAGGAAGGGTTCAATTGGATCTTAGGGGGAAGTTCTTTGCAGAGAGAGTGGTGAGGGGCTGGAAGGGGCTGCCCAGAGAGGGGGAGGGTGCCCTGTGTCTGGGGGTGTTCCAGGCCAGGTTGGCTGGGGCCCTGGGCAACCTTGTGTAGCTCCAGGCCTGAGGTTGGTGTCCCTGCCTGTGGCAGGGGGGTTGGAGCTCTGTGACCCTTGGGGTCCATTCCAACCCAGACCAGGCTGGGATTCTGTGAATACAAAAGGAAATTTTTAAGATTTCTCTATGAAATATTTAGAATTCAGTAATTTCCTTATTTAGAGAGTAAAGAGTACCAAAGGTGTCCCTCTCATTTAGAAGCAATGAAGTCTTCTGTTCCAAAGGAGTGAAAGTTTGGGTGGGATACCTACTTTTTTATTTTTGAAGAGCTCTAAACCTGCTTTGCCAGGCTGTCAGCACTGCTGTCTTGGTCAGACTTCACAATGCAGAGTGGCCTTAGTGCAGACACAGGTTATTTTCAGGCTGTTGGCATGTTCAGAGTTCAGCTGTCTGTTCCTTAGCTGGGCAGGTTATACAGTACAGGGGGTTTGCAAATCATACCTCGTGTTGTATTGACTTCCAGCAACCAGCCCAAAGAGTTCAAGGAGGTCAGGAAGTCCTGCTGGCAATTCAAACATTCCAGAGATTGAAGTTACTGTTGAAGAAGGTATGGAAGAAACAGCATGAAGTACTTCTGATGTCTTCAGTTCTTCGGATGATTTCAGTTTTCACAGCTCAAAATTAACCTACAGATGCTCCTCATGTGGCAAATGGTTTCATTAGTGTCCAGTGCTGGGCTCCCTGGGATCAAACAGCCAGGGATATGCTGGAGAGAGTCCAGAGGAGGCTGAGGAGATGCTGAAGGGCCTGGAGCATCTCCCCTGGGAGGAAAGGCTGAGTGAGCTGGGGCTGTTCTGCCTGGAGAGAAGAAGACTCAGGGGGGACCTGATGAATGTTTCTCACTATCTGAAGGATGGGCTGCAGGGGGAAATGGCCAGCCCCTTTTCAGTGTCTGTGGGGACAGGACAAGGGGCAATGGCTGCAAGTTAGAGCAGAGGAAGAACTTTTCCCCAGTGAGGGTGCCAGAGCCCTGGGACAGGCTGCCCAGGGGGTGTGGAGTCTCCATCTCTGGAGAGATTCCAGCCCCGTCTGGACACCGACCTGTGCAGTATGAGCTGGGGAGCTGCTTTGGCAGGGGGTTGCACCCCAGGAGCTCTCCAGGGCCCTTCCAACCCCTGGGAGTCTGGGATTCTTTGCCAGAAATTTCTCCCAGCAGAACACATGTGGGTGTTCATAGGGAAGGTGCACTCCTGCCCTTCTTCTGGAGGAATTCACTTGAGCCTGAGCCCAGCAGGCAGGCCAAGGGCAGGCCTGGAGGCAGGACAGTGCAGACTGCAGGCAGCAGGCCTGAACAGAACATGATGTGTGAGAAGTGTGCTCTGGATGAACAAAACTCCTTCACACCCTCTTGCTAGTTGGGGATTCTGGGATTCCAATTTCAATTTCAGCCTGTGTTTGTTTGGGAGGGGGTGGTTTTTCTGAACAATACTGGACTTTATACAGATAAGGGGGTTGTAAAATGTTGGGGTTGGACAGCTTGCTTGGGCCTTTTATTCCAAGCAGAGCTATGGGAACTGCTGTAGTCCTGAGATGTTATTAGTAGTCAGATGCTTAAACACAACCTTAGAAGAACTTCTTAAGGGCTGTTTTGTATTCTGCTCTTCATTTGGAAGTTGAAGTCTTTATCAATCATCAAGTCTGTGTTCTTTGAGGTGATGCCTTTGTTCTGCTCTCTGCTGCATATCTGTCATGTGTTTTTTCCAGGTCCTAACAAACCCCAAACAACAGATCTTCGAACTAATCCTCAAACCAACGGGTCCAGTGTGACTTTCAAGACACGAGGAAGAGAGTTTTCTTTTGGTGAGTGTGGTGGGAATGAGCACACATGCATCCTGCCATCTTCAAGGGCTGATTCAGTGTGTTGGTCTTGATTTAATTCTTCCAATTCCCTCCTGGCAGAGGCATGGAATGCCAAAATTACCGACTTGAAGCAGAAAGTTGAAAATCTTTTTAATGAAAAATGTGGTAAGTTTATTGATTATTTTGAACTGAGATGTCTGTCTTCTGAACATGCATCAGATGTATGGTGGTTACATGTTCATTCAAAAGGCCCTGCAATCCCTGTGTGTCATTTGAGTCCATTCTTGTGTAGGTTGCTTGCCATTCTGGGTCACATTTCTATTTGTTGCTTTATTTGGGTTTGGAAATGGAGAAGTTGTGGCTGGATTACTACTTCTTTAATGGCCCAGAGGCATAGTGACTCCACATCCTGGCATATCTGAGTTTCCTTCACTCTCCTTATGAATGGGACATCGTATGATTTCAGCCTCTGCATAGCTTGATCACAGACTCCCAGGGGTTGGCAGGGCCCTGGAGAGCTCCTGGGGTGCAACCCCCTGCCAAAGCAGCTCCCCAGCTCATACTGCACAGGTCGGTGTCCAGACGGGGCTGGAATCTCTCCAGAGATGGAGACTCCACACCCCCTGGGCAGCCTGTCCCAGGGCTCTGGCACCCTCACTGGGGAAAAGTTCTTCCTCTGCTCTAACTTGCAGCCATTGCCCCTTGTCCTGTCCCCACAGACACTGAAAAGGGGCTGGCCATTTCCCCCTGCAGCCCATCCTTCAGATAGTGAGAAACATTCATCAGGTCCCCCCTGAGTCTTCTTCTCTCCAGGCTGAACAGCCCCAGCTCACTCAGCCTTTCCTCCCAGGGGAGATGCTCCAGGCCCTTCAGCATCTCCTCAGCCTCCTCTGGCCTCTCTCCAGCACATCCCTGGCTGTTTGATCCCAGGGAGCCCAGCACTGGACACAACACTCCAGCTGGGGCCTGAGCAGGGCAGAGCAGAGGGGGAGGATCCCCTATTGTGACCTGCTGCCCACACTCCTCCTGATGCCCCCAGGATCCCACTGGCTGATGCATTACAGATGGTGTCTGGAGAGACATCTCCATGGTATCCCTGTGCTGTTCATAGTGGAGGCTCTTTTGAAGCTAGTGGCTTTTGGAAGTAATGACTTCTGGTTACTCTTCTGAGTGCAGATTTTGGAACAAGAACACTCATCCCACCTCCCCTTGGTGCTCTTAGAATCCCAGCCTGGTCTGGGTTGGAAGGGACCCCAAGGGTCACAGAGCTCCAACCCCCTGCCACAGACAGGGCCACCAACCTCCAGGCCTGGAGCTACACAAGGCTGCCCAGGGCCACATCATCCAGCAGAGGCAGAATGCCTTGTTAGCAACAGTGGAGTGAACAAAAGGAATAGTCAAAGCCTGCTGGTTCCACCTAATCTAGGATGCATGTCTTGATTATTATATACCACTTCTCCCTGAGGCTTTCCTTGCTCTGGGTGCAGCAGTTACCTAGCTGGTAGCTCATTTGCTCTCTTGCATTTCAGGGGAGGCACTGGGGCTGACTGAACCTGTGAAGGTGCCCTTTGCACTCTTTGAATCCTTCCCAGAGGTTTTCTATGTGGAAGGACTTCCTGAGGGGGTGCCATTCCGCAGACCTTCTACTTTTGGAATTCCAAGACTAGAGAAGATCCTGAGAAACAAAGCTAAGATAAAGTTCATTATTAAAAAGTAAGACTCCCATATGTCTCTGATAATCTGTTCTCTGAGGATCAAAATGAAGTGTGGTTACCAAGTTGCTAAATTACTCATAATATACCAGGAAATGAGGAAATGGTCAGAAAGCTCTTGCAGAGGTGGAGCACAGTCATCTCTTTGTCCTGAAGGACACCCACAGCCTGTTTTGGGAGGGAGAGTGAAGTCCTGCTTTCTTAGCCCATTGCAGTTACCACATAGCTGATTTAGTTCCTACTGCCTGGAGCACTTAGGGGTTGCTCATACAACTTGCTGGCAGTGTAGTAATTGCTGAGGAGAATTATGGATTGGGGTTGTAAGGATTGATTTCACTTGGCTAGAATAGGTTTAGATACCCATGGGCCATTGGAGAAACAGTGGCAAGAGAAATTACAGAGCCTCATCCATCACTGAGACTGTTTGGCTTAGAGAGTATCACTTAATGCTTGTCTTTAATTAATATCAGAGAATTTTCTATAGTGGTAACAATGTGATTTTGATTATTGCCCATGAAATGTTTGATCTGTTTGCAGGCCTGAGATGTTTGAGGCAGCTGTTAAGGAAAGCTCTACTAGAAGCCCCCAAAGTGAGTTTTGCAACTGCTTAACACTTTAGATAACTGTGTCTTCAAGGGTTATAAACCCAGATCAGGAGAGCTCTGTGGTGTTAATGAATTCCTCAAAGATTCATTCTACCTTGTGGGCTGTTGGTCTGCATGTTTGGTTTGTTAAGATGGGGAAAGCATGTACCAGTTACAATTTAAATACAGCTGTAGCAAGGGAGTATTGATTTTTAATGTTACTCACAATAATCATGCCTTTAATATTTGCATTGATATCCTTTATCAAAATGTAACCAATAACCTGTGGTTCACAGAAATAATTCAAGTCTAGAGAGGAATGATCTAATGCAGAGGTCATCTAAATGCCCAGTGCTCCACAGATGGGAGTGCAGATAGCCAGTAGAAAATTGTGCCAGGGGGGTCATGGATTAAATCACAGAATCCCAGCCTGCTCTGGGTTGGAAGAGACCCCAAGGGTCACAGAGCTCCAACCCCCTGCCACAGGCAGGGACACCAACCTCAGGCCTGGAGCTACACAAGGTTGCCCAGGGCCCCATCCAACCTGGCCTGGAACACCCCCAGACACAGGGCACCCACCCCCTCTCTGGGCAGCCTGTTCCTGTTTTGAGGCATGTCATTATTATCTGTTGCTGAGGATTAGTAAAGCTTTGCTGAGTTACTTGAACTAAGTTGGTTTGTGGCTCTGGACAGCCTGGCTCACCAGTGGAACCAAGGGATTTCCTCCCAGTGAACATGTGGATCAGGATTAACTGGATGAACTGAAATGCCATGATTTTTCTGTTAATGGAAACACCAGAATAGATGCTCCATGTGTTCTTTTTTTCATTTGCTTAATAAACTTTCTTGAAAATCAGCTAGGTCAAGGTGAATAGAACCATTTTGGTTGGAAAAAAACCTTTAAGATCATCAAGTCCAACCACTAACCCAGCACAGCCAAACCCCCCACTAATCCCTATCATGAACATCATCTCTAACATAGCTCCTTCTCCCCTTGGCTTGGAAGGCAGAGCAGTGTGAACCTTCAGTTCATATGTCTCATTGGAATCACAGAATCACAGGGGCTGAAAGGGACCTCAGGAGATCATCAGTCCAACCCCAAGGTTGGAACATGCTCCCATGTTGAAAATGGATCTGTTTCTGCTTGGAAAACTTGGCAAATACCTGTTATTTTGCAATATTTTCTTTACATGTAACATCCAAAATGTGGGGGCTCTCTATTATTTTTTTAATTGATTCTCTTACTTTTAGGAAAAATTAATTCATCCAACATTGCAAATACAGCAAGCACCACAACAAACACAGCAGTGAACACAGCTGCAGGTGTTGAAGACCTTAACATCATTCAAGTGACCATACCAGGTGTGTACACCAGCTGCTTTCCCATCAGACTCTTTGTGCTGACATTCCTGGTGACACTCAGTCTGCAGTTTGCTGCTTTCCAGGCTGGTTCACTGACACACAAGTGCAGCCAACAAAGAGCAGGATTTAACCTTCTGGCTTTGCAGAGATGTTAAGTATTTTCTAACTCATGAGCATTTATTCTGGCATGTTCTTGGGCCAGCCCCTAGCTGAGTATCACAGCATCACAAGGGTGGAAAAGACCTTGAAGCTCATCAAGTCCAACCATTCCCATCCTGAGCTAAACCAGATCCCTGAGCACCTCATCTCCCCTTTTTAAACACACCAGGGAAGGTGACTCAGCCCCTCCCTGGGCAGCCTGTGCCAGGCCCCAGCAACTCTGCCAGGGAAGAACTTTCCCCTCCCATCTGCTCTGCCCCTGCCCTGGCACAGCTTGAGCCCATTGCCCCTTGTCCCATCTCCTGTCCCCTGGCTGAAGAGACCAGCACCCACCTCTCTGCACCCTCCCTTCAGGGAGCTGTAGGTGGGGAGAAGGTCTCCCCTCAGCCTCCTCTTCTCCAGGCTCAACACCCCCAGCTCCCTCAGCTGCTCCTCAGAGGATTTGCCCTCCAGCCCCTTCCCCAGCCTGGTTGCCCTTCTCTGGACTCGCTCCAGGACCTCCATGTCCTTCTGATGCTGAGGAGCCCAGAACTGGACCCAGCACTCGAGCTGCAGCCTCCCCAGTGCCCAGTCCAGGGGCACAATCCCCTCCCCACACCTACTGAGAAGTATCCACATTTTTTATCTCAATTTAAATGTTGATTTGCAATTTCCTTGGCAACTTGAAGAGCTCAGTACTCAGACTGAGTGGAATCCCCATGCTCACTGCCCTGCTTTGGCTTACCACTGATTCCAGCTGCCTTGTGCACATATTCCACTCATTAGAAACCACAGGGAGCATGGCTGTGGCCCCCCACCAAATAACCACTGAGCTTTTACCTTGCCCTACCACAATATGCACTGTCAGAAAATCAAATCTAATTTACAGCACCCATCTCAAGACCGTAAACTTAATGTTGATTAGGTAAGTACTTAGAAACTTCTCACAGGTTTCTTAATAACCATTTATTTTTGTGTATTTCTCTTGATTCTGGGCTCCTGCTTGGCTATACCTGCCTTGAGTAAACATGCAATGAGAAGCAAGCTTCAGGGAGGAAAAAAACCCCCAAAATCTGCTTATTTCTGACACTGTTCTAACCATTTCTTCCAGATGATGAAAGTGAGCGACTGTCCAAAGTAGAGAAGGCCAGACATTTGAGAGAGCAAGTAAATGATCTTTTTAGCAGAAAATTTGGTAATTTCTTCTTTCTGCCCATTTTTTACATAGGTGTGAATGTAATTCCTGGGTTCATATTGAATCATGAGGATAAATGAAACCAATTTGAGGGTTGCATGTCAATGTTGTGCTTTGCTTTTGCTTTCCAAAGATTCCTTTTGATGGAGGTTGGTTGGTGTTTGAAACAAACAATCCTGAGAGGATCCATTGCTCTGTGCTTCCCCCCCATCCCTTCCTCTTTGTTTCTATGTAAACATGGATGAAATATTTAATAGAATCATAGAATCCCAGACTGGTCTGGGTTGGAAGGGACCCCAAGGATCACAGAGCTCCAACCCCCCTGCCACAGGCAGGGACACCAACCTCCAGGCCTGGAGCTACACAAGGTTGCCCAGGGCCCCAGCCAGCCTGGCCCTGAACACCCCCAGACACGGGGCACCCACCCCCTCTCTGGGCAGCCCCTTCCAGCCCCTCACCACTCTCTCTGCAAAGAACTTCCCCCTAAGATCCAATTGAACCCTTCCTTCCTTCAGCTTCACTCCATCCCCCTTGTCCTGCCAGTGTCTCCCCTTGGAACAAGCTGATTCCCCTCCTGTTCCTCTGCTCCCTTCAGGGACTGGCAGGCTGCAATGAGGTCCCCCCACAGCCTTCTCTTCTCCAGGCTCAACCAGCCCAGCTCCCTCAGCCTCTCTTTGTAGGGCAGCTGCTCCAGCCCTCTCCTCATCTTGGTGGCTTCTCTGACCCTTCTCCACCAGTTCCCCATCTTTCTTGTCCTGGGGCCCCAGCTCTGGACACAGGATCCAGCTGGGGCCTCAGGAGGGCAGAGTTGAAGGCCTGGGTTTGCATGTAGTTTCTTAGCTGAAGCCTTGCCCTCCCATGTCACCCAGTGAGCTGATAGTGCCCATGACCTCTCTCACTTAGGGGAAGCCATTGGCATGAGTTTTCCTGTCAAAGTCCCGTACAGAAAGATCACCATCAACCCTGGCTGTGTGGTGGTGGATGGGATGCCTCCAGGAGTGGCCTTCAAAGCTCCCAGTTACCTGGAAATCAGCTCCATGAGGAAGATTCTGGAATCAGCAGAGTTCATCAAATTTACTGTCATTCGGTACGTAGCTGCTGTTGCTGAGGCTGTGCAGCTGTTGCTGAGGCTGTGCTGATGAGGCTGTGCTGCTCTTGATGAGGCTGTGCTGCTCTTGATGAGGCTGTGCTGCTCTTGATGAGGTGCTGTTGCTGAGGCTGTGCTGCTGTTGCTGAGGCTGTGCTGCTCTTGCTGAGGCTGTGCTGCTGTTGCTGAGGCTGTGCTGCTCTTGCTGAGGCTGTGCTGCTGTTGCTGAGGCTGTGCTGCTCTTGCTGAGGCTGTGCTGCTCTTGCTGAGGCTGTGCTGCTCTTGCTGAGGCTGTGCTGCTCTTGCTGAGGCTGTGCTGCTCTTGCTGAGGCTGTGCTGCTCTTGCTGAGGCTGTGCTGCTCTTGCTGAGGCTGTGCTGCTCTTGCTGAGGCTGTGCTGCTCTTGCTGAGGCTGTGCTGCTCTTGGTGAGGCTGTGCTGCTCTTGGTGAGGCTGTGCAGCTCTTGGTGAGGCTGTGCAGCTCTTGGTGAGGCTGTGCTGCTGTTGATGAGATGCTGTTGATGAGGTTGTGCAGGTTGATGAGGCTGTGCTGCTGTTGTGAGGACAACCTGTAGCTTGAATAAATTGAGCTTCAAAAGAATAGAATCCTTAAGCTGTGGAAGCTCTCTGTCAAGCCAAACAAAGCCCAGATGCTCATAGCTCAAGCTCAGAGGAGATCTCTCTGGAGGACATGCCCCATGTCATGTCATTAATACCTGTCACAGCACACTCTCTTGAGTCACAGTCTATTTGTATTACCTGACAGAGTCCTTGGCTCCTAACAGCAAATAGTATGTGTGGTGTAGTGCTGCTGCTGGTAGTTTTTCAATATTTCAGTTGGGTTAATAAGCCTGTTTAAGCTCTTTGAGAAATGGCTTCTTCCCTACAAAATGAGTTTGTCTACTGTATTTTTAAATACTGTATTGTCCAATCACAATGTAAGACATACACACATGCACTTAGGTAGGTACAGAGTCTCTTTGTTTGCATGATGCAAAAGAGATGAAGCTTTGGAATCCTGCTAAGAGCTGGTTCATGACCTGAAAATTAAAATACAGCTGGTTTTTGTAGCTTTTCAAATTGCACAGGATGTAAAAGCTTTGGTTTATCTTCAGAGAGAGGGAAAATGCTTCCATGTATTTTACTGAGGGGCCTGAATTCTCAGCCTTTTAGTCATGAAGTGGTGTAACTGAAAGGACTCCTGCTTGAGAATGTTTAATTGAGCTCTGAAGAAGAGCTGATTGCCTTGTTAATTAGTGCTGACCCAGGGAAAGATTGAGATCTTCCTCTGTGTGTGTGTGTCACTCTCCAAAATGCTAGTGAACAAACCACAGTGCCCAGGAGCTGCTCTCAGGATTCCTTCTGTTTTCTTGGACTTTCTGTTCATGTTTTGGCATGACCTGTTACAAAAGGTTAATGGAATCACAGCATGTCCTGAGCTGGAAGGGATCCAGAAGGGTCAGGAAAGTTGGGTGGTGTTGCCTTGGGAGGGAGAGCCCATGCAGTATATTTGATAATCAGTAACTTTTCATTATTATTTCTTATTTTTTACAGACCATTTCCAGGACTTGTGATTAACAATCGTAAGTGTTCCTGAGATGCTGATGGCAAATGTATTTTTAGATTGTATTTTCAGTGGTTTGGCTTAGTGGCAGAGGTTCCACAGCACTTCAGTTCTAGAGTATTCCTCTTGCCTGTGTCCTCATTACAATTTCATGTCTAAACATGGACATGCAGCCATAGAATCCCAGCCTGGTCTGGGTTGGAAGGGACCCCAAGGGTCACAGAGCTCCAACCCCCTGCCAGAGCAGCAGAGTTGAAATACTGTCACCTGTAAGCACTGAAAGGACAGCACGTATAGCTATGCTCAGTGAGGAGTTGCAGTTAGTAAGTAAACAAACAAACATGAAGATATGGAAAGCATTCCCAGAATCACAGAACTGTAGGGGTTGGAAGGGACCTCAAGAGATCATCAAGTCCAACCCCCATTTCTTTTAAACTAAGAGTGATAAATAAAAATGTATTCACAACAGTGATGACATTCACTTCAACATAAAGCAGCTTGTGACCTTCTAGAGCTCCAGGTTTTCAAAGAGCAGTTACAGAGTGGGCATTAGAAGGGTATGGAGCTTTGCAATGCTTTTTAGGTAGCTGAGAGAAAGAAAAAGGAAAGAATGGAATTTCATCATGAGGAATGTGATCACTGTAAGGAAGTTAATCATAGAATCCCAGCCTGGTCTGGGTTGGAAGGGACCCCAAGGGTCACAGAGCTCCAACCCCCTGCCACAGGCAGGGACACCAACCTCAGGCCTGGAGCTACACAAGGTTGCCCAGGGCCCCAGCCAACCTGGCCTTCAACACCCCCAGGGACGGGGCACCCACCCCCTCTCTGGGCAGCCCCTTCCAGCCCCTCACCACTCTCTCTGCAAAGAACTTCCCCCTAAGATCCAATTGAACCCTTCCTTCCTTCAGCTTCACTCCACCCCCCTTGTCCTGCCAGTGTCTCCCCTTGGAACAAGCTGATTCCCCTCCTGTTCCTCTGCTCCCTTCAGGGACTGGCAGGCTGCAATGAGGTCCCCCCACAGCCTTCTCTTCTCCAGGCTCAACCAGCCCAGCTCCCTCAGCCTCTCTCCATAGTGGAGCTGCTCCAGCCCTCTGAGCATCTTGGTGGCTCCTCAGACCCCTCTCCACCAGTTCCCCATCTTTCTTGTATTCAGTCAGTTGAGAGCAGTGGGATACATTTACAGAGCAGTGTAATATTAGCATTAAATTTGGCCTGAAATTAAATACTAATTTTGTATTTTTTCCCAGCAGAGCCCCAAAGAGGCTTCAGACCTTGACTGAGCAACAGTGCCTGCATTTTGGGTTCAGACCCTTCAAAGTAGCAGTTAATTAGCAAGAACTTTTCAGTAGCTGCACAATTATGTCCCAGTAAAAAAAAATAATCTGCATTCTGCTGAAATTGTAACAGATAGAGAGGCAGAGTGTAATTACCTGAGATGTAATGACTGTGTTAATGAATGTTTGGGGGAGGGAAGGGCTTAGTATTTTGAAGTTGCCTGAAATAATTGTGATCTGTTTTTTTAAATCTTCTATTTAGGAGAAAAAACAATCTGGAAGACAGGGTCAGTGCAGTGTCCTTTGTCATGTTCTCCCTGAGCTGAGGTCAGATTAGGTAACCTACTGTTGCTAATTACACAGCCTGAGCCCCAGCCACCAGTATATTCCAGCTGCAAGTATCAACTCTTCTTGGGAAGATACTACAGCTAGTAACTCACACTGACCCACTCACAAGCCCTAGCACACCTCTTCCCTTTGGAAGAATCCCAGAATCCCAGATTCCCAGAGGTTGGCAGGGCCCTGGAGAGCTCCTGGGGTGCAACCCCCTGCCAAAGCAGCTCCCCAGCTCATACTGCATAGGTCGGTGTCCAGACGGGGCTGGAATCTCTCCAGAGATGGAGACTCCACACCCCCTGGGCAGCCTGTCCCAGGGCTCTGGCACCCTCACTGGGGAAAAGTTCTTCCTCTGCTCTAACTTGCAGCCATTGCCCCTTGTCCTGTCCCCACAGACACTGAAAAGGGGCTGGCCATTTCCCCCTGCAGCCCATCCTTCAGATACTGAGAAACATTCATCAGGTCCCCCCTGAGGCTTCTTCTCTCCAGGCTGAACAGCCCCAGCTCACTCAGCCTTTCCTCCCAGGGGAGATGCTCCAGGCCCTTCAGCATCTCCTCAGCCTCCTCTGGACTCTCTCCAGCACATCCCTGGCTGTTTGATCCCAGGGAGCCCAGCACTGGACACAACACTCCAGGTGGGGCCTGAGCAGGGCAGAGCAGAGGGGGAGGATCCCCTCCTGTCACCTGCTGCCCACACTCCTCCTGATGCCCCCAGGATCCCATTGTCGCTCTCAGCCCCAGGGCACACTGCTGGCTCATGGCCACCCTGTCATCTACCAGCACCCCCAGGTCCTTCTCCACAGAGCTCCTCTCCAGCAGGTCACCCCCAGCCTGTCCTGATTCCAGCAGTTATTCCTCCCCAGGTGCCAGACTCTCCACTTGCTGTTGTTGACCCTCATCTGGTCTCTCCCTGCCCAGCTCTCCAGCCTGGCCAGGTCTCTGGATGGCAGCACAGTGTCCTGCCTGTCAGCCATCCCTCCCAGCTCTGGATCATCAGGTACTTGCTGAGGGTGGGTGCTGTTCCCTCAGCAAGGTCCTTGATGAAGATATTGAACAGGACTGGACCCCACACTGAGCCCTGGGGACACCGCTGGTCACAGGCCTAAAGAGGGACCCTTCCAGGCAGATAAAGGTGTACCAGCCTTTCCAGTGGCTGGAATCAGCAGTGACAGAACCTGTTAAACAGTGCTGTGTCCAGTGTAACTGTTGGCATGTGTTGGGACTGAGGGTAGAGAACAGGAGATACCCCATCATCTTCCAGCACTGGATGAGCAAATCTCTCACTGAGCATGTGGTTTCTGTGCTGTTTCCTTGTCCATTAATTCTGATCAAAATTGTCCATTAATTATCATCTGGTATTTGATAGATACCAAGGGGGATGACTGAAAGTCACTGAGCCTACTGTTTGTGTAGGTGTGATGCTTTCTTCTTGTTCTGAAGGACATGTGGAACCTTGCAAGGACATTTTTGGTGCCTGCAGGCAAGATGGGGAATGTTCTCTGTGTAACAAAAAGCCTCAACGTGCTGCTCCATCAGAGGTGTTAGTTCATGCCACAGGCTTCAGCACTTGCAGCCTGGAGCAGGGAGATTGCCCTTGTGTTACCTGTGGGACTGGTGTTCATTGTGAAGTTAAACACTGATCATGTCTCTCATCTTAGAGCTGATGGAGAAAGCTGAAGCAGATGCCCCACCACCACCAGCACCAGCACCAGTACTACCAGGTGATGCCCAGCGTGACGTGTGTCCCTGCAGAAGGGGGAGGGTGTAGAATCACAGAATCCCAGCCTGGTCTGGGTTGGGACGGACCCCAAGGGTCACAGAGCTCCAACCCCCTGCCACAGGCAGGGACACCAACCTCAGGCCTGGAGCTACACAAGGTTGCCCAGGGCCCCAGCCAACCTGGCCTGGAACACCCCCAGACACGGGGCACCCACCCCCTCTCTGGGCAGCCTGTTCCTGTTTTGAGGCATGTCATTATTACCTGTTACTGAGGGTGAGTAAAGCTTTGCTGAGTTACTTGAACTGAGTTGGTTTGTGGCTCTGGACAGCCTGGGTATGGCCTCTCCACCTTCCCTGGCAGGAGTTGTTAGTGCTCATGTCCTAGGCATGGTGATGAGCCATTTTATTGTGACAGATGGTGCACACTGGTGACTTTTCTAGCTCTTAAATATTAATAAATTAATAGAAAGACTCATTGCTTCCTTCAGGCTGTGTCATTGGCATGCTCCTGGATTGGATTTTTGCAGAACTGAGAAGAGGGCTGAGTAGGGGTGACAGATAAAGCCAGTTCAGTATCCAGTGATGTGTCTGCTCAGCTCAAAGCATGTGCCTGCAGCTCTTCAGCCAGGGGAAGTTTGCCCATGTAAGATGGGCCTAAATGGGATCTCCATGGAATTCCTGCTCACTGCACAGCTCTGCAACCCCTGCCAGGCTGTTGGGACTGCACACACATCTCCTACCTTAGCCTGAACAGAGAACTTTAGTTCTCTGCTGTCAGTAGCTATGGTAAAGGTAGCTGAGCAGCTTCCTTTTGCCCCTGGGTAGTTTCTAAATGCTCATGGTCCTTTTAGAACCCTATTGGTGCAGTGTGGGCAGGACTGGGATTGACTGAGTGAACTGGGAAACAAAGAAACTGGGAAACAAAGAGCAAATTGAAGAGTAATGCATGCTTGTATGGTGGGAATAATTATGAGGGACAGAGCTGCTGTTAGTGAGCACACTTGGAGTAGTTCTTAACTCAGCTGCTGGGTGAAAGAGGTTACCTGCCTTTCCCAGCACCTCTATGTCTGTCACCCATCAGCACTGGCACCAGAAAAATCACCAGGGAATTAAAACATACATTTTTCCCTCTATTCTGCATTTCCCTCTCTCCCCAAAATACACATAGAAGACAATACTAACCAGAAGTGGTGGCTTTTAAAAAAAAACAACCCTGGTTTATATTAAGCAGTTGGAGTAAATCTGCTCCAACCTTGGTGTATTCCCTACTAATGCATGTAGGGAATGCATCTGCATGGGCTGGGTGATATGTCTGCCAGTGAGTCTTCCTCAGTAGATAAAGTGTTAGTGTAAAATAATAAGTATTGGGCTTTTTTAAAACATATTTTTCTCTTTGGATACACATATTTATCTCAGAGGTATTTAAGTCTGATCATAAGAGAAAACAAATAGGCTTTTTTACAGGGAAAACTGAATTTCACTAATTTTTTTAGATACTGAACCTGATTCATATTGTTGAAACTATATTAATATTAATTTGACTGTATTTTTTTTCATTTAAGAGCCAGCTGAACCAAGCCAAATAGAAGTATCTGTAGGAGGTAGGTAACTTCAGTTATTGTCAGTAAATCACAGAATCCCAGCCTGGTCTGGGCTGGAAGGGACCCCAAGGATCACAGAGCTCCAACCCCCCTGCCACAGGCAGGGACGCCAACCTCAGGCCTGGAGCTACACAAGGTTGCCCAGGGCCCCAGCCAACCTGGCCTGGAACACCCCCAGACACGGGGCACCCACCCCCTCTCTGGGCAGCCCCTTCCAGCCCCTCACCACTCTCTCTGCAAAGAACTTCCCCCTAAGATCCAATTGAACCCTTCCTTCCTTCAGCTTCACTCCATCCCCCTTGTCCTGCCAGTGTCTCCCCTTGGAACAAGCTGATTCCCCTCCTGTTCCTCTGCTCCCTTCAGGGACTGGCAGGCTGCAATGAGGTCCCCCCACAGCCTTCTCTTCTCCAGGCTGAATAAGAACAATTAAATAATTTAAGTAATTTTGAATGAAGTTGAGGTTTTTTTTATTTTCTAGAAAGAGACAGGTTGATCAGAACAACAAAAAGGCTTTTACTGGTTCCCAGGATATTTTTTCCCATCTCTACTGGTTTCCTGCTGCATCAGGCAGCAAAAGCTCTTGTTCAGATAATTTGAGAAAGGAGCTTTAGGAATTGGTGTTCCTGGGAGGGGAGTCATGGCTATATATAGGCCTTGAGGGATTGCTCACATCCTGAGCCATGCTCCTTGTTATTCAGCTCTGGACTTGCCCCAATTAATACAAGTGAGTGATTGCCATTGTCAGGAAGCTTGAATGCTGTGTTGGGCTGAATATGCCATGCTGGGAGAGGAGGAGTGTTGCTCTTCCAGACCTTAGGATCTGAAAGGCATCCCACTTCCCTGCTGTCCAAGAGGGTGCTCGAGCTGGGGCTGTCTCATCTGTTGGTGCATGTGAGGCCAAGGAGGCTGCAAATCTTCTGCCCTCCCTGGGCCTGTGCATGTGGAGAGTTGGGAAGACTGAGCTGACCTGAGGACTGGGATGCTGGTGTCTACTGGTCCTGGGAATCCTGCCTCTGCTGTAGCCCTGGCTTGTCAACACAGCCTTGTGTGGCTGTGGCTGCCTCTGGCATGGCTGGCAAAGGGCATCTGAGGCACTGTGAGAGCTGGGCAGAGTGCTGCCAGCTCGTCCTGAGAGCAGCTCTCTGCTCTGCCCTCCTGAGGCCCCAGCTGGATCCTGTGTCCAGAGCTGGGGCCCCAGGACAAGAAAGATGGGGAACTGGTGGAGAGGGGTCAGAGGAGCCACCAAGATGAGGAGAGGGCTGGAGCAGCTCCCCTCTGGAGAGAGGCTGAGGGAGCTGGGCTGGTTCAGCCTGGAGAAGAGAAGGCTGTGGGGGGACCTCATTGCAGCCTGCCAGTCCCTGAAGGGAGCAGAGGAACAGGAGGGGAATCAGCTTGTTCCAAGGGGAGACACTGGCAGGACAAGGGGGATGGAGTGAAGCTGAAGGAAGGAAGGGTTCAATTGGATCTTAGGGGGAAGTTCTTTGCAGAGAGAGTGGTGAGGGGCTGGAAGGGGCTGCCCAGAGAGGGGGTGGGTGCCCCGTGTCTGGGGGTGTTGAAGGCCAGGTTGGCTGGGGCCCTGGGCAACCTTGTGTAGCTCCAGGCCTGAGGTTGGTGTCCCTGCCTGTGGCAGGGGGTTGGAGCTCTGTGACCCTTGGGGTCCCTTCCAACCCAGACCAGGCTGGGATTCTATGATTAACTTCCTTACAGTGATCACATTCCTCATGATGAAATTCCATTCTTTATTTTTCTTTCTCTCAGCTACCTAAAAAGCATTGCAAATCTTCATACCCTTCTAATGCCCACTCTGTAACTGCTCTTTGAAAACCTGGAGCTCTAGAAGGTCACAGGCTGCTTTATGTTGAAGTGAATGTCATCACTGTTGTGAATACATTTTTAAACTCTTTACTTTTAAAGAAATGGGGGTTGGACTTGATGATCTCTTGAGGTCCCTTCCAACCCCTACAATTCTGTGATTCTGGGAATGCTTTCCATATCTTCATATTTCTTTTTTTCTTTTTACTTACTAACTGCAACAGCAGTTGGGTGAGAAGTTTCCTTTAATCCTTCATACTTTACTGCTTTTTTTTCAACAGATATTACAGAAACACAAGACAATCCTCAAATAAAGCAAGAACCAGACCCAACGTGGTAGATCTCATCAGGACTGGGTAAAGCTGGTTTTCTTTTCTTAAACTCAGGGAATAATGGGTTTTATCCTTCAGGCTGGGGAGAAAAGGGCTGAGATACAGGATGGAATGGGAATGGTTTCATTTGTCTTGGTTCTCACCTGGAAAACACAGGATGCTTTCACTTGCCCTATCCAAACACAGTGTAAAGGGTGGTCTTCCAGCTTGAGAGGCAGGTAGTCCTAGGAAAATGAGGTCTATAAATAAAGGTGGGTGATGGTAATTACAGACCTCAGCAGCAGAGTAAATGAAAGCTTAGGGAATTAGTGTTTACAAATTGCTCCAGCATGATTGTGTGAAGGAGCATTATGATTCCTGGTGAAGCCTGTATCTGTCCAAATCCTAATTGAGCAGGAAAGCTCTTCACTGTGATTGCAGTATTGTCTGGGCTGGGATGATTGGTTGAACTATGAGCTGTGATGGCAAACTGGCTTCATTTGAGAGGGTTTTTTTTGTCCTTCCCATGAACTTTTAAGAAAAGCTCAGTTTAACTTCCAGTACAAACCCATCTGATTCTCTTGCTGCTTCTGTCTTTGACTCTGCTCAGTCCTAGAAATGCCATTCTGGTGGAGGCAGGGAACAGTGCTAGTGGTGTTATCACATAGAATCCCAGACTCCCAGAGGTTGGCAGGGCCCTGGAGAGCTCCTGGGGTCCAACCCCCTGCCAAAGCAGCTCCCCAGCTCATACTGCACAGGTTGGTGTCCAGACGGGGCTGGAATCTCTCCAGAGATGGAGACTCCACACCCCCTGGGCAGCCTGTCCCAGGGCTCTGGCACCCTCACTGGGGAAAAGTTCTTCCTCTGCTCTGACTTGCAGCCATTGCCCCTTGTCCTGTCCCCACAGACACTGAAAAGGGGCTGGCCATTTCCCCCTGCAGCCCATCCTTCAGCTAGTGAGAAACATTCATCAGGTCCCCCCTGAGTCTTCTTCTCTCCAGGCTGAACAGCCCCAGCTCTCTCAGCCTTTCCTCCCAGGGGAGATGCTCCAGGCCCTTCAGCATCTCCTCAGCCTCCTCTGGACTCTCTCCAGCACATCCCTGGCTGTTTGATCCCAGGGAGCCCAGCACTGGACACAACACTCCAGGTGGGGCCTGAGCAGGGCAGAGCAGAGGGGGAGGATCCCCTCCTGTCACCTGCTGCCCACACTCCTCCTGATGCCCCCAGGATCCCATTGTCTCTCTCAGCCCCAGGGCACACTGCTGGCTCATGGCCACCCTGTCATCAACCAGGACCCCCAGGTCCTTCTCCACAGAGCTCCTCTCCAGCAGGTCACCCCCAGCCTGTCCTGATTCCAGCAGTTATTCCTTCCCAGGTGCCAGACTCTCCACTTGCTGTTGTTGAACCCCATCTGGTCTCTCCCTGCCCAGCTCTCCAGCCTGGCCAGGGCTCTGGATGGCAGCACAGTGTCCTGCCTGTCAGCCACCCCTCCCAGCTCTGGATCATCAGGTACTTGCTGAGGGTGGGTGCTGTTCCCTCAGCAAGGTCCTTGATGAAGCTATTGAACAGGGCTGAAACATCACCAGCTGGAGAAGGCTGTGGGTCTGTGCTTCATTCAGAGAACATGGCAATTTGAACCTCCACAGCTCTGCAGTGCTTCTTCCCATTCCATTTTTTCTTTATAATACTCCAGAGATTTCCCTGGCCCTGTGGGGTTTGATGCTCTAGTAACTTCCCTGATCCTAAGTTGGATGCCTTTGCTTAGTGTGCTTGAGCTGTAACCTGTGGAGCTTCACTAAGAAAAAGACATTTTCTTCTTCCCAGAGAAGAAAACCTCTGCACATTACTCCAGTCCAGAGAGCATGGACAGGCAATCAGCAAACCCAAGCTCTGGTTCTTCACTTCTGCAGGCCAGAGATTGATGGTGCAGCTTGCCCCTGGCCAGAAGCAGTGACTGGAGGAGGCTGAGGCCTCTGGGCTTCCCCCCTGCCCCCATCCAGTTGTTTTGGAGACTGAGAGGACAACTCCAGAAGTGATTTGGCACAATCTGGAGACAGAGACTGACATACCAGCAATGCCACCTCTCTGGGCCCTGAGAACTTACAAATCATAGAATCATAGAATGGCCTGGGTTGGGAGGGACCCCAAGGATCATAAAGCTCCAACCCCCTGCCACAGGCAGGGACAGAAACCTCAGGCCTGGAGCTACACAAGGTTGCCCAGGGCCCCATCCAACCTGGCCTGGAACACCCCCAGACACGGGGCACCCACCCCCTCTCTGGGCAGCCCCTTCCAGCCCCTCACCACTCTCTCTGCAAAGAACTTCCCCCTAAGATCCAATTGAACCCTTCCTTCCTTCAGCTTCACTCCATCCCCCTTGTCCTGCCAGTGTCTCCCCTTGGAACAAGCTGATTCCCCTCCTGTTCCTCTGCTCCCTTCAGGCACTGGCAGGCTGCAATGAGGTCCCCCCACAGCCTTCTCTTCTCCAGGCTGAACCAGCCCAGCTCCCTCAGCCTCTCTCCATAGGGGAGCTGCTCCAACACTCTCCTCATCTTGGTGGCTCCTCTGACCCCTCTCCACCAGTTCCCCATCTTTCTTGTCCTGGGGCCCCAGCTCTGGACACAGGATCCAGCTGGGGCCTCACGAGGGCAGAGCAGAGAGGGACAATCCCCTCCCTGTCCCTGCTGCCACCCCTCTGCTGATGGAGCCCAGGATCCCATCGCCCTTCCCAGCTGCCAGAGCCACTGCTGGCTCATGGGGAGTTTCTCATCCCCCATGACACCCAGGCCCTTCTCACAGGGCTGCTCTCCATGAGCTCTTCTCCCAGGCTGGAACTATGGCTGGGATTCCTCCAGCCCAAGTGCAACACCTCACACTTGGCAGTGTTGAACCTCACTAGGTTCACCCAGGCCCAGCTTTCCAGCCTGTCCAGTTCCCTCTGGATGGCTCCTTTCCTTCTAGGGTATCGACCACACCCCTCAGCTTGGTGGCATCCCCAAACCTGCTGAGGCTGCACTCAATCCCATCATCAATGTCATTGATAAAGGTGTTAAAGAGCACCACTCCCAAGACAGACCCCTGGGGGACACCACTTGTCACCAGCCTCCACCTGGACACAGACCCGTTGACCACCATCCTTTGGCTATGTTCTGTTAACCAGTTTCTTATCCACTGGATGGTCCCACCCATCAAATCCACATCTCTCCAGTTCAGAGATAAGGATGTGCTGGGGACTGTGTCAAAGGCCTTGTACAAGTCCAGGTAGATGACATCAGTTGCCTTCCCTTTATCTACTGATGCTGTCACCCCATCAGAGAAAGTCCAGCACTCATCTTCCTAGTAAATTAGTGAGGTCTGCTTTGGGCAGTTTTGTCATAAAACTGACTGTTGTAGGAGAAAATAGAGTGGAGAAAAACATCTGCTTTGTCATGGGAAGCACTTCACCCAGTGGAGGGTGAAAGAGCCCTCTCACCTGTCCATCAGTCAGAGTTTTGCCTGAGCACTGGCCACACAGTTTGGTGCTGCAGAGTTCTGGCTGCTTTAGGCCATCCACTGAATCTATACTAAATTGAATATTGGATTTCAATTCTTAAGAGACCACTCAGGCATGCAGTTCATCTGGTATGTATTGAGAGCAGTATTCAGCCTCTCCAGGCTCTGTGAATCTAGAGGCCTAAAGAATTCCAAAAGGCACCAACTGCTCCTGTTTGCATTGAGATCTGACAGAACTAACTCACTTCTTTCATCTTTCTTATCTAGCCTGAAGCACCCAGTTCTGAGGAGAGCCTGCTGGGACTGTCTGGAGCTGTGTAATATAACTGTATAAGAGAAGTACCTTCTATACAACCCCCCCTTTTTGTACTTTTTAGATAGTAATGTCTACTTTTTCAGCAGTTCTGTGAATTGACTTAAAGCATTAAGAAGGACTGGAGATTTGGAATGGCTGGTTTGACTTTGGAATATATTCATAAGGACTCCATTGGATGGCAGCAATCCTGGGGAGGAGACAGGGATTAAAATCAAGGGGAACTTAAGAGAGGCTGTCTGCATTTCCCAAGGAAGCTGAATTTCACTCTACCTGAATGCAGCTCAGCTTTTGGGATAAAGAAAAAAATTCCCACAAGTAGTTCAGTTTGTTGGGTTTACTTTGGGAAAAGAAGAAATCATTCATCTTTCAGTTCTTACTCCTTTATTCACTGATTGGACAATAGTATCTGTATATTTGAACTAAGTTTTCCTACTCTATCTACCACAATTCATACTTTTTTTTTAAATAAATAAAAGAGAAACTGGTTTCACTTGACCATTAGTACCCATTCATGAGATGGACTGGGAAATGGTCAGTATTTCAGTGTGTGGATTAGGAAATGAAACCCTGTGATAGTTTGTTCCATTAATTCCCAGTAGTAAATGCATGTTTTTATCAGAATATCACATGGGTTATGTACAGTGGGTCTGGCCTTGCAGTCCTGATTTAGGCAAAACTCTGGTGGACCTTGGAGAGCTCCTGGCCTGGAGGCTGGGGGAACGGCCTTCCCTTCACCTTCACCCTACCCTGCAAGCTGCTGGAAGTCCTCCTGCCAGAAGTTCAGTCCCCTGTAGTCCTGGTGACACCCCACATCATGTCAGAGACCCATGTATGCATTTTTTTGGAGTTTCACAACCTTTGGAGAGCTGTAAAGTGCTGGCTCTATGGGAATCTCTCTAGAGAAGCCACAGATCATTGTAAAGGCTTCTCTTTTCCTGGCATGAGCTTGGGATGACTGAGTTATGCACTAATGCTAAACCTTCTCCCTGATGAAGTAATAAAGATGTTTCCCATGGTTTTCCTGCCTGTCCATGCAGTGTACATTTACATACCCTACACCAATGAGCAGTGACTGTGTAGGCAGGTAGGACGCGCTATAGCAGGTACTTCCTTCACTGCAGGAAGTCCAGTCAGGCCTTTCAGACAGCAATCCAGGCAGGTGAGGTGGTTTTGCATCTTCAAGGATCATTTCAAAGCCTTAAAGGGTACAGGGTGTGTTCTTTGGGAGCAGATGAATTCAGAGCAGCATGTGCTCTGTTCTGGGGCAAGGGAGAGCCGCAGGACAGGCGTTGCGTTGTCCCAGTGGCGCTGTGCAGGGCTGAGTCTTCTCACTCCAGCCTTCAGGGCTGTTGATGGCAGCAGGGGCAGCTCCAGGAAGAAAACACTCATCCCAGTTCTACCCTCCAGCTCTCCTGATGGAACCAGCAGTGACTCAGCAGGTTTGGGGCTGACACCGAGCTGAGTGGTGTGGGTGACACAAGAGAAGGAAAGGAGCCATCCAGAGGGATCTGGACAGGCTGGAAAGCTGGGCCTGGGAGAACCTAATGACAGTGAACCTAATGAGCTGGAGTCCTGTGTCCAGAGCTAGGGCCCCAGGACAAGAAAGATGGGGAACTGGTGGAGAGGGGTCAGAGGAGCCACCAAGATGAGGAGAGGGCTGGAGCAGCTCCCCTATGGAGAGAGGCTGAGGGAGCTGGTCTGGTTGAGCCTGGAGAAGAGAAGGCTGTGGGGGAACCTCATTGCAGCCTGCCAGTCCCTGAAGGGAGCAGAGGAACAGGAGGGGAATCAGCTTGTTCCAAGGGGAGACACTGGCAGGACAAGGGGGATGGAGTGAAGCTGAAGGAAGGAAGGGTTCAATTGGATCTTAGGGGGAAGTTCTTTGCAGAGAGAGTGGTGAGGGGCTGGAAGGGGCTGCCCGGAGAGGGGGTGGGTGCCCCGTGTCTGGGGGTGTTCCAGGCCAGGTTGGATGGGGCCCTGGGCAACCTTGTGTAGCTCCAGGCCTGGAGGTTGGTGTCCCTGCCTGTGGCAGGGGGTTGGAGCTCTGTGACCCTTGGGGTCCCTTCCAACCCAGACCAGGCTGGGATTCTATGATGTGGTGCTGCCATCCTGCCTCAGCAAACATCCCATGACTTACCTGTTAGCTCTGGGCTCTGTGGGCACCATCCCAAATCCTGGCCACTGATGTGTTTCACTACCATGTGCATCGACAGGCTCTGCTGAGGCCCCTCCCTGGCTCCTCTTACTGGGGCAACACCAGTTCCACACTGGCTGCCTGAGGTGTTTAGAAAGGGGAAGCTGGTGAGGGCCGCTCTGCCCAGGGTGTCAGCTGGCTCTTCACTTCCCCTTTTGAAAAAGCAGAAGGATGGTCTCTCCCTCCTTTGCTCTCAGCTCTCTCTAGGCCTCACAGCTGCCTTGCCAGTAAGGCTGCAAGTTGCTGACAGTGTCCTTAGTGGGAGAAACCAGGGTGATGCACACGAATCACAACTGTGGGCTGGGGCCTCAGCATGTCTGAGAGTGGAACATCCTGCAGCTCTGTGTGCAGGAGCTGGGGGAAAATGAAGTGAAAACCAGTGCAGTGTTTTACAGGAAGGACTGGAGTCCTCAGGGATGCTGGCAGCCAGGGTGGTGGTGTGTGGGGTGTCCGTCCCCCCACGGGCTCGCAGCAGTTCAGCACCCAAGTCTCTCTCTGGTCTGAGGTAGAGCCAGGAGAAATCAGACTGGCAAAATAATTGCACCAATATTTATACCTTCCAAATATGATTTTATGTTAGAACATGATCTATATATAGAATCCCAGACTGGTCTGGGTTGGAAGGGACCCCAAGGATCAGAGAGTTCCAACCCCCTGCCACAGGCAGGGCCACCAACCTCCAGGCCTGGAGCTACACAAGCTTGCCCAGGGCCCCATCCAACCTGGCCTGGAACAGGATCCTTGAACAGGAGCAGAGGGGGAGGATCCCCTCCTGTCACCTGCTGCCCACACTCCTCTTGATGCCTCCAGGATCCCATTGTCTCTCTCAGCCCCAGGGCACACTGCTGGCTCATGGCCACCCTGTCATCTCCCAGGACCCCCAGGTCCTTCTCCACAGAGCTCCTCTCCAGCAGGTCACCCCCAGCCTGTCCTGATTCCAGCAGTTATTCCTCCCCAGGTGCCAGACTCTCCACTTGCTTTTGTTGAACCTCATCTGGTGTCTTACTGCCCAAAGAGCCACCAACCTCCAGACCTGGAGCTGCCCAGAGCTGCCCAGGGCGATATAAATAGTCCAAGCAGCCTCCCCAGGTGTTAGCTGTGTATGGAAACCTCTCCAGCAGCACGTGAGGTGTGTCTCTGTGCAGTGATAGAGCCCCCAAGCCTTGACTGTACGAATAAGGATGTCTATGAATACAATTGCAACAGCTTGTCAGAGCTCTGAATGGTTTTTGTTCCAGCAGAGAGGTTTTGTGGTGATGAAGTAGCATCCCCACCCAGTGGGGTGATCTATTCCCATGGGTTACTGAAGCCTAAAAGCCCATCCTGCACCACTGGCTGCATCCTTCCTCTATAGTTTTGGATCCAAGGTGCCGGTGGTGGAGCCTGCTGCTCCTCATCTGCAGCACCCAGCTGATGTCCAGCACCTCTGCATCCAGTAGGCAGTGTTTTTCCCCTGGGATCTGAATGAAGGCTGTCTTCCTCCAGCTTTTTTTGTTTAAGAGGGTTTGGTGCTATGGGTGGAGCACTATGGAAAAGGGTATAGTCCGTTCTGAGAAACTCCAGACCTCCAGTGCTTTGTTCTCAGCAACCTTGGTCCAAATCCACCAGCTGAAGTCCCATCCCTGCTGTCCTCACTCCACAGCAGCAGTGTGTTGCTGCAGAGCACTGCCACCAGCTCTCCATCTCGATGCCAGCAGATGTTCTCTATCTCACAAACCTCAGGTCCCACGTTCAGCCTTGTTTCCCAGAACATGGATCAGCTCCTGAACTCCATAAGTTCACCTTGTTCATCAGGAGGGTCAGGTCTCCTCCAGGATTGACACCATTCTTGACACCTCGTTGCTGTGGGGCAGTGGCTGGAAACAGAGTGCTGAACTGTGCCGAGTGACTCGTTGCATCCCACTGTGAACTAACCCACCACCAGCAGTCCCATGGAATCACAGAATCCCAGCCTGGTCTGGGTTGGGAGGGACCCCAAGGGTCACAGAGCTCCAACCCCCTGCCACAGGCAGGGACACCAACCTCCAGGCCTGGAGCTACACAAGGTTGCCCAGGGCCCCATCCAACCTGGCCTTGAAGCCAACTACAAGCTCCATTTCATATCTTGCATCAGAAGACAAGGACTGAGGAAATGGGAGGAAATGTGTGAATGAAGTGGTTTCCAGTAATGCCCTGGCTGTAGAGCAGTTTTAAATTTAGCACAAGCAGTCCTAATTAAGAAATTAGCTTTCATGACAGGCATAAGCAGCAGCGATGTGGCTGTCAGCTGAGCAGAATCCAAGGAGCCCTGGTGGTGCTTCTGCAACGTTCTGGCTGTGTAAGTTTACACTTTGTACAGAGAAGTCCTCATGTTGAACTAATAAACCAGTGACTGTGTTTGTGATGGTGACACTGGTACAGCCATGTACTTGAGATGCAGGAGAACGCTCAGGTTAGTGTTTGATTTTTCAATGCAGTCAGACCAAACCCTTGTCCTTCCAGCTAACACAGGCTTGGCCCATGGAGGGGCTGTGCCTGCAGTTTGCTGCTGATGGTGAGTGGGGAGAGCCAGAGGGAGCTCTGCTGGGGCCTGGGGGCTGCTGCCTGCTGGGAACAGGGATGCAGGTGCTGCCTCACCCACCGAGTTATCTCTGCTCCAGGTGAGGTTGGGCTGCCTGGGGGGCTGCAGGGGAGGGAGTCAGGGATGGGGCTGAGAGCTCCCAGCAACACCTCTCATGAAGAGCAGGTCCCAGCTGTGTTGGGACAACAAAGCACTGGCACCTGTTGTAATGGAGGGTGCTCTTGCTGGGGACAGAAGTGCTGCCAACACAGCTTTGCCTGCAGGCAGCGTGGGGTCGATGCACACAGCCCTCCCCTCCCTTTGGGCTTTGCTGCTTGGAGCTGGGGTGGAGGAGAAGGAGGGTGGAGGGGGAGGAGTGTGCTGGTGTGCTGCCATTTCAGAGGGGCTTTGCCAGGGACCTTCACGCTCTCCCAGGGGGAGGCAGGGTCCATCTCCAGCCCCCCCGTGGCTGGTGTCCCCACGCAGCCCTGTGCCTGGGTACAGCAGTGAGCAGAGCTGCAGTGCTGGGGCTGACACGAGTCCTTGGGGAGCCCTTTGGTGGCAGATTTTGGGGAAGCTGCAGATGACTGAAAGGAAATAGAGATGTGAGGGCAGGAGCTCTGGCACACCCCACAGCTGCACCGTCCTGCCTGCGCCATGCCCCTCCCTTCCCCACCTGCCCTGAGAGCACAGGATGGGCTCCCAGCCGTGCAGGGCACAGTGCTGTCATCCCTGGGCTCAGGGAGCCCTTTACACACTTACTCAGCCTGTCCAGCTCTGCTCAGGAGGGTACAGGCTCCTCTGGCTGCTGTGTCCAAGGCCCCTGTCTGTACTTGACCCCCTGCAAAACACACTGCAGCAGCCTGTGCCATCCCGGGCAGCCTCAACGGGCCGAGGGGCCCCCTGGCTGTTGGGGCTGCTGCCCCCCACCCTGGCCCTGGCCCTTCACTGTCCCCTGAGCTCAGAGGTGCCTTCAGGGCATCCTGCAGGTCTCCCCACCACCCATCTCCTCCCCAGCCCTAGAGCTGCTGGATGGGATGGGCTCCATGGGACTCCCCACGGGAAACACCGACTCAATACAAACCACAGCGGCTGAGCGATTACGGGCGCGATTGCAGCAGGACTTCCGCCTCCCCGGAGCGCTAACAGTGAAGCAGAGCTGTGCAGAGGCACAGGGGAGGAGAGGACACCGAGACACCCCGGGGACTCAGGAGCCGAGGCCAGAGCAGGACGCTGCGGCAGGAGCAGCTATGGAGGCTGCCTTCATCCGGCACATCGAGCTGCTGGGCTACGAGAAAAGGTTTTTCCCCAGCCAGCACTACGTGAGTACCCAGCAACCACCCCACAAGCTGAGTAGCCAGGGCTGGCTGGGGGGAAAAGCCAGCAAATCTTGAGATAAAAGTGACCCAGGGCCTAAGAGCATCCTTCCTTGGGGTGGTCACAGCTGGGGGCATCGACTGGAGGCAGTCAGAGGCTAAAATGTCTCAGGCATGCAAGATTTTGGTCACCTCATTTACAAGCATTGGCTGCCTTGCAGGCTGGGAAAGGGCTTTTTCCCTCTTTGATTTGCTCTTGTCTGCACATTTCTGTCCCCTCTCTGTCCCTGCTGAGCTTCCCCAGTGCCCAGCTTGCTGGGCAGAGCTACCTGCGTTGGGGTGGTGGAAGAAAAACACGAGGTTCATCTGAAACAGAAACATCCCTGAGGTTCCCTGGGGGCTTTGGCCACAGCAGGGTCGGGGTCCCACTCACCTGCAGAGCTGCAGCACTCCTGCTTTCCCCCCTCAGGTCTACATGTTCCTGGTGAAGTGGAACGACCTCTCCGAAAAGGTTGTCTACCGCCGGTTTACTGAGATATATGAGTTCCACGTGAGTCCTCCCAGGGGTGGGGGAAGAACAAAGAGGAGGGCAAATTCCAGCTGAAATTGCCCCAAAACAAGAGGCTCCTGGCTCCCTGTGCCTCAACCCCCCCTTGCCCCTCCTGCGGGGATCTGTCAGCTGGGCTGCCCTGGTGGGTTTCTCCTGGTGTCGGGGCACAGGCTCCAGCCAGCGCTGGCCAGGGGGCAGCGGGGTGAGAGCCCAGGAAGGGGATAAGAACACAGGCAGGGGTGGGGGTGCCACGGTGGGGGGGGATCCCCCAGTACCATCCTCACACCTCACGGCCCTGCCTGGCTCTGCCCCACAGAAAGCGCTGAAGGAGATGTTCCCCATCGAATCCGGGGACATCAATGTGGAGAACAGGATCATCCCACACTTGCCAGGTGAGGGGCAGGCGCTGGGTGCTGGGTGCTGACACAGAGATTGCAGCAGGTTGGGAAGCTCCCTGCTGGGCCCAGTGCTGCTGGCTGCTTCCCACGCAGGTGCTTGGTGTGGTTTCTGTCCCTGCCCAGCAGGCATGAAGCCCTAACACCAGAAAGGGCTCTTGGGCAGCAGCGGTTCCTCCCAGCACTCACCAGCCCTGGAGATCCCGTCCTTCCTCCCTCACAGACACTTCCTGGAGCATTGGCTGCAACCCTGGCTTTGGGGAGCCTGAGCTGAGCTGAGCTGAGCTGAGCTGAGCTGAGCTGAGCCCTCCTTCAGTGACGCCACCACTGGTATTGGGTTTTCCTGCCCTTATGGCAACACGGGTGTTTTGTAAGAGGAAGCCAGGCAGTGTGTCTTCAGTGGCAGGGAATGGGCAGGATCCTGAGCCACAGAGCTGAGGGTTTGGTCCCAAGCACAGCACAGGTCAGCAAAATTCCCCCTTTCATTTAATTTCCTCCTCTCAAGGAGGCAGGAAGGAGCATGAGGAAGAGTGTGGGCTGTGGTCAGCCCCTCTTGAGGAGCAGTAAACCTGCCCCACGCAGCAGAGCAGGTATGAATTTGGGGGGGCACCCTCAGGGCACAACGCTGCTGTGCTGGGACCCTTCCCATGTGCTGCCGCTGCTGAGCGGGGCTGTTCGGAGTGTCCTCATCCTGTTTGGGGAACTGAAAGTGCTGAGGGCAGGGCAGCCATCGGGCTGTTGTTGCCAAGTCCCCTCTGATGCAGCCACAGTGTTTGTGGCCCAGCACCTGGGCCTAGTGCGAGCGTGGACGTGGGAGTCAGCCCAGAACCGAAACAGGGTCACACGGGGGCTTCTCCAGGCTGCAGGGGATGAGTCTGGCTGCACCGTGCTCTCCTCCCCATCGCCCACGTGTCACGTCCCACCAGGTGGGCAAGCCAGGGGGGGTCAGACTGGACCCCCTTGCTTTCTAAACTCCTTTCTGAGAGCAGCCTGGGTGCAGCAGGACCCAACCCTCCTCTCAGACCTGTCTGTCCTATCCCAGGAGATGGAGGTAACCCTTTCTGCCTGCCCAGGGGCTGGGCTCACCCTCTCTTAGCTCATCTCTGTTAGCAGCCAGAATGTCCATGCAAAGCACTACATTACTTAGAAGTGGGTAGGATTACAGGGGTTGCAAACAAACCCTCACCACACTGTGTGTTCAGAGCAACAGGTTACAGTTAGTAGGACTTAGCAGCTGTAGAAAGGCTGTTATGGTTCCGTGCTGAGGTCAGAAATTGAGAGAGAAGCTATCACTGCCCAGGGATCCAGTGCAGGTCAGCATGAAGCTGTTGTCCTGGGATGGTGGACGTGCACCAGATGTCCCCAGTCTGGGGGGAACATAGTGTATCTTGTGTAGACTCAGTGCTGAGTTTCAGAGTGCTCCAGAAATGAGTCGGTGGGGATGGGGGTCCCAGGTGGTCATCTGACCCCCCCAACCAAGCTGATGGAGCAGTGACCCCCATCACCTCGCAAGAAGGTGTGCTGCCTCTGCCCAGCCCCACTTGCTGTCACCATCCTGCTCAGATAAGGGCAGTATCCTCCTGGTCAAGGTGGCCACCAAACTAGCCCACACTTGCCAGCATCCGATGGTTTATGGGACAAGGACCCCACCTGAGCACCATGTCTGATTTAGGGGGCAGCTGCCTCAAGACCGGGACTCTCCAGCCCTTCCAGCCTTTGGAGGATGTAGGTCCTGATCCACAAAGCATCATCCCACCTCTGCAGGTCCTGTGACCTTGCAAGGCAGTGCTTGAGACAAACCACTCACCCCAGTTCCCACCAGTCGGGACTGGGAGCAGTGGAGCACGGCGGCATGCTCACCTCCCAGCCGTGCTGCTCTAACAGGGAACCTGCAGCTGCAGAGCTCCTGCAACACAGCCATGGCCCCAGGGTCAGCTTCTCCCCAGCTTTTTGGCACGGTGCATGGCCCCTGTGCACCTGCTGTGGCAGGGGGCAGAGCAGCCAGGATGGAGACCGGCCTGTGCTCCTGCAGAGCTTTACCTTCCAGGCACCAGGCAGCCATGGGGCACCCTGGGGCTGAATCCACTCACCTTCAGGGCTACACTAACGATGCAGAGCAGCCTGTTTGGGAAATCTGTAAAAACAGGACACTGTCTGGTTCTTCCCCTCTGCCTCAGCCCCAAAGTGGTTTGATGGGCAGCGCTCGACCCAGAACAGGCAGGGCACGCTGACCGAGTACTGCTACGCGCTGGTCAACCTGCCCCACAAGATCTCCCGCTGCCCGCACGTGGTCAGCTTCTTCAAGGTCCGTCCTGACGACATGAGCCCTGTCACAGACAGCCAGTGAGTCCAGCCACCTGCCCTTCAGGGGAAATCCCCAGCCCCAGGGAGGGCATGCTGCAGCGTGGGAGGGTCAGCACTGAGCTGTCTTTGCTCTGACCCTTCTAGGATCAAGAAGCCCGAGGTCTTCCTCCTGCCAAAGGATGCCAAGAAAAATGTCAGCGGTAAGAGGCACTGGAGGGGTGCAAGTGGTTGCCTCGGTGGCAGAAAAGCCTGGCCAGGAGAGGGGCAAAGCCTGGCCGGGAGAGGGGCAGCGCCTGGCCAGGAGAGGGGCAGCGCCTGGCCAGGAGAGGGGCAACCATCCTGTGGCAGGTGCCCTGACCAAGAGCACAGGAGGAAAGAAACCACAGCCTTGGGGGGAATGAGTCCCTGTCCTGGGATCCAGCTGGCTTGGGACCAGAAGAGGTCGGGAGATCCCTTTGGGCTGTGCTGGGGCTGCTTTTGGCCTGCCTGCACTAGGGAGGGGGGAAAGGAATGCCTCTCACTTCTCCCCAACAGACATCACAGGCCCCATTGTCCTGCAAACCTACCGAGCCATCGCTGACTATGAGAAGAGCTCCACGTCTGAGATGGCTCTAAAAGCTGGGGACATGGTGGACGTCGTGGAGAAGAGTGAGAGTGGTAGGTGTCTGTGCCTCCCTCCAGAGAGCCCCCAAAGGCCAGCCCCCTTCCTGGCCATCATTTCAGCATGTTGCATCTCGTGTACTTGGCATTGGTGAGGTGGCTGCAGCTGGAGTGCTGGGTCCAGTTCTGGGCTCCTCAGCATCAGAAGGACATGGAGGTCCTGGAGCGAGTCCAGAGAAGGGCAACCAGGCTGGGGAAGGGGCTGGAGGGCAAATCCTCTGAGGAGCAGCTGAGGGAGCTGGGGGTGTTGAGCCTGGAGAAGAGGAGGCTGAGGGGAGACCTTCTCCCCACCTCCAGCTCCCTGAAGGGAGGGTGCAGAGAGGTGGGTGCTGGTCTCTTCAGCCAGGGCACAGGAGATGGGACAAGGGGCAATGGGCTCAAGCTGTGCCAGGGCAGGGGCAGAGCAGATGGGAGGGGAAAGTTCTTCCCTGGCAGAGTTGCTGGGGCCTGGCACAGGCTGCCCAGGGAGGGGCTGAGTCACCTTCCCTGGTGTGTTTAAAAAGGGGAGATGAGGTACTCAGGGATCTGGTTTAGCTCAGGATGGGAATGGTTGGACTTGATGAGCTTAAAGGTCTTTTCCAACCCTGTGACTCTATGATGCTGTGATTCTGTGTCCAAGCACAGCATGCATGTTAGTTGCACCAGTGCACATGTTAAGGGGTAGGCTGGTGTATCGGAGTCTCCTGATGGGGAGGAGTAGCTCAGAGCAAATGCACCAAGAGGCTTCCACTTCCCATCCCCTGGGACGTGTTTCACACTCACATGGAGCCACATGACAGCTGGTTTGGAGTGGGGAGGGTGTGGAGCAATCCTAGAAAACCCTGCAAGCCCCTCACATGCCTCAGCCTGTGAGATTTCCCACCCAGGAGGAAACAGGATGAACTGACCGAGCTCCCTGGTTGCGCCATGTAAACAGAGACTGGTGCCAGCGCTGTCCTTCCTCCCAGGCCATGTGGGTGTTTGTGCCTGCCCCAGCCAAGGCCAGACCTGGTGTGGGTGCCCCTGTGATGCCCCCACAGCCCCCTCTGCTCTTGCTCCCACGGCTGCTTTTCTTGCAGGCTGGTGGTTTTGCCAGTTGAAGAATAAACGGGGCTGGGTACCAGCTGCCTACTTGGAGCCCATGGATGGTCCTGATGAGTCTGAAGAGCAGGAGCCCAACTATGCAGGTAAAATGTTGGGGTGAGCAGGGTAAGGGCCCACCCCTGCACCCCGTGGGGATGGCTCAGTGCCAAGCCCACCTTGGGCAGCCCACGCTGCAGCAGGACCACTGGCCATGGGGATGTTGCTGGGAGGGGTAAATCCTATGGCTGAAGGCCTGAGGAACCCCTGGAGGTGACCAGTGATCAGTGTTAGATGCTGGTTCTGGCCAACCACGCTGAGCTAGCAGGGTGCAAGGTGGCTGGGGGAGCAAGGACCACAGTGCAGCACCTGAGCTGAGGCGCAGGCTTTAGCTCCCCGTATCAGCCCTCCGCATCGCCCACCGCAGCCTTATCATGCGGAGCAGAGGGACAGCCCTCAGACTCATGCTGATTGCTCTCTGCCTTGGTGGTTTTTAAAACACAACTCTATTAGCACTACCACTAACAGACTCTTAACAGCACTTCCTCCTTCCTCATTTAATCACCCAGAGAATGAACCTGCTCTGTGCTAGTGGTAGCAGCACTTCCACCGCTTGCATTCACCAGCTTTCTCCTGGGGGGGCTGGGCTGAGCCTCAGGCTCTGTAAAGGCTGGGGCCAGTCTGAATCCAAACTTGGATTTTCAGACCTGAAGCACCCTGGGTCTTGCCTAAACCACAGGGTAGATGGTTTAGATGCATCGTCTCCTCAGCACCTGGAGAGGGTGAGCCGCGTCCCTGGGGTGGTAAGGTGCAACCTGCTGCCCTGACTTTGTGTGCAGGTGAGAGGTATGTTGTCCAGAAAAGCTACACAGCTGTGGAGGAGGACGAGCTGAGCCTGAAGGAGGGCGATACCATCGAAGTTATCCACAAGCTTCTTGATGGCTGGTGGGTCATCAGGTGAGAGACATCATGAGCAACTCAGGCCAGTGGGATTTTGGGCACAGGGAGGGGATGGACCAGCCACACACCAGGGCTGGGAAAGCCATGGACTGTGCAGGGGCTGCTGCCCAGCACTTCCTTTGGCAGGGCTCTTAGGGTAGCCCTTGGCTTTGCTGGGTACTAACTGTGGGTGCTGGGGCTTCCTCTGCTGGGGGCTTCACAAATATCCAAGGAGGAGGCAGGTAGGGAAAAAAATGATCTATTTTGCCTCCAAGTGCTCTGGCCCATCTTGGTTCACAAAGCCTTAGCTTCCCTCTGAGCCCTGGCCTTCCCTGACAACTCAGGCTGTCCCGTGGGGACCCAGCTGGAAACTGGGTCCCAGATGGAAACTGGGTCCCAGCTGGAACTGGATGCCTGGAGCTGCAAACCCTGGGCATCCTCCTGCCCTGGCTGTGCCTGGGTGAACAGCACCACAGGATCTCCTGGTGTTCACAGCTTTTCTGGAGGTGGTCAGGGAGCAGGGAGTGTCCCCTGAGCACTGGCTGGTGTCTGGCTGGAGGCCCTGAGCAATGCTCCAGGAGCTCCACGACACCCTGGGGGAGTCAGTATGGGCTGGTGAGAGCCTGAAAGCTGTGAGCCATCACTCTGCCCACTGCCTACTTGCTTTTAGCACTCTAACCATGCTTTTAGCACTCTAACCATGCTCTTAGGGAGAGCAACAGGTGTACAAGATGGGGGGGACAGTTGAAGCCCCCAACCATGCAAGTAACATGAGAAGGAATAGCCCATCTCCAGCAATCCTGCAGACAGGGGCAAGGAGGTAGAGGTCGCAGAGTGAGACTCCAAACAATGCTGCTTTGTGTTGCACTGCAGGAAGGATGAAACCACGGGTTATTACCCCTCCATGTATCTGCAGAAATCTGGGGAGAAGAATGCATCCATGAAGAGTGGGCTGAGGAACTGGAGCGCCCCTCCACGGAGGTATGAGAATCCCTGGGCGGGGCAAAGGGACTAATGCTTTGCTTCGAGGGGTGGGAAATGAAACCAGAACATGGTTTGTAGTGTCTCTTCTCCATCCTGGCAGCAGAGACATAGAATCCCAGACTCCCAGGGGTTGGAAGGGCCCTGGAGAGCTCCTGGGGTGCAACCCCCTGCCAAAGCAGTTCCCCAGCTCATACTGCACAGGTCGGTGTCCAGACGGGGCTGGAATCTCTCCAGAGATGGAGACTCCACACCCCCTGGGCAGCCTGTCCCAGGGCTCTGGCACCCTCACTGGGGAAAAGTTCTTCCTCTGCTCTAACTTGCAGCCATTGCCCCTTGTCCTGTCCCCACAGACACTGAAAAGGGGCTGGCCATTTCCCCCTGCAGCCCATCCTTCAGCTAATGAGAAACATTCATCAGGTCCCCCCTGAGTCTTCTTCTCTCCAGGCTGAACAGCCCCAGCTCACTCAGCCTTTCCTCCCAGGGGAGATGCTCCAGACCCTTCATCACCTTTGTAGGTCTTCTCTGGACTCTCTCCTGGAGATCCCTGGCTTTTTTATCTCAGGTCATCATTTCTTCAATGGGGTGGGAAATGAAACCAGACAGTGGTTTGTAGTGTCTCTTGAACATCCTGGCAGCAGAGACATGAGTGGGACAAAGGCAGAGCAGGAGGCAAATCCTGCTGGGCTGCCACAAAACCAGCTCTGTGCTCCCTGACTGCCTGACTCCTGACTGGGAGATGGGCACCCCAGCATTGCCCACACAGGGCTGTGCACTCCTTACTCCAGCAGGACCTCCAGCCAGGCACGTTTCTCCTTGTCCTTCTGCACAGTTTCCTTCCTGAGCTGAGCCTGTCCAATTTTCAAATCCTAAGTGCATCCACTGAATGTTTGAGAAGTGAGGAGAGATTCAACTAATCAGAGCTGCCAAATGGCCTAATCTGATGGGAGGATTTGAGCTAATGGAAGGGATTTTATTTCGATTAAGGAGATAAAAAGCAATAACAACTCATTAATATCAATGCAAAGGAAGGACTGAGCTCACCGCTCTCTTTTCTTCCCTACAAGAGATCACAGCTATAAAACCTTCCAGAACCCAGATCTCCAGGAGCACAGGTTGAGCATGAGACAGTATGAAATGGCCCAAATCCACCAGGTTGAGCAGCGATGGCTACTGTTAGCCTTGGGGGAGGTGAAGGGGCCTGTTTGAAGGACTTGCCCCACTGTGGTGAATGCTGTCCCTAGGCTGAGCCCTGTTGCAAAGGCTGGGGCAAGATGAGCAAAGCAGGGAGAGGCTGAAGGCAGGCGGGCACAGCGAAGGGCTGTTGCCTTGAGCACAGCAGGAGATGATGGGATGGATGTCAGGAGCCATGCTGGTCATGCCCAGGTAGTGAAGACAAAGCGATGGCCTCTGTCTGTCTGCCTGGGGACGGTCCCCAACACTGGGGCTCCCCTGCAGCACTGTGTCACCCCACAGCCCTGGGCTGCTCAGCTTGTCACTTCTCTCAGTAGTTTCTCTGCTGTGGGCTTGACACTGCAGATGGAGGTGCATGATGATGTGCACCCCACACCCTATTCCCCCAGCCCAGGGATGGATCCTTGAGCACTGGGGAGCTGTACCAAGCCCTGCACCAGGCTCTCAGCCTTGCAGCCTGAATAGATGCTGTATGTCCATCCAAAACAAGAGCTATACACCACTTCCAGGACTTGCTTGACCTCAACAAACCTCATGCCCACCTTGTCCTTCCAGCCTTATGCCTCATGTCCCTCGCCATCCCCATCATTACTTGCCAGACTTGTGCTCAGGCTTCCCCCTTCAGTATTTGCTTCCAAAGCACTGCTCCAGGTGCTGTACATCCTGTCTCCCCTAAGGCTGCCCTCCAGAGCTGGCATCCACCTGCTGCCTCTGACAGGGGCAGATAGCCGGGTCTGGGTGAGGCAGAGGGGGCAGCATGGGGTCTGGCTGCAGCAGGTCTGTGAGAGAGGCGGGGATGGGGAAATCCTCATTAAGAAAGTGCAAGGTAGGATCGCTGCCAGCACAGAAACTGAATGCTTTGTGTCTGACTGGCTGCAGATCCACCATCCGGAACGCAAAGAGCATCCACAAGCAGAGCCGGAAGCAGATCAGCCAGGAGACCTACAGGAGGAACAGCAAGAAGTACATCCAGAGCCAGAGGAACAGGAAGGAAAATTTTCAGAATGAGGCCAACGTCATCAGTAAGTCTCAGCAGGGCCTTAGCCCTGGACACAGGCTGAGGTCCCCCAGGCATGGCCCGTGCCCTCTGGTGCTGGTTGCTGGAGTAGGACAGCAGAGGGGAGTCACACCGTGCCCATCCACACATCTCCCAGTGGGAAGGTGTACACGAGGAGGGTTTTCTTACCTCTGGTTGTAGGTCTGGCAAAGAAGGAGCAGAATATGGTCCTGGTGGGAGGTCAGCCCACATTTAGGACCTGTGTTTTTCTCTGTGCACCCAACCTCATGCTGCTGCTACCATTGCCATTACTGGTTTGGTTAGGTGAAGGCAAAGTGCCTGGAGGGAAGCGTTGCACAAAGGAGGCTGCTCTTGAGGTAGATGCTTTAGAACAGAGAATCCCTGTGCAGGACCCATGACCTTCCCAAGAGAGAGCAGCTCCTTGTGCACATGTAGAGTTGGGCTTCCAGCTGGGCAGAGCTTCCAGATGGGAACCAGTGGGCTCATCCCGCCACCCCAACCTCAGGGAGACCATTGCATGTGGCTGAGACAGGAGGAGAGGCAGGAGCACTGGTGGCCAGTGAAGAGGAAGATTTTGAATGTTCACATGGAGGTGTTGGGTGGTGGAGAGCTCTAACCCATCTGCTTTACCCGCAGCTGAGACAAATGAGCAAGAGGAGAACAAAGCCAAGGCTCAGCCTGCTGTTCCTCCCCGTCCCAGCAAAGATGTCATCCTGAACCGCTGCACTGAGAGCACCCGGAGGAAGATCCTGTGAGGCCTCAGCTTCCCCCTCACCCAGATGATGCTTTATCTCTACTGACCTGTGGTGTCCAGCAGGGAGCAACACGCAATTCAATATGAATTTTAGGTGAAGCCATGAAGCCAGGAAGCCATTTTATTAGGTGAAATCACCCAGATTATATACTTTTCTTACTGCAAACGTGGCAAGCTAAAAACCTGCTAATTGGTTACACACACTGTTCACACCATATTGATTGGTTAGTGATTATAATGAGTTCTGATAAAACTATCTTATAGCTAAACGTCCTCAGTTTACCTTTAATACCTAAAAGCATCCACACACCTGCTGTTTTGACCCTCTTGTTATGGTTGGTTCCTAACATGTTCTGTTACTCCCAAATACCTTCCCATAGCTGCTTCTTGGGTTAGGGCAGCCTGTACCCCTATCAGCAAGGCCGCTGTGTTTGGAGAATGTGATTATTGGGATCCTCTCAGCATGAGGAACTTTTCCTCTCTCATGGAAACAGAATATTGTCAGGGCCTAAATCTGGGGAGAAGAGAGCTAGGCCGCTAGCAGGCCTGCTGCCTTCCCTGACACTGACCCCTGTGTGGTCTGGCCCTGGATCCCAGCCAACCCGGGGCATCCAGGTGGCTCTGGCAGAGCCAGATCCCAGGGAGCTGCTGGCTGGATCGGCAGAGCCTGTGCCCATCTTCATCCATGACACCCATGGTGTCCTAAGTGATGACGGACCCAGCACTGCTCTGCTGGCTCCTGGGGAACCGAGGCCTCCACAGCCACCGGGGACCCCTCACCATGAGACCCCCTTTATCCCCTCTTTGTATTTTGAATGATTTTGCATTTTTCAGCAATAAAGGAGAGACACTTTATAGACTTCATTCACCTCCTGCCGGGGCAGCTGGTCAGTGCAGACAGCAGGGAGCAGCCGGGTAGCACGGTGGCAGGAAAGGGGGATTGTGCAAGGGTCTTTTGCAAAAGGTGGTGGCAAGCAGGATGTTTGTTTGGGGGAAGGATGGGCAGCAGCCATCACAGCATGGCTGGGGCTGCTTCACAACAGGGAGCACAGTGTTGAAACGTGGTCATTCACTCAGAGTCGGATGTAACTGCTAAGCACCGCTGGGTGCCTGGGGATCGTTCCTCCCAAGGCACACCAAGCTGTGGGTGTAGCATTGCCTACATGTTCAACAAATTTCTGGGAAATCTAATACATATTCAGAGCTATTTTGGGAATTGGAGTCCCACCTTCTTTCTCCCTTCATCTGGAGTCCTGTGTCCAGAGCTGGGGCCACCAAAACAAGAAAGATGGGGAACTGGTGGAGAGGGGTCAGAGGAGCCACCAAGATGAGGAGAGGGCTGGAGCAGCTCCCCTATGGAGAGAGGCTGAGGGAGCTGGGCTGGGTCAGCCTGGAGAAGAGAAGGCTGTGGGGGGACCTCATTGCAGCCTGCCAGTCCCTGAAGGGAGCAGAGGAACAGGAGGGGAATCAGCTTGTTCCAAGGGGAGACACTGGCAGGACAAGGGGGATGGAGTGAAGCTGAAGGAAGGAAGGGTTCAATTGGATCTTAGGGGAAAGTTCTTTGCAGAGAGAGTGGTGAGGGGCTGGAAGGGGCTGCCCAGAGAGGGGGTGGGTGCCCCGTGTCTGGGGGTGTTCCAGGCCAGCTTGGATGGGGCCCTGGGCAACCTTGTGTAGCTCCAGGCCTGGAGGTTGGTGTCCCTGCCTGTGGCAGGGGGCTGGAGCTCTGTGACCCTTGGGGTCCCTTCCAACCCAGACCAGGCTGGGATTCTATGGTATTTCTGCCTCTCAACTAATTTGAGTCAGGGAGCGCTCTCCCTCATCATCCTTGTGTGCTCTTCCTCGTTGTGGTGGTTTTGCCCCAGCTGAGAGCCAGGCACCACACAGCCACTTGTTCTTTCAGGGAAGGGGTGAGGGGCAGAAATTGAGGGAGGGGAAAAGGGAGGGAGAAGAAAAACCCAAAAGACCAGAGCCTCAAGGGTTGGGATAAGGACAGTTTACTGGGATAGCAGAGAGAGAGAGAGAATAATAGCAGGACTTTATAGCAAAATAGATTAAACTGGTGCTACACAATGCAGTTTTTCATGGAACCGCACAGCTCAGGCTGTTCAGCTCAGAGCCATCCTGAAACCAGACCATCCCCAAAACTGCATGCCTGCATCTCCCCCCATTAGTTATGCTGAGCATGACATAATTGGCATGGAATACCCCCTTTGGCCAGTTCAGATCACCTGTCCTGCCTGTGTCCCCTCCCTTCACCTTAGCAGCAAAATATCAACAACTGAAAAATCCCTGACTGCTTGGCAACAACTAGAACCATCTATGTGTTCTCAGCACTCCTCCCATCCCAACTCCCAAACAGGGCATTCCATCCCTGCTAGAAATTAACTCTATCCTAGCAGAAACCAGGACACTCCTGTCCTTGTCTTCCTCGAGGGTGGAAGCTTCATTCCATCACACTCTTCAGTTCATTCAAGTTCATGGTTGGCCCAATTTCTGTACGTGCATCCAATTACAGCAAGAATTCCTCTTCTGCTTATCTACAAAGCTTCTTCCTCAAGGTCCTGTTTATCTACAAAGCTCTTCCTCAAAGCTCTGCTTATCTACAAAGTTTCCTCTTCAAGGCCTTTCTTTTGCTAAACTAAACCACCTAATTCATAGCTTTCTTGTTAGTATGTTATCAAACAAGGATGTGCTGCTTGCTCAGGGCTCTCGTTCCAGCTACAGTTGGTTTCACAAAGGTCTTTACCCTTTGCATTCCCTGTGAGGGCTGTGCTCAGGTGCTGCCTCTGCCACCCAGGTAGGTTCCAGTTCAGGTCTGGGATGAGATCTGGGTCTGGGTTTATGTCTGGATCTGCGTCTAGCCTGGGACTCGCTCTGGGTCTGTATTGGGGTCTGGGTTTGGGTTCATTCTGAGCTGGGACTCGCTCTGGGTCTGTGTCGGGGTCTGGGTTTGGGTTCAGTTCTGAGCTGGGATTAGGCCTGGGCCTGGGTCTGGCCCCGGGCTGGGTTTGGGTTCAGTTCTGAGCCTGAGGTAAGGCCTGGGCCTGGGTCTGGCCTGCCCCTAGCAGCAGCGCAGAGGCGGGCCCCTCCCCTCGCCACGGCCGCCATAGCCCCTTTAAGACCAGACCCTCGCGCGCAGGCCTGCTCACGCCTCCCAGCGCAGGCGCATGCGCGCGGGTGAGAGGTTGGCAAGATGGCGGCGGCGTGAGGGGCGCTGGCGCGGCGATGTGGCGGGCGCTGAGGGCGGCGCGGTGGCCGCCGCCGGCCCTCGGCAGGGGCCTGGCCGAGCCGGCGGGTCCGCAGAGCGTCCGCCAGCTGAGGGAGGCCGAGGAGGCCGCCCCGATCTTCCAGTACGCGGGGAAGGCGGCCAAGCGGAAGGACCGCGTCTTCGTGTGGGGCTTCAGCCTGTCGGGCGCCCTCGGCGTGCCCAGCTTCGCGATGCCGGACGCGGGCTGGAAGAAGCCGCGGCGGATCCAATCCACGCCCTACCGCCTGGAGACGGAGGGGAAGGTGTGCCCGCGGGGGCGGCTTCGTGTCGCGACAGGGCAGCGATAGCGCCGCCTGTCGGGCGCTGCTCGGCGGGCCCTTCCCTGGGCTGGGAAGGGTGACGATGGCAGCCTGGCGCTGGCGGCTGAAGAGCGCTGCTGGTGGCGTGAGCAGAGCTCGGGCGGGGGTGGGGAAGGAGGGGGATGCGGGGAGAGCCCAGTGCAGCCGGGCTCGCCCTGAGGCACGCCTTCTAACGGGGCGGTGTGGGCTTTGTTTCCCAAGATCTCCTCTGCTGCCTGCGGCTATGGATTCACCTTGCTGGCCTCTAGCACCACGGACATCACCAAAGTGTGGGGCATGGGGCTGAACAAGGACTCCCAGCTTGGATTCCAGCGAAGCAGAAGAGATCGAAGTAAGGATTGAGGTGAAGAGTGACAGGGCAGCACGGCAGAGGAGGGGTGTGGAGATGCTGAAGGGCCTGGAGCATCTCCCCTGGGAGGAAAGGCTGAGTGAGCTGGGGCTGTTCAGCCTGGAGAGAAGAAGACTCAGGGGGGACCTGATGAATGTTTCTCACTAGCTGAAGGATGGGCTGCAGGGGGAAATGGCCAGCCCCTTTTCAGTGTCTGTGGGGACAGGACAAGGGGCAATGGCTGCAAGTTAGAGCACAGGAAGAACTTTTCCCCAGTGAGGGTGCCAGAGCCCTGGGACAGGCTGCCCAGGGGGTGTGGAGTCTCCTTCTCTGGAGAGATTCCAGCCCCATCTGGACACCGACCTGTGCAGTATGAGCTGGGGAGCTGCTTTGGCAGGGGGTTGCACCCCAGGAGCTCTCCAGGGCCCTTCCAACCCCTGGGAGTCTGTGATATGGGTGATGTGGGAAACTTTGTGTTGGAAGGCATGAAAAATGTCAGGGGGACTTTGCAGAATTGTGCTTTATTTATTTTTTAAAAAATGTCTCTCTTTAATTTTTGAACTTAGCAGGTATTTTGTGTGTGCTCTTGTTGGCCAAAGTATGGGCCTGCTCTGTGTGCTGCATTTAGGTTTTTGTGCCTGGATGTAACTAAAGTAGAAAATAGCTGTTTATTCCACAGAAGTGTGTGTGTGTCCATTAAGGTGTTGCTTTGAATCCCTGTAGTTTGATAGGAGCTGATGCAGTGAACTGGTTAGTACAACAATTTTGGCAGGATAGTTTGCTCACTTCAGTTGCTTCTGCATTTATAAACTCCTTTCCCATAGAGATCTTTTAATACAGTCAGTGGAATTTTGTGTGAGGCTGTTGGGCTTTTTATTTTAATACCAAATTGCATTTTGAAGGAAAAATGTGTTATTCAGTCTTATAACTCTCAGACACATTTAATTTGATGATTTCTGTGCTGAACATTGCCACCTTCAGCCTAAAGACAGATACAAACCCCCATGAATTTCCATCTTTTATTGACTGCCTGCCTCTAATTTAACCACATTCCTCTGTAAGCAATGGGGGAAAACCGTATTAGAGTCAGTTTTTCTCTTTATGGTGTATAAAAGCATAATCTGCTAAGGAATGGTGCATCTGATGTGGGCAAAAGATGCATCTTTGTGGAGAAGCCAATGAGAATTGCAGCTGTTGTGGGGTGCTGGGTGACTGCAGGCTGAACATGAGCCAGCAGTGTGCCCAGGGGCCAGTGGCATCCTGGCTTGTGTCAGCCCCAGTGGCCAGTAGGTGTGGGGAGGGGATTGTGCCCCTGGACTGGGCACTGGGGAGGCTGCAGCTGGAGTGCTGGGTCCAGTTCTGGGCTCCTCAGCATCAGAAGGACATGGAGGTCCTGGAGCGAGTCCAGAGAAGGGCAACCAGGCTGGGGAAGGGGCTGGAGGGCAAATCCTCTGAGGAGCAGCTGAGGGAGCTGGGGGTGTTCAGCCTGGAGAAGAGGAGGCTGAGGGGAGACCTTCTCCCCACCTCCAGCTCCCTGAAGGGAGGGTGCAGAGAGGTGGGTGCTGGTCTCTTCAGCCAGGGGACAGGAGATGGGACAAGGGGCAATGGGCTCAAGCTGTGCCAGGGCAGGGGCAGAGCAGATGGGAGGGGAAAGTTCTTCCCTGGCAGAGTTGCTGGGGCCTGGCACAGGCTGCCCAGGGAGGGGCTGAGTCACCTTCCCTGGTGTGTTTAAAAAGGGTAGATGCTTTTATACACCATCAAGAGAAAAACTGCTTCTAATATGGTTTTCCCCAATTGTTTACAGAGGAATGTGGTCAACCATTCCCATCCTAAGCTAAACCATATCCCTAGGATCTGGTTTAGCTTAGGATGGGAATGGTTGGACTTGATGAGCTTAAAGGTCTTTTCCAACCTTGTGATCCTGTGATTCAAGCCCTTCTAAGTCAGGCAGTGTTCAGAGTTTGGTAGGATCTCTCAATAGCCCAGTTCAGCTCAGTGGGATTGCTCCTGCTCTGTATTTGTCTTCTGACATTCAGCTTCCTGTTAGATGTGCTGCTCCTTACTCTATGTTACAGACTTGCTTTGGTACCTGTTAGTTCCAACACTCTGTCCCTGTAGATCCTTAATTTCCAGGGGAATTTGCAACACTGAATTTCAGCTGGCTTTATTTCATGCTCTAACTTCATCAGTTACTATGTTAAACTCCTAATACTTTCCTCTCCCCCTCCTCTCCCTTAGCTGCCTCACTGCATCTTTGCTCCACAATCCCTCAGATCCCAGTGGCTGTTCCCATAGATCCCAGTAGCTTGTGTCACTCTGCTGGAAGGAACAGAGAGGGAGGAAGGGGTTATTTTTGCTCTGTGCCTTCCATGTCTCTCTAGGTGGACACAAGCACTGCTGCCTGCCAGTCCCTGCTGTACTGCATGGCAGGCTCCCCCCGTTTGCCAGCAGCCCGTCGCTGCCCGGCCTGGCGTGGGGCAGTGCCTGTGACTGGGCCTGTGTGGATTTCCTGGCTTGGGTGTGTTTTATTTAACTGAAGGCAGTGAGAACTGGTTCAGACACTGCTGTATGTGAGCAGAATGCTGCTTTGGGTCCTCTGGGAATTGATTTCACACGTTACAGCAGCTTCCTTTGATATCAAAGCTTTTTATCTCCCCTTAACCTTTTCCCTAGTACTGATTTGTATTTTGCTGTTCCTTTTTTCCTCTCTTTCCCCCTCCTCCCAGTTGACCATAACTGATTACATATTCTTCAGGTTACTAAATCTTCTTTTTCTAGTACAGCTTGTAATTTTCTTTTGTAAACCTTAGATCTCTTATCCCCTGTGGAGCCAGGCTTCTTAATCTTTCCTGCATTCCTTTTTTTTCTGGAAGGGCCTTTAATCTACTGTTCTTTAAATTTGAAACCCTGAGATTTTTTTTTTGTTTGCCTTTCATATTGGGGTGGGGTTTTTTTTGGTGATTGCTGCTGTTGTACCTTGCTTGTGATACCCCCACAGAGCACTTAGTTTGTGCTTGGTGTTAAGCTGTCCAGTAATCCAGCCTTATTCCCCCAAGTGGTTGAACATATGGCTGAAAGCTTCTGCTTCTCAGTTCTGCCCACCTGAAGCCTTAATAACCTTCAGCCTCTAGGAATGGTGGATGTTTGAGACAGCAGTGACTATTGGCTTCACCCATCCCTATGGATATTAACTTCTTCCTCCCCATCACGAATTTATTTTGGTTGGTATCTTGGCTTTCTAAAATACATCTGGCTTTGTACCAAAACAAGGAGTGTGTGTGTACAATGGGATCAGCAAATAGATGATTCATTTGCTGTGTGGAAGCTGCTGACCTGTGAAATTTGTCTCTTCCTTAAGCTAAGGGCTATGAATATGTCCTGGAGCCATCTCCAATCCCCTTGCCACTGGAGAAGCCGCAGCAGACTCGAGTCGTGCAGGTGTCCTGTGGGAGAGCCCATTCCCTGGTCCTGACAGATAGTGAAGGAGGTACAGTACTGCTTGTGCTGGTGACAAGGGATGCTGAGGATGCTTTCATTGACAGCCCTGGAAAAGATTGTCTTGTGTCTTTTAGAGCTAGACCCCAGGTGGGCTGTGTGCCCTGCAGATGTGGTGCAGGGAGCTGTGGGACTGTGACTGGGAGGGAGAGCCCTGAGCTGATAACTGTGTGCTGAGCTCTGCTTCTCTCAAGCTGTAAATGTTTTGGGAGCTTTTTCACTGCAAGTGTTGCAAACATGGTTTGTTTATCTGCCCCCAGGCCTTGTTTGAGTGTAGTGTATTTGTCTTGTTCACTCAGACATGTTTTTGAATTCAGTTTTCAATGACTGTGCCAATACTCCTGTGTTACTGTCCCCTTGATGCCCCAGAGTACAGCACTTCTAAAAGTGATTAATTAGTAGGCCTTTATACCAAAGATCCTGGGTGTGAATTGTCTCTCCCTGTCTCTGGGAATTCTCTGGTGCAGAGGCTTCAGTGCTGCTGAGCGATCTGGTGCTGCTTATCAGTGGGTGAGCTGGTTGGTTGTTGATTTAACACTCCTTTGGGAGCACTGATCTATTTCTGAGTCTCCTTGGCAACAGCAGGATGAACTAGGCAATTACTGAAAAGCAGCCAATGGGCACCAGGTACCACTGCTGTGCTTGCAACAGTATCACAAAGAGGGGCCCCAGGACCAGAAAGATGGGGAACTGGTGCAGAGGGGTCAGAGGAGCCACAGAGATGATGAGAGGGCTGGAGCAGCTCCCCTATGGAGAGAGGCTGAGGGAGCTGGGCTGGTTCAGCCTGGAGAAGAGAAGGCTGTGGGGGGACCTCATTGCAGCCTGCCAGTCCCTGAAGGGAGCAGAGGAACAGGAGGGGAATCAGCTTGTTCCAAGGGGAGACACTGGCAGGACAAGGGGGATGGAGTGAAGCTGAAGGAAGGAAGGGTTCAATTGGATCTTAGGGGGAAGTTCTTTGCAGAGAGAGTGGTGAGGGGCTGGAAGGGGCTGCCCAGAGAGGGGGTGGGTGCCCCGTGTCTGGGGGTGTTCAAGGCCAGGTTGGCTGGGGCCCTGGGCAACCTTGTGTAGCTCCAGGCCTGAGGTTGGTGTCCCTGCCTGTGGCAGGGGGGTTGGAGCTCTGTGACCCTTGGGGTCCCTTCCAACCCAGACCAGTGTATAATTCTATGATCACTGGGATATTGTTGACAAAAATGGATTCAGTCACTTGAATTTAAGTGGACTTGGGTTGAAGAAAACTTACACCAGTTTTTACAGTATACTCTGTTCCACTTGTCATGCTGAGGAGTGCATGAAAATGTTTTGTGTACCTGGGAAGGTGCTTCCAGGGGTCAGGCAGTAATAAACCCAGTGCTTTTTATCATTGCTTTTCAGTTTTCACCATGGGGAACAATTCTTATGGACAGTGTGGCCGGAAGGTTGTTGAAGATGAAGTTTACAGGTGAGAATTCAAAAATCCTGAACTAAATTAATGTTTAAAAACATAATTGACTGAAAACAAACCCTACAAAGCCTGGAGGTAGGAAAAATCTGGTAGTATAAGGGTGCCACTTGGGAGGAAGGAGTCTGAGGACAGACAGGCCTTCATGCTGCAGGCGTCATATCCATGGCCTGGCTTTAAATGCAGGCTGGGCATGAGCAGTCTGCTCAGCACGGTCCCAACAGACAGAAGATGTCAGCAGGTGACAAGCTGTGGCAGGGTGTAGTGAGAAAACTCAACCAGCATAAATAGGCTGAAGTAATTGATGTTGGTATTTGCTCTTTTCTCCCTTTAGCCCCTCAGAGTGTGAGTGGGTGTTAGAATTGCTGTTTAATGATGGAAGAGGCATCCTCCTGTTGAATCTCTTCACTGTAACTGCCTTTGGATGTGTAGTGCTCCTCCTTCACAAGGTTTCTGTGGGCCACACCAAAGCATTTTCTCAAAATGCTTTATGAGACAGTAGTGATGTAGGTGGATAGTGGCAAAATGTTGGAAGCTACTGATCTCTTGGCAGGGCCTAGAAGAGGTCTTGCTTACCACACTCTCTGATCTGCAAGACTGGGCCTGTAGAGGTTAAGAAAATAGCTGTACTTTAGCCCATTTGTTTTTGGGGGGTTATTTTGCCATGAGACTGGAAATGAGTCATTAGGCTGTTCAGAGTTCCTGTTTTTGTGACAGAATTAAATGGATGTTAACACCATGCTGTTTGTGCTCTGGGATTTAAGTCTGCTACTTAAATGGAGGGTTTATATAGGCACTGCAGTGTTACCTAGTGTCTCATTCCAGACTAGGGAAGGTGTTTTAGGACTGCTCCCACTCCCAATTCACATAAGAGGGTCTGTTTAAAAGGTGACAGGTTCCCCACTCCCTCTCTATCCCCTGTCTCATATTCTCATTGAAACCTGACTTATTTTTGAGTGAGGCATCTCAGATCCTGCTGGTGGGGATGGAGGGTCAACAAATCCAGCTGACCTATGGCTCCCACCCTACCAGCTAGTAACAGCCCACCCAGCAGCTGCAACCATGTAGTAGCCCCAAAAGCAAGCCCACTATACAAGGGAGTATGTGAAAGAGACTCTCTCTTTGTCATAGCCAAGTGGCTTTCAGCAGAGGCAGACTGACCTTCCCATGTCTCAGTTGCAGTCTCTGAAATCCTCTGTGTTGCCTTTTCTCTTCTGGGTGGTCGTTTGATGGTGCCCAGTGAAAGCTATCTGATTCACCAGCTGAGGGAGTTTGACAGCAGAGTTGTCCAGGTAAGAGAACCTTGTGACTAGAGTTCTGAAGGTGCAGTAATACTGGGTGAACAGCCAAGTCCAGAGAGTGGTGATCAGTGGCATGAAGACTAGTTGAGTGCCAGTAACTAGTGGTGCACCCCAAGGGTCAATAATGGCTCTGATCCTGTTTAGCATCCTTACCAATCATCTGGATGATGGGGCAGAGTGTAGCCCCATGAAGTTTGCAGATGACATAGAACTGGGAGGAGTGGCTGATACACCAGAGGCTGGAGAGATGGGCTGGTGTGAACCGGGTGATGTTCAGCAAGGAGAAGGACCAAGTCCTGCTCCTGGGCCAGAGGAGCCCCAGCCACTGCTGCGGGCTGACCAGATGGGAAGTAGCTCTGCAGAGGAGGCACTGGGGTTCCTTGGAGGACACTACATTGCCTGTGAGCCAGCAGGATGCCCTTGCTGTAGAGAAGGCAAGCTCTATCCTGGGCTGCATTAGGAGAGCAGCCAGCAGGTCCAGGGGGGTGGTCCTTCCCTTCTACTCCGCACTGCAAGGCCACACTTGGAGTGTTAGGTCCATTTCTGGGCTCCCCAGTATGACCAGAGACATAGACACACTGGAGGGAGCCCAGTGAAGGGCAATTAAGGTGATGAAGGGACTGAAGCACCTCTTCTGTGAGGAATGCTGGGAGAGCTGGGATTGTTTAGCCTAGGAAAGAGAAGGCTGGGGTGTGTGTCTTGGCCAAGGGAGGCTGCAAAGAGGATGAAGCCAGGCTCTTTCCAGTGGTGCCAGGTGACAGGACAAGAGGCAATAAGCACAAACTGAAACACATGAAGTTCCCTCAGAACATGAGGAAATGGGTTTTTTTACTGTGCCTGAGCACTGCACAGCTTTCCCAGAGATGATGTGGAGTCTCTCTCCTTGGAGATACTCAAAAGCTATCTGGGCATGGCCCTGATTGAGCTGGTGGGTTTGGACCAGAGGATCTTCAGAGGTCCCTTCCAACCTCAACCAGTCTGTGATTCTGTAATGAAAAAAAAATTACAAAGCCAGTATGCAAATCACTGAGCTGAAGCTCATTGCAATGATGAGGTGAGCTACTGTAAAAAAGAAAAACACCAAACCCCCCCCCCTCACAAGGTGGGGTTTTGCTCTGTGCCTCTGCAGAGCAGCTGCAGGTGGCAGTGTAGGGTCTGGACTTACTGAAGAACTTGATGGAAAAGTCAGTGTTTGCTCAATTTGTAGGTGACATCTACACAGCAAGGAAGTTTTGATGCCTCATCTCTTTCTCTCCTGATTTCTTGCTGTTGATCCTCTTTGTTGCTTTTATATTAATGGAACTGCTGTATTTTGAATTTTGTCTTCCCCTCTTGAAAAGTGAGCTGTGAGACCATCCACTCAGACCAATGTTTCCCTGGAGCAGGTTTCTCAGAGAGCAAGGGGCTGCAGGGCAGTGTAAATGCCACTGAGGCTGCACACAGCTGCAGTATTTCCTGACACAGGAGCAGTCTGCTAGGTGCAAGGGAACAGCACCCACCCTCAGCAAGTACCTGATGATCCAGAGCTGGGAGGGGTGGCTGACAGGCAGGACACTGCGCTGCCATCCAGAGCCCTGGCCAGGCTGGAGAGCTGGGCAGGGAGAGACCAGATGAGGGTCAACAAAAGCAAGTGGAGAGTCTGGCACCTGGGAAGGAATAACTGCTGGAATCAGGACAGGCTGGGGGTGACCTGCTGGAGAGGAGCTCTGTGGAGAAGGACCTGGGGGTCCTGGTAGATGACAGGGTGGCCATGAGCCAGCAGTGTGCCCTGGGGCTGAGAGAGACAATGGGATCCTGGGGGCATCAGGAGGAGTGTGGGCAGCAGGTGACAGGAGGGGATCCTCCCCCTCTGCTCTGCCCTGGTCAGGCCCCACCTGGAGTGTTGTGTCCAGTGCTGGGCTCCCTGGGATCAAACAGCCAGGGATGTGCTGGAGAGAGTCCAGAGGAGGCTGAGGAGATGCTGAAGGGCCTGGAGCATCTCCCCTGGGAGGAAAGGCTGAGTGAGCTGGGGCTGTTCAGCCTGGAGAGAAGAAGACTCAGGGGGGACCTGATGAATGTTTCTCACTAGCTGAAGGATGGGCTGCAGGGGGAAATGGCCAGCCCCTTTTCAGTGTCTGTGGGGACAGGACAAGGGGCAATGGCTGCAAGTTAGAGCAGAGGAAGAACTCTTCCCCAGTGAGGGTGCCAGAGCCCTGGGACAGGCTGCCCAGGGGGTGTGGAGTCTCCATCTCTGGAGAGATTCCAGCCCCGTCTGGACACCGACCTGTGCAGTATGAGCTGGGGAGCTGCTTTGGCAGGGGGTTGGACCCCAGGAGCTCTCCAGGGCCCTTCCAACCCCTGGGAGTCTGGGATTTGTATAGGTCCATGTGATCAGAGTGTGCCATGACACATTCTAATGATGCTTTGAGTTAGGCTTGTACACTTCTCTTTGGATTTGTCATGGTTTTATTTTTTTCAAAGGGCTCTAACCATTGCTACCTGTTTGATCACAGCAGTTATGTGCTTAGTTCTCTTGGTTGCCATTCTGTTGTGGATCACTTTAATCTCTGGGTAATTTTTAATGTCAGCTTTTGAAGATCTTTGGCTTTAATTCATGCCAGGCCTGTGGCAGACACCATTGCTAGTTGAACATAAGTGTCAGTTGGAGAACAGATGTGTTCCTAGAGCGCTTACATGGCAAGGAATCAATAGCAGTTTGTAGCTGGCATTGGGACCCTGTGGTAGCACTCAGGGAAGGGAGAGCTCCTATTGACTCTTTGCTGTGTTACTGTGCTGTGCTGCTGATCTGAGCTTGCTGTTCACTAGGCCTTGTTTTGGATCTTGGGATGAGTTGACCCCAGCATCGCTTTGCGCAAGGAACATTCTGCTGTTCTCTTTGCTGTATCCTGCTGTCCTTAGGCCTTCCCTGTCTGTAAAGCTATTGGATCTGGAGAGAAAGGTCAAAATCTGAGTGGGTGGGCACTGTAGAGGTTCATGACTCGATTTGTCTGCCAGTAACACATTGTTAAATCAATCCTGAACACGTGGCCTCTCCTGACCAGCTCTGACTCTTTGTTTGTGTGCAGGTTGTGTGTGGGCAGGACCACAGTTTGTTTAGAACCAAGAAAGGTGCAGTCTATGCATGTGGATGGGGAGCTGATGGACAAACAGGTAGGAGCTCAGCTCAGCTTGCATTTCAGTGAACTCTTCACTCAGAGCTTATTTTTGTTGTGCCTCTGTGGACAGAAAGGGGCTGAGATGTTTCCAGCTGTGTGCAGATGTTCTCAGTGCTCTTTTGTAACCAAGAGACAACCCAATTCATTTTTAGAGGAGCCTTAGGGTGCCACACTGGTGATCCAAGCATGTGGTCTGAGGAGAATGTGTCTACTGTTTGAAGCTTGTAAAGGAATGTGGAATTGGGATAGTGTGCTGGTTTGGGCTGGGATGGAGTTAATTTTCTTCACTGTAGCTGGTGTGGGGCTGTGCTCTGGGGCTGTGCTGAGAACAGAGTTGGTAACCCAGGGCTGTTCTTGTTCCTGCTGAGCAGTGCTTGCACAGAGCTGAGGCCTCTCCTGCTCCTCACCCCACAGCAAGGAGCTGGGGGGGCACAAGGGGTTGGAGGGGACAGAGCTGGGCCAGGTCCCCCAGGGACCAAAGGGCCATTCCAGACCGTGTGGTGTCATGCTCAGCACATAAAGCTGGGGAAGGAGGAGAAGGAGATGTTCAGTTTGTCTTCCCAGTTCCTACTGTGTGATGGAGCCCTGCTGTGCTGGGGATGGCTGAGCACCCACCTGCCCTGGGGAGCAGGGAAGGGATCCCTGGGTTTGCTTTGCTGGTGCACAGGGCTTTTGCTTTACCTGTTCCACTGTCTGTATCTCAGCCCAGGAGTTTTCTCACCCTTCTGACTCTTTCCCCATCCCATGGGGGGCAGGGAGTGAGCTGCTGTGTGGGGCTAAACCCTGGCACGTGGGAGGCTCCCTGGTTCTGTGCAGGCCTTGCCTTCCTGATTCTTGTTTCATGGTCTGTTTTGCTTCTTGCCCCTTTTGAACTGACAGAGGCAGCTTAGGCCTTAGCAGGGGACCTTTAGCCAGGCCCTTTTTCTGGTGGCTTCTACCATCAGAGGACTACCAGTGCTTCCTGCTGTTTAGTCCTACTCACCCTGAAGCTGGCTTCTGCCCATGGTTCTCTTGTGCAGACCTACTGTGTCCATCTTGTGTGTCATCTGCATTCTGGCCTCTTGTCCAGGCAGTTACTTGTCATGTCATGGGTTTGGTTCCCAGCCTCTTTTGCCACTGTTGTCTGAACTGGCTGCAGTGTGCTGTCACTCGTGACTCTCCTTGCAGGAGACAGGATGCAGCTGGCTTGTGAAACTTTACATCTGTCAGGATATCTACCTAGCTTGGTTACTGCTCTCTCCAACACTTTGATTCATGCAGATGAGAGAGATGGGTTCCTAGACTGTTGTCCAGGTGTGATTGTGTAGGGTTGTTCTGTGCTCTAGAGAGGTAGCTTTGGCCAGTAGAACTGGTGTTTGTGGCTACTTGTCCATTGAGGCTGGTAGTTAAAAAAGATGTACAGGAAGATTTCTCTTGGAAGGTGATAACCTGACAAAATGTCTCTATGCAGGCATTAAAAGTATGTCTGGAAAAAAAATAAATCTTCATCTTCCTACTTTTTTCTTTCAGGTCTGGGACACTACAACATCACCAGTGTTCCCACTAAGCTACGTGGTGACATTGCTGGAGTAAACATTATCCAGGTCTCTTCCTATGGGGACTGTTGCCTGGCTGTTTCAGATGAAGGAGATGTTTTTGGCTGGGGAAATTCAGAATACTTGCAGTTGGCATCAGTCACAGAAACCACACAGGTCAGTTGGCCTGGGGGTGTGCTTTTCCATGGGTCAGTAGAGTTACAAATCACAGGCTTCTCCCTGCTCAGGGTTCTTCTGACAGCAGTATCAGTCACTACAAACAAAACGAGCCTGGTAGAGGTGTTAACCTATGCTTACAAACCTAATCTGTCTGAAATGTTTGTATAGCTCTAGGCCAGGATGTTTCCCAGCTCTTGATAGGCAAAGGGTTGTGCCACCTCACCCTGGTTCCTTAGTCTGTTACAAAGGAAGATTACACCCTGAGCTCTCCTGTCCCCATCCCATGGACTTTGTACCACGTTGGGATACAGCTCAAGTGCCTGTGCTGGACTCAGGACATCAGGAATTAGTCTCTTGGTGGGTTAATACAGAGTTTGGAGTGGTCCTGCTGGGAGCCTGCTGTTGAGCCACATCACCCTTGGAAGTCCCTCCCAGTCAACCTGTGTGGGGGTGATTTTTTCAGCCAACCTTGGTAGGTTTATGGCTGAGACCTAAACAGATCCCAGTGTCTCACAGGTAAGTCTTTTGGAGCAAACTTAGGTGGGGCAAAACTACAGTGCTGACCTGACCCAAAGCATTGGAGTACTGAGGTCATTAGGCAGGTGGTCTCCTCTTACAGTGCAGGGGATGGAGTCAGGGAATTAGTTAATACTCAAGCTGTTCTTGGCAGGAGGCTAAGAAGAGACAGTGGGGTGAGCATGGCTTTAATAAAGTGTGCACCTTTGTGTCCTGTGCCTCTCCTGATGTGGCTGTAGTGTAGGGCTAATGTCTGAGACCCCTAAGGTCTCAAGACAGTGACTGCATTAAGCAGTGTGGTAGCTTTCTGTCTGGGTGCTTCATGGAGCTCAGGGGGTTTAATATGGATAAACAGCATGTTACCCAAATCCAGAGTTTTAGGTACAGTTTAGATAAAGTCCAAACTATAGAATAGCAGAGCTGGATGTTCCCTGTGAAGTACAAGGTCTCTCTACATGTGTCAGGCTGTGTAGGCTTCTGTTGGATTGAACTACCAAATAAGACTGATTTTCTTGAACTGACTTCTCCCTAGTCTGTTCAGAAATGCCACCACAGACCAAATTTCAGTGATCTTGTCTATTGGGAGAACTTGCAGATGTGCTCACTTACTGTCTTTCCAGGGCTTAAGCAGGGGTTAAGCATTCCCAGCTTTGTTGGCATGCACATAAGCTTTCCACTGTGTAACTCTTTCCACCTTGTCTGCACTTAATGAATTTCATGTAGTTTTTTTAATCTTCTGACTTGCATCCCTCCTACTATTCAGGTAGTGGAGGCTGTCTGAATCAGGATTTCACTGTAAGCTCTAACCAGAACTAGAGAACAAGCTGAAAATGTGTCTGGCTTTCAGTTTATTACCTTGTCTGTAATGACTCTTTTGCAACCTCCTTCAGGTGAATGTGCCCAGACATTTGCCATTCAAGATTGGGAAGATAAAGGAGGCTGCATGTGGAGGGACTGGCAATATTGTGCTAACAGGTGAGTTGCTCTTCTAATTGTCCTCTTTAATGGAAGGCCATACAGAGTCACAGGGCTGGGAAAGACCTTGAAGCTCATCAAGCCCAACCATTCCCATCCTGAGCTAAACCAGATCCCTGAGTACCTCATCTCCCCTTTTTAAACACACCAGGGAAGGTGACTCAGCCCCTCCCTGGGCAGCCTGTGCCAGGCCCCAGCAACTCTGCCAGGGAAGAACTTTCCCCTCCCATCTGCTCTGCCTCTGCCCTGGCACAGCTTGAGCCCATTGCCCCTTGTCCCATCTCCTGTCCCCTGGCTGAAGAGACCAGCACCCACCTCTCTGCACCCTCCCTTCAGGGAGCTGGAGGTGGGGAGAAGGTCTCCCCTCAGCCTCCTCTTCTCCAGGCTGAACACCCCCAGCTCCCTCAGCTGCTCCTCAGAGGATTTGCCCTCCAGCCCCTTCCCCAGCCTGGTTGCCCTTCTCTGGACTCGCTCCAGGACCTCCATGTCCTTCTGATGCTGAGGAGCCCAGAACTGGACCCAGCACTCCAGCTGCAGCCTCCCCAGTGCCCAGTCCAGGGGCACAATCCCCTCCCCACACCTACTGGCCACACTGGGTCTGACACAAGACAGGATGCCATTGGCTTTCCTGGCCCCTGGGCACACTGCTGGCTCACATTCAGCCTGCAGCCACCCAACACCCATGCCATAGGTGGATTGTGATGTCCTGGTCCTGGAGCAAGCATCTCCTTCACTGGAAACAGGGACTGAGAAACATGTGCTTTAAGAAGGTTTAACAAGGCTGGGAATGAAGGAGTTTAGGGACCAGTGAAGCTGACTCAGACTTCTTAATGAACGCTGCTTCAAATTGGCAGTTGCCAGGGGAGCACAGCTTGGAAGTCCCAGGGTAAAGGACTGAGGGGAAGGATTGCACTGTTTGCATGAAGGACCATCTCAAGGAAGCTGTTCATGTATGATGGTGTGGTTTCTGTGATGACATTTTAGCTTCTAGTGTGAAAGGAGCAGAGTTAGCAGACAGAGCAACTTACTCTGTGCTGATTGCTACCTTTCCCAGGCACCCAGCTTAAGGCAGAATGCCAGACAGAGCCACTGGCCTCCTGCTTCTTTGGCCATCCCTCAAAGGAAGCAGTGGTGTTAAAGCATTCAGCCTCTGCCCCAGCAGTTGATAAGCTGAAGGTTTTTATCCAGAACTCACTGTGGTGGCGTTTTTTTCCCATGCAAGTTTTTTTTGCTGTGAAGCTTGATCTGCCTGCACAGCACAGGAAAAAGACATTTGACTGGGGATGCATTAATTGGTACTTGTAAATGATCAAAAGGTGCTAGACTGCTCTGGGAGAGAGAAAACACCCCTTTGGATCTGATTAACTCTTGGTCATGGCATGAATTTCACAAGGACACCCTCCTGAGGCCCCAGCTGGATCCTGTGTCCAGAGCTGGGGCCCCAGGACAAGAAAGATGGGGAACTGGTGGAGAGGGGTCAGAGGAGCCACCGAGATGATGAGAGGGCTGGAGCAGCTCCCCTCTGGAGAGAGGCTGAGGGAGCTGGGCTGGGTCAGCCTGGAGAAGAGAAGGCTGTGGGGGGACCTCATTGCAGCCTGCCAGTCCCTGAAGGGAGCAGAGGAACAGGAGGGGAATCAGCTTGTTCCAAGGGGAGACACTGGCAGGACAAGGGGGATGGAGTGAAGCTGGAGGAAGGAAGGGTTCAATTGGATCTTAGGGGGAAGTTCTTTGCAGAGAGAGTGGTGAGGGGCTGGAAGGGGCTGCCCAGAGAGGGGGTGGGTGCCCCGTGTCTGGGGGTGTTGCAGGCCAGGTTGGCTGGGGCCCTGGGCAACCTTGTGTAGCTCCAGGCCTGAGGTTGGTGTCCCTGCCTGTGGCAGGGGGTTGGAGCTCTGTGACCCTTGGGGTCCCTTCCAGCCCAGACCAGGCTGTGATTCTGTGATTCTATGATTCTTACTGACTGCATTCTTATTTTAATACAGAAGAAGGAAATGTTTTTGTCTGGGGATATGGAATTCTTGGGAAAGGACCAAACCTGGTGGAGACAGCAGTGCCAGAGATGATCCCACCCAGCCTTTTTGGCTGGTCACACTTCAGCCCAGACGTCCGTGTTGCCCACGTTCGCTGTGGGCTCAGCCATTTTGCAGCACTTACAAGTAAGTTTCTGGTCATACTGCTGTGGGGAAATCACCTTGCCCTCTTACTGGCTGATAAAAAGAAAGGAAAATAAACCAAAAAAAGCGCCCATATTCCTTTAAACTTAAAAAGCACACTGGGAATGTAACAGGAGGGGTAGGCAGCAGGTTTACAGGTGTGAGCGTGGTTTCTAACACAGGCACTCTGCTAACTTGTGCTTTAATTAAGCTGGTGTTATTCTTCTAAGGGAAACAAAAAATTTCTCCCAAAGTGGAAACCTGGGAAGGTTTTTTATTTCCCTGTACAAAATGCCAGTCAGTTGCACTGTAGAAGCAGCAGGAATTCATGTGGTAAATGAACAAACTAAACCTGAGTCTAAATCAAAGCCAGGTGTTGGGATTTCTTGGCTCTTCTGACCAATTGAGTCACCAACCTGAGGTGGGGAGACTTGTTGGACAAGCAGAGGGTGTGATATGCTGCATTTGGAAGCCATTGAAAAATGTGCAGCAGAGGGCAGCAGCACAGAAAACCTGTGTGCTTGGTGTGAAAGGACAGCTCATGAGATGCTGTGCTGTGTGCCAGCGTGTGTGGGCCTTCTTGAGGCAGCAGTGTGCATGGTGCTGTCAGGTTACAGGGTACTTGGGACTGGTGTCCCCCTGAATACCCCAGCATTAGAAACAGTGCTCCAACTAAATTGTACTTACAGATCATGTTTTGGTTGTCTCTGCTGTGGGGCTGATCTGAACACATCTGAGATCTACATGTTTTTGCTGAGAGGCTTAAACTCTCCAACCCTGTTGAACACCAGTTGTTTTTTCCCTGTTGCCATTAGGTCACTTGTGCCAGGCAGCTGGATCACCAGCCCCAGGTGATGGCTTGGGACAGATCTCACTGCCTTGCTTACCCAGTTTGCTGTGCTGAGAGCTGCTGTGGCTCAGCTGTAATTGTCTAACTTCCAGCACAAATGATTCCCTTCACAAATGATTCCCTGGAATCTCTTCTGCACTCTTTCTTCAAATAAAATCCCAAAGCAAGAGCTGTAAGAGGGGGGAGCACAGACTTGTGCCCAGAACTTGCTCATTAGGCATCATTTTCCCCAAGCAGGTTTGTTATCCTTGGATCTACACTCGATGGCTTTCATACTGTGTGTATAACCCTTTCTCCTCCCAGAAGCCCTGTAGCCACACTTGCCAGCATCACAAATAGAATTCTTCCTTTTTAATGACTCTGCTCTATTTTATTCATTTTTCCCCCTGTGTAGACAGAGGAGAGCTGTTTGTATGGGGCAAGAACCTAAGAGGGTGCCTGGGAACTGGAAGACTGGAAGACCAGTATTTCCCATGGAGGGTAAGGATGGCAGTGTCAAGGCCAAGAGTATATTCTTTACCTAGTCTGTCTTATCCTTTGGGCAAGAAACACTTGTTGTGTAGCTTTGTTGGGTAACTTTGGAAGAAGTGGAAGCCTAGGTAGTGGTTTCCAGAGATCCTAGCCTAGCCTGCGTGGGGTGGAGGTATTCAGGAAGTTTATAGAGTCTCCTGATTGTGCTATTTCAGTATAGATTTCAGATCCCAAAGCTGTAGCTGGTGCTGTGCCATCACTTCTGAATGGTTCTTGTCTTCCTCCTGTCCACAGTCTTCTGCCTGCTGCCCCTTACTGCCTCTTCCCTCCCTTTCTAACTTCACTTTTATACCTGTGTGTGAAGAAAACCACTGGTATTGGTCACCTGTGATGCAGGAGACATCAAAACTAGGCCATGGTGGCTAGACTAGAGTGCCAGCAGGTGCCTTCCCCACTCCTCTTCCACATCAGGCAGCTGTGGTGGTGGGTCACTGGGCTGCCTGTGTAGTTACAGGAGGACACCCTCAGCCACTGAACTGGTTTTGTAGCTGTTGTAGATGTTTTGCAATGCTTCCAGTTCCACTCCCTTCTTTCAGATGGCTTTGAGAGCCAGACTCTGTGGGGGTAGAAGAGTCTTTTGCTCTGGAGTTCAGCACTCACCCTGACAGATGTTCCCAGTCTCCATGAAAGCCAAGTAGGAGAGGAGGGAAGCAATCAGTTGGACCACCCTGGAGTCCCTTCCCATGTGTCTGAACTTGCAGTGGGTGTGTTTCTTTGCCATTCTTCCTCCTCCTCCTAAAAAGAAACCAAAAACCCCAACCCAATTCTGGAGCATTTTCCTAGACTCACACAGCTGTGGCTGAGAGGAGTCTGGATCCACCACATGTGGCATGCCCAGGGTTCCCTGAGTGGGAACACAGAGGGTTGTGGTCCCTCAGACAGCTGCCTCCTGCCTCATGGTACTATGGCAGTGTACCAAAACAAGGGCAGTCACCAGGGGCTCCAGGGCTGCCCACCCCTCCTGCCTCTGGCTCCAGGGCTGCCCACCCCTCCTGCCTCTGGCTCCAGGGCTGCCCACCCCTCCTGCCTCTGGCTCCAGGGCTGCCCACCCCTCCTCTCCCTTGGCTCTAGAGGCAAAACTTGGGTTTGTGGCTTGTGCTTTGCTTGAGTTTGAGTCAGTTTTAAGTGGAAGAGCTGCACTAGTGAGTGAGCTGGGTCTGCCTAGCATCAAAGCCAAAACTGCCTTGGGCTGAGTCCTTGCCTCCTTCCAGTCCTTGCTGATTTGAGGAGAGGCAAATCCTTGTGGTGCTTGGGCAGCTCCTCTTCCTGCTGTCTGGATATCTCTCTCTTTGGTCATGCTGTTTCTGCTGCTAAACAGATGGGCTGAGGCAGCAGCCTCCTGCCTGTCTGCCAGTGAGACCTCTCTCTGTCCTTCCAAAGGCTTCTGTGCTCCTCTGAAGGGGGGAGAATGTTCCACAGCTCAGTGCACATGGCTGGTGCTGAATCTTGCTTTCTCTGGGTTTTCAAGATGTCACTTTCCTTGGTCCCAGCTCCCATGAAACCAGCTGGTGTGTTGAGCAGCAGGAGGGGGGTGAGGAATGGGAAATACCACGTGCAAAGTACCAGCCTGAGCAGTAACTCACCCTTGTGTGTCTGATCCAGGTGACTGTACCCGGGGAGGTGCTGGATGTTGCATGTGGAGTTGATCACATGGTAAGCATGGTGAAGTCTTTCACCTAGAAATACTGCACTGAGAAGATGGGAAGTTGGTGATGATGAGCTGCTTGGGAAGGAAGACTCACTGCATGGAGCCCAGCAAGAAGTGACTGTGAGCAGAAGCAGCCATACAAGTGCCTGGGTGTGTTGAAGGGTGCTGGCCTGGCAGCAGGAAGGAAGGACATTCCCTGAGGAGCCTGGAAGTGCAAGGAATGCTCTGGCTGGTTTTTGATGAGCTCCCAAAGAGTCAGGCCCAGCCCACAGCTGGTGAGTCCCTCTGCCTAAGGATGATGGGCATCTCCCTCAGGGAGGACTGGTGCAAGATGAAACCTGTGGCACAGGATGACACCTGCAGCACAAGACATTCAGTTATGGATGCTTTCCCTCTCACCAGCTCTGGTGTCTCAGTGTTGGGTTGAGCCAAACTATTTCTCAAGGGAGCAGGGTTCTTAATAACTATTTTCTGTGCAGAAGAAAACTCATGTTGGCTGTTGGAGTCCAGCACAGCTGCCCTTGGTGCCCACCACCAGCCACCCTCTGCGCAGGCCGCTGTTCCCCGCAGGAGCTGGATGCACAGCCAGTGGCCTGGAGGTGGTGGTGTGTGCTCTGCCCAGGCTGTTGCAGGCTTTCCTAGTGGACTCAACACTGAGCACCCAAGGAACACATCTGGTAAACTGCAAGAGTGAGAACTTGTTTGCAGGAGAGGAGTGCTGCTAGCTTAGCGTGGCAGGAGCAGGGTGGGCTGTGTGCCCTGCAGTGCTGTGGAAGGAGCCTGATGGTGACAGCAGCCAGCCCATCCTAGCATGGAGAGGGGCTGGGAGCAAAGCCCCCCCTCAGCTGGGTTGGTGTCAGGCAGTGGACATGAGCCATGCTCCCTGCTCATCAGGTGCTTTTGTCTTCACGTGCTGATGGCAAACCACAGCCTTTCTCTTGTGTTTTGGGGAGTCCCTGTGCTCTCTCAGTCTCCAGGAGTGTGGTGGCTCTTGGTTGCCAGGAGCCCTTTCAAGTGAGCCAGGCTGTGTGGCTGTGCCTGGCAGGGAAGGGGTCTGCAGGGCCAAGCAGCAGAGCCTTCTCTCTTCTTGGCAGAGAAGTGGTGGTTTGGATGTTTAAGATCTGGTAAGCTGATGGAGAGGGGGTGCAGCAGGGGTTTGTACCTGCAGCAGGGCTTTGTACCTGCAGCAGGCACACAGCAAATCTCACACTGCAGTGTGGGAGACTGCCTGCTGCCATACCCCATACACCAGGCAAATAGCATCATTTCATGCTGTGTGGGATACTTCTACATTATTTTGGGGAAAATCCAGGCTAGTATGTTTTTAATAAAGTGATTATAAAGTCTTTATCAGTTTGACTTCACTCATGAGCTGCTCTGTCTGTATTCTGTGATTGAGTGTTTGGGTTCACAGTGATGTGAACCCTGCCTGCCTGGTACTGCTGCAGGCACCCAGGGCACACACTGCACACCTGCCTTTTGGCATTCTGTACCTGTTGTGTAATTACCAAAACTTTGGGGCTAAACTCTGCCTTGAATGGCTTTGTGCAAAATGTAAGAGAGGAGAAACAGTACCCAGAGCCAGAGATGTGTGTGAATTGTTATTAACTACTGGGTAAATGGCATTGCTGTGGTGGGCTGAGCCAGCTCCAGCAGGAAGCAATGGTGAGGTTGTGGCAGACCTTCACTGCTGTGAATTCCTATGACATTAATTTATACCTTCTTTTACATGTAACTTGGGCAGCTTGAGCTGGAATTAGAAGGCAGGGAGGGCAAGCAGTTGGGATCCCTAGCTAGGGAAGGAGGCATTGACAAGGCAATTGGGAGAAGGCTGGAAACCCTCAGCCTTGGCAATTAAGAGGAGGCTGGAAACCCTCAGCCTCTGGAGGTGACTACTGTCAAGAGTGAAGCTTGAGCTGCCCAAGTATGTCTGGCTGGCCTCATCAGAGTGCCTATGCCCTCTTAACATGAGAAAGCTTGTGAAAGCAAATATAAAAGCCCTGTGGAACTAAAGGCTGCCCTTTGTGGGTGTTGCTGTGTGAGGGTGGCTGGCTCGTGCTGGGCAGTGCTGCAGGCTTGGAGCCACGCTCCTCCATGTGTGGGTCCTCCTCCTGCCTGGGGCTGGGCTGAGGGTCAGCACTGTGCCATAGCTGGCTTTGCTGCAGTCATGCTGTGCAATAAATTGCAAAGTCTGTGTGTGCAAAGGTGGCAAGGTCTGTAGCTCCAGGTAGAAGTGTTGTGTGGGTTAATGCAGGGGCAATGGTTGAACTTTCAGCACAGCTGCTTGCTGGGAACAAGGCTGGGGCAGATAGCCTGTGGTCTGGCCAGCACCAGCACTGCCTGGAAACCCTGTTTCCAGCCTGACTTTGCCACCTGAAAGGGCTTCTTTGAGCTGCCCACTGCCCCCAGGGAAGGCTGGGGAGCTACAGCCAGTGTTGGGGTTGTGGGTACCAGGAGGGCTGTGGTGGGGGTTGGTGGTGGGTGTCTGTGCCGTAGTCCCCTGCCAGCTCTGACTCTGGCTGTGTGATGCAGAGGAGGCAGAAGCTCCACAAGCCTGTCTTACCCCGGGGTGTTTCATGACCATCACTGGGGCACTGGCTGCCTCAGGTCACCCAGCCAGCTGCCCTTGGGGCTGCCCCCAGCAGCTGCAGGTTTGCTAAATGGGCACCTTGGCCAAAACCCAAAAAGGTCTTTGCCAGGGACACTGTTACCACGAGCTGCCACAGCAGCATCAGTGCCCAGTGTGTCAGCATGGGTGAGCTGCACCTGCTCTTGTCTCCTCAGTTGTTGTTGTGGGGTTGTGTTTTCTTACATTGTAGCCTTAAATTGATTAGCAGAGCTTTTACTCCATGGAATCTGTTGACCATTTTGGATTTTTTGGGGTTTATGTTGTTACATAAAGCCTATGGCATTGCTCCTCCCCCAGCAGAGCAGCCCCTGCTGTGCCACCCCTCACGCCAGCCACGTTTCTGATGCCCAAGACCCAGCTGTGGGTGGGAAGCCTGGGAGCACTGACCAGCTCGTGCTGCTGAGGGGAGCTGAGGCTGGGGACAGCAGTCACCTTCCTGGCCTCTGGCTGCCAGAACAGATCACAGAATCCTGGGGGTTGGAAGGGACCTTGAGAGATCATCGGGTCCAACCTGGAGGATGGTGTGAAGGAGCATCCACAAATGTGGTCTTACACATGGGTTTCCTGTTGCAGGGCAGAGGAATACACCCCACTCAGAGGAGCCCTTTGGGGGAGTGTGCCTTCTCCCCATGAGCAGCCAAACATGAGGGACAGGAGTATTTCCCTTCCCAAATTGTTGTGACTGGAGCCCAGCTGAGGATGCCCTGCTCTGCTGACCTCGCTCCACCCAGTTCAGCTGTGGGTCCAGTTTCAAAGCAACTGCTGCCAGCCTCCCAGACCCTCTGGCTGGAGGAGGTGCTGGCTCAGCCCCCACCAGCCCAAAGCAGCTCTGGGAACTGCTCTTCCCCAGGACCATTTCCATGTGGTCTGGTGAGGAGCGTGAGCCTGAGCAGCTGCAGGGTGGAGCAGTGGGTGCCAGGCTGCTGGGCTCTGGTGGCAGCTTTCTCAGCAAGAGTTGTCACTTGTGAAAATGGCTTTGTCTCTCAGCAAAGGAGGAGGAGACCTTTAGTCAGGCGTCAGGTACTGTTGGATGCAGGCTGCATGGCAAGAGAGCAACAGGATCTTCACTGAGCTTAGATCATCCTGAAGACCCCAGCTCAGCAGAGCCACAGCCAATGTCCTGCAGATGAGAGCGACCTCAGGAGGTGGTGGAGGATGGAGACTGGAGGAAGGCTCCTGGCCAGCAGAATCTTACAGTACAAAATAGGTTGACCCATCCTCAGAGTTGGAGAGGAACCAGATGTGTCCTCAGGCAAAGGCTCTGGTCTACACAACCATGCAAGACCACCAGGAAAAAACACTGCAAACAAGATCAGAGTTTGTTTTAATAACACCTTCCCATCCTCAACCCCTTGTCAGCTCTCCTTAGGGCTGTGCTACTCTGGTTGTGTGCTGAGAGTGGCTCCACAGACTTTATCCCCTCCCCTCCTCCTCCTCCTGATCCCTGTGGGTCCAGCCCAGCTCCTGGTCATCTCCAACAGCAAGTTCCAAATTGGGGCACACAGAGGCAGGGTACGAGCTCCAAACAGGTGGAGGCTGGTGTGTGTGTGTATAAGAAAATCCCAGCATTCAGGTGGAAAAGCCCATACAGTTCAGGTTCCCAGGCAAAGGAAAGCTCTGAGCCCCAAGTTGAAAGGTCCTGCTTGTGGGCCCCCTGGGGAGGTTTCAGGTCAGGTTTGTCTTTCAGTCCTGGCTGCTGTGGTTTGGGAGCTATTGCTGGATGATTGGCATGTATGGCTGCTCCAGCCAAGAAAAACACTTTTGCAGGTACATTTAAGGTTCCCAGGCAATGGAAAGCTCTGAGCCCTAGATTGAAAGGTGCTGCTTGTAGGCCCTTTCTGGAGGTTTCAGGCCAGCTATATCTTTCAGTCCTGGCAGCATTGGTTTGGGAGCTATTGCTGGATGTTTGGCATGTTTGGAGTGCAATGCTGCTCCTGCTGAGAGAAACACATGTGCAGGTACATTTAAGGTTCTGATGCCCCAGAAAGCCGGAATCAAAACTCACCAGCCTTGGTGACTCTGAAGCAGGATCCTTTATGGCAGCCCTGGGCACACAGGGGATCGCTCCTCCCAATGTGTGCGCCCCTTAAAGACAAATGTCTCATATTGATACAGATTAACTATACATATTCATTATCTTTCCTAAGAAAAGGCAGGGTTAGGCAATTTATTTCCAGGAAAACATTTACATTAACTCCACCCAGATGGAGCATGCTCAATGACACTCAGGGGGTCTTCTGGTGGTCTTCAGGGATGAAGGCTGGTCATCTTCCTTGCTCTCAGCACATGCTCTTTACGGTTTTCTCCATGCTTATATGGGCTCCCAACACCTGCACCTACTAATTAGCTTTGCACTGAAAACAAGATATACTCTGTCTTTTAATTGGTCATTAGTCTCATTATTTATCTCTTGCTTCCTCTAGTTTCCAGGCTGTTGCACTATTATGGTTCAGTTTTGCAGCCACTTTCATGAAACAGCTGATGTGATTACAGCCAAATTCTGCTAAAATCCAAAACTAATCTATTCCTAAAAACTCACAGATTCTTACTTCTTAATCTTGAAAGCTGTGACTGTTGTACTGTTATGGCTAAGTTTTGCAGCTGCTCTCACAAGCAGCTTACACAGTTACAGCATGCTCTTAAACTAGTCTATTCTTGAAACTATGAAAATTCTTTTATTAATGGTCTCTTAAGCTGCACCTATATCAATCAATCAGCATGATTACTCTTCATTGAATCACTGCACAGGGACGTGTGTGGACGGCAAACTGGGGAATTACACACCCCCCTCACTGGTGAACCCACCCTTGCAATGCCGTGGCCAATTTTAAGCCATGCAGTTGTGAGCGTGGAAACCAAAGAGCCACGGCTGTTTATGCCCTGTGAAAAGAGATGCTGATTTCTTTTAAGATTCTAGAACACTCATCACCCTACACTATAGGGTGATGAGTGTTCTAGAAAAAAAATAATGTATGTCCAAAATGAGTTCTAAAAAGGACCAGTGAAGAGCTTGCAAGCCATGGAAGTTAACGGGAGTTGAGCAAAATGAGCTTGGGCTCAGAGCACAGAGGTGTCCAAGTGGGATGAACAACTCCTGGATGGGTTCCAGAGAAGTTTAGGTACTGAACTTGGCATGGACCTCTCTTAAAAATTTTATTTATGGTGAACTGGTCTAAAATTCTTGGTCTGAAAGTCAATAAGCAAATTTGAGACAGGTGCAAACTCTTGGTTCTGAACCTCCCTTTGAGTTTGAGGCTATTAAAATAGTTCCCTGTGCTATTCATAGGCTGGGTGAGTCCTTAGAATTGACATGCACAGTATCATCATCATGCACAGGCATCTCATACACATTTTTCCTTTTTTTGACACCTCTGTTTTCATTGCTGTTTTGTGGGTGTTTCTGTCTTTAGGTCACCCAGCTATTTCTGTAGGGAAGGGAAGTGTAAGGGAGGGAACCCGAATTTCCGTGCTGCTGCTTTCACAGCAGAGGGAGGTGGGGAGGGATGCTGGATGGCTGAAGGGATGTGGGCTGGTCATTCCTTTGGACCTACTTACTGCTAGCCAGGAGTGGCTGCAGGTTGCCTTGGGAAGGCCCAGGGATGAGTTGTTCAGGACCCTCTGGTGATATCTTTCCACTCTTGATGCCGTGAGGTTCCTGAAAGCCTCCACACAAAACGTGGCTGGGAACCACCGTGTTCTCTCTCAGTCAGTGACAGGGTAATAATGCCTGAAGCTCTTCTGCCAGGCTGCTCCCTCCAGACAGTAATGCAGCATGTGGGAGGAGTGATGTAGCTGCTCCCAGCCATTCTGTACTTCTGTTTTTGAAGGAATCCAAATCAATCCTTGTTTTCCAGAACTCTTGTACCACAACTGAAGTCGTAGAGCAATTTTAGCTGAAGAGAAGGGGAAGAAATACAGAAGAAAAACCTCAGCTCTGTGCCTTGCCAGACATAAATCCAGGCTTCAGGAATAGGAAAATGCCAGGGTTATATTGTCAGTGAACAACATTATCTTCTGTTGCTGAGCTCCAATTTTTCACTTCTTTCCCTCTGTCACCTCTGTATTTCATGGTTTGAGCCTGTGTGGTAGCAGCAACCTTGAGCACTTTGTGTTTCAGTGGGTGTATATATATATATAGAGAGAGAGAGAGAGAGAGTGACTTCAGCAGTTCAGCTACCAGGTGAACAGTCTAGAGAGCCTGCAAACCACTGTGTGCTCTTGCTGTACATCTCTTCAGTGAGACTTTTCACCTGAAAATGGGACGATATGACAGGATTTTAACCTTTTCATTGACTGGATTTTCCTTTCCATAGAATCCCAGACCGGTCTGGGTTGGAAGGGACCCCAAGGGTCACAGAGCTCCAACCCCCCTGCCACAGGCAGGGACACCAACCTCAGACCTGGAGCTACACAAGGTTGCCCAGGGCCCCATCCAAGCTGGCCTTGAACACCCCCAGACATGGGGCACCCACCCCCTCTCTGGGCAGCCTGTTCATACTGCCTTTAATGTTGGGTGGTTTTCTCCAACAGGCTTCTGCATGTAAGCTGCATCCCAGGTAGAGCCACGGTGGCTTGTCTGTCCTGAGCAGCACAAGTTATTATTTAATTTGATCAGCTGTGCAAGTTCCACTGCTCTCCTGGATTTGGCAATTCAGCAGGTTGGTGTGTGAGATATTGGTTATGGGACACTGAATCTGGGCTGCTGAAGAACTGTGGGGCAGCAACTAGTTTTGTGCAGTTCCAGGAATACTATAGGTGGTAAATAATAAGTAGGGAATTGCAACAGTATTAATAAATACTGACTGTGTAAGTTAGGAAACAAACTGCAATAAGGAAAACTATTTTCTAATGCACCGGTGTGCCTCATAAAGCCTGGTCATTGCATGTGTCCACGTGTTAGGCTATCAGACCTCAAACGCTGCAGGTAAACTAATGATTAAATATTTACAGTAGTCTTGTTATTTCCCTCTTGCAACCAGAAATGCTGAGTAACTTTCAGGATAACAATCTTTTCTGTATTCAGGAAACAAAATACCCCAGGGCCGCAGGTGACTGACAGCTTCAGTGCTCTCATTGAGCTGATCAGGAGCTGTCAGTTTTAGTCTTGGATATATTAGTTCCCTCTCTGACAGGAAACAGGAACAGAAAGCAATGGAATGTGAAAGCTTTGGGAGAGGAGACTTTTTTTGTCCTGTTTGCAATTTTTTAACTTGGAAGAACCAAACAAGGTACCTGGTACCAGACAGCTGTAAGGGCCAAGGCTGCTCTCTGTGATGTACTTCCTATCACAGACAAGGAAAGTACAAAGATGCCAGTTTCTACTCATTGATTTTTTTGACTAACAAGAATGTGTTGAGTCCAGAGGAGGGGTATGAAGGTGATGCTGAAGGGCCTGGAGCATCTCCCCTGTGAGGAAAGGCTGAGTGAGCTGGGGCTGTTCAGCCTGGAGAGAAGAAGACTCAGGGGGGACCTGATGAATGTTTCTCACTAGCTGAAGGATGGGCTGCAGGGGGAAATGGCCAGCCCCTTTTCAGTGTCTGTGGGGACAGGACAAGGGGCAATGGCTGCAAGTTAGAGCAGAGGAAGAACTTTTCCCCAGTGAGGGTGCCAGAGCCCTGGGACAGGCTGCCCAGGGGGTGTGGAGTCTCCATCTCTGGAGAGATTCCAGCCCCGTCTGGACACCGACCTGTGCAGTATGAGCTGGGGAGCTGCTTTGGCAGGGGGTTGCACCCCAGGAGCTCTCCAGGGCCCTGCCAACCCCTACGATTCTGTGAGTCTGTGAAATGTAGTTTAGCATTAAAAAAAAGGTACAATTCTGTGCTGAGATACCTGAGCTCCTGATGATCAGTCAAGAGACAGTTGTTTGGAGCACTGAGGTGTTTGTTGCTGTCAGCTGGTGAGGGAGATTTTTATTTTTATTTTTTCTAAAAGAGAAGAATCCTGACAGGTTTTTGTTTGTTTTCTTTGTGTTTTTTTATTTATGCTTGCATACAGACTGCATAAACAATTACCCAATCCCTAATGAAAAGCCTTGACTTGCTGGTCAGAACAAAAGGTGCCCATTCTGGCATTCACCCACTACTATTCCACGCAGAGAATGAATCTTTCACCCTTTCCTCCTTGCCTTTCTCCCCAGCAGCACTTCTCAGCTGTCGAGGGAATAACCAACTTATTTCATTTGCCTCTCTGTTCATTTAATCTCCTTTTTATGTGTATGCAGCTGCTGGATGCTTGCAAGCCGTTTGCAGCTCTACTGCTGTGTGCCTGCTGGCTCCCTGGTGCGCTTTGAACTGTACAGAAGTGCTGAATACGCAATATAACTGACTTTTGCTTCTTTTGCTAACTTCTTTATAGCAGGGTAGAGCTGCTAAAACTTAGGGTCACCAGCTATTTCCTTCCTAAATCATGGAATCATAGACTGGCATGGGTTGGAAGGGACCCCAAGGATCAGAGCTCCAACCCCCCTGCCACAGGCAGGGACACCAACCTCCTGGCCTGGAGCTACACAAGGTTGCCCAGGGCCCCATCCAACCTGGCCTGCAACACCCCCAGACACGGGGCACCCACCCCCTCTCTGGGCAGCCCCTTCCAGCCCCTCACCACTCTCTCTGCAAAGAACTTCCCCCTAAGATCCAATTGAACCCTTCCTTCCTTCAGCTTCACTCCATCCCCCTTGTCCTGCCAGTGTCTCCCCTTGGAACAAGCTGATTCCCCTCCTGTTCCTCTGCTCCCTTCAGGGACTGGCAGGCTGCAATGAGGTCCCCCCACAGCCTTCTCTTCTCCAGGCTGACCCAGCCCAGCTCCCTCAGCCTCTCTCTGTAGGGGAGCTGCTCCAGCCCTCTCATCATCAGGCTGGATGCTCGGACTGGATCTCAGCATCTGCTGCCCCACTAAAATGCCTTTATACGAATGCACGTAGCATGGGGAACAAACAAGAAGAATTAGAGATCTTTGCGCGGTCGCAGGGCCACGATCTCATTGCAATCACTGAGACGTGGTGGGACAACCTGGACGACTGGCATGTTGTCATGGATGGCTATGTGCTTTTTAGGAAAGGCAGGCTAGGGAGGCGAGGTGGAGGAGTTGCTCTCTATGTGAGAGAGCAGCTAGAATGTATTGAGCTCCACCTGGATGCACCATCGGTCGAGTGCTTGTGGGTTAAAATCATGGGGCAAACTGCTATGTGTGACATTGGTGTGGGAGTGTACTATAGGCCCCCTGATCAAGAGGAGCAGGTTGACAGTGCATTCTATAAGCAGTTAGAAACAGCCTCAAGATCCCGGGCACTGATCCTTATGGGAGACTTCAACTATCCAGATATTTGCTGGGCAAGCAACACGGCCAGTCGTATGCAGTCCAGGCAATTTCTGCAGTGTGTTGAAGACAATTTCCTGCTACAGATGGTGCAGGAACCTGCAAGGGGAGGGCAGGTGCTGGACCATGTTTTCACTAACAAGGACGGGCTCGTTAGGGAAGTGAAGGTCGGGGGCAGCTTAGGACAAAGCGACCATGAAATGGTTGAGTTCAAGATCCTGGGTGGAAGGAACAAGCCAAAAAGTAGGATAGCTACCCTGAATTTTGGAAGAGCTAACTTTGAGCTCCTCCGCAACATAATAGGGGCTGTCCTGTGGGCTACGCTGTTTGAAGGAATGGGAGCCTGTGAGAGCTGGCTAACATTTAAACAGCACTTCTTCCAAGCACAGGAACGATGCATCCCTTTGAGTAAAAAATCAGGAAAGAGAGGCAGAAGACCTGCATGGATGAACACAGAGCTATTGAGTAAACTGAAAGAGAAGCAGAAGATCTATGAATTGTGGAAAAAGGGTCTGAGCACCTGGAGAGAATACAGGAATGTGGTCAGGGCCTGTAGGGATGCAGCTAGGAAGGCTAAAGTCCACTTGGAAATGAAGCTGGCAAGGGACATAAAGGATAATAAAAAGGGGTTTTTTAGATATGTGAATAGTAAGAGGATGACCAGGGATAATGTAGGTCCCTTACTGAATGAGGAGGGTGTCCTGGTAACACAGAATGCTGAGAAGGTGGAGATACTGAATGCTGCCTTTGCTTCGGTCTTCACTCCAAAGGCCCCTTGGGACCCACAGATCCTGTATGAAAGTTGGAGTGTTTGGGAAACAAAGAATTTCCCACTGGTTGAGGTAGGGGAGGTCCAGGAGCGGCTCCATGTGTCCCATGACACCCTGATAGCAAAGCTGAGAAAGCATGGGGTAGATGAGTGGACAGTGAGGTGGGTTGAGAATTGGCTGTCGGACCGAGCTCAGAGGGTTGTGATTCGAGGAGCAGAGTCTGACTGGAGGCCTGTGACCAGTGGTGTCCCCAGGGCTGGGTGCTGGGTCCAGTCCTGTTTAATATCTTCATTGACGACCTTGATGAGGGAATAGCATCCACCCTCAGCAAGTGCTGATGATACAAAGCTGAGAGGGGTGGCTTACAGGCAGGAACACTGCGCTGCCACCCAGAGACCTGGAGAGCTGGTCAGGGAGACACCAGATGAAATTCAACAAAAGCAAGTGTAAAGTCTTGCACCTTGGAAGGAACAACCGCATGTATCAGTACAGGCTGGGGGATGACCTGCTGGAGAAGAGCTCAGTGGAGAAGGACCTGGGGGTCCTGGTAGATGACAGGGTGGCCATGAGCCAGCAGTGTGCCCTGGGGCTGAGAGAGACAATGGGATCCTGGGGATCATCAGGAGGAGTGTGGGCAGCAGGTCACAGGAGGTGATCCTCCCCCTCTGCTCTGCCCTGGTCAGGCCCCACCTGGAGTGTTGTGTCCAGTGCTGGACTCAGTGGTTTAAAAAGGACAGGGATCTCCTGGAGAGAGTCCAGAGAAGGGCTACGAAGATGATTAGGGGCCTGGATCATCTCCCGTATGAGGATAGGCTGAGTAAGTTGGGACTCTTCAGCCTTGAGAAGACTAAGGGGGATCCTAATTAATGTCTATAATAATCTGAAGCCGGGGATGCAGGGGGAATCAGCCAGCCCCTTTTCAGTGTCTGTGGGGACAGGACAAGGGGCAATGGCTGCAAGTTGGAGCATAGGAAGTTCCGCACCAACATGTGGAGGAACATTTCCCAGTGAGGGTGACGGAGCCCTGGGACAGGCTGCCGAGGGAGGTGGTGGAGTCTCCTTCTCTGCAGATATTCAAGACTCGTCTGGATGCCTATCTGAGTGATATGTCCTGGGGAGCTGCTTTGGCAGGGAATTGGACCCGATGATCTCTCGAGGTCCCTTCCAACCCTTACAATTCTATGATTCTTCCTTTGTGTGTCCACCTGAAAACGCCTGCTTTCCTTCCCCGCAGAGCTCAGGAGCAGAACTGGTCTGTTTGGGAAGTTACAGTTCATATTGAAGCATGCATTTCATAGGTGAGGGGAATGAAGAACCTATGTTCAGTGTTAGATCTGTCTCCATTTTATTTTAGCAGGGGCCTTGGGCCGAGGGGGACAGGCTCTGCTCCTCTGCCGCCTCCCTAAGCTGCTTCCATGGGCCAGGCCACTGCCAGGGCCCCCACGCTGGTTCAGGGGCCTGCAGCCTCCCCTGGGGACGCCTCTGGGCTGGTGGGGGGGCTGTGCTGAGCAGCAGGCTTCAGGCTGAGGGGGGCACTGTGGGCAGCTGAGGGAGCGACAGGGTCTGGGAGAGCTGAGGAAGACTGGGGGTGTCTGAGATGGCTGGAAAGGCTGAGGAGATGGCGGGGCTGAGGTGGGTGGTGGGAACTGAGGACATGACAGGGCCAGGGCTGAGGGTAAAGGGGATGCTAAGGGGCCAGCAGCACTGTGGAGCCGATGAGCTGAAGGGAATGGCGAGGCTGAGGGTCCTGGCCGGGCTGAGAGGACTGGAAAGGCCCAGGGCAACGGCAGAGCGGAGGGGACGGAGGTGCTGAGGTTTCAACCTGCTGTGGGGCTGGGGAGAAGAGGGGAAAGGCAGCGCTGCGGGGCCGGGGAGCTGAGGGGAATGACTGCTGAGGGGACGGGGCGCTGAAGGGAATGGGGGGCTGAAGGGAATGGGGGGCTGAGATGGCTGGGGCTGAGGAGATGGTGGGGCTGAGGTGGGTGGTGGGAACTGAGGACATGTCAGGGCCAGGGCTGAGGGTAAAGGGGATGCTAAGGGGCCAGCAGCACTGTGGGGCCAGTGAGCTGAAGGGAATGGCGAGGCTGAGGGGCCTGGCCAGGCTGAGAGGACTGCAAAGGCTCAGGGCAACGGCAGAGCGGAGGGGATGGAGGTGCTGGGGTTTCGACCTGCTGTGGGGCTGGGGAGAAGAGGGTAAAGGCAGCGCTGCAGGGCAGGGGAGAATAGGGGAATGACTGCTGAGGGGACGGGGCGCTGAAGGGAATGGGGGATGAAGGGGATGGGGGGCTGAAGGGGGATGGCAGCGCTGAGGGGTCCGGGGGCCTGAGGGGACAGGGAGCTGAAGGGGACGGGGCGCTGAGAAGCAATGGCAGCGCTGACGGGACCGGGCCGCGCGCCGTTTTGGACAGCTCCTCGACAGCCGGGCAGGTGCTGGGCGATGGGGAGGGGGGGCATCGCGCACGTGGAGCGATTGTTCGCTGGCCGTTGCCTTGGCGACGGCTCCGCGTCCCACTCGGTGTCCCGGTCAGTGTCAGGCCCAGTGGCACACTCGGTGCTCCGGACACTGACCTGATCCCTCTCGCTCTCCAGACCTCTGTCAGAAATGATCCTCCTGCTGCTCCTCATCCTCAACGTCACCCTGCTCCCTGCCCTGCTCCGAGTCCTGATTACCGTTCTCCTCCATATCCTCTCCCATGCCCTTCTCCATCTCCGGCTCCATGTCCTGCTTCCCACCCTGTACCGTATCCTGCTTCCAGTCCTGCTCCTCACCCTGATCCATTTACTGACCGCTGTCATGTTTCGTGTCCTGCTTCCCACCCTGCTCCATCTCCTGATCTGTGTCCTGATCCCTGGCCTGCTCCAAATCTGGCTCTCTGTGCTGATCGCTGCACAAGTCCACAAAATTCTCCCTGTCTGTGTCTACCCTGTCCAGCGCCTGATGCAAATCGCCTGCAGCTTCTACAAGGTACCGGGGCCGGGGAGCAGCGCGGCAGGGGCTGTGCCAGGGCCTGTTCCCTCTGCCCCAAAGCAGGAGGGAGGCCGTCCTGGCTGCTGGGAACTCAGTGCACCTGGGGTAGGAACACGGTTGTTCCCGATCTCTCGCAGCGCGAGATGCCTTCAATGTCCCAGGACAATTCCTTTGGGAAGACTGTATGTCTTCCCAAATCACGTTGCAGAGCCTAGGCTCCTGGTGTCACCTTTTGTTGCCTGGGAAAAGCCCTTTCCCTAACAGTTCTCTCACTTGGTTTTGTCCCCACTGCAGGACTGGCGACTGCAGCACAGCTCCAACAGCCCTGCCAAAGGGGGTTCCATGGCTCCTCCCTGTGCAAGAAGGCTGGAACTTTAACCAGAGCCACTTTAGGTTGGTCCCAAGTCTCTGTACTTCTTCCAGGGAAGGCGGCTTCCACAGGCTTCCCAGATAAGCCCTTTGTCTTTCTGCCTTTCCAGGTAACCGGAGCGCTGGTCGCACACGCAGCTCTGCCTGCCGCTGCTGTAGAAGTTCCCGAAGGAGCTCAAAAGGCCACCACCACGCTTCGTTGTTTGTGTCCATCCATGTTCATTGTTACACTTGTTCTCCTGTTTATTCCCGGATTTTACACTTGTCTCTTTTCATTTCATTTTTGATGTTCCATTAAATCAATTCAAAGCAGAACTTTGTCAAAAGATTTCTTTTTATGGATGTTGCGACGTGTTTGTTAAGTGCAGTGAGCAAATGACTCCCTGGTTTTGCATTTGGGTTCTTAGGGAAAGGGCAGGAAGCTGCAAGAGGACCGTTTGGCTCTTTTTTCCTGCCAGCATTGGGCCGTAATTGTCTTTAGGCTTTAGTTCTGTTGCTTTCAGCTCCCTGTGCTAGGACCAGGACCCAAACCATGGCAAAGCTGCCATGTCCGAGGGCATCCTAACCATGACAGACCAGTCCCGGAGCTCATGGGAGATGTTAGCCAGCAGTGTCATCGGCATCGCAGGTCCAGTCGTGCCTTTCACATACACGCGTGGCTGTCGGGTTCACTTCTAGCTGGTAAGGGGAGTGGGAGCTTAGGCCTTGTTATTCTGAATGCCACACTCTCTGTTAAGGTAGGTAAGGTTCTTGGTACAGGCAGCTTAAATTCCCCCTATATGTTGGTGAAAACGGGAATCTTAAAAGATAGCAGCATCTCTTTTCACAGGGCATAAACAGCCGTGGCTCTTTGGTTTCCACGCTCACAACTGCATGGCTTAAAATTGGCCACGGCATTGCAAGGGTGGGTTCACCAGTGAGGGGGGCGCGAAATTCCCCAGTTTGCTGTCCACACACGTCCCTGTGCAGCCCACGCTGTCGTGTGCCTTACAGGGCACTGCAGCATCCCCAGCTCCTCTGGAGAAGAGCTGGTCAGGGTTTCCAGACTTGGCTCAGCCAGGAATCATTCCTTAAGAATCGCTGCCCCAACACGCAGTTGGATTTCATTTATCACACAGTGCATTTCTTCACCCCCCTGCCTGACTCTGCTCCTCACTTCCCAATGACATCTATTTTTCTCAGGTGCAGGAGGATGTTTGGGAGGGAATAGCTCTCCCTGGAGTATTCCGTTCCTGCACTCACACACGCCTTCCCTTCTGGATATTTCTGTCCAGCTTTGACAGAGACTGTGTGCGTGGTTCTGTTAGTGGGCATGCACAGAGCTTGAACAGTGAGGAACAAGAGGCTCAAGGTGGAGAGTGTGATGTTTGAAGTGACACATATCTCACTATCAGGCGTGAGGCCTTTTGCCTCCTGCAAACTCACAAACAGCACTTTGCAAAAGCTTTTCCCCCCCTGAATCGAAAGGAACGTTGCAGGCTCTAAACAATCCCTCACCTTTAAGGATATCGATCAATAGGGTATCTGCAGAAAAGAGGAATATTCTAGAACAGGTGATAGCAATAGTACCTTTCTGGCTAAAGGCAGAGCCCGAGTGCTTCGCTTTAGGCCTTTCCTTCAGACATGTGGAAGAGCAGCGTGGTTTTGCTTTCTCTTTGCAAACAGGAACAGTTTCCCAGCAATTTCTGCAATTTTGTCCCCTTTCCAAGCTTTACTGTGCTTCCTCCTGCCTCAGAGGTTTGGGGCTGTGCCATAAACCAAAGCAGGAAGGATTATCTCAGGTAAAGAAGGGGTTTGGTTTGTACCTTCTTGCTATGAAATCTGATGATGGCTCTCAGGAACCGAGCAGGTGCTCCATCTTCTCCCTGCTTTCTTGCTCTGAGGATGGCCAAAACAGAGGAATATAGGTTTATTTCTTCTGTCACTGCTGGTGACCCAGGGGTAGGACGCAAATGAAGAGATACCCACGCCCTTCTTTTCCCAGCTCCTTGCTCTTTTGGTTCTCAAATGGTAGGCCTGGTGATGGGGAAAAAAGGTCCCTGTAGCCAGAGCTCCAGGTCAGAGGTAACAGCAGCACCCTGCAAAGCGGTGGAGGACAGACATGTGTTTGTACCTCCGGGTACAAACCCTGAGCTTCCACCAGTGCCACCCTTAAGACCTCTATTCTTTGTGAATCTAGCTCATCTGCCCACACTACGACCCCTGCCCCCTCCCCGCCCCGGCCAAGTTACATTTTTGTATCTACAACATCCCATGGCAGTTAGTTCCCCAGTTTCCCTGCCATTAGGTACATGATTTGATTAATTTTCATGTCCTCCATTAGTCGTGCTACTGCACAAGTTGCGAAGGGTCTCAACAGGCCACCACCACGCTGCCCTCTCTTCTGTGTACTCCGGCATGCAGACTGCTGAAAGCTTCTTCCTGTGTGTGTCCACCTGAAAACGCCTGCTTTCCTTCCCCGCAGAGCTCAGGAGCAGAACTGGTCTGTTTGGGAAGTTACAGTTCATATTGAAGCATGCATTTCATAGGTGAGGGGAATGAAGAACCTATGTTCAGTGTTAGATCTGTCTCCATTTTATTTTAGCAGGGGCCTTGGGCCGAGGGGGACAGGCTCTGCTCCTCTGCCGCCTCCCTAAGCTGCTTCCATGGGCCAGGCCACTGCCAGGGCCCCCACGCTGGTTCAGGGGCCTGCAGCCTCCCCTGGGGACGCCTCTGGGCTGGTGGGGGGGCTGTGCTGAGCAGCAGGCTTCAGGCTGAGGGGGGCACTGTGGGCAGCTGAGGGAGCGACAGGGTCTGGGAGAGCTGAGGAAGACTGGGGGTGTCTGAGATGGCTGGAAAGGCTGAGGAGATGGCGGGGCTGAGGTGGGTGGTGGGAACTGAGGACATGACAGGGCCAGGGCTGAGGGTAAAGGGGATGCTAAGGGGCCAGCAGCACTGTGGGGCCGATGAGCTGAAGGGAATGGCGAGGCTGAGGGTCCTGGCCGGGCTGAGAGGACTGGAAAGGCCCAGGGCAACGGCAGAGCGGAGGGGACGGAGGTGCTGAGGTTTCAACCTGCTGTGGGGCTGGGGAGAAGAGGGGAAAGGCAGCGCTGCGGGGCCGGGGAGCTGAGGGGAATGACTGCTGAGGGGACGGGGCGCTGAAGGGAATGGGGGGCTGAAGGGAATGGGGGGCTGAGATGGCTGGGGCTGAGGAGATGGTGGGGCTGAGGTGGGTGGTGGGAACTGAGGACATGTCAGGGCCAGGGCTGAGGGTAAAGGGGATGCTAAGGGGCCAGCAGCACTGTGGGGCCAGTGAGCTGAAGGGAATGGCGAGGCTGAGGGGCCTGGCCAGGCTGAGAGGACTGCAAAGGCTCAGGGCAACGGCAGAGCGGAGGGGATGGAGGTGCTGGGGTTTCGACCTGCTGTGGGGCTGGGGAGAAGAGGGTAAAGGCAGCGCTGCAGGGCAGGGGAGCAGAGGGGAATGACTGCTGAGGGGACGGGGCGCTGAAGGGAATGGGGGATGAAGGGGATGGGGGGCTGAAGGGGGATGGCAGCGCTGAGGGGTCCGGGGGCCTGAGGGGACAGGGAGCTGAAGGGGATGGGGCGCTGAGAAGCAATGGCAGCGCTGACGGGACCGGGCCGCGCGCCGTTTTGGACAGCTCCTCGACAGCCGGGCAGGTGCTGGGCGATGGGGAGGGGGGGCATCGCGCACGTGGAGCGATTGTTCGCTGGCCGTTGCCTTGGCGACGGCTCCGCGTCCCACTCGGTGTCCCGGTCAGTGTCAGGCCCAGTGGCACACTCGGTGCTCCGGACACTGACCTGATCCCTCTCGCTCTCCAGACCTCTGTCAGAAATGATCCTCCTGCTGCTCCTCATCCTCAACGTCACCCTGCTCCCTGCCCTGCTCCGAGTCCTGATTACCGTTCTCCTCCATATCCTCTCCCATGCCCTTCTCCATCTCCGGCTCCATGTTCTGCTTCCCACCCTGTACCGTATCCTGCTTCCAGTCCTGCTCCTCACCCTGATCCATTTACTGACCGCTGTCATGTTTCGTGTCCTGCTTCCCACCCTGCTCCATCTCCTGATCCGTGTCCTGATCCCTGGCCTGCTCCAAATCTGGCTCTCTGTGCTGATCGCTGCACAAGTCCACAAAATTCTCCCTGTCTGTGTCTACCCTGTCCAGCGCCTGATGCAAATCGCCTGCGGCTTCTACAAGGTACCGGGGCCGGGGAGCAGCGCGGCAGGGGCTGTGCCAGGGCCTGTTCCCTCTGCCCCAAAGCAGGAGGGAGGCCGTCCTGGCTGCTGGGAACTCAGTGCACCTGGGGTAGGAACACGGTTGTTCCCGGTCTCTCGCAGCGCGAGATGCCTTCAATGTCCCAGGACAATTCCTTTGGGAAGACTGTATGTCTTCCCAAATCACGTTGCAGAGCCTAGGCTCCTGGTGTCACCTTTTGTTGCCTGGGAAAAGCCCTTTCCCTAACAGTTCTCTCACTTGGTTTTGTCCCCACTGCAGGACTGGCGACTGCAGCACAGCTCCAACAGCCCTGCCAAAGGGGGTTCCATGGCTCCTCCCTGTGCCAGAAGTCTGGAACTTTAACCAGAGCCACTTTAGGTTGGTCCCAAGTCTCTGTACTTCTTCCAGGGAAGGCGGCTTCCACAGGCTTCCCAGATAAGCCCTTTGTCTTTCTGCCTTTCCAGGTAACCGGAGCGCTGGTCGCACACGCAGCTCTGCCTGCCGCTGCTGTAGAAGTTCCCGAAGGAGCTCAAAAGGCCACCACCACGCTTCGTTGTTTGTGTCCATCCATGTTCATTGTTACACTTGTTCTCCTGTTTATTCCCGGATTTTACACTTGTCTCTTTTCATTTCATTTTTGATGTTCCATTAAATCAATTCAAAGCAGAACTTTGTCAAAAGATTTCTTTTTATGGATGTTGCGACGTGTTTGTTAAGTGCAGTGAGCAAATGACTCCCTGGTTTTGCATTTGGGTTCTTAGGGAAAGGGCAGGAAGCTGCAAGAGGACCGTTTGGCTCTTTTTTCCTGCCAGCATTGGGCCGTAATTGTCTTTAGGCTTTAGTTCTGTTGCTTTCAGCTCCCTGTGCTAGGACCAGGACCCAAACCATGGCAAAGCTGCCATGTCCGAGGGCATCCTAACCATGACAGACCAGTCCCGGAGCTCATGGGAGATGTTAGCCAGCAGTGTCATCGGCATCGCAGGTCCAGTCGTGCCTTTCACATACACGCGTGGCTGTCGGGTTCACCTCTAGCTGGTAAGGGGAGTGGGAGCTTAGGCCTTGTTATTCTGAATGCCACACTCTCTGTTAAGGTAGGTAAGGTTCTTGGTACAGGCAGCTTAAATTCCCCCTATATGTTGGTGAAAACGGGAATCTTAAAAGATAGCAGCATCTCTTTTCACAGGGCATAAACAGCCGTGGCTCTTTGGTTTCCACGCTCACAACTGCATGGCTTAAAATTGGCCACGGCATTGCAAGGGTGGGTTCACCAGTGAGGGGGGCGCGAAATTCCCCAGTTTGCTGTCCACACACGTCCCTGTGCAGCCCACGCTGTCGTGTGCCTTACAGGGCACTGCAGCATCCCCAGCTCCTCTGGAGAAGAGCTGGTCAGGGTTTCCAGACTTGGCTCAGCCAGGAATCATTCCTTAAGAATCGCTGCCCCAACACGCAGTTGGATTTCATTTATCACACAGTGCATTTCTTCACCCCCCTGCCTGACTCTGCTCCTCACTTCCCAATGACATCTATTTTTCTCAGGTGCAGGAGGATGTTTGGGAGGGAATAGCTCTCCCTGGAGTATTCCGTTCCTGCACTCACACACGCCTTCCCTTCTGGATATTTCTGTCCAGCTTTGACAGAGACTGTGTGCGTGGTTCTGTTAGTGGGCATGCACAGAGCTTGAACAGTGAGGAACGAGAGGCTCAAGGTGGAGAGTGTGATGTTTGAAGTGACACATATCTCACTATCAGGCGCGAGGCCTTTTGTCTCCTGCAAACTCACAAACAGCACTTTGCAAAAGCTTTTCCCCCCCTGAATCGAAAGGAACGTTGCAGGCTCTAAACAATCCCTCACCTTTAAGGATATCGATCAATAGGGTATCTGCAGAAAAGAGGAATATTCTAGAACAGGTGATAGCAATAGTACCTTTCTGGATAAAGGCAGAGCCCGAGTGCTTCGCTTTAGGCCTTTCCTTCAGACATGTGGAAGAGCAGCATGATTTTGCTTTCTCTTTGCAAACAGGAACAGTTTCCCAGCAATTTCTGCAATTTTGTCCCCTTTCCAAGCTTTACTGTGCTTCCTCCTGCCTCAGAGGTTTGGGGCTGTGCCATAAACCAAAGCAGGAAGGATTATCTCAGGTAAAGAAGGGGTTTGGTTTGTACCTTCTTGCTATGAAATCTGATGATGGCTCTCAGGAACCGAGCAGGTGCTCCATCTTCTCCCTGCTTTCTTGCTCTGAGGATGGCCAAAACAGAGGAATATAGGTTTATTTCTTCTGTCACTGCTGGTGACCCAGGGGTAGGACGCAAATGAAGAGATACCCACGCCCTTCTTTTCCCAGCTCCTTGCTCTTTTGGTTCTCAAATGGTAGGCCTGGTGATGGGGAAAAAAGGTCCCTGTAGCCAGAGCTCCAGGTCAGAGGTAACAGCAGCACCCTGCAAAGCGGTGGAGGACAGACATGTGTTTGTACCTCCGGGTACAAACCCTGAGCTTCCACCAGTGCCACCCTTAAGACCTCTATTCTTTGTGAATCTAGCTCATCTGCCCACACTACGACCCCTGCCCCCTCCCCGCCCCGGCCAAGTTACATTTTTGTATCTACAACATCCCATGGCAGTTAGTTCCCCAGTTTCCCTGCCATTAGGTACATGATTTGATTAATTTTCATGTCCTCCATTAGTCGTGCTACTGCACAAGTTGCAGAAGGGTCTCAACAGGCCACCACCACGCTGCCCTCTCTTCTGTGTACTCCGGCATGCAGACTGCTGAAAGCTTCTTCCTGTGTGTGTCCACCTGAAAACGCCTGCTTTCCTTCCCCGCAGAGCTCAGGAGCAGAACTGGTCTGTTTGGGAAGTTACAGTTCATATTGAAGCATGCATTTCATAGGTGAGGGGAATGAAGAACCTATGTTCAGTGTTAGATCTGTCTCCATTTTATTTTAGCAGGGGCCTTGGGCCGAGGGGGACAGGCTCTGCTCCTCTGCCGCCTCCCTAAGCTGCTTCCATGGGCCAGGCCACTGCCAGGGCCCCCACGCTGGTTCAGGGGCCTGCAGCCTCCCCTGGGGACGCCTCTGGGCTGGTGGGGGGGCTGTGCTGAGCAGCAGGCTTCAGGCTGAGGGGGGCACTGTGGGCAGCTGAGGGAGCGACAGGGTCTAGGAGAGCTGAGGAAGACTGGGGGTGTCTGAGATGGCTGGAAAGGCTGAGGAGATGGCGGGGCTGAGGTGGGTGGTGGGAACTGAGGACATGTCAGGGCCAGGGCTGAGGGTAAAGGGGATGCTAAGGGGCCAGCAGCACTGTGGGGCCGATGAGCTGAAGTGAATGGCGAGGCTGAGGGGCCTGGCCGGGCTGAGAGGACTGCAAAGGCCCAGGGCAACGGCAGAGCGGAGGGGATGGAGGTGCTGGGGTTTCAACCTGCTGCGGGGCAGGGGAGAAGAGGGGAAAGGCAGCGCTGCGGGGCCGGGGAGCAGAGGGGAATGGCTGCTGAGGGGACGGGGCGCTGAAGGGAATGGGGGGCTGAAGGGGATGGGGGGCTGAAGGGGGATGGCGGCGCTCCCTCAGCCTCTCTCTGTAGGGGAGCTGCTCCAGCCCTCTCATCATCAGGCTGGATGCTCAGGCTGGATCTCAGCATCTGCTGTCCCACTAAAATGCCTTTATACGAATGCACGTAGCATGGGGAACAAACAAGAAGTATTAGAGATCTTTGTGCGGTCGCAGGGCCACGATCTCATTGCAATCACTGAGACGTGGTGGGACAACCTGGACGACTGGCATGTTGTCATGGATGGCTATGTGCTTTTTAGGAAAGGCAGGCTAGGGAGGCGAGGTGGAGGAGTTGCTCTCTATGTGAGAGAGCAGCTAGAATGTATTGAGCTCCACCTGGGGAAGGATGAACCATCGGTCGAGTGCTTGTGGGTTAAAATCATGGGGCAAACTGCTATGTGTGACATTGTTGTGGGAGTGTACTATAGGCCCCCAGATCAAGAGGAGCAGGTTGACAGTGCATTCTATAAGCAGTTAGAAACAGCCTCAAGATCCCGGGCACTGATCCTTATGGGAGACTTCAACTATCCAGATATTTGCTGGGCAAGCAACACGGCCAGTCGTATGCAGTCCAGGCAATTTCTGCAGTGTGTTGAAGACAATTTCCTGCTACAGATGGTGCAGGAATCTACAAGGGGAGGGCAGGTGCTGGACCATGTTTTCACTAACAAGGACGGGCTCGTTAGGGAAGTGAAGGTCGGGGGCAGCTTAGGACAAAGCGACCATGAAATGGTTGAGTTCAAGATCCTGGGTGGAAGGAACAAGCCAAAAAGTAGGATAGCTACCCTGAATTTTGGAAGAGCTAACTTTGAGCTCCTCCGCAACATAATAGGGTCTATCCTGTGGGCTACGCTGTTTGAAGGAATGGGAGCCTGTGAGAGCTGGCTAACATTTAAACAGCACTTCTTCCAAGCACAGGAACGATGCATCCCTTTGAGTAAAAAATCAGGAAAGAGAGGCAGAAGACCTGCATGGATGAACACAGAGCTATTGAGTAAACTGAAAGAGAAGCAGAAGATCTATGAATTGTGGAAAAAGGGTCTGAGCACCTGGAGAGAATACAGGAATGTGGTCAGGGCCTGTAGGGATGCAGCTAGGAAGGCTAAAGTCCACTTGGAAATGAAGCTGGCAAGGGACATAAAGGATAATAAAAAGGGGTTTTTTAGATATGTGAATAGTAAGAGGATGACCAGGGATAATGTAGGTCCCTTACTGAATGAGGAGGGTGTCCTGGTAACACGGAATGCTGAGAAGGTGGAGATACTGAATGCTGCCTTTGCTTCGGTCTTCACTCCAAAGGCCCCTTGGGACCCACAGATCCTGTATGAAAGTTGGAGTGTTTGGGAAACAAAGAATTTCCCACTGGTTGAGGTAGGGGAGGTCCAGGAGCGGCTCCATGTGTCCCATGACACCCTGATAGCAAAGCTGAGAAAGCATGGGGTAGATGAGTGGACAGTGAGGTGGGTTGAGAATTGGCTGTCGGACCGAGCTCAGAGGGTTGTGATTCGAGGAGCAGAGTCTGACTGGAGGCCTGTGACCAGTGGTGTCCCCAGGGCTGGGTGCTGGGTCCAGTCCTGTTTAATATCTTCATTGACGACCTTGATGAGGGAATAGCATCCACCCTCAGCAAGTGCGGATGATACAAAGCTGAGAGGGGTGGCTTACAGGCAGGAACACTGCGCTGCCACCCAGAGACCTGGAGAGCTGGTCAGGGAGACACCAGATGAAATTCAACAAAAGCAAGTGTAAAGTCTTGCACCTTGGAAGGAACAACCGCATGTATCAGTACAGGCTGGGGGATGACCTGCTGGAGAAGAGCTCAGTGGAGAAGGACCTGGGGGTGCTGGTAGATGACAGGGTGGCTGTCCCGTTCCGCAATAGCCCGGTCAGAGGCAAGATTCTTTTATAATTCCCAGAGTGAGATTAAGACACAAACGAGGTCAAATGCTGCATCATAAGGAAGTTTATTACAGCAAAATTGACGAAAGGTATGAGAGAGTTAGAGAGAAAAGGGAAAAAAGAGAAAGAAAGGTAAAGAGTTTAAAGTTACAGGAAAGTTATAGCTACCATCACTGGTTCCCGCGACGACTCGGGGGACTGCTCGACTTCACTTGTCAGGTGGGGGAAGTTCCTTCCTTTCTTCTTCCTTCGTTTATTGTTTTCTTCCTTCGTTCCTTTTCTTCCTTCCTTTTCTTCCTTCCTTCCTTCCCACGAAGATTGCTTTGCTCAACTTTTTATAGGGGAGAGTTGTTTGGAATTTGTAACACCTATACATATGCATAAGCTGTCCCGCTTCATATTCAAATTAGTCCCAAGAAATCATTTCCATAAATTCCTCCCAGCTGCGCCTGCGCACTACCTCCTGGTGGTGGTCGTCAGGGGGTCTTCAGGACAAAGGCATGTAGTCTTCATCAGGCTAAACTTTTCACCTCTTCCTCCTAACGCATGCGTAGTCACCAGTATCCCAGCTGGACATTGTCACTATCAGAGGTATCTCTTCTAACAACCTCCAAGTGTCAAATGGTCCTTTGTAATTGGCATTAAAGTTGATTTAGTCCTTGAAAATGTTTCCTCCTTAAATTCCTTGCACAAGGCTTCTATTGATTAAGACTAAGGTCTATTCTTTGTCCAGACCTTGGAAATGTAACTCCTTAAACCCCTGTCTTCAAAGCATCCTAGTATTTATGGATGCTCATCCCACTATCAGTCAGAGACAGGCATCTATTGAAGGATTTAGAGTTTTCGAAACTTTGTGGCTGGTACCAAGGAATTTCCTTGTTGCTGTTTTCTGTAGTTGTGCTTCCCAGCACAAAACCCTTACAGTGGCCATGAGCCAGCAGTGTGCCCTGGGGCTGAGAGAGACAATGGGATCCTGGGAGCATCAGGAGGAGTGTGGGCAGCAGGTCACAGGAGGTGATCCTCCCCCTCTACACTGCCCTGGTAAGGCCCCACCTGGAGTATTGTGTCCAGTTCTGGGCTCCATGGTTGGAGCACAAGAAGTTCCGCACCAACATGCGGAGGAACCTTTTCACAGTGAGGGTGACAGAGCACTGGAATAGGCTGCCTAGGGAGGTGGTGGAGTCTCCTTCTCTGGAGATATTCAAGACTCGTCTGGATGCCTATCTATGTAATATGAGATAGGGAGCTGCTTTGGTAGGGGGTTGGACCCGATGATCTCTCGAGGTCCCTTCCAACCCCTACAATTCTATGATTCTTCCTTCGTGTGTCCACTGAAAACGCCTGCTTTCCTTCCCCGCAGAGCTCAGGAGCAGAACTGGTCTGTTTGGGAAGTTACAGTTCATATTGAAGCATGCATTTCATAGGTGAGGGGAATGAAGAATCTATGTTCAGTGTTAGATCTGTCTCCATTTTATTTTAGCAGGGGCCTTGGGCCGAGGGGGACAGGCTCTGCTCCTCTGCCGCCTCCCTAAGCTGCTTCCATGGGCCAGGCCACAGCCAGGGCCCCCACGCTGGTTCAGGGGCCTGCAGCCTCCCCTGGGGACGCCTCTGGGCTGGTGGGGGGGCTGTGCCGAGCAGCAGGCTTCAGGCTGAGGGGGAAACTGGGGGTGGCTGAGGGGACTGGACAGGCTGAGAGGAGCAACAGGCCTGAGGGGACTGTCAGGGCTGACGGTACTGGAGGAACTGACGGCCTGGCAGGGCTGGGGCTGAGGAGACAGGGGATACTAAGGGGCCAGCAGCACTGTGCGGCTGGGCAGCTGAAGGGAATGGCGGGGCTGAGAGGTCTGGAAAGGCGCAGGGCAATGGCAGAGCTGAGGGGACAGAGGTGCTGGGGTTTAGCAGTGCTGCAGGGCCGGGCAGAAGAGGGGAAAGGCAGCGCTGAGGGGACGGGGAGCTGAGGGACCGGCTTGCTGGAGCGGAATTGCGGCGCTGAGGGGATGGGGGGCTGAGGGTGCGGGGAGATGATGTGGATGGGGAGCTGAGGGGACAGGGGGCTGAGGGGATGGGAAGCTGAAGGGGATGAGGAGCTGAGGAGCAACAGCGGCACGGAGGGGACAGGGCCACGTACCCCCGGACAGCACCTCGTGAGCTGGGCAGGTGCTGGGTGATGGGGTGGGCGGGGCAAGCCATTGTTCGCTGGCCGTTACCTTGGCAACGGCTCCGCGTCCCACTCGGTGTCCTGGTCGGTGTCCTGCCCAGTGGCCCACTTGGTGCCTGAACAGTGTCCTGCTCGGTCACCCACTCAGTGTCCCAAGCAGTGTCCTGCTCGGTGTCCCTCTCAGTGTCCCACTCCGCGACCGCTCCCAGCGATGCTCCTCATGCTGCTCCTCATCCTGCTCCCTGCCCTGATCTACGTCCTGCTCCCTGCCCTGATCACTTCCCTGCTTCCAGCCCTGCTCCGTATCCTGTTCCATGTCCTTCTTCCAGCCCTGCTCCGTTTCCTGCTCCATTTCCTGCGCCGTTTCCTGCTCCGTTTCCTGCTCCATTTCCTGCGCCGTGTCCTGCTCCGTACCCTGCTTCGCGCCCTGCTTCCCGCTCTGCTCCGTGTCCTGATCTGTTTCCTGCTCCATGTCCTGCTTCCTGCCCTGATCCTCGTCCTGATTCCTGCCCTGGTCCTCGTCCTGCTCCCTGACCTGCAGCATGTCCTGCTTCCCACCCTGCTCCATGTCCTGCTTCCTGCCCTGCTCCATTTCCTGCGCCGTATCCTGATCCATATCCTCCTCCATACCCTGCTTCCCTCCCTGCTCCGTTTCCTGCTCCGTGCCCTCCTTCCCACCCTGTTTCGTGTCGTATTCCGTGTCCTGATCCCTGTCCTGCTCCGTGTACTGCACAACCTCCTGCTCCGTTTCCTGATCCCTGTCCTGCTCCGTGTCCTGCTCCGTGTCCTGCTCCGTGTCCTGGCGCCTGCCGTGCTCCGCAGCCTGCTCCATTTTCTGCCCTACGGCGTCCTGCTCCTGATCGGAATCGCCTGCCGTGACAATGGGGCAGCAGAAGCTGCATAAGTCTTCATCGACGAGAACGTTACCAGCTTCATCTGCCGGCTCAAGCTCTGAGGCTTCTGCAAGGTACTGGGACCGGGGAGCAGCGCGGCAGGGGCTATGCCAGGGGCTGTTCCCTCTGCCCCAAAGCAGGAGAGAGGCCGTCCTGGCTGCTGGGCACTCAGTGCACCTGGGGTAGGAACACGGTTGTTCCCGATCTCTCCCAGCGCGAGATGCCTTCAATGTCCCGGGACAATTCCCGTAAAGCACCTGGTGCTTTGCAACTCGGCATCCTGCGGGCTCTTGTTGATGGGTTCAACTAGATACTCTCAGTTTGCCTCTCCAGAGGTAGAACAGCGACAAAGGGATGCTCATCCCTGTCTTCAGACCCTGGGTTTCTACGACAAAAATACGGAGCAGGAAATAAACAGTCCTGTACATTAACTCTGACCAAAATGTCAGGGCCAGGGAGCATGTATTGCTTGGTTCTTAGTGACTGAGTATGAATTTGCAGAATAATGACATACTGTATGTCTTCCCAAATCACCTTGCAGAGCCTTGACTCCTTGTGTCACCTTTTGTTGCCTGGGAAAAGCCCTTTCCCTAACAGTTCTTTCACTTGGGTTTTGTTCCCACTGCAGGACTGGCGACTGCAGCACAGCTCCATCAGCCCTGCCAAAGGGGGTTCCATGGCTCCTCCCTGTGCCAGCCTCAGGCCAGAATGCTGGAACTTTAACCAGAGCCACTTTAGGTTGGTCCCAAGTCTCTGTACTTCTTCCAGGGAAGGTGGCTTCCACAGGCTTCCCAGATAAGCCCTTTGTCTTTCTGCCTTTCCAGGTAACCGGAGCGCTGGTCGCACACGCAGCTCTGCCTGCCGCTGCTGTAGAAGTTCCCGAAGGAGCTCAAAAGGCCACCACCACGCTTCGTTGTTTGTGTCCATCCATGTTCATTGTTACACTTGTTCTCCTGTTTATTCCCGGATTTTACACTTGTCTCTTTTCATTTCATTTTTGATGTTCCATTAAATCAATTCAAAGCAGAACTTTGTCAAAAGATTTCTTTTTATGGATGTTGCGACGTGTTTGTTAAGTGCAGTGAGCAAATGACTCCCTGGTTTTGCATTTGGGTTCTTAGGGAAAGGGCAGGAAGCTGCAAGAGGACCGTTTGGCTCTTTTTTCCTGCCAGCATTGGGCCGTAATTGTCTTTAGGCTTTAGTTCTGTTGCTTTCAGCTCCCTGTGCTAGGACCAGGACCCAAACCATGGCAAAGCTGCCATGTCCGAGGGCATCCTAACCATGACAGACCAGTCCCGGAGCTCATGGGAGATGTTAGCCAGCAGTGTCATCGGCATCGCAGGTCCAGTCGTGCCTTTCACATACACGCGTGGCTGTCGGGTTCACCTCTAGCTGGTAAGGGGAGTGGGAGCTTAGGCCTTGTTATTCTGAATGCCACACTCTCTGTTAAGGTAGGTAAGGTTCTTGGTACAGGCAGCTTAAATTCCCCCTATATGTTGGTGAAAACGGGAATCTTAAAAGATAGCAGCAGCTCTTTTCACAGGGCATAAACAGCCGTGGCTCTTTGGTTTCCACGCTCACGACTGCATGGCTTAAAATTGGCCACGGCATTGCAAGGGTGGGTTCACCAGTGAGGGGGGCGCGAAATTCCCCAGTTTGCTGTCCACACACGTCCCTGTGCAGCCCACGCTGTCGTGTGCCTTACAGGGCACTGCAGCATCCCCAGCTCCTCTGGAGAAGAGCTGGTCAGGGTTTCCAGACTTGGCTCAGCCAGGAATCATTCCTTAAGAATCGCTGCCCCAACATGCAGTTGGATTTCATTTATCACACAATGCATTTCTTCACCCCCCTGCCTGACTCTGCTCCTCCCTTCCCAATGACATCTATTTTTCTCAGGCGCAGGAGGCAGGTTGGGAGGGAATAGCTCTCCCTGGAGTATGCAGTTCCTGCACAATAAAGCCCATCACCCAGGGAAAACCCAGTGCTCAGAACGAGATCATAGAATCCCAGACTGGTCTGGGTTGGAAGGGACCCCAAGGGTCACAGAGCTCCAACCCCCTGACACAGGCAGGGACACCAACCTCCGGCCTGAAGCTACACAAGGTTGCCCAGGGCCCCATCCAACCTGGCCTGCAACACCCCCAGACACGGGGCACCCACCCCCTCTCTGGGCAGCCCCTTCCAGCCCCTCACCACTCTCTCTGCAAAGAACTTCCCCCTAAGATCCAATTGAACCCTTCCTTCCTTCAGCTTCACTCCATCCCCCTTGTCCTGCCAGTGTCTCCCCTGCTCCCTCAGCCTCTCTTCATAGGGGAGCTGCTCCAACACTCTCATCATCTTGGTGGCTCCTCTGACCCCTCTCCACCAGTTCCTCATCTTTCTTGTCCTGGGGCCCCAGCTCTGGACACAGGATCCAGCTGGGGCCTCAGGAGGCCAGAGCAGAGAGGGACAATTCCTCCCTGTCCCTGCTGCCGCCCTTCTGCTGATGGAGCCCAGGATCCCATTGCCCTTCCCAGCTGCCAGAGCCACTGCTGGCTCATGGGGAGTTTCTCATCCCCCATGACACCCAGGCCCTTCTCACAGGGCTGCTCTCCAGGAGCTCTTCTCCCAGGCTGGAACTATGGCTGGGATTCCTCCAGCCCAAGTGCAACCCCTCACACTTGGCAGTGTTGAACCTCACTAGGTTCACCCAGGCCCAGCTTTCCAGCCTGTCCAGATCCCTCTGGATGGCTCCTTTCCTGCTCTTGTATCACCCACACCACTCAGCTCAGTGGCATCCCCAAACCTGCTGAGGCTGCACTCAATCCCATCATCAATGTCACTGATAAAGGTGTTAAAGAGCACCAGTCCCAAGACAGACCCCTGAGGGACACCACTTGTCACCAGCCTCCACCTGGACACAGACCCGTTGACCACCACTCTTGGTCTATATTCTTTCAACCAGTTTCTTATCCACCGGATGGTCCCACCCATCAAATCCACATCTCTCCAGTTCAGACATAAGGATGTGCTGGGGACTGTGTCACAGGCCTTGTACAAGTCCAGGCAGATGACACCAGTTGCCTTCCCTTTATCTACTGATGCTGTCACCCCATCAGAGAAGGTCACCAGGCATGGTAGAGAGTGGGGGTGTGGGAAGAATGGGGCCCTCCAGGTGCCAGAGACAGAGATTCCCTCAGAGAGACCATGGTGGAGCGGGGGTCCCCTCACAGCCCATGGATGAGGACGGGGAGCAGAGACACCTACACCCTGTGCAGAGATTGCTCCACGCCTCAGCAGGTTTGCAGGGGACTTGTGACTCTGGGGGGACCAGGCTGGAGCAGACTGGGCCCAAAGGTCAGCACCCCATGGAGGGGAGTCCAGCTGAGAGGCCTGTGGTGAGGAGATGACCCCTGGTAGAGAGGACTCAGGCTGCAGAAGTTGTGGACACGACTCTGGGTGGGTGGGACCCCTCAGTGCCACAGGGAAAGGGGGGTGTGTGGAATGGCCCCCCCAGCTGAGAGGGAAGCCAGCTGGGGAGGAACAGACTGAAACCCCCATTCCCTGCCCCTCCCTGGGCTGCCATGGGGGGCAGAAGGCAGCGAATTTATGATTCAAGTAAAGTGTGTGAAGAAGGGAGGGGTGGGGGGAGTAGAAGTGTGGAGACCTGGAGGAGGAAAGCAGCTTGTGAGGAACTGACTGGAACCCCACTGCCCATTCCCTGCCCCTCCCAGTGCCATGTTGGGGGGGTGGGAAGAATCATAGAATCATAGAATGGCAAGAGTTGGAAGGGACCCCAAGGATCATAAAGCTCCAACCCCCCTGCCACAGGCAGGGACACCAACCTCAGGCCTGGAGCTACACAAGGTTGCCCAGGGCCCCAGCCAACCTGGCCTGCAACACCCCCAGACACGGGGCACCCACCCCCTCTCTGGGCAGCCCCTTCCAGCCCCTCACCACTCTCTCTGCAAAGAACTTCCCCCTAAGATCCAATCTAACCCTTCCTTCCTTCAGCTTCACTCCATCCCTCTTGTCCTGCCAGTGTCTCCCCTTGGAACAAGCTGATTCCCCTCCTGTTCCTCTGCTCCCTTCAGGGACTGGCAGGCTGCAATGAGGTCCCCCCACAGCCTTCTCTTCTCCCGGCTGAACAAGCCCAACTCCCTCAGCCTCTCCTGGTAGGGCATGTGCTCCAGCCCTCTAATCATCTTTGTGGCTCCTCTGACCCCTCTCTAACAGTTCTACATCTTTCATGTTTTGGGGGCCCCAGATCTGGACACAGTACTCCAGGTGGAGTCTCACGAGGGCAGAGCAGAGAGGCACAATCACCTCCCTGTCCCTGCTGGACACCCCCTCCCACCTCCATTCCCAAGAAGGGAACATCAAAAGTAAAATGAAAACAGACAAGTGTAATATGTGGGAATAAACAGAAGAAGACAACAAGTGTAACAGTGAACATGGATGGACACACACAGGAAGAAGCTTTCAGCAGTCTGCATGCCGGAGTACACAGAAGAGAGGGCAGCGTGGTGGTGGCCTGTTGAGACCCTTCAGGAACTTCTACAGCAGCGGCAGGCAGAGCTGTGTGTGCGACCTGCGCTCCGGTTACCTGGAAAGGCAGAAAGACAAAGGGTTTATCCCTGGTCATCCTCTTACTATTCACATATCTAAAAAACCCCTTTTTATTATCCTTTATGTCCCTTGCCAGCTTCATTTCCAAGTGGACTTTAGCCTTCCTAGCTGCATCCCTACAGGCCCTGACCACATTCCTGTATTCTCTCCAGGTGCTCAGACACTTTTTCCACAATTCATAGATCTTCTGCTTCTCTTTCAGTTTACTCAATAGCTCTGTGTTCATCCATGCAGGTCTACTGCCTCTCTTTCCTGATTTTTTACTCAAAGGGATGCATCGTTCCTGTGCTTGGAAGAAGTGCTGTTTAAATGTTAGCCAGCTCTCACAGGCTCCCATTCCTTCAAACAGCGTAGCCCACAGGATAGCCCCTATTATGTTGCGGAGGAGCTCAAAGTTAGCTCTTCCAAAATTCAGGGTAGCTATCCTACTTTTTGGCTTGTTCCTTCCACCCAGGATCTTGAACTCAACCATTTCATGGTCGCTTTGTCCTAAGCTGCCCCCAACCTTCACTTCCCTAACGAGCCCGTCCTTGTTAGTGAAAACATGGTCCAGCACCTGCCCTCCCCTTGCAGGTTCCTGCACCATCTGTAGCAGGAAATTATCTTCAACACACTGCAGAAATTGCCTGGACTGCATACGACTGGCCGTGTTGCTTGCCCAGCAAATATCTGGATAGTTGAAGTCTCCCATAAGGATCAGTGCCCGGGATCTTGAGGCTGTTTCTAACTGCTTATAGAATGCACTGTCAACCTGCTCCTCTTGATCAGGGGGCCTATAGTACACTCCCACAACAATGTCACACATAGCAGTTTGCCCCATGATTTTAACCCACAAGCACTTGACCGATGGTTCATCCAGGTGGAGCTCAATACATTCTAGCTGCTCTCTCACATAGAGAGCAACTCCTCCACCTCGCCTCCCTAGCCTGCCTTTCCTAAAAAGCACATAGCCATCCATGACAACATGCCAGTCGTCCAGGTTGTCCCACCACGTCTCAGTGATTGCAATGAGATCGTGGCCCTGCGACCGCACAAAGATCTCTAATTCTTCTTGTTTGTTCCCCATGCTACGTGCATTTGTATAAAGGCATTTTAGTGGGGCAGCAGATGCTGTGATCCAGCCTGAGCATCCAGCCTGATGATGAGAGGGCTGGAGCAGCTCCCCTACAGAGAGAGGCTGAGGGAGCGCCGCCATCCTCCTACAGCCCCCCATCCCCTTAAGCCCCCCATTCCCTTCAGCGCCCCGTCCCCTCAGCAGTCATTCCCCTCAGCTCCCCGGCCCCGCAGCGCTGCCTTTCCCCTCTTCTCCCCTGCCCCGCAGCAGGTCGAAACCCCAGCACCTCCGTCCCCTCCGCTCTGCCGTTGCCCTGGGCCTTTCCAGTCCTCTCAGCCCGGCCAGGCCCCTCAGCCTCGCCATTCCCTTCAGCTCACCGGCCCCACAGTGCTGCTGGCCCCTTAGCATCCCCTTTACCCTCAGCCCTGGCCCTGACATGCCCTCAGTTCCCACCACCCACCTCAGCCCCGCCATCTCCTCAGCCTTTCCAGCCATCTCAGACACCCCCAGTCTTCCTCAGCTCTCCCAGACCCTGTCGCTCCCTCAGCTGCCCACAGTGCCCCCCTCAGCCTGAAGCCTGCTGCTCAGCACAGCCCCCCCACCAGCCCAGAGGCGTCCCCAGGGGAGGCTGCAGGCCCCTGAACCAGCGTGGGGGCCCTGGCAGTGGCCTGGCCCATGGAAGCAGCTTAGGGAGGCGGCAGAGGAGCAGAGCCTGTCCCCCTCGGCCCAAGGCCCCTGCTAAAATAAAATGGAGACAGATCTAACACTGAACATAGGTTCTTCATTCCCCTCACCTATGAAATGCATGCTTCAATATGAACTGTAACTTCCCAAACAGACCAGTTCTGCTCCTGAGCTCTGCGGGGAAGGAAAGCAGGCGTTTTCAGGTGGACACACACAGGAAGAAGCTTTCAGCAGTCTGCATGCCGGAGTACACAGAAGAGAGGGCAGCGTGGTGGTGGCCTGTTGAGACCCTTCTGCAACTTGTGCAGTAGCACGACTAATGGAGGACATGAAAATTAATCAAATCATGTACCTAATGGCAGGGAAACTGGGGAACTAACTGCCATGGGATGTTGTAGATACAAAAATGTAACTTGGCCGGGGCGGGGAGGGGGCAGGGGTCGTAGTGTGGGCAGATGAGCTAGATTCACAAAGAATAGAGGTCTTAAGGGTGGCACTGGTGGAAGCTCAGGGTTTGTACCCGGAGGTACAAACACATGTCTGTCCTCCACCGCTTTGCAGGGTGCTGCTGTTACCTCTGACCTGGAGCTCTGGCTACAGGGACCTTTTTTCCCCATCACCAGGCCTACCATTTGAGAACCAAAAGAGCAAGGAGCTGGGAAAAGAAGGGCGTGGGTATCTCTTCATTTGCGTCCTACCCCTGGGTCACCAGCAGTGACAGAAGAAATAAACCTATATTCCTCTGTTTTGGCCATCCTCAGAGCAAGAAAGCAGGGAGAAGATGGAGCACCTGCTCGGTTCCTGAGAGCCATCATCAGATTTCATAGCAAGAAGGTACAAACCAAACCCCTTCTTTACCTGAGATAATCCTTCCTGCTTTGGTTTATGGCACAGCCCCAAACCTCTGAGGCAGGAGGAAGCACAGTAAAGCTTGGAAAGGGGACAAAATTGCAGAAATTGCTGGGAAACTGTTCCTGTTTGCAAAGAGAAAGCAAAATCATGCTGCTCTTCCACATGTCTGAAGGAAAGGCCTAAAGCGAAGCACTCGGGCTCTGCCTTTAGCCAGAAAGGTACTATTGCTATCACCTGTTCTAGAATATTCCTCTTTTCTGCAGATACCCTATTGATCGATATCCTTAAAGGTGAGGGATTGTTTAGAGCCTGCAACGTTCCTTTCGATTCAGGGGGGGAAAAGCTTTTGCAAAGTGCTGTTTGTGAGTTTGCAGGAGGCAAAAGGCCTCGCGCCTGATAGTGAGGTATGTGTCACTTCAAACATCACACTCTCCACCTTGAGCCTCTCGTTCCTCACTGTTCAAGCTCTGTGCATGCCCACTAACAGAACCACGCACACAGTCTCTGTCAAAGCTGGACAGAAATATCCAGAAGGGAAGGCGTGTGTGAGTGCAGGAACGGAATACTCCAGGGAGAGCTATTCCCTCCCAAACATCCTCCTGAGCACCTGAGAAAAATAGATGTCATTGGGAAGTGAGGAGCAGAGTCAGGCAGGGGGGTGAAGAAATGCACTGTGTGATAAATGAAATCCAACTGCGTGTTGGGGCAGCGATTCTTAAGGAATGATTCCTGGCTGAGCCAAGTCTGGAAACCCTGACCAGCTCTTCTCCAGAGGAGCTGGGGATGCTGCAGTGCCCTGTAAGGCACACGACAGCGTGGGCTGCACAGGGACGTGTGTGGACAGCAAACTGGGGAATTTCGCGCCCCCCTCACTGGTGAACCCACCCTTGCAATGCCGTGGCCAATTTTAAGCCATGCAGTTGTGAGCGTGGAAACCAAAGAGCCACGGCTGTTTATGCCCTGTGAAAAGAGATGCTGCTATCTTTTAAGATTCCCGTTTTCACCAACATATAGGGGGAATTTAAGCTGCCTGTACCAAGAACCTTACCTACCTTAACAGAGAGTGTGGCATTCAGAATAACAAGGCCTAAGCTCCCACTCCCCTTACCAGCTAGAAGTGAACCCGACAGCCACGCGTGTATGTGAAAGGCACGACTGGACCTGCGATGCCGATGACACTGCTGGCTAACATCTCCCATGAGCTCCGGGACTGGTCTGTCATGGTTAGGATGCCCTCGGACATGGCAGCTTTGCCATGGTTTGGGTCCTGGTCCTAGCACAGGGAGCTGAAAGCAACAGAACTAAAGCCTAAAGACAATTACGGCCCAATGCTGGCAGGAAAAAAGAGCCAAACGGTCCTCTTGCAGCTTCCTGCCCTTTCCCTAAGAACCCAAATGCAAAACCAGGGAGTCATTTGCTCACTGCACTTAACAAACACGTCGCAACATCCATAAAAAGAAATCTTTTGACAAAGTTCTGCTTTGAATTGATTTAATGGAACATCAAAAATGAAATGAAAAGAGACAAGTGTAAAATCCGGGAATAAACAGGAGAACAAGTGTAACAATGAACATGGATGGACACAAACAACGAAGCGTGGTGGTGGCCTTTTGAGCTCCTTCGGGAACTTCTACAGCAGCGGCAGGCAGAGCTGCGTGTGCGACCAGCGCTCCGGTTACCTGGAAAGGCAGAAAGACAAAGGGCTTATCTGGGAAGCCTGTGGAAGCCGCCTTCCCTGGAAGAAGTACAGAGACTTGGGACCAACCTAAAGTGGCTCTGGTTAAAGTTCCAGACTTCTGGCACAGGGAGGAGCCATGGAACCCCCTTTGGCAGGGCTGTTGGAGCTGTGCTGCAGTCGCCAGTCCTGCAGTGGGGACAAAACCAAGTGAGAGAACTGTTAGGGAAAGGGCTTTTCCCAGGCAACAAAAGGTGACACCAGGAGCCTAGGCTCTGCAACGTGATTTGGGAAGACATACAGTCTTCCCAAAGGAATTGTCCTGGGACATTGAAGGCATCTCGCGCTGCGAGAGACCGGGAACAACCATGTTCCTACCCCAGGTGCACTGAGTTCCCAGCAGCCAGGACGGCCTCCCTCCTGCTTTGGGGCAGAGGGAACAGGCCCTGGCACAGCCCCTGCCGCGCTGCTCCCCGGCCCCGGTACCTTGTAGAAGCCGCAGGCGATTTGCATCAGGCGCTGGACAGGGTAGACACAGACAGGGAGAATTTTGTGGACTTGTGCAGCGATCAGCACAGAGAGCCAGATTTGGAGCAGGCCAGGGATCAGGACACGGATCAGGAGATGGAGCAGGGTGGGAAGCAGGACATGAAACATGACAGCGGTCAGTAAATGGATCAGGGTGAGGAGCAGGACTGGAAGCAGGATACGGTACAGGGTGGGAAGCAGAACATGGAGCCGGAGATGGAGAAGGGCATGGGAGAGGATATGGAGGAGAACGGTAATCAGGACTCGGAGCAGGGCAGGGAGCAGGGTGACGTTGAGGATGAGGAGCAGCAGGAGGATCATTTCTGACAGAGGTCTGGAGAGCGAGAGGGATCAGGTCAGTGTCCGGAGCACCGAGTGTGCCACTGGGCCTGACACTGACCGGGACACCGAGTGGGACGCGGAGCCGTCGCCAAGGCAACGGCCAGCGAACAATCGCTCCACGTGCTCGATGCCCCCCCTCCCCATCGCCTAGCACCTGCCCGGCTGTCGAGGAGCTGTCCAAAACGGCGCGCGGCCCGGTCCCGTCAGCGCTGCCATTGCTTCTCAGCGCCCCGTCCCCTTCAGCTCCCTGTCCCCTCAGGCCCCCGGACCCCTCAGCGCTGCCATCCCCCTTCAGCCCCCCATCCCCTTCATCCCCCATTCCCTTCAGCGCCCCGTCCCCTCAGCAGTCATTCCCCTCTGCTCCCCTGCCCTGCAGCGCTGCCTTTACCCTCTTCTCCCCAGCCCCACAGCAGGTCGAAACCCCAGCACCTCCATCCCCTCCGCTCTGCCGTTGCCCTGAGCCTTTGCAGTCCTCTCAGCCTGGCCAGGCCCCTCAGCCTCGCCATTCCCTTCAGCTCACTGGCCCCACAGTGCTGCTGGCCCCTTAGCATCCCCTTTACCCTCAGCCCTGGCCCTGACATGTCCTCAGTTCCCACCACCCACCTCAGCCCCACCATCTCCTCAGCCCCAGCCATCTCAGCCCCCCATTCCCTTCAGCCCCCCATTCCCTTCAGCGCCCCGTCCCCTCAGCAGTCATTCCCCTCAGCTCCCCGGCCCCGCAGCGCTGCCTTTCCCCTCTTCTCCCCAGCCCCACAGCAGGTTGAAACCTCAGCACCTCCGTCCCCTCCGCTCTGCCGTTGCCCTGGGCCTTTCCAGTCCTCTCAGCCCGGCCAGGACCCTCAGCCTCGCCATTCCCTTCAGCTCATCGGCCCCACAGTGCTGCTGGCCCCTTAGCATCCCCTTTACCCTCAGCCCTGGCCCTGTCATGTCCTCAGTTCCCACCACCCACCTCAGCCCCGCCATCTCCTCAGCCTTTCCAGCCATCTCAGACACCCCCAGTCTTCCTCAGCTCTCCCAGACCCTGTCGCTCCCTCAGCTGCCCACAGTGCCCCCCTCAGCCTGAAGCCTGCTGCTCAGCACAGCCCCCCCACCAGCCCAGAGGCGTCCCCAGGGGAGGCTGCAGGCCCCTGAACCAGCGTGGGGGCCCTGGCAGTGGCCTGGCCCATGGAAGCAGCTTAGGGAGGCGGCAGAGGAGCAGAGCCTGTCCCCCTCGGCCCAAGGCCCCTGCTAAAATAAAATGGAGACAGATCTAACACTGAACATAGGTTCTTCATTCCCCTCACCTATGAAATGCATGCTTCAATATGAACTGTAACTTCCCAAACAGACCAGTTCTGCTCCTGAGCTCTGCGGGGAAGGAAAGCAGGCGTTTTCAGGTGGACACACACAGGAAGAAGCTTTCAGCAGTCTGCATGCCGGAGTACACAGAAGAGAGGGCAGCGTGGTGGTGGCCTGTTGAGACCCTTCTGCAACTTGTGCAGTAGCACGACTAATGGAGGACATGAAAATTAATCAAATCATGTACCTAATGGCAGGGAAACTGGGGAACTAACTGCCATGGGATGTTGTAGATACAAAAATGTAACTTGGCCGGGGCGGGGAGGGGGCAGGGGTCGTAGTGTGGGCAGATGAGCTAGATTCACAAAGAATAGAGGTCTTAAGGGTGGCACTGGTGGAAGCTCAGGGTTTGTACCCGGAGGTACAAACACATGTCTGTCCTCCACCGCTTTGCAGGGTGCTGCTGTTACCTCTGACCTGGAGCTCTGGCTACAGGGACCTTTTTTCCCCATCACCAGGCCTACCATTTGAGAACCAAAAGAGCAAGGAGCTGGGAAAAGAAGGGCGTGGGTATCTCTTCATTTGCGTCCTACCCCTGGGTCACCAGCAGTGACAGAAGAAATAAACCTATATTCCTCTGTTTTGGCCATCCTCAGAGCAAGAAAGCAGGGAGAAGATGGAGCACCTGCTCGGTTCCTGAGAGCCATCATCAGATTTCATAGCAAGAAGGTACAAACCAAACCCCTTCTTTACCTGAGATAATCCTTCCTGCTTTGGTTTATGGCACAGCCCCAAACCTCTGAGGCAGGAGGAAGCACAGTAAAGCTTGGAAAGGGGACAAAATTGCAGAAATTGCTGGGAAACTGTTCCTGTTTGCAAAGAGAAAGCAAAATCATGCTGCTCTTCCACATGTCTGAAGGAAAGGCCTAAAGCGAAGCACTCGGGCTCTGCCTTTAGCCAGAAAGGTACTATTGCTATCACCTGTTCTAGAATATTCCTCTTTTCTGCAGATACCCTATTGATCGATATCCTTAAAGGTGAGGGATTGTTTAGAGCCTGCAACGTTCCTTTCGATTCAGGGGGGGAAAAGCTTTTGCAAAGTGCTGTTTGTGAGTTTGCAGGAGGCAAAAGGCCTCGCGCCTGATAGTGAGATATGTGTCACTTCAAACATCACACTCTCCACCTTGAGCCTCTCGTTCCTCACTGTTCAAGCTCTGTGCATGCCCACTAACAGAACCACGCACACAGTCTCTGTCAAAGCTGGACAGAAATATCCAGAAGGGAAGGCGTGTGTGAGTGCAGGAACGGAATACTCCAGGGAGAGCTATTCCCTCCCAAACATCCTCCTGCACCTGAGAAAAATAGATGTCATTGGGAAGTGAGGAGCAGAGTCAGGCAGGGGGGTGAAGAAATGCACTGTGTGATAAATGAAATCCAACTGCGTGTTGGGGCAGCGATTCTTAAGGAATGATTCCTGGCTGAGCCAAGTCTGGAAACCCTGACCAGCTCTTCTCCAGAGGAGCTGGGGATGCTGCAGTGCCCTGTAAGGCACACGACAGCGTGGGCTGCACAGGGACGTGTGTGGACAGCAAACTGGGGAATTTCGCGCCCCCCTCACTGGTGAACCCACCCTTGCAATGCCGTGGCCAATTTTAAGCCATGCAGTTGTGAGCGTGGAAACCAAAGAGCCACGGCTGTTTATGCCCTGTGAAAAGAGATGCTGCTATCTTTTAAGATTCCCGTTTTCACCAACATATAGGGGGAATTTAAGCTGCCTGTACCAAGAACCTTACCTACCTTAACAGAGAGTGTGGCATTCAGAATAACAAGGCCTAAGCTCCCACTCCCCTTACCAGCTAGAAGTGAACCCGACAGCCACGCGTGTATGTGAAAGGCACGACTGGACCTGCGATGCCGATGACACTGCTGGCTAACATCTCCCATGAGCTCCGGGACTGGTCTGTCATGGTTAGGATGCCCTCGGACATGGCAGCTTTGCCATGGTTTGGGTCCTGGTCCTAGCACAGGGAGCTGAAAGCAACAGAACTAAAGCCTAAAGACAATTACGGCCCAATGCTGGCAGGAAAAAAGAGCCAAACGGTCCTCTTGCAGCTTCCTGCCCTTTCCCTAAGAACCCAAATGCAAAACCAGGGAGTCATTTGCTCACTGCACTTAACAAACACATCGCAACATCCATAAAAAGAAATCTTTTGACAAAGTTCTGCTTTGAATTGATTTAATGGAACATCAAAAATGAAATGAAAAGAGACAAGTGTAAAATCCGGGAATAAACAGGAGAACAAGTGTAACAATGAACATGGATGGACACAAACAACGAAGCGTGGTGGTGGCCTTTTGAGCTCCTTCGGGAACTTCTACAGCAGCGGCAGGCAGAGCTGCGTGTGCGACCAGCGCTCCGGTTACCTGGAAAGGCAGAAAGACAAAGGGCTTATCTGGGAAGCCTGTGGAAGCCGCCTTCCCTGGAAGAAGTACAGAGACTTGGGACCAACCTAAAGTGGCTCTGGTTAAAGTTCCAGCCTTCTGGCACAGGGAGGAGCCATGGAACCCCCTTTGGCAGGGCTGATGGAGCTGTGCTGCAGTCGCCAGTCCTGCAGTGGGGACAAAACCAAGTGAGAGAACTGTTAGGGAAAGGGCTTTTCCCAGGCAACAAAAGGTGACACCAGGAGCCTAGGCTCTGCAACGTGATTTGGGAAGACATACAGTCTTCCCAAAGGAATTGTCCTGGGACATTGAAGGCATCTCGCGCTGCGAGAGACCGGGAACAACCGTGTTCCTACCCCAGGTGCACTGAGTTCCCAGCAGCCAGGACGGCCTCCCTCCTGCTTTGGGGCAGAGGGAACAGGCCCTGGCACAGCCCCTGCCGCGCTGCTCCCCGGCCCCGGTACCTTGTAGAAGCCGCAGGCGATTTGCATCAGGCGCTGGACAGGGTAGACACAGACAGGGAGAATTTTGTGGACTTGTGCAGCGATCAGCACAGAGAGCCAGATTTGGAGCAGGCCAGGGATCAGGACACGGATCAGGAGATGGAGCAGGGTGGGAAGCAGGACACGAAACATGACAGCGGTCAGTAAATGGATCAGGGTGAGGAGCAGGACTGGAAGCAGGATACGGTACAGGGTGGGAAGCAGAACATGGAGCCGGAGATGGAGAAGGGCATGGGAGAGGATATGGAGGAGAACGGTAATCAGGACTCGGAGCAGGGCAGGGAGCAGGGTGACGTTGAGGATGAGGAGCAGCAGGAGGATCATTTCTGACAGAGGTCTGGAGAGCGAGAGGGATCAGGTCAGTGTCCGGAGCACCGAGTGTGCCACTGGGCCTGACACTGACCGGGACACCGAGTGGGACGCGGAGCCGTCGCCAAGGCAACGGCCAGCGAACAATCGCTCCACGTGCGCGATGCCCCCCCTCCCCATCGCCCAGCACCTGCCCGGCTGTCGAGGAGCTGTCCAAAACGGCGCGCGGCCCGGTCCCGTCAGCGCTGCCATTGCTTCTCAGCGCCCCGTCCCCTTCAGCTCCCTGTCCCCTCAGGCCCCCGGACCCCTCAGCGCTGCCATCCCCCTTCAGCCCCCCATCCCCTTCATCCCCCATTCCCTTCAGCGCCCCGTCCCCTCAGCAGTCATTCCCCTCTGCTCCCCTGCCCTGCAGCGCTGCCTTTACCCTCTTCTCCCCAGCCCCACAGCAGGTCGAAACCCCAGCACCTCCATCCCCTCCGCTCTGCCGTTGCCCTGAGCCTTTGCAGTCCTCTCAGCCTGGCCAGGCCCCTCAGCCTCGCCATTCCCTTCAGCTCACTGGCCCCACAGTGCTGCTGGCCCCTTAGCATCCCCTTTACCCTCAGCCCTGGCCCTGACATGTCCTCAGTTCCCACCACCCACCTCAGCCCCACCATCTCCTCAGCCCCAGCCATCTCAGCCCCCCATTCCCTTCAGCCCCCCATTCCCTTCAGCGCCCCGTCCCCTCAGCAGTCATTCCCCTCAGCTCCCCGGCCCCGCAGCGCTGCCTTTCCCCTCTTCTCCCCAGCCCCACAGCAGGTTGAAACCTCAGCACCTCCGTCCCCTCCGCTCTGCCGTTGCCCTGGGCCTTTCCAGTCCTCTCAGCCCGGCCAGGACCCTCAGCCTCGCCATTCCCTTCAGCTCATCGGCCCCACAGTGCTGCTGGCCCCTTAGCATCCCCTTTACCCTCAGCCCTGGCCCTGTCATGTCCTCAGTTCCCACCACCCACCTCAGCCCCGCCATCTCCTCAGCCTTTCCAGCCATCTCAGACACCCCCAGTCTTCCTCAGCTCTCCCAGACCCTGTCGCTCCCTCAGCTGCCCACAGTGCCCCCCTCAGCCTGAAGCCTGCTGCTCAGCACAGCCCCCCCACCAGCCCAGAGGCGTCCCCAGGGGAGGCTGCAGGCCCCTGAACCAGCGTGGGGGCCCTGGCAGTGGCCTGGCCCATGGAAGCAGCTTAGGGAGGCGGCAGAGGAGCAGAGCCTGTCCCCCTCGGCCCAAGGCCCCTGCTAAAATAAAATGGAGACAGATCTAACACTGAACATAGGTTCTTCATTCCCCTCACCTATGAAATGCATGCTTCAATATGAACTGTAACTTCCCAAACAGACCAGTTCTGCTCCTGAGCTCTGCGGGGAAGGAAAGCAGGCGTTTTCAGGTGGACACACACAGGAAGAAGCTTTCAGCAGTCTGCATGCCGGAGTACACAGAAGAGAGGGCAGCGTGGTGGTGGCCTGTTGAGACCCTTCTGCAACTTGTGCAGTAGCACGACTAATGGAGGACATGAAAATTAATCAAATCATGTACCTAATGGCAGGGAAACTGGGGAACTAACTGCCATGGGATGTTGTAGATACAAAAATGTAACTTGGCCGGGGCGGGGAGGGGGCAGGGGTCGTAGTGTGGGCAGATGAGCTAGATTCACAAAGAATAGAGGTCTTAAGGGTGGCACTGGTGGAAGCTCAGGGTTTGTACCCGGAGGTACAAACACATGTCTGTCCTCCACCGCTTTGCAGGGTGCTGCTGTTACCTCTGACCTGGAGCTCTGGCTACAGGGACCTTTTTTCCCCATCACCAGGCCTACCATTTGAGAACCAAAAGAGCAAGGAGCTGGGAAAAGAAGGGCGTGGGTATCTCTTCATTTGCGTCCTACCCCTGGGTCACCAGCAGTGACAGAAGAAATAAACCTATATTCCTCTGTTTTGGCCATCCTCAGAGCAAGAAAGCAGGGAGAAGATGGAGCACCTGCTCGGTTCCTGAGAGCCATCATCAGATTTCATAGCAAGAAGGTACAAACCAAACCCCTTCTTTACCTGAGATAATCCTTCCTGCTTTGGTTTATGGCACAGCCCCAAACCTCTGAGGCAGGAGGAAGCACAGTAAAGCTTGGAAAGGGGACAAAATTGCAGAAATTGCTGGGAAACTGTTCCTGTTTGCAAAGAGAAAGCAAAATCATGCTGCTCTTCCACATGTCTGAAGGAAAGGCCTAAAGCGAAGCACTCGGGCTCTGCCTTTAGCCAGAAAGGTACTATTGCTATCACCTGTTCTAGAATATTCCTCTTTTCTGCAGATACCCTATTGATCGATATCCTTAAAGGTGAGGGATTGTTTAGAGCCTGCAACGTTCCTTTCGATTCAGGGGGGGAAAAGCTTTTGCAAAGTGCTGTTTGTGAGTTTGCAGGAGGCAAAAGGCCTCGCGCCTGATAGTGAGATATGTGTCACTTCAAACATCACACTCTCCACCTTGAGCCTCTCGTTCCTCACTGTTCAAGCTCTGTGCATGCCCACTAACAGAACCACGCACACAGTCTCTGTCAAAGCTGGACAGAAATATCCAGAAGGGAAGGCGTGTGTGAGTGCAGGAACGGAATACTCCAGGGAGAGCTATTCCCTCCCAAACATCCTCCTGAGCACCTGAGAAAAATAGATGTCATTGGGAAGTGAGGAGCAGAGTCAGGCAGGGGGGTGAAGAAATGCACTGTGTGATAAATGAAATCCAACTGCGTGTTGGGGCAGCGATTCTTAAGGAATGATTCCTGGCTGAGCCAAGTCTGGAAACCCTGACCAGCTCTTCTCCAGAGGAGCTGGGGATGCTGCAGTGCCCTGTAAGGCACACGACAGCGTGGGCTGCACAGGGACGTGTGTGGACAGCAAACTGGGGAATTTCGCGCCCCCCTCACTGGTGAACCCACCCTTGCAATGCCGTGGCCAATTTTAAGCCATGCAGTTGTGAGCGTGGAAACCAAAGAGCCACGGCTGTTTATGCCCTGTGAAAAGAGATGCTGCTATCTTTTAAGATTCCCGTTTTCACCAACATATAGGGGGAATTTAAGCTGCCTGTACCAAGAACCTTACCTACCTTAACAGAGAGTGTGGCATTCAGAATAACAAGGCCTAAGCTCCCACTCCCCTTACCAGCTAGAAGTGAACCCGACAGCCACGCGTGTATGTGAAAGGCACGACTGGACCTGCGATGCCGATGACACTGCTGGCTAACATCTCCCATGAGCTCCGGGACTGGTCTGTCATGGTTAGGATGCCCTCGGACATGGCAGCTTTGCCATGGTTTGGGTCCTGGTCCTAGCACAGGGAGCTGAAAGCAACAGAACTAAAGCCTAAAGACAATTACGGCCCAATGCTGGCAGGAAAAAAGAGCCAAACGGTCCTCTTGCAGCTTCCTGCCCTTTCCCTAAGAACCCAAATGCAAAACCAGGGAGTCATTTGCTCACTGCACTTAACAAACACATCGCAACATCCATAAAAAGAAATCTTTTGACAAAGTTCTGCTTTGAATTGATTTAATGGAACATCAAAAATGAAATGAAAAGAGACAAGTGTAAAATCCGGGAATAAACAGGAGAACAAGTGTAACAATGAACATGGATGGACACAAACAACGAAGCGTGGTGGTGGCCTTTTGAGCTCCTTCGGGAACTTCTACAGCAGCGGCAGGCAGAGCTGCGTGTGCGACCAGCGCTCCGGTTACCTGGAAAGGCAGAAAGACAAAGGGCTTATCTGGGAAGCCTGTGGAAGCCGCCTTCCCTGGAAGAAGTACAGAGACTTGGGACCAACCTAAAGTGGCTCTGGTTAAAGTTCCAGCCTTCTGGCACAGGGAGGAGCCATGGAACCCCCTTTGGCAGGGCTGATGGAGCTGTGCTGCAGTCGCCAGTCCTGCAGTGGGGACAAAACCAAGTGAGAGAACTGTTAGGGAAAGGGCTTTTCCCAGGCAACAAAAGGTGACACCAGGAGCCTAGGCTCTGCAACGTGATTTGGGAAGACATACAGTCTTCCCAAAGGAATTGTCCTGGGACATTGAAGGCATCTCGCGCTGCGAGAGACCGGGAACAACCGTGTTCCTACCCCAGGTGCACTGAGTTCCCAGCAGCCAGGACGGCCTCCCTCCTGCTTTGGGGCAGAGGGAACAGGCCCTGGCACAGCCCCTGCCGCGCTGCTCCCCGGCCCCGGTACCTTGTAGAAGCCGCAGGCGATTTGCATCAGGCGCTGGACAGGGTAGACACAGACAGGGAGAATTTTGTGGACTTGTGCAGCGATCAGCACAGAGAGCCAGATTTGGAGCAGGCCAGGGATCAGGACACGGATCAGGAGATGGAGCAGGGTGGGAAGCAGGACACGAAACATGACAGCGGTCAGTAAATGGATCAGGGTGAGGAGCAGGACTGGAAGCAGGATACGGTACAGGGTGGGAAGCAGAACATGGAGCCGGAGATGGAGAAGGGCATGGGAGAGGATATGGAGGAGAACGGTAATCAGGACTCGGAGCAGGGCAGGGAGCAGGGTGACGTTGAGGATGAGGAGCAGCAGGAGGATCATTTCTGACAGAGGTCTGGAGAGCGAGAGGGATCAGGTCAGTGTCCGGAGCACCGAGTGTGCCACTGGGCCTGACACTGACCGGGACACCGAGTGGGACGTGGAGCCGTCGCCAAGGCAACGGCCAGCGAACAATCGCTCCACGTGCGCGATGCCCCCCCTCCCCATCGCCCAGCACCTGCCCGGCTGTCGAGGAGCTGTCCAAAACGGCGCGCGGCCCGGTCCCGTCAGCGCTGCCATTGCTTCTCAGCGCCCCGTCCCCTTCAGCTCCCTGTCCCCTCAGGCCCCCGGACCCCTCAGCGCTGCCATCCCCCTTCAGCCCCCCATCCCCTTCATCCCCCATTCCCTTCAGCGCCCCGTCCCCTCAGCAGTCATTCCCCTCTGCTCCCCTGCCCTGCAGCGCTGCCTTTACCCTCTTCTCCCCAGCCCCACAGCAGGTCGAAACCCCAGCACCTCCATCCCCTCCGCTCTGCCGTTGCCCTGAGCCTTTGCAGTCCTCTCAGCCTGGCCAGGCCCCTCAGCCTCGCCATTCCCTTCAGCTCACTGGCCCCACAGTGCTGCTGGCCCCTTAGCATCCCCTTTACCCTCAGCCCTGGCCCTGACATGTCCTCAGTTCCCACCACCCACCTCAGCCCCACCATCTCCTCAGCCCCAGCCATCTCAGCCCCCCATTCCCTTCAGCCCCCCATTCCCTTCAGCGCCCCGTCCCCTCAGCAGTCATTCCCCTCAGCTCCCCGGCCCCGCAGCGCTGCCTTTCCCCTCTTCTCCCCAGCCCCACAGCAGGTTGAAACCTCAGCACCTCCGTCCCCTCCGCTCTGCCGTTGCCCTGGGCCTTTCCAGTCCTCTCAGCCCGGCCAGGACCCTCAGCCTCGCCATTCCCTTCAGCTCACCGGCCCCACAGTGCTGCTGGCCCCTTAGCATCCCCTTTACCCTCAGCCCTGGCCCTGTCATGTCCTCAGTTCCCACCACCCACCTCAGCCCCGCCATCTCCTCAGCCTTTCCAGCCATCTCAGACACCCCCAGTCTTCCTCAGCTCTCCCAGACCCTGTCGCTCCCTCAGCTGCCCACAGTGCCCCCCTCAGCCTGAAGCCTGCTGCTCAGCACAGCCCCCCCACCAGCCCAGAGGCGTCCCCAGGGGAGGCTGCAGGCCCCTGAACCAGCGTGGGGGCCCTGGCAGTGGCCTGGCCCATGGAAGCAGCTTAGGGAGGCGGCAGAGGAGCAGAGCCTGTCCCCCTCGGCCCAAGGCCCCTGCTAAAATAAAATGGAGACAGATCTAACACTGAACATAGGTTCTTCATTCCCCTCACCTATGAAATGCATGCTTCAATATGAACTGTAACTTCCCAAACAGACCAGTTCTGCTCCTGAGCTCTGCGGGGAAGGAAAGCAGGCGTTTTCAGGTGGACACACACAGGAAGAAGCTTTCAGCAGTCTGCATGCCGGAGTACACAGAAGAGAGGGCAGCGTGGTGGTGGCCTGTTGAGACCCTTCTGCAACTTGTGCAGTAGCACGACTAATGGAGGACATGAAAATTAATCAAATCATGTACCTAATGGCAGGGAAACTGGGGAACTAACTGCCATGGGATGTTGTAGATACAAAAATGTAACTTGGCCGGGGCGGGGAGGGGGCAGGGGTCGTAGTGTGGGCAGATGAGCTAGATTCACAAAGAATAGAGGTCTTAAGGGTGGCACTGGTGGAAGCTCAGGGTTTGTACCCGGAGGTACAAACACATGTCTGTCCTCCACCGCTTTGCAGGGTGCTGCTGTTACCTCTGACCTGGAGCTCTGGCTACAGGGACCTTTTTTCCCCATCACCAGGCCTACCATTTGAGAACCAAAAGAGCAAGGAGCTGGGAAAAGAAGGGCGTGGGTATCTCTTCATTTGCGTCCTACCCCTGGGTCACCAGCAGTGACAGAAGAAATAAACCTATATTCCTCTGTTTTGGCCATCCTCAGAGCAAGAAAGCAGGGAGAAGATGGAGCACCTGCTCGGTTCCTGAGAGCCATCATCAGATTTCATAGCAAGAAGGTACAAACCAAACCCCTTCTTTACCTGAGATAATCCTTCCTGCTTTGGTTTATGGCACAGCCCCAAACCTCTGAGGCAGGAGGAAGCACAGTAAAGCTTGGAAAGGGGACAAAATTGCAGAAATTGCTGGGAAACTGTTCCTGTTTGCAAAGAGAAAGCAAAATCATGCTGCTCTTCCACATGTCTGAAGGAAAGGCCTAAAGCGAAGCACTCGGGCTCTGCCTTTAGCCAGAAAGGTACTATTGCTATCACCTGTTCTAGAATATTCCTCTTTTCTGCAGATACCCTATTGATCGATATCCTTAAAGGTGAGGGATTGTTTAGAGCCTGCAACGTTCCTTTCGATTCAGGGGGGGAAAAGCTTTTGCAAAGTGCTGTTTGTGAGTTTGCAGGAGGCAAAAGGCCTCGCGCCTGATAGTGAGATATGTGTCACTTCAAACATCACACTCTCCACCTTGAGCCTCTCGTTCCTCACTGTTCAAGCTCTGTGCATGCCCACTAACAGAACCACGCACACAGTCTCTGTCAAAGCTGGACAGAAATATCCAGAAGGGAAGGCGTGTGTGAGTGCAGGAACGGAATACTCCAGGGAGAGCTATTCCCTCCCAAACATCCTCCTGAGCACCTGAGAAAAATAGATGTCATTGGGAAGTGAGGAGCAGAGTCAGGCAGGGGGGTGAAGAAATGCACTGTGTGATAAATGAAATCCAACTGCGTGTTGGGGCAGCGATTCTTAAGGAATGATTCCTGGCTGAGCCAAGTCTGGAAACCCTGACCAGCTCTTCTCCAGAGGAGCTGGGGATGCTGCAGTGCCCTGTAAGGCACACGACAGCGTGGGCTGCACAGGGACGTGTGTGGACAGCAAACTGGGGAATTTCGCGCCCCCCTCACTGGTGAACCCACCCTTGCAATGCCGTGGCCAATTTTAAGCCATGCAGTTGTGAGCGTGGAAACCAAAGAGCCACGGCTGTTTATGCCCTGTGAAAAGAGATGCTGCTATCTTTTAAGATTCCCGTTTTCACCAACATATAGGGGGAATTTAAGCTGCCTGTACCAAGAACCTTACCTACCTTAACAGAGAGTGTGGCATTCAGAATAACAAGGCCTAAGCTCCCACTCCCCTTACCAGCTAGAAGTGAACCCGACAGCCACGCGTGTATGTGAAAGGCACGACTGGACCTGCGATGCCGATGACACTGCTGGCTAACATCTCCCATGAGCTCCGGGACTGGTCTGTCATGGTTAGGATGCCCTCGGACATGGCAGCTTTGCCATGGTTTGGGTCCTGGTCCTAGCACAGGGAGCTGAAAGCAACAGAACTAAAGCCTAAAGACAATTACGGCCCAATGCTGGCAGGAAAAAAGAGCCAAACGGTCCTCTTGCAGCTTCCTGCCCTTTCCCTAAGAACCCAAATGCAAAACCAGGGAGTCATTTGCTCACTGCACTTAACAAACACATCGCAACATCCATAAAAAGAAATCTTTTGACAAAGTTCTGCTTTGAATTGATTTAATGGAACATCAAAAATGAAATGAAAAGAGACAAGTGTAAAATCCGGGAATAAACAGGAGAACAAGTGTAACAATGAACATGGATGGACACAAACAACGAAGCGTGGTGGTGGCCTTTTGAGCTCCTTCGGGAACTTCTACAGCAGCGGCAGGCAGAGCTGCGTGTGCGACCAGCGCTCCGGTTACCTGGAAAGGCAGAAAGACAAAGGGCTTATCTGGGAAGCCTGTGGAAGCCGCCTTCCCTGGAAGAAGTACAGAGACTTGGGACCAACCTAAAGTGGCTCTGGTTAAAGTTCCAGCCTTCTGGCACAGGGAGGAGCCATGGAACCCCCTTTGGCAGGGCTGATGGAGCTGTGCTGCAGTCGCCAGTCCTGCAGTGGGGACAAAACCAAGTGAGAGAACTGTTAGGGAAAGGGCTTTTCCCAGGCAACAAAAGGTGACACCAGGAGCCTAGGCTCTGCAACGTGATTTGGGAAGACATACAGTCTTCCCAAAGGAATTGTCCTGGGACATTGAAGGCATCTCGCGCTGCGAGAGACCGGGAACAACCGTGTTCCTACCCCAGGTGCACTGAGTTCCCAGCAGCCAGGACGGCCTCCCTCCTGCTTTGGGGCAGAGGGAACAGGCCCTGGCACAGCCCCTGCCGCGCTGCTCCCCGGCCCCGGTACCTTGTAGAAGCCGCAGGCGATTTGCATCAGGCGCTGGACAGGGTAGACACAGACAGGGAGAATTTTGTGGACTTGTGCAGCGATCAGCACAGAGAGCCAGATTTGGAGCAGGCCAGGGATCAGGACACGGATCAGGAGATGGAGCAGGGTGGGAAGCAGGACATGAAACATGACAGCGGTCAGTAAATGGATCAGGGTGAGGAGCAGGACTGGAAGCAGGATACGGTACAGGGTGGGAAGCAGAACATGGAGCCGGAGATGGAGAAGGGCATGGGAGAGGATATGGAGGAGAACGGTAATCAGGACTCGGAGCAGGGCAGGGAGCAGGGTGACGTTGAGGATGAGGAGCAGCAGGAGGATCATTTCTGACAGAGGTCTGGAGAGCGAGAGGGATCAGGTCAGTGTCCGGAGCACCGAGTGTGCCACTGGGCCTGACACTGACCGGGACACCGAGTGGGACGCGGAGCCGTCGCCAAGGCAACGGCCAGCGAACAATCGCTCCACGTGCGCGATGCCCCCCCTCCCCATCGCCCAGCACCTGCCCGGCTGTCGAGGAGCTGTCCAAAACGGCGCGCGGCCCGGTCCCGTCAGCGCTGCCATTGCTTCTCAGCGCCCCGTCCCCTTCAGCTCCCTGTCCCCTCAGGCCCCCGGACCCCTCAGCGCTGCCATCCCCCTTCAGCCCCCCATCCCCTTCATCCCCCATTCCCTTCAGCGCCCCGTCCCCTCAGCAGTCATTCCCCTCTGCTCCCCTGCCCTGCAGCGCTGCCTTTACCCTCTTCTCCCCAGCCCCACAGCAGGTCGAAACCCCAGCACCTCCATCCCCTCCGCTCTGCCGTTGCCCTGAGCCTTTGCAGTCCTCTCAGCCTGGCCAGGCCCCTCAGCCTCGCCATTCCCTTCAGCTCACTGGCCCCACAGTGCTGCTGGCCCCTTAGCATCCCCTTTACCCTCAGCCCTGGCCCTGACATGTCCTCAGTTCCCACCACCCACCTCAGCCCCACCATCTCCTCAGCCCCAGCCATCTCAGCCCCCCATTCCCTTCAGCCCCCCATTCCCTTCAGCGCCCCGTCCCCTCAGCAGTCATTCCCCTCAGCTCCCCGGCCCCGCAGCGCTGCCTTTCCCCTCTTCTCCCCAGCCCCACAGCAGGTTGAAACCTCAGCACCTCCGTCCCCTCCGCTCTGCCGTTGCCCTGGGCCTTTCCAGTCCTCTCAGCCCGGCCAGGACCCTCAGCCTCGCCATTCCCTTCAGCTCATCGGCCCCACAGTGCTGCTGGCCCCTTAGCATCCCCTTTACCCTCAGCCCTGGCCCTGTCATGTCCTCAGTTCCCACCACCCACCTCAGCCCCGCCATCTCCTCAGCCTTTCCAGCCATCTCAGACACCCCCAGTCTTCCTCAGCTCTCCCAGACCCTGTCGCTCCCTCAGCTGCCCACAGTGCCCCCCTCAGCCTGAAGCCTGCTGCTCAGCACAGCCCCCCCACCAGCCCAGAGGCGTCCCCAGGGGAGGCTGCAGGCCCCTGAACCAGCGTGGGGGCCCTGGCAGTGGCCTGGCCCATGGAAGCAGCTTAGGGAGGCGGCAGAGGAGCAGAGCCTGTCCCCCTCGGCCCAAGGCCCCTGCTAAAATAAAATGGAGACAGATCTAACACTGAACATAGGTTCTTCATTCCCCTCACCTATGAAATGCATGCTTCAATATGAACTGTAACTTCCCAAACAGACCAGTTCTGCTCCTGAGCTCTGCGGGGAAGGAAAGCAGGCGTTTTCAGGTGGACACACACAGGAAGAAGCTTTCAGCAGTCTGCATGCCGGAGTACACAGAAGAGAGGGCAGCGTGGTGGTGGCCTGTTGAGACCCTTCTGCAACTTGTGCAGTAGCACGACTAATGGAGGACATGAAAATTAATCAAATCATGTACCTAATGGCAGGGAAACTGGGGAACTAACTGCCATGGGATGTTGTAGATACAAAAATGTAACTTGGCCGGGGCGGGGAGGGGGCAGGGGTCGTAGTGTGGGCAGATGAGCTAGATTCACAAAGAATAGAGGTCTTAAGGGTGGCACTGGTGGAAGCTCAGGGTTTGTACCCGGAGGTACAAACACATGTCTGTCCTCCACCGCTTTGCAGGGTGCTGCTGTTACCTCTGACCTGGAGCTCTGGCTACAGGGACCTTTTTTCCCCATCACCAGGCCTACCATTTGAGAACCAAAAGAGCAAGGAGCTGGGAAAAGAAGGGCGTGGGTATCTCTTCATTTGCGTCCTACCCCTGGGTCACCAGCAGTGACAGAAGAAATAAACCTATATTCCTCTGTTTTGGCCATCCTCAGAGCAAGAAAGCAGGGAGAAGATGGAGCACCTGCTCGGTTCCTGAGAGCCATCATCAGATTTCATAGCAAGAAGGTACAAACCAAACCCCTTCTTTACCTGAGATAATCCTTCCTGCTTTGGTTTATGGCACAGCCCCAAACCTCTGAGGCAGGAGGAAGCACAGTAAAGCTTGGAAAGGGGACAAAATTGCAGAAATTGCTGGGAAACTGTTCCTGTTTGCAAAGAGAAAGCAAAATCATGCTGCTCTTCCACATGTCTGAAGGAAAGGCCTAAAGCGAAGCACTCGGGCTCTGCCTTTAGCCAGAAAGGTACTATTGCTATCACCTGTTCTAGAATATTCCTCTTTTCTGCAGATACCCTATTGATCGATATCCTTAAAGGTGAGGGATTGTTTAGAGCCTGCAACGTTCCTTTCGATTCAGGGGGGGAAAAGCTTTTGCAAAGTGCTGTTTGTGAGTTTGCAGGAGGCAAAAGGCCTCGCGCCTGATAGTGAGGTATGTGTCACTTCAAACATCACACTCTCCACCTTGAGCCTCTCGTTCCTCACTGTTCAAGCTCTGTGCATGCCCACTAACAGAACCACGCACACAGTCTCTGTCAAAGCTGGACAGAAATATCCAGAAGGGAAGGCGTGTGTGAGTGCAGGAACGGAATACTCCAGGGAGAGCTATTCCCTCCCAAACATCCTCCTGCACCTGAGAAAAATAGATGTCATTGGGAAGTGAGGAGCAGAGTCAGGCAGGGGGGTGAAGAAATGCACTGTGTGATAAATGAAATCCAACTGCGTGTTGGGGCAGCGATTCTTAAGGAATGATTCCTGGCTGAGCCAAGTCTGGAAACCCTGACCAGCTCTTCTCCAGAGGAGCTGGGGATGCTGCAGTGCCCTGTAAGGCACACGACAGCGTGGGCTGCACAGGGACGTGTGTGGACAGCAAACTGGGGAATTTCGCGCCCCCCTCACTGGTGAACCCACCCTTGCAATGCCGTGGCCAATTTTAAGCCATGCAGTTGTGAGCGTGGAAACCAAAGAGCCACGGCTGTTTATGCCCTGTGAAAAGAGATGCTGCTATCTTTTAAGATTCCCGTTTTCACCAACATATAGGGGGAATTTAAGCTGCCTGTACCAAGAACCTTACCTACCTTAACAGAGAGTGTGGCATTCAGAATAACAAGGCCTAAGCTCCCACTCCCCTTACCAGCTAGAAGTGAACCCGACAGCCACGCGTGTATGTGAAAGGCACGACTGGACCTGCGATGCCGATGACACTGCTGGCTAACATCTCCCATGAGCTCCGGGACTGGTCTGTCATGGTTAGGATGCCCTCGGACATGGCAGCTTTGCCATGGTTTGGGTCCTGGTCCTAGCACAGGGAGCTGAAAGCAACAGAACTAAAGCCTAAAGACAATTACGGCCCAATGCTGGCAGGAAAAAAGAGCCAAACGGTCCTCTTGCAGCTTCCTGCCCTTTCCCTAAGAACCCAAATGCAAAACCAGGGAGTCATTTGCTCACTGCACTTAACAAACACGTCGCAACATCCATAAAAAGAAATCTTTTGACAAAGTTCTGCTTTGAATTGATTTAATGGAACATCAAAAATGAAATGAAAAGAGACAAGTGTAAAATCCGGGAATAAACAGGAGAACAAGTGTAACAATGAACATGGATGGACACAAACAACGAAGCGTGGTGGTGGCCTTTTGAGCTCCTTCGGGAACTTCTACAGCAGCGGCAGGCAGAGCTGCGTGTGCGACCAGCGCTCCGGTTACCTGGAAAGGCAGAAAGACAAAGGGCTTATCTGGGAAGCCTGTGGAAGCCGCCTTCCCTGGAAGAAGTACAGAGACTTGGGACCAACCTAAAGTGGCTCTGGTTAAAGTTCCAGACTTCTGGCACAGGGAGGAGCCATGGAACCCCCTTTGGCAGGGCTGTTGGAGCTGTGCTGCAGTCGCCAGTCCTGCAGTGGGGACAAAACCAAGTGAGAGAACTGTTAGGGAAAGGGCTTTTCCCAGGCAACAAAAGGTGACACCAGGAGCCTAGGCTCTGCAACGTGATTTGGGAAGACATACAGTCTTCCCAAAGGAATTGTCCTGGGACATTGAAGGCATCTCGCGCTGCGAGAGACCGGGAACAACCGTGTTCCTACCCCAGGTGCACTGAGTTCCCAGCAGCCAGGACGGCCTCCCTCCTGCTTTGGGGCAGAGGGAACAGGCCCTGGCACAGCCCCTGCCGCGCTGCTCCCCGGCCCCGGTACCTTGTAGAAGCCGCAGGCGATTTGCATCAGGCGCTGGACAGGGTAGACACAGACAGGGAGAATTTTGTGGACTTGTGCAGCGATCAGCACAGAGAGCCAGATTTGGAGCAGGCCAGGGATCAGGACACGGATCAGGAGATGGAGCAGGGTGGGAAGCAGGACACGAAACATGACAGCGGTCAGTAAATGGATCAGGGTGAGGAGCAGGACTGGAAGCAGGATACGGTACAGGGTGGGAAGCAGAACATGGAGCCGGAGATGGAGAAGGGCATGGGAGAGGATATGGAGGAGAACGGTAATCAGGACTCGGAGCAGGGCAGGGAGCAGGGTGACGTTGAGGATGAGGAGCAGCAGGAGGATCATTTCTGACAGAGGTCTGGAGAGCGAGAGGGATCAGGTCAGTGTCCGGAGCACCGAGTGTGCCACTGGGCCTGACACTGACCGGGACACCGAGTGGGACGCGGAGCCGTCGCCAAGGCAACGGCCAGCGAACAATCGCTCCACGTGCTCGATGCCCCCCCTCCCCATCGCCCAGCACCTGCCCGGCTGTCGAGGAGCTGTCCAAAACGGCGCGCGGCCCGGTCCCGTCAGCGCTGCCATTGCTTCTCAGCGCCCCGTCCCCTTCAGCTCCCTGTCCCCTCAGGCCCCCGGACCCCTCAGCGCTGCCATCCCCCTTCAGCCCCCCATCCCCTTCATCCCCCATTCCCTTCAGCGCCCCGTCCCCTCAGCAGTCATTCCCCTCTGCTCCCCTGCCCTGCAGCGCTGCCTTTACCCTCTTCTCCCCAGCCCCACAGCAGGTCGAAACCCCAGCACCTCCATCCCCTCCGCTCTGCCGTTGCCCTGAGCCTTTGCAGTCCTCTCAGCCTGGCCAGGCCCCTCAGCCTCGCCATTCCCTTCAGCTCACTGGCCCCACAGTGCTGCTGGCCCCTTAGCATCCCCTTTACCCTCAGCCCTGGCCCTGACATGTCCTCAGTTCCCACCACCCACCTCAGCCCCACCATCTCCTCAGCCCCAGCCATCTCAGCCCCCCATTCCCTTCAGCCCCCCATTCCCTTCAGCGCCCCGTCCCCTCAGCAGTCATTCCCCTCAGCTCCCCGGCCCCGCAGCGCTGCCTTTCCCCTCTTCTCCCCAGCCCCACAGCAGGTTGAAACCTCAGCACCTCCGTCCCCTCCGCTCTGCCGTTGCCCTGGGCCTTTCCAGTCCTCTCAGCCCGGCCAGGACCCTCAGCCTCGCCATTCCCTTCAGCTCATCGGCCCCACAGTGCTGCTGGCCCCTTAGCATCCCCTTTACCCTCAGCCCTGGCCCTGTCATGTCCTCAGTTCCCACCACCCACCTCAGCCCCGCCATCTCCTCAGCCTTTCCAGCCATCTCAGACACCCCCAGTCTTCCTCAGCTCTCCCAGACCCTGTCGCTCCCTCAGCTGCCCACAGTGCCCCCCTCAGCCTGAAGCCTGCTGCTCAGCACAGCCCCCCCACCAGCCCAGAGGCGTCCCCAGGGGAGGCTGCAGGCCCCTGAACCAGCGTGGGGGCCCTGGCAGTGGCCTGGCCCATGGAAGCAGCTTAGGGAGGCGGCAGAGGAGCAGAGCCTGTCCCCCTCGGCCCAAGGCCCCTGCTAAAATAAAATGGAGACAGATCTAACACTGAACATAGGTTCTTCATTCCCCTCACCTATGAAATGCATGCTTCAATATGAACTGTAACTTCCCAAACAGACCAGTTCTGCTCCTGAGCTCTGCGGGGAAGGAAAGCAGGCGTTTTCAGGTGGACACACACAGGAAGAAGCTTTCAGCAGTCTGCATGCCGGAGTACACAGAAGAGAGGGCAGCGTGGTGGTGGCCTGTTGAGACCCTTCTGCAACTTGTGCAGTAGCACGACTAATGGAGGACATGAAAATTAATCAAATCATGTACCTAATGGCAGGGAAACTGGGGAACTAACTGCCATGGGATGTTGTAGATACAAAAATGTAACTTGGCCGGGGCGGGGAGGGGGCAGGGGTCGTAGTGTGGGCAGATGAGCTAGATTCACAAAGAATAGAGGTCTTAAGGGTGGCACTGGTGGAAGCTCAGGGTTTGTACCCGGAGGTACAAACACATGTCTGTCCTCCACCGCTTTGCAGGGTGCTGCTGTTACCTCTGACCTGGAGCTCTGGCTACAGGGACCTTTTTTCCCCATCACCAGGCCTACCATTTGAGAACCAAAAGAGCAAGGAGCTGGGAAAAGAAGGGCGTGGGTATCTCTTCATTTGCGTCCTACCCCTGGGTCACCAGCAGTGACAGAAGAAATAAACCTATATTCCTCTGTTTTGGCCATCCTCAGAGCAAGAAAGCAGGGAGAAGATGGAGCACCTGCTCGGTTCCTGAGAGCCATCATCAGATTTCATAGCAAGAAGGTACAAACCAAACCCCTTCTTTACCTGAGATAATCCTTCCTGCTTTGGTTTATGGCACAGCCCCAAACCTCTGAGGCAGGAGGAAGCACAGTAAAGCTTGGAAAGGGGACAAAATTGCAGAAATTGCTGGGAAACTGTTCCTGTTTGCAAAGAGAAAGCAAAATCATGCTGCTCTTCCACATGTCTGAAGGAAAGGCCTAAAGCGAAGCACTCGGGCTCTGCCTTTAGCCAGAAAGGTACTATTGCTATCACCTGTTCTAGAATATTCCTCTTTTCTGCAGATACCCTATTGATCGATATCCTTAAAGGTGAGGGATTGTTTAGAGCCTGCAACGTTCCTTTCGATTCAGGGGGGGAAAAGCTTTTGCAAAGTGCTGTTTGTGAGTTTGCAGGAGGCAAAAGGCCTCGCGCCTGATAGTGAGATATGTGTCACTTCAAACATCACACTCTCCACCTTGAGCCTCTCGTTCCTCACTGTTCAAGCTCTGTGCATGCCCACTAACAGAACCACGCACACAGTCTCTGTCAAAGCTGGACAGAAATATCCAGAAGGGAAGGCGTGTGTGAGTGCAGGAACGGAATACTCCAGGGAGAGCTATTCCCTCCCAAACATCCTCCTGAGCACCTGAGAAAAATAGATGTCATTGGGAAGTGAGGAGCAGAGTCAGGCAGGGGGGTGAAGAAATGCACTGTGTGATAAATGAAATCCAACTGCGTGTTGGGGCAGCGATTCTTAAGGAATGATTCCTGGCTGAGCCAAGTCTGGAAACCCTGACCAGCTCTTCTCCAGAGGAGCTGGGGATGCTGCAGTGCCCTGTAAGGCACACGACAGCGTGGGCTGCACAGGGACGTGTGTGGACAGCAAACTGGGGAATTTCGCGCCCCCCTCACTGGTGAACCCACCCTTGCAATGCCGTGGCCAATTTTAAGCCATGCAGTTGTGAGCGTGGAAACCAAAGAGCCACGGCTGTTTATGCCCTGTGAAAAGAGATGCTGCTATCTTTTAAGATTCCCGTTTTCACCAACATATAGGGGGAATTTAAGCTGCCTGTACCAAGAACCTTACCTACCTTAACAGAGAGTGTGGCATTCAGAATAACAAGGCCTAAGCTCCCACTCCCCTTACCAGCTAGAAGTGAACCCGACAGCCACGCGTGTATGTGAAAGGCACGACTGGACCTGCGATGCCGATGACACTGCTGGCTAACATCTCCCATGAGCTCCGGGACTGGTCTGTCATGGTTAGGATGCCCTCGGACATGGCAGCTTTGCCATGGTTTGGGTCCTGGTCCTAGCACAGGGAGCTGAAAGCAACAGAACTAAAGCCTAAAGACAATTACGGCCCAATGCTGGCAGGAAAAAAGAGCCAAACGGTCCTCTTGCAGCTTCCTGCCCTTTCCCTAAGAACCCAAATGCAAAACCAGGGAGTCATTTGCTCACTGCACTTAACAAACACGTCGCAACATCCATAAAAAGAAATCTTTTGACAAAGTTCTGCTTTGAATTGATTTAATGGAACATCAAAAATGAAATGAAAAGAGACAAGTGTAAAATCCGGGAATAAACAGGAGAACAAGTGTAACAATGAACATGGATGGACACAAACAACGAAGCGTGGTGGTGGCCTTTTGAGCTCCTTCGGGAACTTCTACAGCAGCGGCAGGCAGAGCTGCGTGTGCGACCAGCGCTCCGGTTACCTGGAAAGGCAGAAAGACAAAGGGCTTATCTGGGAAGCCTGTGGAAGCCGCCTTCCCTGGAAGAAGTACAGAGACTTGGGACCAACCTAAAGTGGCTCTGGTTAAAGTTCCAGACTTCTGGCACAGGGAGGAGCCATGGAACCCCCTTTGGCAGGGCTGTTGGAGCTGTGCTGCAGTCGCCAGTCCTGCAGTGGGGACAAAACCAAGTGAGAGAACTGTTAGGGAAAGGGCTTTTCCCAGGCAACAAAAGGTGACACCAGGAGCCTAGGCTCTGCAACGTGATTTGGGAAGACATACAGTCTTCCCAAAGGAATTGTCCTGGGACATTGAAGGCATCTCGCGCTGCGAGAGACCGGGAACAACCGTGTTCCTACCCCAGGTGCACTGAGTTCCCAGCAGCCAGGACGGCCTCCCTCCTGCTTTGGGGCAGAGGGAACAGGCCCTGGCACAGCCCCTGCCGCGCTGCTCCCCGGCCCCGGTACCTTGTAGAAGCCGCAGGCGATTTGCATCAGGCGCTGGACAGGGTAGACACAGACAGGGAGAATTTTGTGGACTTGTGCAGCGATCAGCACAGAGAGCCAGATTTGGAGCAGGCCAGGGATCAGGACACGGATCAGGAGATGGAGCAGGGTGGGAAGCAGGACACGAAACATGACAGCGGTCAGTAAATGGATCAGGGTGAGGAGCAGGACTGGAAGCAGGATACGGTACAGGGTGGGAAGCAGAACATGGAGCCGGAGATGGAGAAGGGCATGGGAGAGGATATGGAGGAGAACGGTAATCAGGACTCGGAGCAGGGCAGGGAGCAGGGTGACGTTGAGGATGAGGAGCAGCAGGAGGATCATTTCTGACAGAGGTCTGGAGAGCGAGAGGGATCAGGTCAGTGTCCGGAGCACCGAGTGTGCCACTGGGCCTGACACTGACCGGGACACCGAGTGGGACGCGGAGCCGTCGCCAAGGCAACGGCCAGCGAACAATCGCTCCACGTGCTCGATGCCCCCCCTCCCCATCGCCCAGCACCTGCCCGGCTGTCGAGGAGCTGTCCAAAACGGCGCGCGGCCCGGTCCCGTCAGCGCTGCCATTGCTTCTCAGCGCCCCGTCCCCTTCAGCTCCCTGTCCCCTCAGGCCCCCGGACCCCTCAGCGCTGCCATCCCCCTTCAGCCCCCCATCCCCTTCATCCCCCATTCCCTTCAGCGCCCCGTCCCCTCAGCAGTCATTCCCCTCTGCTCCCCTGCCCTGCAGCGCTGCCTTTACCCTCTTCTCCCCAGCCCCACAGCAGGTCGAAACCCCAGCACCTCCATCCCCTCCGCTCTGCCGTTGCCCTGAGCCTTTGCAGTCCTCTCAGCCTGGCCAGGCCCCTCAGCCTCGCCATTCCCTTCAGCTCACTGGCCCCACAGTGCTGCTGGCCCCTTAGCATCCCCTTTACCCTCAGCCCTGGCCCTGACATGTCCTCAGTTCCCACCACCCACCTCAGCCCCACCATCTCCTCAGCCCCAGCCATCTCAGCCCCCCATTCCCTTCAGCCCCCCATTCCCTTCAGCGCCCCGTCCCCTCAGCAGTCATTCCCCTCAGCTCCCCGGCCCCGCAGCGCTGCCTTTCCCCTCTTCTCCCCAGCCCCACAGCAGGTTGAAACCTCAGCACCTCCGTCCCCTCCGCTCTGCCGTTGCCCTGGGCCTTTCCAGTCCTCTCAGCCCGGCCAGGACCCTCAGCCTCGCCATTCCCTTCAGCTCATCGGCCCCACAGTGCTGCTGGCCCCTTAGCATCCCCTTTACCCTCAGCCCTGGCCCTGTCATGTCCTCAGTTCCCACCACCCACCTCAGCCCCGCCATCTCCTCAGCCTTTCCAGCCATCTCAGACACCCCCAGTCTTCCTCAGCTCTCCCAGACCCTGTCGCTCCCTCAGCTGCCCACAGTGCCCCCCTCAGCCTGAAGCCTGCTGCTCAGCACAGCCCCCCCACCAGCCCAGAGGCGTCCCCAGGGGAGGCTGCAGGCCCCTGAACCAGCGTGGGGGCCCTGGCAGTGGCCTGGCCCATGGAAGCAGCTTAGGGAGGCGGCAGAGGAGCAGAGCCTGTCCCCCTCGGCCCAAGGCCCCTGCTAAAATAAAATGGAGACAGATCTAACACTGAACATAGGTTCTTCATTCCCCTCACCTATGAAATGCATGCTTCAATATGAACTGTAACTTCCCAAACAGACCAGTTCTGCTCCTGAGCTCTGCGGGGAAGGAAAGCAGGCGTTTTCAGGTGGACACACACAGGAAGAAGCTTTCAGCAGTCTGCATGCCGGAGTACACAGAAGAGAGGGCAGCGTGGTGGTGGCCTGTTGAGACCCTTCTGCAACTTGTGCAGTAGCACGACTAATGGAGGACATGAAAATTAATCAAATCATGTACCTAATGGCAGGGAAACTGGGGAACTAACTGCCATGGGATGTTGTAGATACAAAAATGTAACTTGGCCGGGGCGGGGAGGGGGCAGGGGTCGTAGTGTGGGCAGATGAGCTAGATTCACAAAGAATAGAGGTCTTAAGGGTGGCACTGGTGGAAGCTCAGGGTTTGTACCCGGAGGTACAAACACATGTCTGTCCTCCACCGCTTTGCAGGGTGCTGCTGTTACCTCTGACCTGGAGCTCTGGCTACAGGGACCTTTTTTCCCCATCACCAGGCCTACCATTTGAGAACCAAAAGAGCAAGGAGCTGGGAAAAGAAGGGCGTGGGTATCTCTTCATTTGCGTCCTACCCCTGGGTCACCAGCAGTGACAGAAGAAATAAACCTATATTCCTCTGTTTTGGCCATCCTCAGAGCAAGAAAGCAGGGAGAAGATGGAGCACCTGCTCGGTTCCTGAGAGCCATCATCAGATTTCATAGCAAGAAGGTACAAACCAAACCCCTTCTTTACCTGAGATAATCCTTCCTGCTTTGGTTTATGGCACAGCCCCAAACCTCTGAGGCAGGAGGAAGCACAGTAAAGCTTGGAAAGGGGACAAAATTGCAGAAATTGCTGGGAAACTGTTCCTGTTTGCAAAGAGAAAGCAAAATCATGCTGCTCTTCCACATGTCTGAAGGAAAGGCCTAAAGCGAAGCACTCGGGCTCTGCCTTTAGCCAGAAAGGTACTATTGCTATCACCTGTTCTAGAATATTCCTCTTTTCTGCAGATACCCTATTGATCGATATCCTTAAAGGTGAGGGATTGTTTAGAGCCTGCAACGTTCCTTTCGATTCAGGGGGGGAAAAGCTTTTGCAAAGTGCTGTTTGTGAGTTTGCAGGAGGCAAAAGGCCTCGCGCCTGATAGTGAGATATGTGTCACTTCAAACATCACACTCTCCACCTTGAGCCTCTCGTTCCTCACTGTTCAAGCTCTGTGCATGCCCACTAACAGAACCACGCACACAGTCTCTGTCAAAGCTGGACAGAAATATCCAGAAGGGAAGGCGTGTGTGAGTGCAGGAACGGAATACTCCAGGGAGAGCTATTCCCTCCCAAACATCCTCCTGCACCTGAGAAAAATAGATGTCATTGGGAAGTGAGGAGCAGAGTCAGGCAGGGGGGTGAAGAAATGCACTGTGTGATAAATGAAATCCAACTGCGTGTTGGGGCAGCGATTCTTAAGGAATGATTCCTGGCTGAGCCAAGTCTGGAAACCCTGACCAGCTCTTCTCCAGAGGAGCTGGGGATGCTGCAGTGCCCTGTAAGGCACACGACAGCGTGGGCTGCACAGGGACGTGTGTGGACAGCAAACTGGGGAATTTCGCGCCCCCCTCACTGGTGAACCCACCCTTGCAATGCCGTGGCCAATTTTAAGCCATGCAGTTGTGAGCGTGGAAACCAAAGAGCCACGGCTGTTTATGCCCTGTGAAAAGAGATGCTGCTATCTTTTAAGATTCCCGTTTTCACCAACATATAGGGGGAATTTAAGCTGCCTGTACCAAGAACCTTACCTACCTTAACAGAGAGTGTGGCATTCAGAATAACAAGGCCTAAGCTCCCACTCCCCTTACCAGCTAGAAGTGAACCCGACAGCCACGCGTGTATGTGAAAGGCACGACTGGACCTGCGATGCCGATGACACTGCTGGCTAACATCTCCCATGAGCTCCGGGACTGGTCTGTCATGGTTAGGATGCCCTCGGACATGGCAGCTTTGCCATGGTTTGGGTCCTGGTCCTAGCACAGGGAGCTGAAAGCAACAGAACTAAAGCCTAAAGACAATTACGGCCCAATGCTGGCAGGAAAAAAGAGCCAAACGGTCCTCTTGCAGCTTCCTGCCCTTTCCCTAAGAACCCAGGTGCAAAACCAGAGAGTCATTTGCTCACTGCACTTAACAAACACATCGCAACATCCATAAAAAGAAATCTTTTGACAAAGTTCTGCTTTGAATTGATTTAATGGAACATCAAAAATGAAATGAAAAGAGACAAGTGTAAAATCCGGGAATAAACAGGAGAACAAGTGTAACAATGAACATGGATGGACACAAACAACGAAGCGTGGTGGTGGCCTTTTGAGCTCCTTCGGGAACTTCTACAGCAGCGGCAGGCAGAGCTGCGTGTGCGACCAGCGCTCCGGTTACCTGGAAAGGCAGAAAGACAAAGGGCTTATCTGGGAAGCCTGTGGAAGCCGCCTTCCCTGGAAGAAGTACAGAGACTTGGGACCAACCTAAAGTGGCTCTGGTTAAAGTTCCAGCCTTCTGGCACAGGGAGGAGCCATGGAACCCCCTTTGGCAGGGCTGATGGAGCTGTGCTGCAGTCGCCAGTCCTGCAGTGGGGACAAAACCAAGTGAGAGAACTGTTAGGGAAAGGGCTTTTCCCAGGCAACAAAAGGTGACACCAGGAGCCTAGGCTCTGCAACGTGATTTGGGAAGACATACAGTCTTCCCAAAGGAATTGTCCTGGGACATTGAAGGCATCTCGCGCTGCGAGAGACCGGGAACAACCGTGTTCCTACCCCAGGTGCACTGAGTTCCCAGCAGCCAGGACGGCCTCCCTCCTGCTTTGGGGCAGAGGGAACAGGCCCTGGCACAGCCCCTGCCGCGCTGCTCCCCGGCCCCGGTACCTTGTAGAAGCCGCAGGCGATTTGCATCAGGCGCTGGACAGGGTAGACACAGACAGGGAGAATTTTGTGGACTTGTGCAGCGATCAGCACAGAGAGCCAGATTTGGAGCAGGCCAGGGATCAGGACACGGATCAGGAGATGGAGCAGGGTGGGAAGCAGGACACGAAACATGACAGCGGTCAGTAAATGGATCAGGGTGAGGAGCAGGACTGGAAGCAGGATACGGTACAGGGTGGGAAGCAGAACATGGAGCCGGAGATGGAGAAGGGCATGGGAGAGGATATGGAGGAGAACGGTAATCAGGACTCGGAGCAGGGCAGGGAGCAGGGTGACGTTGAGGATGAGGAGCAGCAGGAGGATCATTTCTGACAGAGGTCTGGAGAGCGAGAGGGATCAGGTCAGTGTCCGGAGCACCGAGTGTGCCACTGGGCCTGACACTGACCGGGACACCGAGTGGGACGCGGAGCCGTCGCCAAGGCAACGGCCAGCGAACAATCGCTCCACGTGCGCGATGCCCCCCCTCCCCATCGCCCAGCACCTGCCCGGCTGTCGAGGAGCTGTCCAAAACGGCGCGCGGCCCGGTCCCGTCAGCGCTGCCATTGCTTCTCAGCGCCCCGTCCCCTTCAGCTCCCTGTCCCCTCAGGCCCCCGGACCCCTCAGCGCTGCCATCCCCCTTCAGCCCCCCATCCCCTTCATCCCCCATTCCCTTCAGCGCCCCGTCCCCTCAGCAGTCATTCCCCTCTGCTCCCCTGCCCTGCAGCGCTGCCTTTACCCTCTTCTCCCCAGCCCCACAGCAGGTCGAAACCCCAGCACCTCCATCCCCTCCGCTCTGCCGTTGCCCTGAGCCTTTGCAGTCCTCTCAGCCTGGCCAGGCCCCTCAGCCTCGCCATTCCCTTCAGCTCACTGGCCCCACAGTGCTGCTGGCCCCTTAGCATCCCCTTTACCCTCAGCCCTGGCCCTGACATGTCCTCAGTTCCCACCACCCACCTCAGCCCCACCATCTCCTCAGCCCCAGCCATCTCAGCCCCCCATTCCCTTCAGCCCCCCATTCCCTTCAGCGCCCCGTCCCCTCAGCAGTCATTCCCCTCAGCTCCCCGGCCCCGCAGCGCTGCCTTTCCCCTCTTCTCCCCAGCCCCACAGCAGGTTGAAACCTCAGCACCTCCGTCCCCTCCGCTCTGCCGTTGCCCTGGGCCTTTCCAGTCCTCTCAGCCCGGCCAGGACCCTCAGCCTCGCCATTCCCTTCAGCTCATCGGCCCCACAGTGCTGCTGGCCCCTTAGCATCCCCTTTACCCTCAGCCCTGGCCCTGTCATGTCCTCAGTTCCCACCACCCACCTCAGCCCCGCCATCTCCTCAGCCTTTCCAGCCATCTCAGACACCCCCAGTCTTCCTCAGCTCTCCCAGACCCTGTCGCTCCCTCAGCTGCCCACAGTGCCCCCCTCAGCCTGAAGCCTGCTGCTCAGCACAGCCCCCCCACCAGCCCAGAGGCGTCCCCAGGGGAGGCTGCAGGCCCCTGAACCAGCGTGGGGGCCCTGGCAGTGGCCTGGCCCATGGAAGCAGCTTAGGGAGGCGGCAGAGGAGCAGAGCCTGTCCCCCTCGGCCCAAGGCCCCTGCTAAAATAAAATGGAGACAGATCTAACACTGAACATAGGTTCTTCATTCCCCTCACCTATGAAATGCATGCTTCAATATGAACTGTAACTTCCCAAACAGACCAGTTCTGCTCCTGAGCTCTGCGGGGAAGGAAAGCAGGCGTTTTCAGGTGGACACACACAGGAAGAAGCTTTCAGCAGTCTGCATGCCGGAGTACACAGAAGAGAGGGCAGCGTGGTGGTGGCCTGTTGAGACCCTTCTGCAACTTGTGCAGTAGCACGACTAATGGAGGACATGAAAATTAATCAAATCATGTACCTAATGGCAGGGAAACTGGGGAACTAACTGCCATGGGATGTTGTAGATACAAAAATGTAACTTGGCCGGGGCGGGGAGGGGGCAGGGGTCGTAGTGTGGGCAGATGAGCTAGATTCACAAAGAATAGAGGTCTTAAGGGTGGCACTGGTGGAAGCTCAGGGTTTGTACCCGGAGGTACAAACACATGTCTGTCCTCCACCGCTTTGCAGGGTGCTGCTGTTACCTCTGACCTGGAGCTCTGGCTACAGGGACCTTTTTTCCCCATCATCAGGCCTACCATTTGAGAACCAAAAGAGCAAGGAGCTGGGAAAAGAAGGGCGTGGGTATCTCTTCATTTGCGTCCTACCCCTGGGTCACCAGCAGTGACAGAAGAAATAAACCTATATTCCTCTGTTTTGGCCATCCTCAGAGCAAGAAAGCAGGGAGAAGATGGAGCACCTGCTCGGTTCCTGAGAGCCATCATCAGATTTCATAGCAAGAAGGTACAAACCAAACCCCTTCTTTACCTGAGATAATCCTTCCTGCTTTGGTTTATGGCACAGCCCCAAACCTCTGAGGCAGGAGGAAGCACAGTAAAGCTTGGAAAGGGGACAAAATTGCAGAAATTGCTGGGAAACTGTTCCTGTTTGCAAAGAGAAAGCAAAATCATGCTGCTCTTCCACATGTCTGAAGGAAAGGCCTAAAGCGAAGCACTCGGGCTCTGCCTTTAGCCAGAA